>CANTUZ010000005.1:699166-1398333 GCA_947846985.1 Fratercula arctica
CAGTGCAGAAGGAATGGCAGTGTCTGAGCTTATTAAATCTGGGCTGCAGAACCGAGCTGATGAAGAATAGCAAAGGCACACAGTCACCATGAGAACAGATTTAATCTAGCATCTAGAACAGAAGGGCACTTTGGTACCATGGTAACCAGCCACCTTCATGGAGAAGGGCACAGTATAAAAATCTCAGTGGGTGGTTAGGAAGGGAGACGGTGACTCAGTTGCACTGAAGGAAACCAAAGAAATACAGTCAAACAGAAATATAAAAAGCAACAAAAAGCAGGTGTAAAAGACAAACGTTAGGAAAATTGAATGCAAAATAGACTTACGCTGTGTCGGAGCAGAGCCGAGTCTAACAGGCGGCGAGGAGAAACTGCTGAAGCACTCGGAGAACTGTGACCACCGCGTTCCCCAGTATGCTGGGACGTTGGAAGAAGCAAGTCCAGGGATGATTCAGCCAGGTTGGACCCGAAACGCTAAAAATCCACAAAGCCGCCTTCTCTTCATGTGCCTCCTGTCACTGCTTCCCAGGCTGCAGTTCCTTGTGCGTATGTATTTGTTTTGAGCCAAGCCCTTGCTGAGTCAGGCACGTCAGAAACTGGGTTTTACACCATTGGTAATTGCCAGGATTGCAGGAAGTAGGTGTGTAGAGTGGCAAAGCATCAGCCCACACTCTGCCTGAGGAGAAAGCGAGCTCCCTCAGAGGCACCCAGATCGCTTGAGAACTGCCAACATGAAGATTGACTTGTACCCCATCTTGAATCACCGTTTCTTCTCTTGGTGCTCTCCCTTCTGCCACTCCTGATGGCTTCTTGTACCAGCAGGGCTCCCAAATGAGGCCAGAAATAATCTCTTGTCTGCTTTAAATTTAAATCCGGAGTGTGAGGTAGTGTTTCAGGTTTGTATGGGTGATTCATCTGCATGAGTCTCATGTAGGCTATTTCATTCAGCCAAGCAAATGACAGCAAGTATCTGTGGTTAGTGGACAGGAACTTTGAAGAAGCCTGCTTCTGCCGCTGAAGGCTCATACAGTCTGCTGCTTTCTCAGGCACTGTGAAAGTCTGTGCCGGGCAGCACAGAAAGGTTATTTCATTCATGCGGCTCCTAAGATACCAATTACAGCGTATTAGTCTCTTAATTCCCCGGTCTAAGTTTCTCATCTGTCGTGGGCTTCTAGTTTGTCCTCGCAGCTAGACACTGCAGCTGGAGGAACCACATTGCTGGCACATGATAACAAATTCGCACTTGCCCCGTTTTCACGCAGAATCTTATTTAGCTATTCTATTGCCTTTTCATCCCTTCTCTTTTCTATTTAAGATGTCCTTAAACCACCACTAAATCTAGTTCCTAGAAAAATGAACATGAGATTTTCTTTTTTCATTCACCTTCTGTCTAAATGCTTTTATTTCTACCTGAACTGTCAAGCAAATGAGATGGATGTTTCCAAGCATTGCAGTGCTTTGAATATGTCTGAAATAGTAAGGCCACCTACTAATGTTAAACGGCTTTTGAAAGCAGAGTGCCAAAACCACCGCTTTGCTCTGCGATAGCAGCTGTCATCTGCTGCCTACATTTATTAGGTAGAGTCTGCAGTCACCACTGAGCTGACGTGACAGTTGCTACCACACACAGCAGAAAGGCTCCAAGAGCTTCTGAGAACTGAAACGCTCCTGTGGCAGGTTTGGGAACATACCTGGTGGTTTTCTTTCTGCAGCCACTTCTGTGACTAAACCACAGAAAGGTTTGATTTCTTTTTTTTTTTTTATGGCATTAGCCTTTATAACGGGTGAAGTGTACGCTGGACTTTGTGCGCAGTGTTGTACTTGCAGCACAAGCTGGTCATCCAAAATAAGCAGCCCCAGCGAGGCAAGCCGTGCTTCCCCATCCACCCTCGCTGGGAGCGGGGAGTAGCTCCAGCAGTGGAGGGTAACCCAGGCTCCCTGTCTGTCCCGCTTGCTCTCGTGGGTAACTCCGTTATGAAGCCGGCTGTTTTTGGTAGGCTGGGCAGCTTTCGCACCCTGCCTGATGTCTCTGGGGTCATACTGCTATGAACCACCCTCCTGGCTCGAGCGTGTTGGGAGCGGGCACCTGGGGTATGTACTGTCCTTGAGAGGTTGCGTTTGTTTCCCGCTCCTAGGCATCGGTGGTATCGGAACGGGATTACGAGAGCCTGGTGATGATGCGGATGCGCCAAGCAGCAGAGAGGCAGCAGCTCATTGAACAGCTGAAGCGGGAAGACGAGGAAGAGTCTCACACCTAGCATGAGAGAGTATGGATTCTCCCCACCCCACCGCTCTTCATTTCCAAAGCTGTTTCTTAAATTAAGTCAATAAACCTTCTTTTTTAAAATTGTTGTAGGAATACAAACTCGCGGTGACTGCAGCCCTTATCCCTTTCCAGAGTGAGGGGGGGGAATGGCTGCGTCAGCTTCAGGGTAAGTGTATTAACCTGTCGTCTGCATACTCGGAGCAGCTGCCCAGTGACAGAGGATGGGGTGAGAGGGGTGCTCCCAGAACACCAAACCTCCGAGCTTCTTTTAATCCCTGAGAGCTTGTTCAGGAGCTGTGGATGCGGAAGGCTTTGGCAACAACTGTTTAAAACAACCCACAGAAAGACATTGGTCGCTTTAGAGAAACGTTTTATTGGTGTTACCCCTACAGCAGGATTGATACACAGTCCCAAATGATCCAGCATCACAACTGCTGCTGTTAAGATGACAGAGCTGCTACCTGACATGTTCGCAAGACCTTTCTGTGCTGCTCTAAGCCTATTTCAGGAACAATGCGTTACACTTGAATGGCACTCTCGGGGCTGGAAGGCTGATGCTGCTGCTACCCGCAGTCCCAGGGGGGGGAGAAACTTGCCTTGCTGCCGAGAGAAGGGATTCCCAGAGAGCACTGGGTAGGTTTGGCAGTTCGAGGGCTGAGACAGTAGATAGCATGGCATCCGTGCTGGGCCTGCCCTCCCTGCCCCCGTGGCCTGGGAGAAGGCATGCCCTGAACTCGCTCAACTCAGCACGTACCTCCCCGGGGCAGCCCTGAGGAACAGGCAGACGAGTCTGTTATTTGAGCTTCTTCCAATGCATGCTAAATAGGAGATGATTAAAATGTAAAAAGACAGTATTTGCCAGACTGCCATTCAGATGAGTGCGGGGAAGAGCCATCTGTTCTCTGTGCGTGATTTCGTCTGGACTGGGCATGCTTTCCTCCCCCCGGTCTTGTGAAATGGCAGGATGGCAAGTTTATGTTGGGTCAAGTTTTGCCTCTACACCACTCCTCCCCCCGTGCCCGAGTGCCTGGAGTCTGGGACTGAAAGGGATGAAGGGGCAAAGTTTGCTGTTGGTGCTGCATGAGATGATCCCCAGCAGGATCTCGTCCAGGAGGGACACAGAAGGGTTCCTCGCTATTCCTTGTGGAGGCACCACACCAGTGTCTGGCCCACGCCCGTCATGCTCACCACCCGGTAACCGCAGCTCTCCAGCTTGTTCAACACTATCCGCGGCGCGTCGTTCACGTAGTACTCCCAGCTGTGAGCAGGAAAGAGGAGAAGAAATAAAATGAGGTGGAGAAGGAAGAGTCAGGAATTTCCTTGTGGAGGTGGCTCTGCCTCGCTCCTAACCCGATACGAGATGCTGCAGCGACCGCGTCTGGCACGCTGTCTGTGTGGTGCGGTGTCTCGGTTAACCAGACGGGGAGGGCCAAAACCCCCAGCCGCCCAACCGAGGAGGAAGCCTGGCCAGAACGGAAGGGTCGCGTTAAACTGAAACGTGGTTCGAGCCCCAGCTGTCCAAAGCCACGTGCTGCTCGGTGACCGGGCTGGAACTGCAGCAGAGAGGGCTCCCAAGCACCCACGGCCGGGAACTCGTGGAAAAAGAGGATAATCGCTGCAAAGCAGGGAATAATGATTCAGGTGTTTCTAAGGAATGAAAATACCAATGTTTTGCCCGTGTCAGAGCGTGTCTGTAAGTTGGGTGTTTTTTGGAGCCTGTGCTTGAAATTTGGGAATTGGGGAAAAAAAAAATGCTGCCCTCAGCCAAGTATTAAGCCTTTGAAAAACCAGAAGTCATCGGTCCTCAGCGGAGCTGCCAGATACGGTGGAGCTGAGGCTCCCCTGTGCCCCGGCAGCTCGGAGCAGCCACCCGCTGTGGGTGTCAGGAACCGACACTTGGGATCTTTCCCCAGCTTTTATTCCCCTGCGGTTTCTGCTGGCTCTGCATTCGGAGCAGGAGCTCTCCCGCCCTCCGCCTCCTCCCCGAGGCTGCTGCTCCGCCGAGGACCCGAGTTCTGTGAGGCTGCTCCCCCCCCCCAGAAAATGGCTGGTGACTGCGGAGAGGAGAGGAGCGCAACACAGACCCCAAACGGGCTGAATTCGGTGGGGAAGCAGCAGAGCTGAAACGGCAAGTGGAACCTCAGTGCCGGCTTTGGCAGCCGCTCCGTTCCTTCAGCGCAGTCTTTGCGGATGCAGCATCTATCCAAGCAGATGGGATAAGCTTCATAATAGTTCAGCTCTTGGGTGACTCACTGTGCCAGATAAGCTGATAATGACGGGCTGCAGGATCACTGCGATCTTGTTTGGGCACCTTAACAAAGACTCTCCTGATTTTCATACTAATAACAATAAAAAAAGACCCAAAAGCATTTCCAAAGTTGCTCTCGCTAAGATTGCAAAACATCAATGGAGTGGTGAGTACTCTTAAAGCACGAAATAACACCCAAGATATGAAAGCTTTTTTTCAGTTTCTCAAGACAGACGATACTTTGCTGTAATTATAGATGTGGTGTAAAGATAATGTGTATTATTATAAGTGTCTTTGAACTTAATGCTTTCTCTAAGAGGCTTGCCACATACCCTCCAGATTCACATGTTGGAGTGGGTAAATATTATTCCCATTATGCGGAGGAAGGAGCTGAGGCAGGGATTGCTTGTTATTTGCAGGAACCTAAAAAACCGAGCGGCTGAGGTAAAAGCAGCAGGACAGCCCAGCCGCCCAGGGCTTTAAACGGCTCCGAACCCAGTGAAACAAAAGATGGCACGCACTGCACATGGGATACAGCGCCGTCTCCGCGTGCGGCTGGCGTCAGTCAGGATGGAGCGGCTGGGAGCCTTTGCGGAGCCTTTGCTCCCAGCGAAACGCCAGCAGGGAAGAGAAGGGTCACCCGCGCCGGCAGAGGAGAGGGCTCCTGCCCCGCACACGGTGAGCCCGCGGCCCCCGCTGCCCTGTGCCCCCCGCTGCCCTGCGCCCCGTGGGCTGGGACCAGAGCGCCCGGGTGAGCGGGGACGGGATGGAGCGGGGCAGGAGCGAGCGTCCTCCACGGGCAGGTGTTTTTGGTGGCGGCGCAGACAAAGCTGCCGGCGGTACCTGCCCACTGCCCTCGGCTCCCTGTAGGACGGGGTTTGCGCTGCCCGGGCCAACGGCTGAACTGGAGAAGGAGCAGTTGCCCCAGAGCTCGCCTCTCAGGGCCTGGCGGGGAGGCACTGGGGTTCACCTCAGACCAAGCAGCGCTGGGAGCCTTCATAATGACAGGGGAGGGTGCCCAGCATCACCCTCACGCACCCACCCAGGGGGACCCAGAAGACCCCCCTTTCCTGCAGCAGGGTCAGGCTTTTGGTCCTTGGCCCCAAGGGGCTGGGGCAGAGCCGCGCTCCCCCCGCTAAAGCCCAGGTGGCTCCGGGGCTCTGCCCCCGCATCAGATGGGGGTGACAGTGCTGCCTGCACCCGGTGGCTAATTGAGCTTAATGATGGGCCACTCACAGTGGGCTGTGCAGTCTCGCATAACAGGATCAGTGCTCTCCCTTATTAGAGGCAATTAAGTACTTTGTGCCTCGCAGCGCCCCGGCAGGTCCCCACTGCTCAGGCCTTTTCTTTCAGGCTCCCTCCAAGCCCTTGTTTCAGGTTTTTGGGCCCAGGGTGCCAGGGGAAGGGCGAGATGTGTGGTGTCCCATGGCTGGGCTGGCGCTGGCCGAGCCTCGCAGCGGGTGGACGTGAGTCCCGCTCAGCCGCGGTGCGGACGCACATCTCGCTCCTGGCCGGGATTTTGGCAGCGGAGGCCGGGGCTCTCCCCGCTGGCACCCCGCCATGCCTCGGGGGTGGCAGCAGCCACATTCCAGCCAGGTTCCTTCCTCCACCCGCTGTTGCTCAAGCGCCACGGGGGAAGGAAGCCGGGACGCAGCGGAGCTGCCCTGGCTCTGACACAGCCACAGCACGGAGCAGGGGGGGAAAGAGGGGGCTGGAAACGCTCCGGGCTGCAGGGAGGGATGAAAGGCGGTGAGTCCACCAGGGAGATCCTTGTCCCAAACAAGCCAAAGGTGGCACTCGGTTCCTTACGCCGCTGCGTCTCCTCCCTGCCTCTGGGGCAGACCCCACGCAGGCACGAGATGTGTCTTTGCCTTTCTTTTCCACCCAAATCCCAGGGATGCTTGCCCCCGTCTCGCAGGAGCCAGCAGCGCTTCTTCCTCCTTGGGGTTGCCCCTGCTGGGCTCTCCCTTCTCCCGTGGCACACCCCGGTGACTGCGGGCTGGGCTGGCACCGGCACGAAGCTGCCGCTGCTGCGGGTCCCCGGCCACCCATGGGGCTGGCAGTGGCCCCGCAACCCCTTCCGTGGGGACGTGGGTGAGAGGGGGGGTCCAGGACCAGCCTTCTGGCGCTGCGGGGAGCTGGCAGGGGCCCCACTCTCATTTGTAAGGGATTCTCTTTAACAGGGGGGGCCTTCCGTATTTTTTTTAATTTCCTCTTTCTTTAAAATCTCCTGCCCCATTCAGGTTTTTAGCGCTGCAGGAGATGAGGGCCCGGACCTCGGTGTTTGCCGGGCTGGTACCGAGTAGGTGGGTTCTCCCAGCTCCGCCGGTGGAAGTTTGAGACACACCGGGAAGGAGAGCCCCCTTCTGCTGAACGCCTGGTTCCCGTCCCACTCCTCCTCCGCACCGCGGCGCGGGGAGACGAGGGGAGCAGGAGCCCAGCCGCTCCCCCCTGCCTTTTAACTTGCATTTGGGGCTTGTTTTTCCTTGTGGGTTGGGTTGGTTTTTTTTCCCCGGGGGAAAAAAAAAAAGTGAGATATCAAGTGGGGGGAAAAAAAAGTTTAAAAAAAATAAAAATAAAAAAAGTGTGGGCCAAGATGTAAAGAACATGCGGGTAACGTCTCCAAGCTGATGAAGGCTGGTGTCAAAGTCGGTGTGGGCAGAGAGAGAGACGGGGACGTGGAGAAGCATCAGATATACACGGCTTGGGAACGCGCAGGATAATGGGCTGGAGCCGGGGAGGGGGGAGGCGATGGGGAGCAGCCCCAGCCCCGGGGCTCGGCAGCCCAAGGAGAAGCTGCAGGAGCCATTGAGGGGCTGGGGCGGGTGCCCGGTGCCGGGGAGAGTGGGACGGGACGGGACGGGCGGCGGGGGAGCGAGATGGGTGGCCGGGCACCACTAAAGGCCACGGGCTGGGCAAGGCGGGGACGACACCCTTTGCTTCCCAGCATCTCGGGGCCGGACACGGTAATAAGGCAGAGGAGGTTTGTCCTTAAGGATTAAGGGTGGGAAAAAGGCAGATGAAGTTATGCAGAAAGATTCAAATGCTCCCTGGGTTTTATTTCGGGCAGGGCGTGCGTCAGGGAACAGCCAGCAGCATCCCAAGTGGATACGGGGGGAGGAGAGGGGTGAGGTGGGTCAGGTGCTAAAATGGGGTCAGAGCAAGAAAAAAAGAAAGGACTAAATGCAGTATCAGGCAGCGTTTCCTTGGGCGAGCATCAACAGGCAGCAGCAAGGACACGTGTGTGCTTTTTCAGCATCAAACTAGTCCTGGGATTGAATATGCAGCTGGAAGGTGCCGTGGTGGATACAGGGAGGGAAAATGTTCCCGATTTTCTTGGGAAAAGAAGGAGAGGGGAGAGCCTGAGGCGTCACAGGGGGGGACTTACAAGTTGTTGCCCAGCATGTTCCGCTTTGTGGCCCCCAGGAAGCTCATCAGGCTGGGATCCGAATGCTCATCTCCCACCATGGTGGGGCCAACCTCCTGCAGGGAAAGGCAGCAGAGCGGTGAGAGACCAGCAGCGGCACGATGCCCCCCTCCCCACTCCCCAGCACCGCTCCAGTAAGGGCTTTACTGGGATGGGAATTACTGTGAGCCCGCTCCCCGGCCCAGGAGAGGACCTCGGTGCCTTTGCTCCTGGAGGGCCACCTGCTGGCTGAGCTCACGCCGGCCCTGGGACGCCGGGATCCACCACTGGGAAGTCTGTAGGACATCAGCGAGGTGCTGCTCGCAGCCTCACGGGGCAAAAGCAGCAAATCTGCGTGGTGTACCGAGATGAGCGTCCCCGGGCCAGTTAGGGACCTTTTGCCTGTCCTGGTAGAGGACAGCTTTGGGAATGGCTCCACGCCCTGGGAAGGGTGAGGAGGTCGGGGTGAGAAGGCGCCACGGGGTGCGTGGGGCAGCTGAGCACCCGTGGGGTGACGAGGGACAGTCCCACTCCCTCGGAAGCGAGAGGAGCCGGGGGGCGGCAGTCGGAGACATGAGTCATGTCCCCACCAGAGCCATCGCTGGGCTTCCCACACGTCATACGGGGGGGGACGGGGACATTTCGGTACAGCGCTCCAAAAGTGTTGTTTTATGAGATGTTCCTGGGCTGGAGGTTTTCCAGAACGAAGTATACGGGCCGGGCAGGTAACGGCAGCGCAACGTGACCTCCGCGATGACCACCCGCTCCAGCGCCAGCACCCACAGCCCTGAGCACGGCCACAGCGGCGGGGGCTGGGCAGGGGGGGAGACCTGGCCCACAGCCCCACGGCGGGACCCCAGCCCAGCCCGCCCTGCTCAGCGCTGGGGGGAGCTGCCCCATCCCTGCTCCAAACCCGCTCCCGGCTGCCCCTTGGGAACAGCCGGGGTTAATCCATTTTAATCGGTGGAGCGATTGTTTCCTGTTAGATCTCCTCCACGCTCCTTGGGGAAGCTTGGCAGGGGAAAACTTTGGAGGGATGTCCCCCATCCACTGGCAAACCTGCACGCCGTTAGCAACACTTCGTAATAGGCAAAGGGCTGCTCAACCCTAAATAACCTCAGAAGTATTTTAAGTCCCACCCAGACCCTTTTTGACCCCCCTCTTCTCTGTCACCCCCTGGAGAAAGCGGAGCCCAGGGGCAGGACAAGGGTCCAGCAGAGGCTGCGGGGGGAGGTTTGCGGGCACCACGTCACCCCGCGGCGTGAAGCGCTCGGGGCAGCGGGACGGGAAGCTCTTTGACCCATGGGGAGTTCGGGAAGAGTCTGTCGGCAGAGAAAGGGGTGTTTCTGGGGGGCTGGGGGGGCCGGCGTGGGGAGCGGATGGGTGAGGAGGGGCTGCAGCCGAGAGGGCGAGATCCCTCCCGACAGCGTCCTCCCGCAAACCAGGGCTGGGAACGGGGCGTAAATCCTGAGCCCTGGGCACATCCCAACTCGGAGCACTTTTGGAGCAGCACTAATGGAGCATTTTAGGGAGCTGTGCACACACGCGGCGTGTTCGGCTGCCTGCGGTGCTGGGAAAGACCGAAACTGAAGCAGGGGATCACCCTTCCCCGCTCGCCGCCACCCGTCCAGCCCCGCAGCCCGGCACTGCCATCCCGGCGGGAGTCGTGCCAGGGGAGGGGGTGACTCGTCCCTGTCCCCCCGCTGTCGGGAAGGAGCAGCCAAGTCAGCCACCCGCCGCTGGCCCAGGACGGGCTGTTTGCAGCCGCGGCCCTGGGCCAAGTTTCGGGTTGGGAATGTTTGCTCTGCCCTGCTAAAGAGCAGAGTTCCCAAAGTCTCTGGCGGGGGGGGGCCGTGCTAAGCTGCGATAACCCAGCCCGCCCTGTTGCGGGCCCTTCCCCGAAGGGCTCTAAGCCCCAACCACATGGCGCTTTCTGCATCTCGGTCCACAGTCGCTTCATCAACCTTTGTGACGCCAAGCACGGCTGCCAGCGGGCGCTGGGCGCGCAGCGTCCCCAGGCCTGCCCGTCCTCAGCGCGCTGCTCGCCCGGTTCCCGGGGGGTGTCACGGGACGTCGGCAGCGGCAGCAGCAGCGTCTTTCACCAAACTCCTGCCGGCTTCTCCATCACCCCACCGTTACCCCCTTCCTATCACAAAGCCCCATCGGCATCTTTTGGCTGCGGGACGTACAGTTCCCCTCCGTGTTGGGAAAAGGAATAAAACCCGGCCACACGCACGCGCACGGCTGTCCCTCTCACAGCCCCGGCGCACAGCGGGCCGGCAGCAACTGCTCAGCGGCCGCAGATGCTGCAATCGTTAGGAAGCACCGTTTCCTTTGGGTCCTTCTGGGAGAACAACGGGCTGCGCTCCCAGCCTGGGGCTCCTGCCACTGCCTGGGCTGCGCGCAGCCACCCCGCTGCCAGCAATGCCCTCGGCTACGGCTGCATTTTCCACCGGGAAAGGGCTTTTTGGGGATGAGGGAAAACCTAGAGCGAGGACTCGTGGCCAGAGGTGAGTTTCTTTGCCGTCCGTGGGGTCCTACAAGAAGTTTCCCTCGTTACGTTACTCGCTGTTCCGGAGGGGAGGGATTGAGGGGAAAGGAGCGGGGGTACGGGCACCCACGCGCTCTCCTCCTCCCCGGCACCCGCAGGGATGGGGACAGGGTGACACCAAAGGGATGGGGTGACACCTGAAGGGACAGGGTGACACCCGAAGGGATGGGGTGACACCAAAGGGATGGGGTGACACCTGAAGGGATGGATGGGGTGACACCAAAGGGATGGGGTGACACCTGAAGGGATGGGGTGACACCAAAGGGATGGGGTGACACCTGAAGGGATGGGGTGGCACCAAAGGGATCGGGTGACACCAAAGGGACAGGGTGACACCTGAAGGGATGGGGTGACACCAAAGGGATGGGGTGACACCCGAAGGGACGCGGTTGTGCACAAGGGGCTCACACCGGACACCTCGCTCCGGCCGCCAGTGGCTGGGGCACAGCCCGGCCGTGCCCGGGGGTCCCCCAAACCTGGGGGCCGTCTCCCCCCGCGCCCCCCAGCGCCGAGGGCAGCCCAGCCCGGGGCAGCAGCGCGTCCCCCCCGCCGGCCCGGCGGACTCACCATGCGGATCTGGGTGCTGATGAGCAGGTACGGCATCGTCCCGCCGCTGCCGCCGCCGCCGCCGCCGCCGGGGGGGGGGGCCGTGCCCGGGGCCGCCCCCGCCTCCCGCCCCGACACCGCCCCCGGGCAGCGGCACCGACCGCCCCTCCGCGGGGGGGCGGCCCCCGGGGCTCGGGGGACTTGGGGCGGGGGGTAACCCCTGGCGTGGAGCGGGGCGGGGACACCGAGTCTGCCCCAGGGATGGGGCTCTGCCTCCGGGCGAGGGCGAGGGGCAGGAGGCGACGGTGGGCGGAGGAGTGATGGACGGGGAGCCACGGGACGGGGGTGACGGACTGGGAGAGGGAGGGCAGGAGACGGCGGACAGGGAGACAAAGGACAGGAGACGGTGGGCTGGGAGCAGAGGACAGGAGATGGTGGGCTGGGAGACAGAGGACAGATGGAGAGGGAGACGGAGAACAGGAGGTGATGGACTGGGAGAGCAAGGACAGGAGATGGTGGACAGGCAGACGGAGGACAGGAGATGGTGGACAGGCAGACGGAGGACAGGAGATGATGGACTGGGAGCCACAGGACAGGAGATGATGGGCTGTGAGACAAAGGACAGGAGATGGTGGACAGGGAGCCACAGGACAGGAGATGGTGGGCTGGGAGACAGAGGACAGATGGAGAGGGAGACGGAGAACAGGAGGTGATGGACTGCGAGAGCGAGGACAGAAGATGGTGGACAGGGAGACAAAGGAGAGGAGATGGTGGACAGGGAGCTGGAGGACAAGATGGTGGGCTGGGAGAGCGAGGACAGGAGATGATGGGCTGTGAGACAAAGGACAGGAGATGGTGGACAGGGAGCAGAGGACAGGAGATGGTGGGCTGGGAGACAGAGGACAGATGGAGAGGGAGACGGAGAACAGGAGGTGATGGACTGGAAGAGCAAGGACAGGAGATGGTGGACAGGCAGAGGGAGGACAGGAGATGGTGGACAGGGAGCTGGAGGACAGGAGATGATGGACTGGGAGCCACAGGACAGGAGATGGTGGGCTGGGAGATGGAAGACAGATAATGGACTGGGAGACAGAGAACAGGAGATGATGGACAGGGAGATGGCGGACAGGAGGTGGTGGACTGGGAGAGCGAGGACAGGAGATGGTGGGCTGGGAGACAGAGGACAGATGGAGAGGGAGACGGAGAACAGGAGGTGATGGACTGGGAGAGCAAGAACAGGAGATGGTGGACAGGCAGCTGGAGGACAGGAGATGATGGACTGGGAGCCACAGGACAGGAGATGATGGACTGGGAGCCACAGGACAGGAGATGATGGGCTGGGAGACAAAGGACAGGAGATGGTGGCCAGGGAGCCACAGGACAGGAGATGGTGGGCTGGGAGATGGAAGACAGATAATGGACTGGGAGACAGAGAACAGGAGATGATGGACAGGGAGATGGCGGACAGGAGGTGGAGGACAGGAGATGATGGACAGGGAAGCGATGGACCAGGAGATGATGGACAATGGACTGGGAGACAATGGGCGGTGAGGCAATGAACAAGGAGGTGATGATGGCCAGGGAGATGGCAGACAGGGAGATGAAGGATCAGGAGACAGTGAACAGGGAAATGATGGACAGGGAGATGAGGGACCAGGAAGTGAACGACAGGGAAGTAAAGGACGAGGAAATGATGGACAGGGAAATGAGGACCAGGAGATGATGGACCAGAGCCAGGCAGGTGGGGAGCTCTGGGCCCTGTGGAGCATCCCGGGTACGACCCTGGGGCCCTTCCCAAACGTTCCCCTGCAGCAGCGTGTTTGCCATAACCAGCATATTGGGGAAAAAATGTCCTTTTTCTATGGGCTGTTGAGCTTTGATCTGGAAACACAGGGGGTTAAATCCCTTCAAAATTTGAGAAGACGCTCGTTGCCTGTGACCCGGACAGACAGAGGTGCTTCGTCTATAGGTGCTGATGGAGTAATTCCCCCGCAACACCCACCCGGCAGTTTGAAAACTATATATAAAGCAAGCAATATTTTCATAAATAGCAAATAATAGCTCCCTAGCCTCAAAACTTGCACATCTCCACGTGTCTCACCAGAAACTATTAACAACCTGTAATCAGTTCCTAATTTTGCCAATAACCTTCAGGAATAAATGCCTGCAGGAGAGAGCAGAAGGCGGTTCCCGCGGGGCAGCGCCTGGGCTGCGCTGTGCCGCGTCCCTCCTGCCTGACCCGGGGCCGGTTTCTCTGCGCTGCCCCGAGTTACTGATTAACTCCAACAGGGCGCAAGGGAGAAAATTAACATTTCTGCTCACCAGGCTAAAGGAAAACACGCTGACAAAGCCAAACCTTCGTAACCGTTATTATTAACGTTATTATTAACGTGTTTGTTGGGTTTGGCATGATGAAAAAAGATAACCAACAGAGGGTCGATGGTATCATGTTCCTAAGATGCGCCCCAAATACCCCGAGATATTCATTTGGAGCTGTGTGGGGGATACCTCACCCCACGGGTTGAACTTCAGCTCATTTAGATCATTTCCATCCTAAGGAGGGTCTTCCCAACATCCCCGCTGCCAGAACAGCCCCAATGCTTACTCATAGCTTATTTCCCAATGCAAACCTGCGTTTGGCTTCCAGTGCGACAAATGAACACGTTATTGCCTCTGCTGCCCAGTTAATGAGAAGGAAACGCTGCCTCCTGTGCATTTCCCCTGGGCTGGGTTTGGTTTCGACAGGAGTCCCAAAACCCACAACCCCTTTGGGGCTCACCCGGGCAGCCTCGCTGGGAGCTCCTGCCCCTACCGTCCCGCTGGCCCCAGAAAATAACACAGATGTGAAATGCGGCAGATACGAAAAGTAAAGAAAAAGGTGTCCCGGGTTCTCGCGGCATGGCAGCCTGCCCAGCTCTCGCTCATGCACCCTTTCTTGGGGGCTAGGGGGGAAATAAGAGAGGAAAATGAAAACAGGCCTGCAGACAGCATTTCAGTATTGCATTTCCTGAAATCTGGGAGCCAGCCTGAGCGCTCAGCCCTGCGGCGGCCTGAGGGTGAGCTATACAGTACGGTGCGATCTGTCTCAGCCGCACCATTCATCATCCCGAAGCCAGTTACTCCCCTTTGGCACCGGCTCCAACGGCTCTGCTTACAGCTCTCGGCAGCCACGGGGCCAGTGGCAGCCGCCGACTTGGAGACTCTGCCAGTAATTCAGATAAAAGACAAGGTTATTTGGCTCTGCCAGAAATCATCGCCCCGTTTCCCACCCTTACGAGAGGCAAGTGGCACAAGAAGAGCTTTGTTTTTCCTCTTCCCACAGCGGCGGCTTTTTCTATATAACACCTTCTTCATTCTGCAGCACCCAATTAAATCTCCTGCCCAGAAAATTAGCTGCTGGCAGGCAGCGCCTTAGGACAAGCTTCGGGTGGGTTTGCCTCTCGAAGGCGAATCGTGCTGGGGAAGACGGGCAAACTGCTGACGGCTGTGTCCGGTTGCAAGGAGAAACCCCCAAGAGGTTGCACGTGAAGCTGATTAAAGGGTTTTGCTCCTTGTCTGAGGCTGCCGCTGAGACGCTCTGTGCTTGGCACACACTAATAAAGGAGTACGTCTAATCCATCTTTTTAGCTAGTAATGAACAGGCTGCAGAGGGGGTTAAAGGAGTCACCAGTTTTCCTTTGGCTGCTCCAGGAAAAGACATCTCTAGCTTCAGGAACCCTGGCAGAAGAGATTTCTCACAGACGGCAGGTTGGGGGGATCTCACCAGAGCTGTAACTGCCCCACACGCTGCCTGCATCTACTGCAGAAGGGAGAAATCCAGACCCCAAAGGGGGATCTGACCCTGGGGGACAATGTCAGGGACTCATTTCCATGAGGAAGCAGCGATTTTTGTAGCCCGTTTTGATGCCACGTGGGAGAAATAAAGATTTTCCCCATGCAGCTGAAGGCAAAACAACTCCGCGACTGCCTTTTTGCTGCTGGATCGGGGCGTCAGAGGTGCGGCCGCGCATCGCCGGTCCCAGCATCTCCCCGGCACGGGTGACCTGCGGTGCCAAACGGGCCCTTGTGAAACCACATCGCAGGGTTATTCCAGGAAAAGGAAGGCATTTAGAGGAAAGACAATATCTTAAATCAGTCCATGTGCGTGTTTATTCTGCCCAGAGCCACCCGGTCCCAGGGTCCTGTCCCATCCTCCCCCCGCCCAGCACAAGGGTTTAATGACAATAAGAACAACAACAGTGACGCCGGCGCCATTTGGGGGTTTGTTTGCGGGGATGGCACGTTTGGGGGCAAAAAGATAAAAATGGAACATCAAATCCATGGTGGATTTTGGACCCACCCACCCACCAGCGTGCGGCTGTTTTCAGCTGGTGTAAAGGGGTTAAAGGGAGTGAGCGAAGCACCTGCTCCTTCCGGAAATTATTTCTTCCCAAAACCTTTGGTTTTATTACTTTCATTAAGGCGGTGGGGAAGCGGCGCCGGGGCTGGGCGTGGGGGTCTCAGATACCATCTTTAATATCCTGCCCGCGGCCATGGGGCTGTACGGCCTCGCCACACCGAGGACTGTGGCCAGCAGGGCGAGGGGGGGATTCTGCCCCTCTGCTGCGCTCTGTGAGACCCCCCTGCAGCGCTGCCTCCAGCTCTGGGGCACCAACAGCAGAAGGACACGGAGCTGTTGGAGCGGGGCCAGAGGAGGCCCCGGAGATGCTGGGAGGGCTGGAGCCCCTCTGCTGTGGGGACAGGCTGAGAGAGCTGGGGGGGTTCAGCCTGGAGAAGAGAAGGCTCCGGGGAGACCTTCCAGCCCCTGCCAGTCCCTCAAGGGGCTCCAGGAAAGCTGGGGAGGGACTCTGGATCAGGGAGGGGAGCCATGGGACAAGGGGGAAGGGTTTTACACTGACAGAGGGGAGATTGAGATGAGATCTGAGGAAGAAATTCTGTGCTGTGAGGGGGGTGAGCCCCTGGCCCAGGTTGCCCAGAGAAGCTGTGGCTGCCCCATCCCTGGAGGGGTTCAAGGCCAGGTTGGATGGGGCTTGGAGCAACCTGGGCTGGTGGGAGGTGTCCCTGCCCAGGGCAGGGGGTGGCACTGGGTGGGCTTTAAGGTCCCTTCGACCCAAACCAGTCTGTGATTCTATGATTCAGGCCACTCCCTACTGGTTCATCACCGCAGCCATGTCCAGGCTGTCACCCCTCCCTCGGGGAGGATGGGGACAGGCGCTGGGGGACAGTGGGCGCAGGGACAGCGGCCATCGGGGGGGGGTTCTCCCGGTGCCACCAGCCCTGCCGTGACCCCTGGGCCGTGGCGTCGAGGGCTGCGGCATGTCCCCAGGGACGCAGGGACAGCGGTGAGGGAGGCCATGGCACAGCACCAGCCGGTGTGCGGGGGGGCGGGGGAGACCGGGGTAGTGGGGGGGTAGGTGTGGGTGCAGGTACAGGTGTAATTAGGGGTAGGTGCAGGTCTAATTAGGTCTAGATGCAGGTCTAATTAGGTGCAGGCGTAGGTGTAATTTCGGTGTAGGTGCAAGAGGAGGCGTAGGTGCAATTAGGTGCAGGTGCAATTAGGTGCAGGTGTAACTAGGTGGAGATGTAACTAGCTGCAGGTGTAATTAGCTGCAGGTGTAATTAGCTGCAGGTGTAATTAGCTGCAGGTGTAATTAGCTGCAGGTGTAATTAGCTGCAGGGGCCGGCGACACTCTGACGGCCCCGCCGATGTCACTGGGCGCCGGTCGCGCCCCTCCGTCGCTTGCTGATGACGCAGCGCCACGCCATTGGGCGTCTCTCCCGGCGCGTCACTCCCGCGCGCTGCGGCGGCGGCAGGGGGCGGCCATGGCGGCGGCGCGGCCCGGGCCCGGCCGGCTGGGGCTGGCGGCGGCCATGGCGCTGGGGCTGGGGCTGGGCGCGGCGGCCGGCGCCGGGCTGGGCCTGCTCTGGCTGCGGCGGCGGAGGCGGCGGGGCGGCGGGCGGCAGGCGGAGGCCGCGGGGCAGTGGAGCCAGGGTAGGGGGGCGCGGCGGGGCCGGGCCAGTCGGCGGGGCGGGGGGTGCGGCGGGGCCCCGGCCTGTCCTTCCCCCCTTTCCCCGTCCCCTTCCCCGTCCCCCAGCGGGTGACATCCGGGGCGGGGGCTGAAACGCTGAACTCTGAAAATCGCCGCTTGAGAACCCCGAGTCGGCCTTTCTTTCCCCAAACCTGTGCGGAGAGAAACAGCGCCCGCCTCTGTCCCTGACGGTGGAACCGCCCTTCTGCGGGGAGAGTTGTGGGGGTTCAGCCTGGAGAAGAGAACGTTCCAGGGAGACTTCGGAGCCCCTGCCAGTCCCTCAAGGGGCTCCAGGAAAGCTGGGGAGGGACTCTGGATCAGGGAGGGGAGCCATGGGACGAGGGGGAAGGGTTTTACACTGGCAGAGGGGAGACTGAGATGGGATCTGAGGAAGAAATTCTTGGCTGTGAGGGGGGTGAGCCCCTGGCCCAGGTTGCCCAGAGAAGCTGTGGCTGCCCCATCCCTGGAGGGGTTCAAGGCCAGGTTGGACGGGGCTTGGAGCAACCTGGGCTGGTGGGAGGTGTCCCTGCCCAGGGCAGGGGGTGGCACTGGGTGGGCTTTAAGGTCCCTTCCAACACAAACCAGTCTGTGATGGCTCAGGTTTTACAATGAGCCTGTCAGCATAAAGAGCTGCGCAAGGACAAGTGCCAGGGGTTTCCCTTTAGTAACATGTATAGTTAGTAGAGTAGACTTAAAAATAAAAGTACATATAGGGAAGAGCTTTTACTTGACTATCTTTAGTGGGGTGTCTGAAGGCTTGTCTTTGCCGCCGCCTTGGGGCGGGAGTAGTTTGTGAACAGCGTTTTAATATGTCATGGTGCTGAACCAGGTTTTAGATACTTGTACCTTAACCTCTTGTGCCGCACCGCAGGTGGCGTCTACCACACAGGCACCGTGGCAGTGACAGCAGAGCAGAAACACCCCTCTGACATTGGTAAGTGGCTTTGACAGGCAGGTAACTGTTGCTGCAGCAAATGTCTGCCCCTGGCTGCTGACTGTATATCTCGGAAGGAATTGGTTCATCCAGTTTCACGGGACTTCACCTTGAAGCAGCAGAACTGGGGAGGACAGGAGGGTCGGCCGCTGCTGGTGTGGTGACAAATGCTGCTGGAGCAGGGCAGGTGCTCCAAAACAACCCACTGAGATTCGGTACATCCCCTTCCTGAGCAAACAGCGTTACTTCTGAGAAGCAAAAGAAAAGTAGGGAAAAGATTACAGTACTTCTTCATTTGAGGGAATGTAGATTTTTATGTCTGAGTTTAGATGCATTAACGCAGGATACTCTGGCAGATAAGCCCTTCTTTTCTGCAAATCTGACTGCTTTTTTGAGAGTGATTCTCTGTTGTTAATGTAAAAACAGTGTTCCTTCTTAAATAGTTGACTTAACTGGTAGTATATTTGTTTATAATATTTATGAGCTTTCAAGAAAACATTTAAAATCCACAGATGTAGATCTGTTCTTACGTGCTGGTTGATCGTGCTATGTCTGCAAGAAGACTGAAGGATCAGGCAGGCTGGTAAAGGTTCTAGATATTTGGTATAGAAGGCAATGACCCATTTTGATGACTAAATTGCTATGTAAAGTCTGATGTCTCCTCTTTGAGTTTCTGTGTGGTGTTTTTTTCCTTGAATAAGAGTACAGGGGGTTTGGAGTTTCTGTTCTGTTGTTTTTTGGTTGTGTTTTTTTTTTTTAAGAAAAGGTCTTTTTTGGCCAAAATTAGCTTCCGTTGTCTTGTGAGCTGGTTGCTGTCCTGGCTGATGCTCTCCTGGGCTGATTGCAAGCCAGGAGAAAAGCAGAGTGTAGTTTTTCAGTGTGATGTTAATACAGAAGTGCGGAGAATAGGAATTAAATTAATTTGCAGTAAGGACTTAAAAAAAACCCCACCAAACTTCATCTGCAGTACTCTTTGTGATATGCTCTGTGGATTTTGCTCTTTTAAAAAATAAATTTACAGGGGGATTTTTATAAAAGTTTTATGTAAGAGCTCTTTATATAAGAGCTTTGTTTACCCCTAATTGCTATTGTGAGTCTGGTAAGCGTGGCTAGATGCTGGTGTCAGAGGAGGGAGCAGTAAGCCAGCTGAAGAACCCAAAACCTCAGACCGGGTCAGGCGGCAATACTTGCAACCAAGCCTCATATCCTCCATCTTCTGGAAAAAAAAAAAAAAAAAAAAAAAAAAATTTTTTTTTTTTGTATTAAAATTTCCCATGTGAAATCCTTTCCCATATGGATCTAATGAGCCTTTCTTCCTCTTGTTTTCCTTTAAGTCGTGCCCAGAGCGCTGGTTCCTGTAGAGGCAGGAGATGGGGCCATGTACACAGCTCTCCTGCCGCAGGAGGAGCAGGTGGATGTGCTGGAGCGCCTGGACTTCGTGCTGAGGAACATCTCGGAGCTCAGGAAGGAAGTGGAGGAGCTACGGAGCACCTTGCAGCACTTAGCTGCAGAAATTGTTGGCGAAGTCAGGTATCGACCCTGCCCCTTTCTGTCTTCTACTGTTGCACATATTTACTCCGTAGCATGGTAAACCAGCCAGGATCGCGTATGTTAAACTTAAAGTCCAAAAGTGGGAAAAATGTCTCTGTAGTTTCCACTGGCATTACGTCTTGACCTCCAGTGAGATTAATGCAAAACAAATTGTATGTTTAGCCAGGGTTGGTTTCTTTTCTTCTGGAATATTAAGCACTGACACTTGCTTCAAATTCTAGACTGGGAAGGTTATTTGTTCTGTAAACGTTTGTCTCTTGCTACTGGTATTTTATCTCTGCTGCCGGCTGCAGGTAACTTGATACAAAATAAAAGGTCCTATATTCTGCAAGGTGTTTCAGGATTCCTTTGTCTTTGTTCATGGAGGAAATCAGAGGAAGATTACCCCTTTGTGTGTGGATTGCATATACGGATTGTATATGGACTAGGTCTGTGGTCAGACTTGCTCTAACTGTAGAACAGGATGTTTGGTGTAGGGCAGTGGGATGTTTGTATGAGCAAGAGTAAGTCACCTTGTGAATTCTTTGGACGTAAAGTGAATTGGATAGAATCTGCTAGAGAGGAGAAGGGAGCTGAAACAGCAGTCATTCCTCTACCAAATGTTAATTTGTTTCTCTCTTTGCCTTCCTCAAAGGTCCCATCTGGAAGAAACCCAGAAAGTAACTCGCCGGAGGCGGTTCCCATTTCCTAGAGAAAGAAGCGATTCCACAGGCTCCAGTTCAATTTATTTCACAGCCAGCTCCGGAGCAGCCAATACGGACGATGGAGAAAGTGAAGGAGGGTGAGCAGAGCACCAGCGCGAAAGCAGCTTTTACAGGCTTTCGTGCCCACTTACTTACATCTGAGCAGTTTATCGCATAAAGGAAGGAATTTTTTTCCCCGCTAGGTGTCTGTCATCCTGTTTTTATTTGCTTTTATTACAGTAAGTCTACTGCTGCCAGGCCCAGATTGAGAGAAGTGCAACAATTCCAACTTTTAGAAAAAGGGGGGAAAGAAAAAAAAAAAAAAAGCTTCTGAGGGTTTTTTTTTTAAGCAATAATTTGATTAGGGAACCTCGCAGGAAGAAGGGAAGTAGAAGTCCAGCCTGGGACTTGAGTGACAGAGTTTATAAATAAAATTTCCATACAATAATGTATCTTAGAATGTCTGGAAAACTTGAGAAAGTTAAAAATATATTCCAGTTAACTAAAATGTCTTTGGCTAGGGTGTTTCTTACGGGTTTTTCTCAGTGTGTCACACTGATCACTTGTGTTGCTGAAGTCCTTTTAAAAGCAGGTGAAAAGTACTGTGTACTTAAGGGCATCAGTACAAATTACGATATAGACGCAAGTATTGTCAGATAGATAACAAGAGGTCTACTGCGAACGCGTATGTGACTGCTGCCCTGCTGGTGAAATGCTTCTCTTCTGTGCCTTAATCAGAGAAATTCTGTAGCTTTTGCGGTATGTACGTGTGTTCTGAAGCATGCAGCGCTGGCTGTATACGTCTTCCCAGGGGAGTGGAAAGGAAAGGTAATTTACAGAGAAGCTGATGGCAGCACTGAGAGCAGGCAGGCAGGGTTTGGTGAGGATGTGCTGGTTAGTGGCAGCTGGTGCAAAGTGACACTGGGTGGCACGGATTTGTCATCAGGGGACAAAGCAGCCGTTACTGTGGCAGCCTCCTAGAACAAAGGACACGGGTCTGCAGGAAAGCAGGCTTCGTGATTGCCATAAACCCACGTCTTTTTAGTATTTTGTCTTTAGTAGCTGGAATTGGTGAAGCAGGAAGGAGCTGATGTGATCTTGTTCAGGTTATAGAACTGCTTCGTTCATCTAGAGTCGGTGTTTGTGTGAAAGCACAGTTAGGGAGTAGGTGATTCACGACGCCGTAATAGGTAATGGGGCTGCATAGCACATTTTAAAACCATATAGTTGGTTCTGAAGACAAGACCTCACTGTCTAGATAATAACAGATGGCATCAGGGTGCCAATGTATTCTATAAAGCGTGCTGAAAAGGATGGTCCTTTCCAGCACGTACCAGCCCTAGGTGTCATTAAGTCGTGACAGAGGCTGACAACAGTTGAAAGGTTCAGAGAAGGCATCCTCCTTAGGGGACCTCGAGTGAACTGCAGAGCAGGGATATATTTTACTGCAAAACCTTCTTACTTTATTGGGAACCTAGTGATGGTTGGAGGAGTTCTTACATTTTATTTAAAATCTGTAATTGGGTTTAATGACCAGTGTGGGGAATTAGTGGGTAATCAGCTCTCATCTGATCTAAATAAGAATTTGAATAGTATATAATTTCTCACTCTGGTATTTATGCTGTACAAATAGGTATAATATTAGTCTGGTCAGGACCAGCTGTCTTTTGTATGCGATATTGTCTTTTAGAGATGTAAATATTAAAATTTTCTAGTAGAAAATCACAGTAGGAAACATATATTTTGGAAAAGACTGTTTAAGCTTTTCAGCAGCCACTGGGAGGAAGAATGAGACTATTCTCAGCAGATAAATTTCAGCTGTGTATTCATTTCTGGCAATTGTGTTCTTTTAATGAAATCCAGAAAGAAGAACTCGCATTTCAGCTTTATTTTGTAAACCGCACGGACATAAGCATCTTCTCCGATTTCATATACAATTCACAAAAATCATCATGAGCTTTCAGGAGCACAGAGGTCTCGGGCTGCTTCATTTCTCTCTGTTGCCTTGGCACTGCCTTCGTCTTTTGGGCTTCTTTGCCTCCTCTTCCCTTGTGCTGGTTCGTTCCAGATATGTTTTCATTTTCTTGCAGGATGTGTGCTAGCCAGAAGCCTCAACATACTAAAGCTTTTAAGAACTTTCCATCATCGTAAACTCGAGAAAATAGACTGATAACATCTAAATCCCTTAATCTTTCCGAAAACTCTGGAGTTTATGAAGTTATATGCGGTATTACGTATCTTTTTAAACTGGCAGCGCCTTGTGTTGAGCTGTCTTGGAGAAAACACATTTTTGTGGTGGAGGAAAAAAAGCATATAGGAGCCGTCCATTGCTGGCTGCTTCTAGAGACCAGATTGTGTTCCAGGAGCCTTCAGTGTGGAAAGCGTTTTTCAGCTGAAGTACTGAAATCCTTGCAGCTGCCAGTAAAACCGTGCAGTGAGACAATATCACAGCTGCGTAGCCCCCAGCTGTGCTGCATAGGAGGCTAGGATGGGAAATAAGAGAATTTGAGGAGTTTGTGTGTGCATACTGAAAATGAGGTAGTCTAGAGAACATATATCATTAATCTTAAGAAAATATCAAGAAATGAAGCTTTTAATCTGAAACAGAGCCATGCCAGCGTCACCTACCACTGTGTTGTTACATTATCCATTAATTTAGTGCTGCCTGCATAATATCCAGCACGTCTTCTTGTAGCGCTTGCTTTCCTGCCTTTGCAGTGATAAGGCTGACTCTTCCTTTATTTCTTGTTTTAAAGTGTTTCGGTAGAAGGTGGGGCATTGCTAAATATATGGCTGAGGGTGGGAGGCTGTGGGTGAGGGTATTTGTTTGCCCTCTGCCAGAGAGGGAAATGCTTGAGCATTACTGATGGTTCTCAGAAAACTGAGGCTTCGATAGCCAAACGTCTCTTGTTACCTACGTGTGGCCGAATGCCTGTAACTGCTTTCTCCAGATATGGACTTTGGTCCCGTATCTTTGTCTCCAGCTGAGGGCCGCTTCGCCCACAGAGCAACCGGCTCTCCCTCGGGGGAGGAATTCAGCCAGGACAAAAGGCAGCGCCCCCAGACTGCAGTGACTTTTCATTCTGCAGAACTTGTAGAGTTGGCTTGGGCACAGTTTAATTGGGTAACAATTACAAACGTCCCCTAGAATTAAGCGTTTACGGGATGTGAAGTAGCTTGCTCCAGGAAGAGAGCTTTCTATTCAGATAAACCAACAAAATCCCAATATTAAAGTGCACGTTTCGAAATTACTGGCTGACTTGCGCTTATTCTTCAGCTAAGAGCTTGCAGGTAAATGTGAGGGGGACAAATAGAAAGTCTTCTTTAAAAAGAAATTGAGTCTGTAAGCAGACACCGCACTGCAGTGGTATCAGTCAATACAGAACGCTGCTTATAATTTCCAGCTTAGGTGTCTGTATACGATTTGGGGGAGCTTAATTTTAGCCATTTTCAGAAACTGGGATCTCAGCTTTTTCCTGGTTCATTTGACTAATTCAGCAGCTAATTGTTGCCTGGGGTTTTGTACGTGTGGTGTCTTTCTGCGGCTCAGCGGCTGTCTCCTTGCTGGACTTCTTACTCATGTGAAATAGTTTTGATCGCTCTCCTACTGCTTTGCACCTTTCTACATGTCAGTGTGAACAGGCTGTTCCGCATTTAGCGCTCGGACAAGATGATGGAGGTACTAGATATTGCCAGAACAGCTATTGTGTCTGAAATTTCCTGGAACAGGCTAAAAACCTCAGGTTATATTTTCCACATGGATGAGTGTGTTGGGTTTTTTTGTTGAAATTCTCTTTTATAATCCATGCATTGAACTGAATTGCCCTGGCTCTGTTCTTAGTTGTTTAGTTATCTTACAGTAAACTTTGCAGGCCTAAGAGACGCTGTCACAGGGCGCAGGTGAGATGTGGACACTTGTGACTGAGCTCTACTTAATGTCTGGGGGGTCTTCCATCAGCTTTTTGAAGTTGTGTGGGTTACATGAGAAATAATGATTGGTGTGGTGTTTGAAACACTTGGATTGTACAGTGTTCTCCAGGATGAACTAAGATACTCCTCTTCCTCTGTTAGGAAGAGTTGTTTTTTCTGTACCGTATGTGTAGAGCTGTCAGAGGCTGCACAGCATCTCCTCAAACTAATTGTGTGTGGTGTTTGTTGTTGTTTTTCCTCAAAGGTACAGCACAGCCAACGCTGAGTCTGATTACGACCGGGAGTCCGAGAGAGAGAGCGAAGAAGGGGAAGATGAAGTGAGCTGTGAAACAGTGAGAACTGTGCGACGGGATTCCCTGGATCTCGTCAACGAGGATGAAACGCATTTGATGTTAGATTCCTTGCTGGAGGAGGGACTGGGTCAGCTCCTGCAGCAGGCTGACCGCTTGCACAGCGGAGACGAGCAGGAGAAGAGAGAGGGGTTCCAGCTGCTGCTCAATAATAAACTGGCGGTAAAGGTTGCTTTTTTGTATTTTCCAGCAGTGATTTGTGTTTTCGGCTAAATAGCTGGGAAAGAGGAAATTGCATCTCTTAGTGGGCTCCAGGTCCTGCAGCACCACCGGGCCAGCTTCCAGCAGCCCCTTCCTTGGGAGCAGGCTCAAGGCCAAAATTGTTGGGGCTACAGCAGCAGCCAGTTCCCAGTCGCTCTTTGGAACTCTGTCTCATCCTGTCATCACTTTCACCGAGTGAACACACAGCACACGTGTAAAATAACAGTACTGTGTGTGCAGTGAGCTCAGCAAACGTTCTGAGTAGTTGCGTATGCAATGGCTCCATCTGTATTTGGGAAACGGTCTTTTCAAGGGCTGCCCAGTGCACGCGTGTGGTGGTTCATGAAATAGATAAGTGGCACATTCAAACAGAAGGGGTAGGCAACACTTACGGGTGGGTTAGTTAATGAGATTAAAAGCCTGGATGGTTTATAGGTGTTTTGCCACCTTAAAGAATGCGTGTGTTTATGTCCTGTGGGCGATGGGAATCGATCCCCTGAGTCAGTGAGCACTGGTGCTGCCCTGGAGGTGTGGGGACACAGCGAGGGGCAGTGAGTTTCACTCCGGCTGTCGCAGGCAGTACCACGTACCCCCGGCCACAGGCAGCAGGTGCAGCCAGCACCAAAAGGTGTCCTGCTGTGGCTGTTGTCGCCCGGTGTGGCTGTGCCTGTGCCTGCTGCAGGTGCACTGCCCGCCCCGATAGCGGCTGCCTACGTGCTGCGGAGCCAGCAAAGAAAAGGTCTTGGATTACCAGCCTTTTCCTTTTTGGCTCCTGTATTTCCAAGTGGAATAGAAGGAAAGAAATAACGGATAACTTGATCAGTTCTAATTTCAAGTAGACTGGGGTTTTTTCCTTCCCACCAGGAAGAAATGAGAGGCCTGTTGGCTTCTGAAATTCTCTTGCGTGCTTCTTCCTGGTGATTCTCCCACTTTCTTTTATTTACAATCCTGTCACAAAAGAAAGCAGACTGTTAGGTGGCTGTGTTTTAGTTTTCTACTTTTTTTAAGTAAGTTGGAGTTTGTCTGAACATACCCACTTAAGATTTTAGCAGCGCACCTACAGTACTGTCCCAGGTTTAAGGCAGCAGCAGGATGTGAAATTTTTTTTTAATGCAGACTGAAGTGTGAAAAAAGTAAAATTCAATTTGTGAATTTTAATGAAGTGGTGAGGTTTAGGGTGATTTCCCACCCCCCCCCGGGTTTTGAGGTTAGCAGAAACTGAAGAACTGACCTCACTATGGCCTTTGAAGTGGAAGGGTTCCTTGTTAGAAGGTGGCAACAATTAGACCTCTGCTGGTAGTGTAGTGTTATAAGCTTAATTATAAATTTGGCCATCCGGTTTGCTCTTTTGTGCTTCTGCTTCGGTTGTTGTAGACTTGAGACCTTTTAATGTTTCAAAAAATGCCTGTGTGACTTCTAGTCCGTGCCCTGACTTGATTTTTCTTTCTCGTGCTCTTTGCCAATGGCAGAATGGGTCTTGACGTATAACACTTATGTTTTCCTGCAGTACGCGGACCAGAAAGACTTTCTTTGGCGCCTGGCCCGGGCACACAGTGATATGAGTGAAATCACAGAAGACACAGATGAGAAGAGATCGTACGTGTCTGATGGTAAGGAGCTGTGTGTTCAAGGCAAGGGAAGTGGGGCGCTCGAAGCTGACATCACGCTTCAGAGTTAGAAACCCTGCTTGCCTCCTCCTCCTTCAGCTTTTTGAGACTGCAGGCTCTTGGAGAGAGGGGGAAGCAGGACAAGTCCTAGGTCTGGGGCTGTGAAATTAATCAGAACAAAACCACGGAAAACTCTCGTTGCCTTTTCTTTGCGTGGTGGGGAGGATGTTCTCATTATAGATGGCTATACTGCCACATGGTGCTATTCCGCTTAAAATTTGCGTCATGTCTTCGAGTGATCTTTCATGTTCCATATCACTGCAAGAGTATGAAATTATTTATGGAAGGTTTTCAAGCCAAATGTATTATAAAACTAAGAATTGTGTAACTTTTTGTGCCTTTCTATTATGGCACAGCCTTAAAGAAGGAAGTAAGGAGAGAAAGTGTCTGAATTTCTTCTCTCTGACCACTTATTTGCAGGGAAAGAAGAGATGGAAATTGCCTTACAGAAATGGGACCAAAGTGCCGAGTGCCATCAGTGGTATGTCACTTTTTACTTCTTGCTTTAGGACGCATAGGGGAAGGACCTGGAGGTTGCTGTGAGCTGAGCTGCATTTAAAAACAAAATAACCCAAGCAAACAAAAAAGTTTACTTGCTCTTACTTGGAGTATACAACATTGATGTTAATTTCCATAAAAAGCCATGGTTTGACAGACAGTAGTTTGGTTGTGATTATAGTAATAAACTTCGCTTTGCTTGCGCCAGTTTTAATTATGAATGTCTCTCTGAGACGAGGTGGCCAGAAGAGTTCTTGAGCAAAAGCTCCCCAAAAGAATAATGAACTTGGGATTCTCAGAACAGATTGTGTCAAGGCTTTTGTGAGTCTGCACCTAACAAGTCGATGAACTGTGGTGGTGAAGGATGGACTCCCAGATGAGGCTGGAGAAACGAGCTGTTGCCAGAATGAGTTTGAGAGGAAGAAGTACGAGCTCCACTTGCTGTTGAGCAGAAGTTGAGCAGACTGCGTGTTCTTTGGGCTACTCGTAGCTCAAGTGCGTATGCTTTGGAAAGGTGAAGTGCAGTTTGTTCAGGAGCTCTCCTGGGAATTGTGCAATTTCCCGTTGCGAAAGCGGCAGACGGTAGGTTGCTGAGCAGCTTTGGGCCCGTGTGTGTGCCTGGGCGATGCTGTGAGTGTCTCGGCACGGAAAGGAGCTGAACTCTGTCGGCAGCGTGTCGGGTTGTGCAGTCCCTGGGAAAACGCACGTCGGAGCGCCTGTTCTGTGCTGGCTGTAGATGGGCTGCCAAAAAATATATGTTTTGCACAGATAACTTGCAGAAAGCCAGTTCCTGAGTCTGAGAGCTCGATGTGGTGAGGCTCGCTCTGTCTTCTTCCCTGAGTGCTCTGTTTCCTTTGGCCCCCGTTCAGCCCCCTGTGGGCTTCTGTCCTTCAAAGCCGCGCTCAGGGCCAGCTGCGCAGCTGTGGGGGCAACGTCTCCAGAGTTACTTATTAAATATGAACGAGGTTTTTCCTTTGTGTTCCTCCAACATTCTTGGGTTAACTGTCAGTTTTTACTCTGTTATTGACATTTCGATAATGCTCTGCTGCACAGAGATGCTTGCTTTATGTCAAGAGGCCGATATGTTTGCCTCCATCAGCCAGGCCTGTGAGCGTGGGCTTAGTCCTGCGCTGATGTTCTTGCATTCATCTTAATTCTGGGCCAAGGAGAAACATAATTCTTATCAGACAGCCTTTTAGAGTCTTCTGGAGAGTGTCTTCTGGCCTGGCACTGCAGTGTTCCGCTCACGGATGCTGCCTGTCGCTCTGCAAAAAGCACTCTGGCTTTGACACGAATTGAGACAGCAGCATATGGCTCTTTTTTTTTTTTTTTACATTATATATTTTTTTTTTCATGATAAAAGATGAAACGATCTGCAGTTCAGCCAAGCAGGGTGTTCTGTGTTTGTATGAATGCTGCAGCTGGTTAGGATCTCTTAAGGAGAAGGAAGATGGAAGGTACCCTGCTCTCTTCAGCAGCCTGAAGGAACAGGCTGTGGTTGCGGCTCACGTACAGGATTGAGAGGATTGCTCTCCTTTTTTAAAAAATAGACCTAAAAAGGGTTTGTAGAGTGGTACAGATATTTGTAGAGGTAAGGGAATATGCTTCTCTGGTATTCTGACGAATCCCGTGATGAGCAGTGTTTATCAGCAGTTACTGCAAAGGACTGACAACATGTAAAATAGAATAAAAGAGAAACGACATTTTTTTTTTTAATGGAAGTTATTGGGAAAACAGGATGCTGAATACCTTTACCAAACAAGACCTGTGCTCTTCTGAGATGAGTAAATTTATTTGGAGGATCGGTTTGGACTACTGGCATCTAAATAAATGCCTCTATCGTCTTGAAAAGACTGTGTATTTTAGCTCTTATTAATGCATTGCAGTTCTCAATTAAAGCTTCGATATGAAGGAAGAATACCGGGATTGACACCGTGCCTGATCTCTAGCAGATTCTGGTGCTCAGCTTTGTCTCCCGGCTTAACATCTTGAAGGAATGGGTTTTCGGTTGCCAGGTTGAGTCTTAAGGTTTGTGAGCCCCTGGGATACTTGGTCGTGTGGTATTTCCCAAAGCAAGGTTCTCCCTCGGGCTACGACGTTGGTAGCTTGACTCTGGCATTTGGAGCTCGTGGTGTGCACAGGTCATGGCTGCAGTGGGATGTCCCAGTAGAAAACCTCAAGCCTTTTGAGCGGAGATGTTCTTGGTGCCTCTGGTGCAGCCCGTGCCCACCCTCCGCGCAGCGGTTTTGGTGGAAGAGGGCACAGTTCTGGTCCTATTCGACCCGTCTCTTTTCCAAACACCGGGGAGGCTTCTGCGCATCTACATCTTGCTTTGAACTGTGGGGAGCGGCGGCAGGACAGGCAGCTGGAGAAAGGAAGGAGCAGAGCAGCATGTGGGAGGCAGGGGATTTATTGGGAATGAATGTGCGACTACCTTTATCACTTGCAGAAATAATTATTTCCTGCCATGAACAGAACAGGAAATTATTCCCTTTCCAGCTCTGTATGGGTCACAGGATGGACACAGGCTGTTTTAATTGCAGTCTCTTTTTATGCTAATTAATATTAACCTTAGAAAAAAAAGATTCCTCATGAAATGATGCTTAATGCATGGAAGATACATATAGATGAGAAATGTAGGATAAAACATAGCTCCAAAAGACACGGTAGCTCGTCCTCCCTTTACTCGAGTAGTGGGCGCATTGCTCAGACTGATGTTTAGTTCACCACGCTGACTGTGGTAGCAATGTTTAGGGAAGTATAAAAAAACTATTGAAAGAACATAATGCTCGCTTTCCTTCAGTTTGGCGTCCTTCCCTCCAGCGGGGAGAGAGCAGAGGTGAGTTCATAGCCCGTGGTGGAGCTTCCTCCCTGACTTTGGGTGGTCTGGCTTTAACCACTTCCAGACCATCCTCTGGTACGGATCCCACAGTTTAACACGCTCTGTGCAGGGGAAAAACCTCCTTACTCCGTTTGAATTGCCAGCAGAGGTTTTAAAGGTTTTGATGTGGTGCCCTAGCTCTTGGCTTATGGAGAAGCGAACAGAGACCGATTCATAATTTATGGTTTTATTCTGTCGTATTTCTCTCTGTAGTATGTTTCCCTTGCTGCAGAATCCTAATCTTCTATTTCTCTTTTGTTCTATTATCTTTTATCATTTTATTATCTCTCATCACCCATGTTCTCTTTCCCATATTATTCTGTTTCTCCTGTATCTTTTTTCAGACAAAAATACAGGAATTCACTGCAGAACGCAAGTTGTGGGAGCAGCGTGGATTTGTGTAATGCTGATGTGATGGTCCTGTTCATTCTTCCTTCCGTGTACAGTAGTCAACGTTGTCTTTCTCTTTTCCACAACATACTAAATGGATGTTTTAATAGAAGTATTCCCAGTGATTTTAATGTCTCTGCTGTGTGAAGCCTGTGGTTGTGTAGGTATCGTTAGGGCTGCATTTTCCCCATGTGCATTATTTCACGTTGACCATTGTTTTCTGCTTTATCGATTGCCACTTAACGCTTATGGATTACTTAAGATGCAGTCGTGCTGCTTTTCGGTGCTTGTTCCTTGTTCTCCGTGCTGTATTATTTGCTTCTGTTGCACAAATCGTTCCCTGTTTTATGGGCTCTAAGGCGTGATGCTTGCCAAGCAAGACAGAAGATACTCTGCGTACAGTCATCCTTGCAAGTTAAACTTTTTTTTCCCCCCTCTCTCAGTGCCTCAGAGTTATTGCAGGAATGACCGACATTTTAAAGCAACAAACAAAGAAAATAACTTTGTGGACGAGAAGGGATTTCCGAGTGCTGGCAATGGCAGCACGGGGCGTGAGTGGCTGCAGCGTTGCGTGGCTGGATGGTTGGAGGCTCCGCCAGCGCCGCAGTCAGGGGTTTCTCGAGAACAACAGAGCAGTGAGTGTCTGGGGCTGTCTGGACCAGCCCTAGGACCTGCCCAAATCCGAGGGAGAGACCTTTCATGGATCTCCTGGGCCTTCTTGTCATTGGGTGTGGTACAAAGCTGTTGTAGTCGCTGGCTCTTGGAAGTTGGCAGTTCCCGAGACAGGCGTCTCTGCGGTGCTGGGGGGGGGACCCAGCCGTCTCCGTGGGGCTGAGGGGGGCCAGGGCTGCGCAGCCAAGTCATGCTGTGTGCAGCAGCATCCTCCCTGGCTCTGCCTTCCTCCTCCGCACCGCCCAGGAATAGAGAAACGAGCCAGAGCTGCATGGGGCACTAGTTGTATTTAGTACCTTCGGAACAGGTTTGTGTGTTGTAGGCTGAGTGGTATTACACCAAGCGTTCTTAATGCCTCTATACTTCTGTCGTATAATTACCTGATTCTTAGTTTTGATACAGGCATCAAAGTCATTCTGCGCTTTAATTGCGAAAGATCTCTGAAGAGCCAGATACGATGTCCAACTAGATTGATTACTCCCTTCGCTGATTTCAGCTCATGAACAGGGGACAGAGCAAGTTCCTAAGTCTCTTCTTGCTCGTTTTTAGGGGTGGGTGGAAGGGACATCAATTGTTGCACGAACCGGTACGTTTTGCTGCTTAGCCGTGAATGTGACATCCTCCCAAACGAGGTGAGAGAAACAATTGTGGCCTTATTAGAATCCCCTCTTGGTTTCAGCGCGGCTGTTTGCAGCAGGACTGCAGGCACGTAACAGCAGCTCTAGGGATCAGGGGCGGATGGCGAGCTGTGTGTTTGCCTTGGCTTCCGCTCCTGGTGTTAAAAGAAATATTGGAAGTACAACCAGAGCAGCGAGGGATTTCAGAGCTCCAGCTGGGAAAAATTTCGCAGGTGCTGTATTAGCAACTTTTGTTTGAGTTGAATATTTCAACGTTGGAAATTAAATGCTATTTGCTGACTGCTGAAAGCTGTCATTGCAGAACAGGTAATAAGCTTTGGCCCTCTCAGAGGCATTATACGCGCTGTACAGAAGTGGGAGGAGGCGGCGTTCCTGGGTTGCATGAGCCTCTAAGATGTGCCCTTTCTTCTAAAGAGTCTGTCCCTTCGGTGGAGCGTCTTGCACACGTGAGAGCCACTGGATCATCTGCCAGCCCTGTAGAGTCTGTTGGTACATCTGGCTGTCCTGTGGGTAGATTTTTTTTTTTTTTTTTTTTGTGGGGAAAGTGACGGCATTCCAGACATGACTTGAAGATAGCTTTAAGTTTAACAACTGGCAGTATTTCAGGGTTTAACTCTTTGTGGATTACTGCCCAGATCTGGCCAGTTTTGAGCTGTGTCTGGATTTATGAGCTGAGCACTTCCTGCTCCGCGGGGCGCTACGCCATATTGCTGACAACATAGATTAGGGGCAGAAGCGACTACAGCAAATAGGAATGGGCGTTAGAAGAGAGTTCAGAACTTAGAGGAGGAAAACCATCACACAGCTAGAGCTGCCTGATGGCACCCCCTGCCTCAGGAGGGTCCCTCCCTCCATCAAGGTGTCGGTACCCTGGAACATCTCCGTGTCCTGAGCCACAGGACCTGGGAGTGGGAACACCAGAGAGGAGCCGAGGAAGACAAAGTACTGAAAAATACGAGCAGGGGCAAAAGAAATCTCAGCAGGGATCAATGTTCCCTCCTCCTCTTGGGAATAGTGAGGTAACTTGACATTCAGAGTCTGTGGGTTGCTCTTTACTTGTTGGGCATAAAGAAAAGAGAAGTTCTGAGAGCTGAGATCTTCTGAGTGCGAGTGTGTGAGCAGAAAGCTCTCGTAGCACAGGTGATAATGCTGCAACTGTGGAAAACAACTCCCACACTACAAAAGGCTTCATCTTGCAGCTCTTCTCATCAGCGTTGACGCAGGAGACACCTTCCTTGAAGCAGTAGTAGTTCCTGCAGTCTCTTTTATAGTGTGAACATCTTGCCCAGGTACGTCCGGGCTCTTTGCTGGTAGCTCTTGGAGGACAGCTGAAACTGCACGTCTTCTGAGGAAAACCTGAAGTTTAAATAAGCATGAGGTCACTCCATAAAAATTGTATGTTCTGCGCAATAAATACCATTTGTATCTTCAGACTTCACTGGGGACAAATACATTTTGTTCTGTGAAGAGAAGGCGTATGGTCCTTTCCTACCGCCTCCCGAGGCAGACGGGAGATCTTCAGCGCATAAAACCAACACAGACGTTGAACAAAATTGAAGACACGTTCTGTGTCCCGGCTGGGGTAGCTAATGAAGATTTTAACTTTTTTAGAATCAAGGAAAGACAGATTTCAGTGCAGGTAGAGAAGGGGATATTTCGACCTTTCTTTTCTGGGGCAGTCACTTGAATTTTGACTTAAATCACTAATGAAAATTAACTCTGGTTTTAGCCCTGTGCCTCAGTAAACTCCTTAACTAGCCAACACGGAACTTAACTTGCCAGATCTCTCGGAACCTGAATATGCTCATAGGAGTGTGAATTAAGTATGAAACAGAGCACTGATCCAGAAAAGAGTTTGGTTTCTAGTGTTAGCGGAATCGAGGACACAGAGCTGGGAGGGACCTCCAGAAAATCATCCCACTCATCTTCCTGCAGGTGGGCCGAAACCATCCCCATCCCTGACAGCTGCTCGTGATGGCCCGTGTGCTGTCCCCTCTCTCCCCTTTCTCCTGGTTTAGCAGGTAGTGTATTTAATCATAAGGATATAATATGCATATATAATAATATATATATCTCTATATGGATTTTTCCTTGTGTCAACCTAAGCTTTGTTTTTACTTCTGTCCTCTCTAGATGTGGGGAGAAAAGATGAGGAGCTATTTGTAAGAGAAATCGGTAGTTGTTGACTGCATGTGAAGTTTGGCAAGAAAGCAGGCCTACTTGTCACAACCTTCTGCTGTGCTCTAGTGTTCTGCAGAGCCTCTTGTTCTCCGTGTTGTCGAACGGACTCTCTCCAGCTCATCTTTTTTTTTTTTTCCTTTTTAATTTATTACTCAAAAATTGTATATATTACTTTAGCTGAGGCTTGCTAGTACAGCATCGTATTATTGCCTTGGGCTGCTTATTGTGTACTGTAACCTTTAAATTTGATTCTCTGCAGCCAGCCCCCCCCAGTTGATGGATTTTCTGGCATATGCTAGTCTGCAGCCTATTTAAATTTAATCTCTATTATATTACCCAACTTAATGGAGTTATTTAATAGCATCAGTGTTGCCAGGGGATTTTCTTGCCACTCCATTCCATGTCCGTTCATTCACAGTCATTTTCAAAGAACAGCTAATTGTGGAAAAATTAGGGTAAAGGAGACTCGGGTAACTTATTGACTCCAAACCAAAGTCACGTTCTTTCTGGTGGGTACTTTTCAAAGCAGATCAGACAGACCTCCAGCCCTGAACCTCCCACCTTCGCCCTTCAGTGAGCTGCAGATCGGCTTTATACCCGTTACAGCTACACCACGTTTCCTTTGTTTGCTTACAGGAATTCCACGAAAACGATGCTCGCGATCCTGAAATTTTATATACACCAGTCTGGCTTTTTTGTCCTTGTTCCATTTCTCTAAAAGCAGGAGATTTAGGTAATTTTGGCATTTTGTTCTTGTCTCTCTTACTGGCAAGCCTGGGAATTCAAGTTGCTAGAAATTCCTGCATCCCATCTGTTGCTAAGAGGTGGTGACGGCGTTCACCACCAGCAACTCATTGCTGGGGGCTGGGGCGAAGCACAGAGATGAAAGACAACCCCAAGATTCTGAGCAGCTTCTCTCTCTGTGCCTGGCAGCGGTTTTGAGTGATCCTCTGAATTCATCCTGAGATTCCGAGGGCTGCACTCTTCTGTCTTCCAAGTTTAAGAGCTATTCCTGCCTCAAGGTGGTACAGGAATTACTCTTTTGTGTATGTTGGGCTCTTGCGTGCATCTTAGTGTGTCTTGATTGAATAAAATAGTCTCTGTGGAGCTGACGGCCCTTGGGAAGGGCGAGGTTGCTGGTGGAGCAGCTTCTGCCAGGGCACGAGAGCCATCGCGGGTTGCCTCAGTGCTTGCGTGCTCTTGGCGGTTCCACCAGAGCAAAGCCGAGGAGTTCGTTACTTGGCAGGTGTCAGCCCTAATCTGCCTCGACTGTGCAGTAAGTAATAAAAATAAAAAAATTAAGTATTGTCTCAATGTAAAAAAAAATTAAAGCTGTTTTCCTATAGAATAGTGAAGACCTTCATCTGGGTATTTGGGAACTTTACGGTTTGTCAGCGGGATAATGTCGGTACTGCGATAACCACGGCTCCTGTGGGTTGTAGCAGTGCGTGGAGCTGACAGGTCTCTGCAGCGCTGCCGGTGGGGCTGGAGCCCATCCCAGACTACCAGTCCCGCGGAGGGCTGTTGGCGCGGTTCTGCTCCCCGCTGCCGCATCGCTTCAGCCACAACCACCTGTCCGGGGACTTCTTCCGCCGAGCCGTGCGCGCGTGTGACAGAGGACGGCTGATTAAAGATAAAAGGGTTGGAGCGGGCCTATGGGACGTTTAAGAAATGATAAATTTATTTTTTTTCCCCCACTTTCTCAGCATGCATACGTGGGTACGTGCCTGCAGCTGAAATCAATATACCAGTCTCTAGATTAGGAGATGCACAGTGTAATTATGGTGCGTTGAGAAAAAAAGTTCCCACGTGCAAGTAAAATAATAATGCTAGTGAAAAACCAACCCAACTGCAGACGCGAGTCTGTGGCTTAGGAGGGGTGTGTGCGCATATGTCTCTTTTTTTTTTTTTTTTTTAAGCCATATATTAGTCAACTTAGCATTACGCAGTTTTAAAACTTGGTAAGGGGCATTAACATGCAGCAAGCTGTCAGTGAGTTGTTTCACCAGAGGGACTAAACCAGTAAGTGCTTAAGTCGTCTCAGCATCTTGCTCAAGTGATTAAAGACCTGTTTAGGGAAGTATCTGTGGAGCATTTAGTCTTGCAGTCTTTGCACCGGCGGCTTAGGGTGGGCTGTGATTAGTAATTTTTCTCTTGGAAACAGAGGAGTTATAGTTGTGTGAAATGGGAATATGATGAACATAATCTCTCTAAAAACTAGGGAAATCTGCCCTCGCCTGCTCTAAAAAGGTCTTGTGAAACTGCAGCGTTATCAGAGGAGGGTGACAAAGGAGAGCAGAAGCACAGCACAGCTTTTGTAAGGGGAATTAGTTAATAGATTTTAGACTTTTCAGGCTGGAAGAAAGGTAGCTGAGAGGAATGCAACTTACCTGTCCGTGGAGTGGGATGGGGAGGGCGACGTGGGAACGCTTTCTTCCAAAGCGAGAGCAAGGCGGCAGCAAAGACAGTTGCTGAGCGTCAGGCCCGAAGGGAGCAATGTTTATATGGGGCACAGAGCTAAGCTGCCGGGGGCCGTGCCCCGTGTTGTGCGCGTTCAAAAAGCGAGCGGACAGGGAAAGAAAAACTGAGGCAATCCCTGGGTAGAAAAATTGAGGTGATGCCCGACCAAACGGAGGCAGGGTGAATATTCCGAGGAGGTGGCGTGGTGTGCTTGCCCTTCCTTACATGTTCACAAATACGGCGATTCATAAACAGAGCAACCCGAGCTGAAACTGAGTTTAGAAAGCTGCAGAAGGATGTCATTGCATCAAGTAACTGTGCAAAAATGGCAGATGTTGCCAATAGAGGCAAAGTAATGATCACAGGTAAAAAGCATTCCTAATTACGCAGGCAGGAGGGTGGCCTTTTACAGCAAGAGAGACTGTGTCTTGATTAAGCAGTTATTTGAAAGTCTTCGCTCCCAGGAGTCAAAAGGCAAAAAATATGGCTTGAAAGAAGCGAACCAAGGAAGTGTCGTAGTTCTCGGTACACATCTGGAGTAGATCTACATGGCGGTGGCTTTTATGGAATACATGGAGAGGTAGAGAAAGTACCACAGAGGTGGTAAGAATGGTTCATTCTTAATTATTACTAACAATAATATTAATGTGTATATAATAATATTATTATAAGAATGATTATAAGAATGGGATATGAATGATTAATTATTAATTATTAATAATACTATTGTGTATATATTGTAACATTAATTCTTAATTATTAAAAATATTGTTGTAGATATAGGAACATAATATTCTATAATATATAATTATATATAATACTATAATAATATAAATTAATAATTTTAATTATTATTCTGAGTTATTAAAAGAAAGCTTAGAGGAGCGATTGAGTAGGCAGGATTTTCCGGCTGAAAGCGCACAGGAGCTCGTGTTCCCGCTGGCAGCGCGGAGGCGTCCGTCGGGGATGATGGCTCTGTGTCCGTCCCCATCCCCACCGGGAGCAGGGTGGTGGGTCGGGGTGACTCTGCGTTGATCCAGCCAGCTGCTCTCGCCTGACACAGTATTTTCAGGCTTCATCAAATGCTGCGCCAGGAAAAACAGTATTTTCATAAGCGTTGCAGGTTTCTTTTCTCTGGAATAACGCCTCATCCTGGGAATGGAGAGCTGGAACAAGGTGTGCGGGTTGGGCGCGCAGGCACCGTGGGGGGGGCGATGCCAGGCAGAACCAAGAGCTCTTTCTCGAATAGCTCTGTTGACAGCTTTTCCCTGTCACACCGGTAGCCCAGGTGGCTTGTGATGTGTCACAGCGTTAATTGCAACGTAAGACCAAGTGGGCTCCTGCGCTGTAGGGAGCAGAAGCTGATTTCTTCCCCAAAGGGTACGATCCTCAGCGGGGCTTCAGAGGAGGAACTGCTGCAAAGTCTTTCACACAGTTTTCTTTTGTGGAACTTGGGTTTTCATTTTAAGGATAGAGTCTTGAAATAACTGGCTCTTAGGACAGAGGTTCAGGCTGTGGCTCTGGCCACGCTGCAAGTTGGGTTTGGTCTATGAAGAAAACGCAGCGTGGCCCGTGGCGTGGGAGGCTGGGTGTTGGGGTGAAGGAGCTGGAGTTCCCATGGAAACCCACAGGATCTGAGGGTTTGGGACACAGATGTGCGAAGAGGAACATCCTTCAGTGAGGCAGCGTGGTCAGGTCTCTGAAAGGCAGAGCCACAGCGAGCCCCCCGGGGGGCAAAGCCTGGCTTAGCGCAGGCAGCAGCCCCCGCACTGCAGCGCTGCGTGACTCGGGTGCGCGCAGAGGGGGCTTCGCCTTCACCTGCGAACTGCTCGGAGTTGTGAGTAACGTGCCTGTGGTCACCCCTGTGGATTGTGCAAAGGCTGAAGCATTTGATGTCCCAAAACTCTTCGGGCAGCAGCCAATTTTCAGAATTTATTAAATGAAAAGTTATTAAAGGGGTGATGGAAAGTATCCTGAAAAGTGCTCCTGTATACATCCTTGCTTATTATTATTTTTTCTTTTTGTTTTTTTTTTTTTTTCTCTCCACAATTTAAGAGGAGCTGTAATTATTTCTGTGAGTCAGAACAGGGATGAAGCCCATGTTCATCGCTTCAGTTTCTGCTGTCATCCCTTAGTGTGAAAATACATGTATAAAATGTTAATGCCCGTGGAAAATTGAGACAGGGACAGTAGAAAACTAGTGCTGCTTTAATCCAGAGCAAGATTTATTGTGCTTGCAGTTCTGGCATGCTCCTTATCTGTCTCCTTCCCTCACTCAAGGGAAGAGGCTAACATATATCTACCCAGCGCACAGGAAGGCAAAAATCTGGTAATACTCATAAAACACTGGGAAAACTTCTAAATTCTTTATCAAGTTTTGTTTTGGAGCTCTGTTTCTCCAAATCATTTAAATGATTGGAAGGAGTTTTGTTCTTTTAGCTTTTATCTGACTGGTAACTGAAAGTTGAGCTGCGAGAAGGATTTTTGTCTCCTGGTCAGTGTGTGATGAAACCCCTCTCCCGGTTTGCTGGCGGTGCTGCTGGAGCGGCGCTGAGCCATTTCCCCGGGCTGGCCTCGGGGTGTCCCGTTCACAGCGAGCGCGGGTTGAAGAGCAATGGACACTAGCTCATTATTTGGCTGGGTGTTGCAATGAAAAACTAGTTAAATCCATGTGATGTGAATAAAAGGAAAGAACTTTCCTGTCTCCGTGGTGTTGTCAGTGGTCAGACTTTGCTGTTTGACTCATTTTCGGCAATATAAACCCCACTATTTCACTCTTGGCTGCGAAACAGCCGCCTCTCCCCACTGCTTTCCCCTTCTCCTTTCGTTCCCCTTTGCCTCGCTGTTTTTTTTTCAATTCACTGGTTGTCTTGCAGCGGAAGGAGCGTGGGCATGCTCAGCTGGCGGGCATTAGGAGCAGTGAAAGGAGCTCAGGGATGTTTTTGGGCTGGCCACCACCCGGCCACGGAGCTGGGGCTGCCGGGCTGCCCAGAGCTCTGTGTTCCGTGCCCAGGGGCCAAGGTCCTGCTGCGGTGGGAGTCAGCCAGAGTGCAGCCTCCAGACCGAAGGGTCTCCAAAGCCGCCTCTTCCGAGCTCCGGGATTTAAGCTGGAAGAAGAGACGGTCTCTCATCTGGTGGTATCTGCTTCCACAGAGTTCACTGTCTAATAAACGGGGAAGTCCTTACTGAGATTCCGATGGGAACGTGCAGTTTGACCAGTGTGGGCAGCTTAGTGAGGAGTTCTGGTTAATAATTAGTCGAGCGATATCATAATAGAAGGTTTCGGTAACTGCTGAGACATCGATCTGAGCGGTGCTTCAGAGGTTACGTGCTGTTTACAGATGAAAATCCCCTTCCTTAACTCATTATTTTCAGTCCCTGCTGTTGCTGCTGGCCAGTCCTCCCGCAGCGCTGCCTCTCCTGACATTCATCCCACGGCATTTCACAAGAGGAACTAGAATAAATAGCTCCAACGAGCCAAGCTAAACAAGCAGAAGAGACAAAAGCAGAAAACCATGTTGGCGCTGCCGGGAGAGGAAGGGAAGTTGGGATCTGAAGACCTCCAGAGCCTAAAATCCCAGAACTGCAGTGTGAAGGTCACCAAGGGGCTGGTGGCCCCGGGCCTCTGGGCACAAGCCGCAAAGGGAGGTCCATGCTGAGGGCAGCAAAGCTGGGCCGGGTAGAGTTGTCTTTTCCTGGGACTGTAGTGAAAAACCAGTTCAGGCAACTCTTAGCATTATTTTACTATTTTTTTTTAAAGTTTGTTTCATGACACAAAGATAGGACTGGTATTTACTGCTTGTTTTATATAACGTTTCACCAGGCCATTAAAAAAATATCTGGTATTTATATTTCTTGACAGCTGCGTATTGCACCACTTGACATTTATATGGTTGCTGGAGGAGAGATGAGGCGAGGCTCCCTTGGTGTCCCACCAGATTTATTGCTGCTCTGGAGGGACTCCTGAGGCTTTCCCTGGGATGGATGGAGTGGGGTGGAGGGAGGTTGTCCACAGTTCTATCCCCCGTGTTAAAAAGGCATGGAGTTTCCCTCGTTTGTCACAGAACCTTAGACCCGACCTGATTGTATTTGGTGCCTGCCCATGAATTCGGGAGCCTACACAGCACGGTTACACAGGTCCCTCTGCGTTAGACAGGGCTATAGACGGTGAGATTTATTGTACAGGAGTGTTTTATCTGGTGATCTTAGAAAATAAACCTTTTATTGGCTTGTATTTCTAAACCCTAGTCATGTCGTGGTTAGGGATATTTAGCACAGGCTGATGTTTGTTGTGAAACAAACCGGGGGAAGACCATAAAAACACTTAATTTCATCGTCTGCAAGTGACAGTTTATGGCAGTGCGGCTGGGAACTCTTTCAACGGGCCAGTTGTGGCATTGACCTAGTAAGCTTTTCCGTTATTATGGAAAATAAGAATTTTAGAACTGAACCAGAGTTTTTTCAAAAGAAAACTAACATGTTAAAGCAATGAGATTTAACGACAAAATTGTAAATGTTGAGGAAATGCAACTGCTTTGTCTTGTGACTTACACATTGGAAACGTAGCCCAGGCGAGAGCAATGAGGTGTGACATGTTTTGTGGGTTTTTTCGTGACGCTGAAGGAAGCGCACTTGGGGATTGGGAATTCCTCTCCCGAATTCCCGCAGGCACGTCTGCTGTGGTTACCCGTCCCCAGGCACGCGTGGTGGGGTGGGACACGGCGTCCAGCGGCACTGGGGTGTGGATGCGGTGAAAGGGATCTCAAGGGAGGTTTACTCGCATCTTTCCTCTTTTCAGCTTTGTTTTTTGAAAGAATGAGACTTATGTGGTTCATTTATCCATCCGTTCCACCTGGTATCTTTTGAGCCAAGCTCAGGAGAGGGGGGCAGCCTCTTCCACCCCGCAGCTCTGGCCCAGGCGGGATGGCGGAGGTCAAAGCCTGAACCAGTGCAGCCGAAACTCCGGTTCCCATGTGCCGCTGGGCAGCGGTGCCCCTGGGCGCCTCTGCCGTTGGCTCTCCCAGAGAAGCCATGCAGGGAGGGATGGAGGTGGAACCGCTGGGCTGCGGGAGGAGAGCTGGCAGGGTGCGAATCCACGGGTCCTTAACTTCCGAAGCTGTCACAGCTCATGAAATGACTGATTTTGCTAGGTACTCTGCTTCTCACGGGCAACATTTACCATCTCTTACTAGAGAAAGCTAAACGGCTTTGCATTTGCAACGCTGAAAACGTGTTCTTTTGTTTCCCACGTTGGGTGGCCGTGCCGGGCTGCAGGATGTAGGTAGGTTCTCACGGTATTTTCCCTCGAAGTAGCCAACCGCTGCGCTATAGGTGGGGGGTGCGCAGGGAAGATCGCTGCACGCCGTAGTTCATTAGAGCTTTTTGTAGTTCTGGCGCTCGCCGCGGTAGCGTTCGCTCCTCATTGCGCTGTGTTTTGACACAGTTTTGTTGCTGAGGGAAGAAAGGTAGGGCGTAGAGGTGTTTCTGCAGAAGGAAGGCTTTCCAGCTGGCGGTGCAATGAGCTTTCATGTCACATCAAGCCGCTTCTGTGACTTGCCGCCATCCCGCACGCTAATATCTTCTGCACATAATAATATTAATAATAACAAAATAATATCTTCTTCTGCACAACATTTTTACTGCGTATGCCTCTTCCCTGTAAAAGGTGTAGAGCATTCCTTGTTTTCCACAATAAGTTGTAAGCTTTAATGCCCTTCTGTATCCTCCTTCTGAAGCTATTAACGGAGCGTAAATGTATATTCAGAAAGGTTTGATTTCATGCAGATGTCTCCCATGTGCAGGTACGCTGTTCTCTGCGGGCAGTTAGCGGAACATGAGAGTATTCAGAAGCGCATCCAAACTGGGTACGTTTTTAAGGTGAGTAGAAAGGATGTGCTGGCTTTTGCGTAAGTATTGAACAATACTTATTTCTAGAGCAGTAAATTAGGAAAACGGGCCTCAGCTCTTATTAGGGAGGCGACAGGTCTCACAGAGACGCCGTGAGTGGGTGGTTTGGGCTGAGGAAGGCGATTCCAGCAACGTGTGATGGGGGCGACTGGTCTGGCTCTGTGCTTTTGCACACTGTAGTCTCAGGAAAAAAGAAGAAGAAAAGTCCTGCAAATAAAATATATGTATATGATGAGGCTGAGAACCAGAAACATGAAATTGCCATGTGGTAACGAGCTACAGCACCAGCTCTTCTTCGGTAGCTGCCTGCGAGCAGGCTTGCACCCTCCTGTAAATGCAAAGCGGTTCTTTTTCAGAGAGGATTTAATCTGCCTCAGATGCCTTTGTTTGCCTTTCATCCTCAGCAGGGATGCTGCAGGGTAAGAGGATGCACCTGGACAGTTACTGTGAACAGGCCACGTGTCGTTATTGCCTCGTCACCTGTTGACATGGCCAGTAAGTTGGTTATGTCAAAGCTCTGAAACGTGGCGGAATAAAATGAAGGGCAGCTTCGGTTTTGTGAGTGTAGTAATTCTTGTCTCTGAGGCTGATAAAATGCTGGGTTTCCGTCTTCACTGAAACTACTTTAAGAAAATTTGGAATCTCTTTGTAGCTGTAATTTTATTGATCGCTGACACTTAAGCTGTGGGCTTCTTCCTTTGCTCTTTTGACGTTTGTTCATCTGCTCTTGTGGGTATTGTACTTGCTGATAACAACAATGTAATGTGTGTTGGTGATGATTTTCCGCAGGAACACATTGATAAAGCCATTGAACTGAAACCAGAGGACCCAAAGTCTTACTATCTTTTGGGCAGGTGGTGTTACCAGGTAAAGCAGTTTATTACTATTTCTTGCTGTTTTCTTCCTCCTTGGAATTTAATTCCCTGTGTGAATGAAAGATAGGTGGATTCAGACCACCAGCCCTAAGGATGAGGACGCTCATTAGCTCCTGAACTCAGATATTGTATCAGAAAGTACCGGCATGGAAATGGCACGGTTGCTTGAAGTAGTTTAAAAGTTGCACTTGCATGGGATCTCCAGTCCTGAGAGAGTGCCGAGAAAAACACTCCGCTAAGGAATGCTGTAAATGCATTGCGTTCAGAAACCTCTTACGGTGTAAAAGCTCACGTTCTTGTACGTGTAGCACCTCACTGCTTTTGTAAAAGCACTAGTGAAACTGTTGTCTGCTGGGACTCGGTGTCTCATTCGGAGTCTCTCGGCCTTCCACCCAAGTTCTTTTCTCCACTGTAATAGAAAGGTCTTACGCAGTCCATCTCCCTCTTGTCTGTCTCCTATTAAACCTCAGATGTATACCTTCACGCTAGATGTTAAACGGTACAGGTTTTTGTAAGAGTTTACATAAGTTTCTGTAAGTTCAAAGCGAGAGAGGGACTATGGAAGCGCCGAGTTGGTGATCAAGACAAACGCTGCTCTCTGACGATGATCAAAGGCCAGAGGAAGGTAGAGAAAGGTTGGAGGTATTGCAGACATGCTGAAGTTTAAACAATTCTTAAAAGAGCATGGTTTCGTATGGGCAATGTCATTTGCTCTTGCTATTGTAATACTTTTCTCCCCGAATCAACAAAATGCTTCAAGAGCACTTGGTTACTGCTGTGCAATAGAGTAAAAGCTGCTGGGGGTTTGGCTGCTTGATTTAGTTATTGCCATTGTTCTGCTCTTCATTTTGCCCCTGTGTTCTGTCTCTTTCCCAGAGGGAAGCTCTTTGCTGAAAGTCTTATTTCTGAACCGCTCTGAATTGGAGCTCTGAAGGGTTCGGGGCTCCGGGTGCGGTTTTTTAGTCCCTGCAGGCAGCATGGGAGGTGGAACGGCAAAGAATGGATTAGGGAAAGCACTCACTGCAAACCAGCTTACTGTTCCCTGTGCTTTACTCAGGAAAAACAAACTACCTTCAATCCTTTAAGCACATATGGATGTGATCAGGGACGTTTCAGGGCTGGCAGGAGCTTCTGCACACAGTATATCTGTCTGATCTTTTGCATATGTTTCCTCTGCCCCTGCTACGCGCCGTATTGGAGGCATTAGGAGAAGCGTGCCGGCTGCTCTCCAGTTCTTGACAGGGAAAAGCTTGGAGTCAAATACCATAAATCAGATTTAGTGCCTATATAAGAGTTTGCAGTAACTCTCTACTTTTCAGTTTATACAATTTGAAAGCGCTTTGCTGCCGTCAAAAATGAAATCGCGTTGCAGAGATTGGAGCTGAGATAATTGACAGCGGTAATTCCAGAGGAGCAGTGAGCGAAACCAGTGGCAGCTCCCAGCTCCTTGTTCTGCTGGGGGCTTTCTGCGCAGCCTGGCTGCTCTCAGAGCTGCTGAAGCTGTGAAACAAAACCACTTGAATGTAGAAATATGTTAGTGCTTCTGCTATTCTGCTTTATAAGAATTACACAGTACTTAAATAAAGAAGATCTTATCAGACGTTACAGCCCTATGCATCCTGTCCCCTACTGAAATTTCAGGGTTTTTCTTACTATAGATGAGCTGGGAGCAGGAGAAGATTTCATGAAATAATTGTAATAGCTACCTGTTTCTCAAAACGTGACTATCTGTTGGTGGGAAGGCTTTAGCCTGCCCCTCTGGAGGGATCTGTGTGTGGCGAGAGCACGTTCTGGTACAGCATTTCGGGTGGGAATGGGGGGGCTCCACATGCGCGTTTGCTGGGATGCAGAGGTGGGAGCCGCCAGGAGCCGGTGTGGTTGCGATGTGGCGGTTTGGGATTTGGGACCACCCGCCTGCGCGGTATGTGCCTCTAATATTCAGCTGCAGAGACAGATCTCCTTTGAGCATTAGGCATGTGGCAGCTGATGGACGGAGCTGCAAAAGCTGACTGGGGACGGGGAAAAGCGAATCAGGTTTAACTCTGCGGCCGGACTTGGACGCTTGTCCGCAATCTGCCGACGCTACCACGATCTCTGGCTTTCTCCCAGGCGCACGAGCCAGCGGCAAGGAACGGGATAACTCCTTGTCCGCACGCTTTTGCCTCTGCTGTGTCTCGGGGGGATCTGAGCGTTTCATCTCCCTGTCTCTGCAGGTTTCCCACCTGGGTTGGCTTGAGAAAAAGACTGCTTCTGCTTTGTTTGAAGCCCCTCCTACAGCCACTGTCGAGGACGCGCTGCAAAACTTCTTACGGGTAATGAACTCGGAGAGGCAAGGGGGTGGCTAACCTGGCACGTGCAATCCCGAGTGGAACCCCAGTACTTGTATTCCTCTTAAACTCATGGCTCCCGGGGGCTCCATCGCACACCTCCGCTGACGAGAACCTCTGGAAGAAAAGCTGGTGAAAGCAAAAATTTTGGCGCCTCTGTGGTAGAACAGACAGACAGAACAACATGATTTTCAAGACCTCAGAACTAGACCCAAAGTGATCAGAGTTGTTTTTAAGGGGCTCAATTTTCTTTTTAAAAGCTACGTAACGGAGTGCTTCATTGCTGGGTACTAAGTGCCTGTGGTCTGTGCTCTCACAGGGTCTGTAAGATCGGAGTGAGCTCACCCCTGGGAACACTCCCACAGGTACTCGTGACGTTCTGTCACTTTAATTTCTCTCAGAATATTGCATTAAAGGGCTGTCTGATTAGGTCAAACTTCTCCAATTCGAACTTTCGAAGACAGCTACTTCAAGGTTTCAGGGGCGCGTTGCTTATGTGTGTCTTGAAAGAAGAGTACTTCCTACTGGGTAAGAATCCTACCCTCTGAAAGGCTTTTTTTTTTTTATCCTCCTGTTGATGAAAAAGAATTTAAGAGACGGCATTTTTGAGCGCACAGCTCGTGTTGCAAGGGTCCGCCTGAGACGGGCGAGTTAAACAGGCTGGCTTCGGCCGTGCCAGTGAGAGCCACTCTTCAGCACCTCTGATGGAGTGTTACAGAAACAAACTGCCCTGCCACTTTATAACTCACGGACTGGCCCGGCGGTTCTGCAGAGTCTCAGGGAAAAGCATTCTTAGTGCCATTTCTTAGAACTTTGCCAAAATGTAGTTGTTTGCGAGGGAAGTTTGTGGTAGGTGTCTGCCCTAGGCAGTATGCTTTTCAGCCAAAGTGGTTAAATCATTTCAGAGGTAAGTTTGAGGCGAAGTGCTTTGTTTCTTTTCTTTAGAGAACAAAATAGCTTGTCGCTTTTGTTGGTACGTCAGAGCGGCACTGTGGTGCGAAACAGGAACTTGCATTTTTCTGAGGCTTAGCTTTGGTCGCGTACAGAGAATGTGAACAGCAGAGAGAAGCATCCCTCTGGAAGCTGATGATGCCCGGAGCATGCGCTTCTCCTGTGCTCACCAGAGGCCGTTCCAGCTCTCGGCCACTGTTGGCACGTTCAGGGGGCTGCAGATCTTCCAGCTTAGTCACAGGCTGAACTGGGTCTCAGGCCAGACTACGGGATGAAGAGGACGAACATCGTCTGTTTGTGCTCTCGGAGCCTCCTGCGAGGGCTGGGCTCAGGCGTGCTGGTAGAGCACCTTGGGGAGCTTGAGTGCAGATGGATACGGGTCAAGCCAGGGGTTCCTAACAGGAACGCGCCGGAACACAGCTGCTTGGAGAGTGATGGCTGTCACGGAGACGGCTGGAAGAAGGCAGAGGGTAACTAAGAAACTGGGAAGGAGAAGATAAAAAAACTGGGGCAAGATTCCTGAGGGGCACCAGCATGGTCAGGAAAAGCCCGAGTGGATGAGACTTGGTGGGCAAGGGGGTTAAAAACAGCGCACGCACGTGTGCAGGAGAGGTGCTCCAGCCGCTTCTGAGTCTTCCTTCGCTTCCGCGTGCTCGACTTCGCCACTCGCCCTTCTTCCATGGCACTGCGTTGGGTGAGAGTATGGGTGGCGTTCAGTGAGTCACGGGCACTTTGTGAGAATCCGGGCACTTCACTAACCCAGCCGGGCGAGCCTATGAAAAATTCCTACACCGCTCTATTTAGTTACAAAAGTAGGGTTTAGTCAGCTATTTTTTTTTTCTTTTCTTTTCTAAGCGGTGCAGTAGGCCTGATGTAAGCATTAACTGTGTCCTTCGCAGATCCTAACGTCTGCTTTTCTCTGCCTGTCACACCCTCCCCTCTGTCCTTTGTAGGTCGAGGAACTGAGCCCAGGATTTTCCAAAGCAGGAAGAGTCTACATTGCCAAGGTAACCAGCACTTGCTGCTCTCTTTAGTTCAGACGTATCCTTCCAGGATAAGAAATACTTGTACTAAAAAATTACCCTTGGCTGTAAAGTGCTAAGCATGTGTAAATTACTCCACCCAGAAGCAAGATTTTATAAGATGGTAACATTTCTAAAAAAGGCCAAATCACCTAGTGCAGAGGTGTTAAAATTCAGTTTTGCCTCCGAGTTGTCCAGTGGAGCATCCTTGTTTAACAGATCAAATTCTGTATAAAGCGGCACCGGTAACTTGTGAGCCGCAGGCTGGAGGTTTAACCCCACCGCCACTGCGGATTTCTGCGGTGTACACAGAGAGAAGCATGGGGAGAAGCGGAGGATAAAGTATCTCACGCCAACACAGATGGGAGCCTTGAGCAATGGTTATATCCACCATGGATGCCTGGAGCTGGAGCGCCGAAGATCCTTTTGTTTGCATTGAGGGAATAATGGGCTTTGAACTCTTAAATGTTAAAATTGCTGCTTAATTCCTACAATCTCCAGTTGGAGTCTAGAAGTATTTAAAGCCCAAATAGCTTTAGAAATATTAGCTGGAGTGGGCGTAGCAAAGAGTAGCTGTAGTCATTCTCTGTGAAATTCCTGAATTCCCAGTGTCCCAAAGAATATGAATTTTACCAGGGTAGCGTGCGAGCCGCGGGATCTGCTTGGTCTGGAGTACATTATCACTGGAACCTAGGTGCAGAATTTATTTCGCAACAAGCATCTCGTTAAAGGAAAATGAAGGTGACGGCAGAGGAGGAGAACCCAGCAAGAGGGGCAGCAGCCTTCACACCCGCTGGGTTTTGTCTGTGCTGTATTGCAGCTCACTCTGTGTGTTTAGTCATGAGTCTGTTAGGCAAAATCAGCTACGTATTTGTAAGTCAGCTAGCCTTTTGTTTCTGGCTGCTTGCATACCATGATGAATGTGCCCTTAATTGCTTCTCTCTCTGCTTGTAAATACAGCCAGCATTCATGGAAATTCACCCCTAAATGCCTTGTACAGAGTAAAGAGTGGAAGACTTGGAACTTATTTCCAGTGAAGTTGCGCCAGCAAATCCTTGCAAGCCTCAACCTGAACAGATTTTCAGAGTTGATGTAAAAATTTGGGTTTCATTGTGTGTAATCTACATGGACTGATACGTTTTATTGGGCTAATAGTTCACCACGTCCGTCTGGTGGATGTGATCGAGCTTCAGAAATACTCTGCACACACAGATTAGCGTGGAGGTTAATAGGGCTGCTTGGATCTGTTTGGGTTTGGGGTTTTTTTTCCTAATCTCAGGCTCTGTCACTTTGGGGTCACATCCTTAATCACCAAATTTAAAAAGTGCAATTGGCGCCTAATTATTTTGAAGGAGAGAGTGCTCTCATGGGTCAGACTTCAAAGAAAAAAAGAATCATAGAATCAAAGAATTGTCAGGGTTGGAAGGGACCTCAAAGATCATCTAGTTCCAACCCCCTGCCCTGGGCAGGGACACCTCCCACCAGCCCAGGTTGCTCCAAGCCCCGTCCAGCCTGGCCTTGAACCCCTCCAGGGATGGGGCTTCCACCACCTCTCTGGGCAACCTGGGCCAGGGGCTCACTACCCTCACGGTGAAGAACTTCTTCCTAACGTCCAGTCTGAATCGTCCCATCTCTAGTTTTATTCCATTCCCTCGAGTCCTACCATTACCCGACATCCCAAAAAGTCCCTCCCCAGCTTTCCTGTAGGCCCCCTTAAGATCCTGGTAGGCCACTCTAAGGTCTCCTCGGAGCCTTCTTTTCTCCAGACTGAACAACCTCAACTCCCTCAGTCTGTCCTCACAGGAGAGGTGCTCCAGCCCTCGGATCATCCTCGTGGCCCTTCTCTGGACACGTTCCAGTATGTCTGTATCTCTCTTGTAGTAGGGGCTCCAGAACTGGATGCAGTGCTCCAGGTGGGGTCTCACGAGAGCGGAGTAGAGGGGGAGAATCACCTCCCTCGCCCTGCTGGCCACGCTTCTCCTGATGCAGCCCAGGACACGATGGGCTTTCTGGGCTGCTGGTGCTCACTGACGGCTCACGTTGAGCCTCTCATCCACCAGCAGCCCCAAGTCCTTTTCTTCAGGGCTGCTCTGAAGCCAGTCCCTGCCCAGCCTATGCTTGGGATTGCCCCGACCCACATGGAGGACCTTGCACTTGGTCTTGTTGAACTTCATGAGGTTGGCATGGGCCCAGCTCTCCAGCCTGTCGAGGTCCCTCTGGATGGCATCCCTTCCCTCCAGCGTGCCAGCCGCCCCATACAGCTTGGTGTCGTCGGCAAACGACAAAAAGAATTGTGTTTTATAGTCATTTTCTGACGTTTTTGACTGATAGGCAGGGACACAGGGTTTTCAGGGGCTTTGAGGGTGTCCGTGACTCCATCTATTTTGAATTCGCCAGACGCAGACTCTGGCAGCGCCCACAGCAGAACAGATTCTCTTCCAGAACCATCCCACGAGGCAGGAAAATCACCAGAATGCAGACACGCACATACCCTGCAGCGACACTTCAGAGCCTGAAGTAATGGCCCTGCGGGAGTTTAACTGTTGTCCTCATCCTAACTGAATGTTGGCTCTTTATGGCAATTACAACAGTGATTAACTGCATTGCTGGATTTTTTATTACTTTTTAAGCAAGCACTTCCTCTTCCCATGCTTATTTCATAGTCCCCAAATGCCTCCATGGCTCTTTAGGCACCAAACCCCTTCCTCTTACGCAGAGGGATGGCTGTTTCTCTGCTGCAGATGATGCAGGGTTCGTGGTGAAGAGTATTTCACAGCTCTTGGGAGACCTGTAAATATTAGGTGTTACAGTGCTCATGGCTGACCCTCATTTTTAACAGCCCAGGGAACGTAAGCTTCCTAAGAGGATGTGCTCTCAGTATAGAGGTTTTACAATGAAAGCGGTGTGAGGGAATAGTGGCTAAACGGAAATAAAAATAGAGCTTCAAAAACGGTGAAAATCTCAGGGACACCTTAACATCTCCAAACAAAAAAACCAGTCTCCTTGCCCAAAACAAACAAAAAAAACCACACAAGCACACAAAAAGGCAATCTAGTATTCTGTGATCTGATGGTGATTATAATGCTTTGTGAATGAAGGAAACTGCAGGAAATGTCAGAAGCCTGAAACTGCAAATGGTTAAGAGGTAGAAATAGCTCTTTTTATCAGTTGCCGGGGTCCGGAATCGCTCGGGTACATTTCCTGCCTGCTTTTTCCCATTGAACTCTTCTCACATCGTCATTTTTTCTTCGCAGTGTTACAGGGACCTGGGGAACAACTCTGCAGCCATTCTCTGGATGAATCTTGCCGCGGAGCTGCCCGTTAATACGAAAGAGGTAGCAGTCTCACTAAGCACACGTTGATGATGAGCAGAGATGAAATGGGCACAGAGATGAAATTGTTTTATGAAAGATGTTCCAGCTTGTAAGCTCAGGTTCTGAAGTATTTTGTTCCTTAGCACGGACTCTTCTTCTCTTGGGGCCTGTTACCAGAATGCCTAAAGCAATTCGGGAAAGTAATGGCAAATAATAAGAAGCTGAGAGTACGTCCCATACGGGCTCAGGAGTGGAGCACAGCAATGCGAGTGCTGTGCCGCCAGGGTTAGTGTCAGACACGTATTCAGCAGCTGGAGTATCTGCAAAGCTGCTGAGCAACTGCAGGACGCTTCACAGGGCCCCTTTTTTGGGGGAAGGTTTATTCCTTTGGGCACTGTCATGCCGGGCCAGCTCGATTCGAATGGGGCCACTTACGCTGGGTGGTTGTCCTGGGGCTGGAGCGCTCCCGGTGACCTGGGTGGCTTTGGAGGAGCAGCTGAGATCTGGCGCTCCTGGTGCCGAGTCAGCGCCTAACCCCCCCCAGGCTGGAGCCGATTGTGCCGAGCCGTTCAGAAGCTTGTGTGTGCTGCCCAGCATTTTTTTTTAATATCTAGGATATTTCAGCTCCTTTGTTACTTTTACAGGGCTTTGGAGAGCAGGCGGTACTGCGTTTTAGAGCTGCCATGCGGCAGTGCTCCCCAGCTGGGAGCAGCAACTCTATGGAAGGTGCCCTCAAATTACTGCCAGTCAGAAACCAAAAACACATCAGCTTTTAATATTAATCTAGTGTTATTTACATCGTCATGAAAAACGCAAGGGAAGTAATTTAAGCAACGTCCTGCAGCTCTTACAGCTTCAGCCTTAGTCTGGTGGAATAAACAGGCAGAATTCTAGAAATACGCAGCATTTTCGTGCCACTGTTTTTCAGGCCGTAATTAGTTTTTAGGTTGCTGTGGCAGAAGTCTTGTGCTGAGACTCAAACCCCAAGTACGGCAGAGGTCTTGGCAGACAGCTGGGGAGGCGCTGGCTCGCCTGTGCCACCACCTGCAGGGCAGTGGCCAGTATCGCATCAGCCGCTTGGCCACTGGCTGCTGCCAGAAATGGGGAAACGGGGGATGGAGCAGAATTTGATCCCTTCTTGCAGAAGGAAATAGCCTGGCTCTGCCTGATGCGGAGCTTCCTCACCGTACGCTGGTTGGAAATCTCTCTAGGCAGCGTTAGGATGGTGTGTCTGATAAATAGAGGATTTTTTCCAAAGAACATGAAATTCTTGTGTTGGAGGTGCAAGAGTTTAATCAAAAAAGCACCGAGATTTTCAGGAGAGACCAGGAGAGAGCTACAGGCAGAAGAGTCAGGAACGGTTAATTCTCTCTCCTGCTCTGAAATGAACAGTGGGAGTCGAGTAAGGAAGCCAATGCTTGAGTGGCTTTGGGTAAGTCTTTGCAAATGTTGGTTCTCATCATCAATCAAATAACTTCCATCATGCTGGGAAGGAAAAACAAAGGCATTTTTCCAGACTGAGAGTCAGTGAGGGAGCAGAGGTTTGAATTCAGCTGTTCCAGTTGTCAGTTCTGGTCTCAAAAGGAAATACAAGAGAAGCTTCCTTTGATACTTGGAAAATGTAAATAACCTTAAAGGCAGTAGCGTCGAGAGGGAAGTAGAGGGGAGGAAAAATGTAAGGCTGGGCTGTACTTAAACCCTTGCGTGGGGCTGGAGAAGTAAAGGGAAATTCTCTTTTTTAATTGTTTCAGTGGGGCTGTGTATTTATCTGTTCTCTTACTGCGTTTCCAGGATGCAGAAAGCGAGAGAGAACTTGAAGAGATGCGGTCGGTGTGCCAAGAATAAATACACACAGGCTCATTCCGCTTGATACTGCCCAGGCAGTAGAATTCCAGTTAAAGGAGTTTCATGGTCCTGGCAGCTTTGATTGCACTTCGTGGATAAGCCACAGGAGTTTACAGGAAAAAGCACGCAGCAGTCTCATCGGCGCATCCAGGAAGAGATCTTGGTGGGATTTAATCGGATGAAATTTTGTATTTTCCTCCTGACAGCACTGCAGATGTTTGATTTTAAAATTCCTAAAAAGTGTCGAAGTCACAAAAACAGGGGGTGGGTGTATAGGTAGGACTTGTGATACAGAAATACTTGTGATTATATATATATCATAGATATATGTGAGATATATACTTTGTGATATAAAAATATATACATATCTATATAGACACATATATATTTTATATCACAAACTGCCTGTCCAACAGCCTGAACCTCAGGCTGCTGAGCTCTCAGTGGATTCCTGAGAGAGTCGCCAGCCAAAATTTTTTTTTTTTTTTTCCAGTTTAACTATTTTCTCTTTTCCTTAACAATATGCGTTAATTGGATCAGTTGGACTCACTGATTGCACGCCTCTGGGGGAGGTTTCGGTGGGGCGGCGTTCGGAGCCGCTGTGCTGGGTGCTGCGTGCGCCGCGCTGGAGGCGGCGGGGCCTTCCCCTGCCCTCCGCCTCTGGGTCCAGAGGGCGCTGGCGCTTGAGGCAAGGCGATGACAAAAACAGATGACAACAGTGGCTTAAAACAGGCGAGCTGTCAGCACTTTCTTCCTCGCTGTGAAAAAATCGGTGGTGGTGTCCAAAACGCGCTCTTGGTCCTTCCCAGTTATGCCTGAACCACCTTCCTGGTTTGCGGCCGGGGAAGCCAGCCCTGCTCGCTGGGGTGAGTTACGACCAGGGACCAGCGAGGTTCCCCGCACAACACAAACTTCGTTTTTAAGAGGCGCGTTGCTTTTTCGGAGATGTAATAAGATTTTAAAAGCCAGGACTCCCTCGCAGCGATGTTACTCCTTCCCTCCCGTGAGGCTGACAGCTTCTTGTGTCCCCCTGAACCGCCTGCTGTGGTTTAGGCGGAACAACTTCGTTTGCAAAGTAGCTCTTTCGCAAGGAACCGCCGGCTACAGGACCTGGGACGTGCCGTGGCAAAGCTGGCGCTTCCCAGCAATGTTTGTTCACCAGCTCTCGACTCGTAGGTGACGGCGAGGGGGCGAAGGTGCCGCTGGCGATGGCAGCGGGAGCCGATGTGCCCAACCGGACACACGGCGGGAGCAAAAACTACCTGCAGGCGTTTCCCCGAACGTTTAGCAAGGTTTTCTTGATACTCCTCCAAGTGTCAGCTGGCAGCTAACTCGACGCTTATTTTTTAACGTTTGTTACGTCTTGCCATGTTGTGTAGCGTTTGTGACGCGTCAAGTAAAAAAGTGCAGGAGTAAAACATTTCTTAATCGCCTTTTTTAGTCCCTTGCACGTGTGTATTAACCTGCTGGGGTTTTTCCTGTGTGAGGATAACACGGAAGGGGAAATGGGTAGCAAACTCGAGCTTAAAAACTGCCCATTTTATAGATTTGCCCCTTTTTAGCCTTTTTTTTGTTTTTGTTTGTTTGTCAAAATTAAACTCTCTAAAGTTTTGGTGCTGAACTCGTGAGATGCAGGCACGCGTGCGATTAGCTTTATTTGCTTGAGACGCCAGAAGTCGGTAGGTGGAAATGCAGAGGTGAATGCTGAGGGGCTGCAGGCTGCGCGTGCAGAGCTGCCCTCGCCGGGAGCGGGGACTTTTTTATATTTACCGTCTGCTGTTCTTTGGGTTCCTCAGGGGAATGATGAAGCTGCCTTTTTTGCTTAATGTGACTTTGTCTTGTTTTGAATATTTCCCAGTGATGACCTTTTTTTTTTTTTTTTTCCTTGTTCTAAACATCCCATCTTTAAATATTTGCACAAGTTTTTCAGCTATTTTCTTTCTGATTGCTTAAGCCGAGCTGGGAAATCCGCCACAGCGATATCCAAAAGATGATGATCAACAACTTGATTCTTCCGTGGAAGATGTGCGGGGTTTTTTTCCCGGAGAGAAACGGTAATAGCTCTCCAGACAGTCGTGTCGCTAGCTGTGCTGCGTGGCCGTTCCCGGCCGGCGCGTCCCGGGGTGAGATTAATCACTGCTGTTTGTTTGCTGCGATGTGCATTGCTTAAACCTTCCTGCCTTCCAAAAGTGAATGGTTTCTGCAGCTGTACTGGGAGTGTGAAAGGGAATAGTTGCGCTGCCAGGAGCCCATAGCTTTGCTTCCTCGCGGGCTCCTTCAGGCCTTCACCTGTCGTGTAACTTGTCCAGCCAGAAACTGGTCAGAGGGGTCTCTGGGCTGTGTGTTTTCTGGAGGGAACTTTCACTCCGCGTTTCGGAGGATTTACATTCTCCTTTGAATTTTCACGGTGGCTGTTTCCAAACAACAAGGGGCTGTGTAGGCTTGGGGGAAAAAAAATGCCGCTTTGCTGCTCATCTGCTGCTCGGGATTCCGCGCTGGGCCAGGTTTGGGTGTTTCACCCGTTGATGTTCTTTCAGAGGGCGATGCAGGAGGGGAGCATTCTGCCAATTCGCTAATTGCCGAGGTGCGGTATGGGCTGGCGGCACCTCTCCAGACGAGCAGCCGCGCTTCAGCCCTCCCAGAAGGGCGCTGCGGAAACCCAGCGGGGGGCTGCTGAGCAGCGTCTTCGGGAATTCATACCAAAAGTCTTGTTTTCCTCACTGACGGGAGCTGAAGTCATTTTCTTTGGGGGGGTGAAGGCATTTGGTGCGGTGGCGTGGGGTGTGCTGGGCTGTGACCAGAACCCCCTCTGCCTACGAATAACCTGCTTCCCTGGAGGAAAAGGTGGGAATGAAACGATGGTAATTCTTCCCATTTGGTGTTCACGCTTGGATGATTTCACCCGGGTGCAACCTTTCAACTCTCATTTATTCGATTCCGGACCTTTGGTGAAGCTTTAAGCTTTCCGTGCGTTTGATTGCCTGCTTCGCTTTTGTGGGTTTTGGGTGTTGTGTTTTGTTTTGTTTTTTAAAAAAAAAAAAAATAATACTTGAGCTTTATCTTAGAAGAGCGGGGTCTGGCATTCGGCTCCCGTGTGGTGCTGTCGCTGCCGGGGCAGGTTCCCTCCGCGCAGCCGGCGTGGAGCCCTGTCTCGAGAGCTTTGGTTTCTCTGCTCCGCTCCGGCTGCTGGAGCCTCAGCAGCGCCTCTGAGGCGGCGCTGAAAGGTGGTGACAGACCTCGCAGATCCTCTCAAGTGCAGATCAAGGCCATGTTGTGCTGTTTTCAGTCCGATCGCCAGGAATTTATGGCACAACGATCAAAAGAACCTTTTTCATTCTGGTTTTCCCTGTTCCTGGCTTGTTGTGACTGAGAAGAATGCGACAAATTACCAGTTTTAATTGTACTAGCACAGCTTGCAGGTTGATGTGGAGATAAGGCAAGGCTGTGTAACTAAAGCACTTCCCAATCAACAACACTTGAGGATTTATTTATTTTTTTTAGCAATAAAACGTGCGGTCTCCGGTTGGGCTCTCGCTGTGCCGTGCGGGGAGGGGGGAGCCGTGCTGCTGCGTGGGGAGAAGGCGCTTCGCACTGAGCCCCGAGGACAGCGTGGGTTTCTCGGAGCCGCCTGCGCTGTACATGGACCGGGGCCACAAGAAATTGATTTGCCTGGAACAAATTTTGGTAGAGACTCTGTGTCCCACTCCCATCCGGGTCCGTTCTTCTGGGCTTATCCCAGGGGGAGAGAGAAGAATTTCCTGGAGCTACTCGTGTCTTAATTGTAAAACACTCCTGCCTGTGGTTAAATTGTGATACCAAACAATAACTGAAGCTGTTTAATTTATCCTCACTCTGCTGTTCTGTTTGAAATAAAGTATTTATAAACAAGGAGAAGGGGATCCTGCTTAACGTTACCTGTGTTGCTCTCTTGCTGTTTATGCCCATACATACAGAGGCGAAGATACATACATACGGCAGGCGGGTGGGGGTCTTGGTGTAACATCCTGGTGCTGGTGCGCGCGGCGCTGTGCCAGACGCCATGGCAAACGCTGGGGAACTCACCCACAACGTTACTGTTTGTGTATTTAATAACGTGGGTGACACCCGGAGCACGTTTTGGATGTCAGCGCAACCCCGACTGCTTCTGGTTTGGAGATGCGCCAAAGTCGTAGGGCCGCGCTTGGTGGCAAAGGGTGTGCTCCAAGTGAAGCTGTTCCTAAATAAAGGCGGATGATGAGTTGTGAGCCGGCGCCAGCGTTCTGCGCTTGCCTTCGTGACCCTAAAGGCCTCTCCAGCTTCCCCAGGGCAGCAACCAGGAAAAGGGGCTGGCAGCTGTGGTTCCCGTTGGTGCTGGGTGCTCCAGGCTGCCCGCGTCTCAGCCCGTTTTATGGCAAATGACTTTGCAGAGGGAGCGGGTGTAACACTGACCGCTTCAGCGCTCCTCCACGTCCACGCAGCTCGGAGCCGTACAAAGGAGTAAGTAAAGAGGGAAGCGAGGTTTGGGCTACTGAGGGGACAGGGAGGAGTCATTTTGCTCGTGTTCCATCTCTTGCCTGTTGGCACACTGCAGCCCCGACACCCCCATCCCTGGGAGAAGGACGTGGGAGTCGCACGCGTGGAAGGCGTCCTCTCTCGGAAGGTGGGCTGAGCAGCACCAAGCGTGGCTCGGGCGGCCTCGTCTTTCCCTGGGGTTGGGGCTGCCTTCAGCGTGCAGCTGCTCTGCAATCTCTGCTTTTCTTTCCTCCTCAAGGTGAAACCCTGGCCTCCTCGGCTGCACTGGGTCACCCCAGCGAGAGTCTTGGTTTGCCCAGGAAAAAGAGCTGGAGCCGATCAAGGGCCATCGTGCCATGGTCTGCGGCTCCAGAGGGAGCGGGACCCCGGAGCCGGCGTCGGGGTTGTGCGGGGTGAGACCCGTGGCACGGGCAGGGCTTTGGCTTGGCCAAAGGTGGGACTCACTGGGGACAGCGAGGCGGGGATGGACGCGTGGGGAGCCTGTGACTGGTGTAAATCTCCGACTCTTGGACCATCAGAAGTTCCTGATGGACTTTGAGAGACGTTTTGTGACACTTGAGTGTTAACTTGGCGATGGAGGGAGTGGTGGCTTACAGCGTGGTCGGGAAAATGGTTTTAAGCAACTCAGACATCTCGGAGGAGGTCAGCATTGACCCGAGCCTTGGGACAGCGTAGCCTGGTCAGAAAGGGGGATTTGGGAGCCGGCAAACTGGGTTACGGAGTGGGTTTCCAATAAAAGGAACATACCAGAGCTGTGGCCACCTCTCCCCTGTGCCGGGAAGCTTCTGGCTCAGGGCTGGAATAGAGATGTCAGCATCGCTGCCTCCCAGGAGCCGGATGCTCGTTCCCACTCCCACCCCGGCTTTTTTCTGCTGAACCCGGATTTCTTTGGTTCAATGACACTTGTAATTCCTTGGAAATTCCCTGGCAAAATCTGACCTGCAGAGACCCAGCTCAGTTGGAGAGACAACCTGCGGCGGGAGGGCTGCGGGCCGCGGGCTCGCTCTCTTGCTTTGATTCACCAAAGTTGAGCTGGCTAATGTTTGGGTATTGTGAGCAAAGCCCAGGAAAATCAGAGAAAAAGCTGACCTTAGGGAAGTGCTTTCACTGCGAAGGGAAAATATGAGATTAAAATTGGGGAAGAAAGGCGGGGGGGGGGATAAGGTTGAACGCTTCTGGTTTTGCACATACGGGCAGCCACGGCAGCATCAGGCATGAAAACATCATCTCAGCAGCTTCAGGAGCCAGAGATTTCATTCTTTTCACAAGAATTTTGCTTTCTCCAAAGTAAACAGCTGAGGAGGGCCCAAGACGCTGAAGGCAGGCGCGAGAACACAGGGTTGTCCTGTCCCTGGAGAGCCCGGCGTTATAAACGTATCCCCTAACACGAGTCAGCTTCTCGCTGGCCTGGCGTCAGCTTGAGCGCGACGTCGGAGTTGAAGTCCTTTTGGATCAAGTTTTAATAATTAAGTTGTTTATGAAAAGCAGAAGAGGCTCGGGTTTGTCTGGGCTCAGGGTTGCTTACATACCTGCAGTGAAGTGTTTTGAGGGCGAGACTGATGATGGGCCGATCACGTTTCTTTGTAGTGAAAGGCTCCGTTCTGCAGCCAGGGCTCTTGTGTGTCTTTTCCTTAATGACAACGAGCGTGTTCCAGCATTTCGGGGGCTCGGCAGCTGCGGTGGGCGCGGGTACCTGCCTGCCTGCAGCAACAGCTGCCATCGCGCTCGAGGAGCGGGAATGCGTTTGGGCCCGGGGGACGGTAAGTACGCAGCGCCTTTCCCAGCATCCCGCTGCCATATTAAAAAAAAAAACAATAATCACCATATTTCCTGGCAGTGTCTCTCCTTAAACATGAGAAATGAGGTGGTCAAAGTATTGCAAAACCACTCAAGTAAGTGCTGGAAGCGGATTCCTCCCCTCGGCCGCGGAAAGCAGCGCTGCGGTCCTGGGCTTCGCACGCCAGGGCCGCGACCTCCCGCCCAGCAGCACTGCGCTGCCGCAGCAACCGCGGATGCCTAAATCCCCACGGTTTGGGCTCGAAGAGCCCTGGCTTTAAATTCTTTATGGACGGGGGGGGCTGGAGCTGCAGGGTCGGGGAAAGGGGCCGGGGGAGCGGGTGGGATGCTCCGTCGGCCCACGACTCTGCTGGACGGCGGGCAGGCACCACGGCGGCTCGGCCCTCGTGATGCTCTTCGTTAGCCCAGCACCTTTCCCTCCACCTTGGCCTTCGTTATGTAAAGAATGTTTAGGTCTAATGGCAGGGGATGTTTAGTTCTAAGGACAGAGGATGGCCTGGACGCGGCGTTTCTGTGTCGGGCTCTGTGTCACCTGCGGGCGAGTAGGGAATGACGCGAGGACATGGGAAAATCAAGCGCTATTTCTCAGCGTCCCGCTGAGATGATGCTCCTGGGGAGCAGCAGCCACCTCGCCTGTATTTTGTGGGGTGGGGGCCAAGAAGGAGGAGCAAAGCACCGCCCCGAAGGGCCTGCACGGAGCCCTGGGCTCTGAACCTCAGCTTGAGGTTCCAGCTCCAAGGGCTGCTGCTGCCTTCGCTCTGCGCCGGGTCCCGGGGGGCTGTGGGGGATGTTGCTTCTATTGACCATGGGCATCGTGGTCATACCGGTGCCACCGCTGGCACTGCGGTGCGAGTCGGCCTTCACAGTGTCCTCCTGTGCTGAGACGGCTTAAAGAGCAGGGCTGAGGCCCCGGGGCTGTTCCCGTATTCATTCCTCTGTTTCGGTGTACCCGTAAAATCAGGTTGAATAAATAACACCAGCCTGTGGTCCCAGGGCCTCCAGCTGGACCATAAAAGCCGGAGATGACCCTGGGTGGCAGAGCTCCGAGCGGGCAGTATACGATGCCCAGAGAACTACTGTTTTCCGTCTTACGACATCTTGAGGGATGTGTTCACGGCTGTGTGCCTAAAGAGGAGGAGAAGGCTTGCGCTTGCTTTCAAACCCCCGTACCACGGAGCCGTTGCTGACCCCTCTCTCGGTCGTGCTGGGTGATTTGAACACCCACGGAGGCGGCCATGGGCAGGGACGCCGTGGTGGCATTGGGAACCCGCCGGCTGCCCAGGGGGGCAGCCCGGGGGACACCGCGGTGGCATGGGGAGCCCACCAGCCCTGACGCTCGGCAGGGCACGACCACGACCGCAGTTCTGGGCTGCCCGTCGGAGGAGTGTCGGGTCCCACGCGCACCGTTCGCGTGGTGTTTGTTCTGTGTTTGCGCCGTGGGCGATACTTGCAGAGCTGGCGCCTGGGTGTTAAAACACGCTGTTAACACGGAACATTTCTGGGGCAGAATTTCAATGGGTCAGATGAAAATGAAGCCAAGAGGGGAAAGGCAGCTGCGACCAGAGTCGCAGGAGTTACGGGAAATCCCAACGTGATTTTTAGGACCAGCATTTCCCTGATGAGAGCAAACACCCGCACAGGCAGGTGGAGCATTGTTTCTGCCGCCCTCTCCCCCAAAGGGGCATAAATCCAGCCTTACTGCTTGGTACCGCCTCTGAGGGAGATAAATTGGCTCTTGGTAAATTACTGCCATTAGGAGAGGTTTGTGCCATCCTCTGAAGCTCCTCGGGGTGGCCACAGGCTGGTGGCGCTGAGATAAGCACGGGTTCAGCTTGGGGGGCTGTTTCTGTCCCTCCTTGTAACGCTGAGGACACCCTGACATAAAGCCAGCTCAGCTTCCCTCAGACCTTAGGAACTGCTGCGGCTTATCTGCTTCAGTGACTCGATGGCACAGTACGGCCACGTGCCGGCGGCGTGCGAGGCAGTACCGGCCACCCCCTGGGGATGGATTTACTTCGTGCGGGAGGGACTTGTGCCCAGGCAAAGAGGATTTCCTTACAGCTGCAGGTCATGCTGCCAGGTGTCCTTCATGAGCCGGATTTGCGGGGGAAAGGTTGATTTTGGAGATGGGCTGGGTCCCATTTCAGCGAAGCAGCTCAAGGCACGCTATCAGAGCCTGGTTTTGGGTGCCCAAAGCCTCTTCCTGCTTCAAGCAGAGGAGAAATACCGTCCCTGGGTGCTCTGTCCCTCCACCCCAGCCCACAAGCCACCAGCGGCGCCTGGGGAAAGGGGAGTGTGAAAGCCCTCCCAAAACCTTCCCAAACCTCCTTCCACACCCAAACCGGAGCAGGGACAGGTGCTTGTGGGTTCAAACTGGTGGTGCCATCCTCCCACCCCCTGGCAACTGGTCCTTAAAAGCTTCTTAAGCTCCATCAGCACGACCCCCCCACCTTCCCTTAGCTCCCACGTGGCTTTCCTTGGCCTTGGGAAGCGCATTCCCCGCCCCAAATACCCTCCTCCAGCCTTCTGCTGCCATGGGTGAAGCCAATTGCTGCACCCTGGGGTGAGGCAGGGTCCGCTCCTTGCAGGGAGGTCCCTGGGGGGAGGCGGGTTTGACCCGTTGTGGGGTGGGGGAGAGCTGAGGGGATGCAGGACGGCAGCTCGGGCATGAAAGATGCCCCCAACCACCCCCCCTCCCCCCCAGAGAAAACGAGGGGAGCCAGTCCTGTGCCAAAGGCGTTTATTGCGGTGGGGACTCCCTGGCTTCACCCTATGAACAGGGACAGGGATGGTCCATGGCAAGATCCACCCGTTGGCAAAGCCGGAACTGTCCCCCCCACCCCAAAGCAAGGGTGTGCGGCAGAGATGGGGCCCCCGGCCCAGCCCCGGCCGGGGCTCAGGGCTGGATGAGCGCGGGGTGTCTCTGCCGCACGCTGAGGGTGAAGGGCCGTGGCTTCAGCGCCAGCCCGTGGATGCAGTCCATGGTGAGGTGCTCTGCCGGGTTGGCGTGGAAGGAGCACTGGTGGAGGAGGATGGCGGTGAAGAGGAAGAGCTGGAGCTTGGAGAGCTGGTCGCCGATGCAGCGGCGCTGGCCGGCCGAAAAGATCATGACGCTGCCGGCCCGGTCGCGGTCCAGGTGCCGCTGGGCGTCCAAGAAGCGCGTGGGGTCGAAGTGTTGAGGGTCGGGCCACTTGCTGCAGTCGTGGTTGACCGACCACTGGTTGATGAAGACCACGGTGCCCTTGGGGATGTGGAAGCCCTCCAGCTCCACGTCGTCCGTGGTGGCGTGTGGGATGGTGATGGGCACGAAGCTGCTGTAGCGCAGCGTCTCGTAGATGAAGGCCTCCAGGAGGGGCAGGTGGGGCCGGTCCTCGGCTGTGGGAAACCGGGAGCGTCCCACCACCTGGTCCAGCTCGGCCTGGAGGTCCTGCTGGAGCTGCGGGTGCTTCAGCAGCAGCAGGAGGACCCAGGAGAGTGCCGTGGAGGTGGTGTCCTGCCCCGCGCCGAAGATGTCGGTCATGGCACCCTCCACATCCTCGGGTCCCAGCCCCTCGGGGGGCCTGTCGCCACGCTCCACGGCGGCGATCATGACGTCGCTGACGTCGCGGAGGGCGTGCGGGTCGAAGGTCTGGCGGTGCTGGGCCACCTTGGCGCGCACGAAGCTGTGCAGCTCCCGGTTGAGGGCCTGGAAGTCGCGGAAGATGCGGCGCACGGGGTTGGGGAAGCGCAGGAGCCAGGGCAGCACGTCCACCATGCTGCCCGCCCCCACTGTCTGCCCGAAGCGGTCGTTACGGCCCAGCAGCGCCGTGAACTCGCTGTCGGCGTGGCCATAGCGGCGGCCGAAGCAGAGGCCACAGAGGACGTTGGCGTTGGCCACCACCAAGAGCGGGGAGGGCTCGAAGTAGGCGCCGCCCCGGCTGCGCCGCAGGAAGAGCCGGATCAGCTCGCCCACCTCGGCCGCCACGTGCCGCTCCACCTCCACCGCCGTGGAGCGGGCGCGCAGGGCGGCGTGGGCCAGCCGCCGGCGCGCCCGCCATCGGGGCGAGCAGGACCCGAAGGCCACGCTGCGGCCCCCAGACACCAGCTCGAAGGAGGGGAAATCGGGGCGGCCGGCGAAGCGGGTGCCCAGGCCCACCAAGGCCCGCCGGATGGCCGCCTCGCCGTTGAGCACCACCACGCGCCGGCGGCCCAGCCGCAGCTGGAAGACGGGCCCGTAGCGCCGTGCCATGCGCCCGAAGGCCTGGTGGGGCAGGCGGCCCAGCTGCAGCGCGTTGCCCACCAAGGGCCAAGCGAAGGGGCCCGGGGGGACTCCTGCGGTGGCCCGCGGACCCCCGGGCGCGGCGGCGGGCCCCGGCCAGCAGCAGGAGGGCGCCCAGCACCAGCAGCAGCGCCGGCCCCGCCGCCGCCCCCTCGGGGCTGCCCGCCGCGCTCATGGCCGCGGCCGCTCTGCCGGGGGGCCGCCGCTCCCCGCCGCTTTATCGCCGCCCTCCGAGGTGGGGGGACGAGCCTCTCCCCTCCCCCGGAGCGGCCCCGGCCGCCCCCAGCTCCGGAGGAGGCCGGGCAGAGCCGCGGGGCGGCGGCGGAGGGGCGGCGGCGGGGGGGGGGGGCGGCCCCGACGGGGCGGCCGCGGCCGGGCAGAGCCGCGGGGGGAGCGGGGGCGAGGAAAGCGGGGGGGGGGGGGCGTGTGTGTGATGGAAAAGGGGGTGCTGGGCTTTCTGCCCGGCTGCGGGCGCCGCGGGGGGGATGCGGAGAGGCGAGCGGCAGCCGAAATTTATCCGGGGGGGGGGGGGGGGGGGGCGGAATTTGTATAATGCCCTATTCCCCCCCCGAAAAATAAAGCTCCCAAAGCCCGCCCGGGGCAGCGGAGCGGGGGGGGCTCCGTGTCCCGTCTCCTCATCGGGCTTTCCCCCTCTCTCTCCTCTCCCCGCTCAGGGCCGCGGGGCCCCTCGGCGCTGGCGGTTTTGGAGCGCCTGGCCCCACGCTGCGGCTTCTCGGTGGAATTTGGGCTCCGGGCGGCTTGTCGTGGCTCCGGCGCTGGCTCTCGGCTCATCCCCACCGGCCCGTGGGCACCGACGTCGCCCGCCTGGTCCCGAGCATCGCCCGGGGGGGCCGGAGGTGAGGCCGCGGGGTGCGGGGAGGGATGCGCGGCCCCCGCTGGGGTTCGCTGCGTTACCGGGCGGCCCGAAAGCTCCCCGTCCCTTTTCCCCCCGGCTCCCGCCCGCCGAGCCCTCGCCCCCCCCCCGCCCCGCCGCTGGCAGACGCTTCACAGAGCCCCCGAGGAGTGAGGGGGGGGTGCTGGTATCAGCAGAGGTGGCATTTTTCTCCCGCATCCCCCCTCGCGTGCGATGTCCCCCGGGACGCTGCGGAAGAGGGTCCCGTCGAGCCAAACAGGGGAACGAGGACGGCGCTGCGGGGGTTTCTGCGCTGCTGCCACAGCGGGGGCGCCTCCCCTCCCCCCCGAGCACCCCTCTCCCCTCTCTGCGGGGGGGAGCAGCACCCCCGGCACAGCCCCCCGTCGCGTCCGCGCGGGGATGCAGCGGAGATGGGGGCTGGCGGTGGCCCCGAAAGAAAAACTGGATTTCTTCTTAAAAATGGGATGTTGGTGTTGGTGGGAATAAAAAAAAAAAAAGGGGGAGCAGAGGGGATGTGGTCTGGTAAAATGGCCGGAGGGTTTACACGGTCGTCTGGGGGTGGGTTAGACCTGCTGCCCCCCCCGGCTTAATGCGAGTCCAGGGGCTGCAGGAGCATCCCGTGGTCTGACACCCGCAGGGATCCCCGGCAGGTGCCATCACTGCCACCGTCCCCACGCAGCAAGTCCCCATGCAGCGGGCGATCACCGCAGATGGCCTGTGGTTCAGCTGGAGCGCGGCCACCGAGGTGTCACCCTCGTTAGCGCCCGCGGGTGTTCCCGGGGGACCCGAAAACCACGACCCTGCGGTGGCCAGAGACAGACGGAGCAGCAAAAAGCAGGTAATAAAAAAGCGAAGCCGGCGGGTGATGCCGGGGCTCCTCAGGAGCCTTTGCCTGTTTGTCGGGGCATAAGGGTTCCGCAGCAGCGTGTTTGTCGCTCCAAGGGGAGCAACAAGAGTCATTCCCACATTTTCCTGTGACAACGGGTTGCGTGGGCGGTGGGTGCTGGGGAATGGGCATTTTCCAGGCGGATCCCGAGGGAAGGGTGATGTGGAATCCAGCCTCCGGTGGGTGCGAGCTGACGGGCATCGGTGTGGGGAGGTGTGCGGTGACAGGGACGGACGGGGAACGGACGTGTCCCCTCCTTCCCACCGCCAGCTTTGCTGCAGCCTGGAGACGGGCGGCTCAGCCTGGGGCTCACGTGTGGTTTTACACCTCGGAGCGTTGTCACGCCTGTTATCCAGCCCCGTTTTTCAGGAATTAAACTTCCCATCATCACGTGGGGTTTCTGCTGGAGCGAGGGAGCCTGGTGCCCACTGCGAGGGAAAACCCATCCTTTATTTCCTCACCGTTATAGGTGTGCAAAACCGAAATGCCTGATGAGTTTAAGCTGCAGTTTTTGGACTCCTATAGCAGGAGACTCTCTTTTCCAGCACACAACGTTGCATGAGGTTGGGCTGCGATTCCTGTTGGCATTTCCTTTAATTTAAAGCCCTGAAGCGCGTAGCTTTTGGGCTCTGCTGGCGCCCATCGCGCTGGCCTTGGGGATGTTGCTCCGCAGCCCTGCCCCGATGCTCAGGGAAGGGCGAAGGGTCCTGGCGCCGCAAAGGCTTCGCTTCAAAGGTGCGTTGGGCGCAGCAGAGCGGCAAGTCCTATTCGCTTGGGCAAAGGAAAAGGAATTCTGCACGAATAGGGTGAAATGTGAGATTTTTCTCGGCCATTTCCCACACTGGTCACCCCAAAATGCAGTGTCTCGGGGTCATTCCGTGCTCCCCGCTGGCTCCGGCAGCAGCTCCAGCGGGTGGGCGACGCTGGGCTCCTCCCAGGGGAATGGGGCTGCCGTTCTCAAACCAACCTGCGGAGACGGGCCAGAGACAGAAAATAACGCTAGTGATAATAATGATAATAACGATAATAATGGTGATAATGATAATGATGATAATGATGATAATAATAAAGAAGAAAAGAAAACGAAAAGAAGAGGAGGAGGAGGAGGAAGAGAAAGAAGAAGAAGTGGAAGAAGAGGAAGAAGAGGAGGAAGAGGAAGAAGAAAAAGAAGAGCAAGTGGAAGAAGAAGAAGAGGAAGAAGTGGAAGAAGAGGAGGACGAGGAAGAAGAGGAGGAAGAGAAAGAAGAAGAAGAAGAGGAAGTGGAAGAAGAGGAAAAAGAGGAAGAAGAAGAAGATGATGAAGACATGATCTAGAGCGATACCATACCCGTGTTCAGCCTCACTCCACTACCCCAATGACCAGTTTAGCCCACGCCATCTCTCCCCAAACAGCCTTTTTTCAGGGCAATTCTGCAGTGTTTGGTTGGTTTTTTTTTAAGACTTTTGTGCTTTTTTTCTTCCTTATTTTCCTAAAAGCTCCCAACAGGAAAAAAGCCTGGTCCCGTGGTCCAAACGCTGGTGCTTGGCCAGGGCCCGCGGGAGGTTTTGCTGCCGGAGGGGAGCGGGCAGCAGCCGGGGGACGGTGACAGGGACGGTGTTGGGGTGCCCTGGAGCCCCGTCCGTGCCCTGGCGCTCGGGGGTTGAGGCATCACCGGGCAGGTGGAAAAGAAAACTAAGAAGAAATAAAAAAAAAATCCCCCCCCCGCCATGAGAAAACGGGGAATTTCTCCTTGAGGGTTGGCTCCTCAGTCCGCTTTTTGGGATTATTCCTCTCTTTCTGGGTGGGCAGAGGCAGGAGACGGGAATTTCCAGGCCCGGAGGCAGCAGTGGAAAGGTTTTTCCCGGCAGGTTCCCAGGCTGGACTGAAACGGCTTAAAACATCAGATACAGTCGTCGAGGTTGAAAACTTTGGGTTTTGGTGAGTGTCTGGTCTTTGCAATATCAGAAATATGTCATTAACCCATTGAAATTAAGCTACTGATCATTAATAAAGCTATTAATGACTAGGTACGCTATTAATAATTAAGCAAGCTATTTGAAAAGGGAAAAAGCGTCTCCAGCAGAGGTGGGTTTTTTTCCCGGTTTGGGATTTGGGGGGGGAGAGCAGCTCCCAGTCGCCCCCGGGGCCGGCAAAGGGAGGGGGACAGCGGGGGCTGCTCGGGGTGAAATCAAACCACTCGGGGGGAAAAAGGGATGTGGGGGCTCCTGTCGGGCTCCTCCAACCTCCAGTCGCCCGTTTTAGTTGAAAAACTTTTATTTTGTTACATACTTATGTATCTACCTTCGTATTTTTAATGTATTTCTATCGCTAGATGAATCATTGTGCAGTTGCTCTGCGAGTGGTTATGCCATAACGCTATACAGCACTTCATATTTTTTTTTTTTTTTTTTTTTTTTCCTCCCCCCACTCCCTCCCTGGCCCAGCCCCACACGATGGTTTGAAAACCGTGGCTCTGGTTCCCTGCTCGGCAGCAAGGGTATAAATATATATAAATATATATATACACAAAGTATATATAAAAATAATATAAATAGAGTAATGTTTATAAACAAACAAAATTTTGTTTATAAATAAAAATGTTTAAATATAAGTCTATAAACACAGAAATATAGAAATAAATATAGATACATAAACACACGAATACAAATATATAAACACACAAATACAAATATATAAACACACAAATACAAATATATAAATACACAAATATCAATAATAAAATATGATATTTTGTATTATACAAATAAATATATAAATACACAAATGTCAGTATCGACACAAGATATATATAAACACATAAATAAATAGAAATGTGAGCGTGCTGGGGGAGTTTGGGTGTGGAGGGGCAGAGCCATTGCCGGGTGCTGCTGCTCCGGGGGTTCTTTGGGGGGGGCCCAACCTGTGGAGCCGTTTGCTGGGGAATAATTCTCGTTTGGGGGCCGCGGGGGTGAGCCCGTCGCTGTTCCCGCACCAAAAGCCTCAGGTTTGGGCTGGGTGGGATTAAGAGCATTGGGGGGGGTGGGGGGGAGGGGAGGGGGCAGCAAACCCCCGCCATTCGGCCTTAAATCTTCCTGCTCTGAAGTGAAATAGGAAAAATCTCAGATGTGGGGTGGGTGGTTTTGGTTTTTTTTCACCTTCAGCAAAGCCCAACCTGGTGTTGGGAATGGCGGGGGGAGCGGGAGGAGGCGCTGGGAAGGAAAACAGGGACCCGAAACCAGATGGACGCGGAATCCAAATGGTTTGCCCTTGGAATGGTCCCTGGGGTGACAAGCAAGGGACTAAGGGAAATAATTTCATTAATTATGAATATGAGAATACAGATAATAATAATCATTATCCCCAATAATATTGATTTTATAAATGTTTTTATTTTATACTTTATTTTATTTTGTTTAATTTTAAAATTTGCTTTCTGATTTTTTTATTTTTTTTTTATTTTTTTTTTTTAGGTTAAAATTGTCACTGGACACAAGAGACGGTGTATTTTTTCCGCTGGGATCCAGGTGACAAACTCAGCCCAAGTAACGGCCATCCCGGCCGGCTCCGCGCCCGCTCCCAAAGCTGCTCCTCAGCCGCGTCGGCCGCTAATGGCCAATATTGCCTTTTCCCCTCCTGCTTTTGCTGGTTGGGGGTGCTCCTGAAGGAGAAAGAAGAAAGGTGGTCTCCCTTTCGGCATCGCCAAGGAGACGTTAATCCCGTGTTTATCCCACTCTCTCGGGATGCGATTTACCCGCTTCGCCTGGAGCAGCCCCCGGTGCCGGTGCCGGGGAGGTGAAGCCCACCACCGGCCGCGGTGTGAGACGCAGCCGTTCCGTTCTCTTGTCAATTTAGTAACTCGGTCGTGGATTTTTTTTGGTGCCGTCCCCAGGGTAAGGGGATGCTGAGGGGACCTGGGCTGCTGCGAAGAAGCTGGTCCCGGGCTCCCCTCCCCGCAGACGCACGCAGCCGTGTTTCCACAAGCACCACGTTCGTCAACACATTTTTCAGGAGCGCCCAGACCAGGCGCGTTTGGGGCTGTGTGAGACGCCGGAGCCGATGCCGGCTGGGCTCAGGCGCTGCAGATTCCCACTGCCAGCGGCGAGCTTTGGATCAAGGACAAGATAAATAGAAAAACAAATACAGGAGACGGTCAGGAAATCAATCAGAGAAGCAAAAAACCCCCACCACCACCCCCCCCCCCAGACCCCAAACTGAGCCGAGCCCTTGGGGCTGCGGCCGCCCACGAGCCCTGACCAGAAAAGCGAATGTAGACGAGTTAAATGCCAAAAATGCAGAGTGTCCGCTGGGAGGAGGGGGCTCGGGGAGAGGGTTCTCCTTTAAATTGAGAACACGTTTGCGCAGATCGATCTGCTGTAAGCGCTCGGTTCCTGCCCGCGGCTGGCTCACACCTCATCTGGGATGATGTCGAACTGCTCCGGGGGGGAATTTTCCTTCTGCGCGGTCACGAGGAGCCTGACACGGGGGCACCCCTCGGTGTGACAGGGACCCCGGTGCCTGTGGGGTGTCACCGGCGGGGGGGTGTCACTACCAGATACCCAGGGACATCCAGCTGCTTCCCTGGGTATCCTTTGACTGGGGTTATTTTTTTTGGCGATGAGAGGAACCAAAAACATGTTTCCTGGCAGTAAAACAGCACCAAGAGGCTTTTTATTGTCCCCCCACCATTCACTCTCCCAGACACAAGGCTGCGGCCCAGCTCACGGCTCCGCTTCCCCGGCCTGAAGCACCGCAGTGAATTGGGCTCAGATTTACTAACCCGAGGAGGGCTCCAATGTTCTTCTCCTTATTGTAAACCCTAATGACGACCATCCCTTAAGCAATAATTAAACCTACATGGAAGGGCGCTGGGAAAGCAGCCAGTGAAGCCGTGAGCAAAGGGGTGCTCAAACCCACCCTGGAGGTGTCGGGAAATTATTTACCTTGAATACCCCAATCTGGTGATCCTTGGGTCTGACGGAGCCGTGTCCCCGCGTGCTCGGGAGGGCAGTTTGGGGGAGGCGTTGGGGTGGGATGGCAGCCCCAGTTTGGGCTCTCCGGGGATGCTGGCAGAGATGCAGCTCTCGCCATCACGTCCCTGCGGGTCCTGGGGCTGGCAATCAGGTGGGATTCGCCCAAAGGGGACGCGGGGGGGGGGGTGTGAAGGAGGTTGTAAAGGGGGTAACACAGGCACTGTCACGCTGAAATGTTTAAGAGGGGCTTCGAGGGGAGCTCTGGGCCGTGTGCCCGGCTCACAGCGGCTGCTGCGCCCACGGGGAGCTTAATTAAATGCCCCAGGGAGGGGAGGGAGCTCTGCACCGCTGGGGGGGTGTCAGCTCTAACACACCCGCAAAATGTGTCTGCCCGTCCTCCTGCAGCCGCGGAGCTCGTTACTGCCGGCCCTTCGTTAGCTGCTGCGGCAGAGGCAGGACCCAGCGCCCCGGCCCCGCTGGGGTACCTGCCGGACGGGGTGCTTTGGGCTCATCCCCGGTGTTTGCACCAGCCTGAGCTTAACCCCCCCCACCCCCATCCCGATAAAATCGGGCTTTTGCAACCTGCAAAGCCGTAGATTGAGTCCTGCTTGAAATGAGGTGCTGGCCGAAATGAGGCCCCACGGAACGCAGCCCGTCCGTGCGATGGACTCCATCTCCTGCGCTGGTGGGAAGGGCGGCGGAGGGAGCCGATGCCAGGGCACCGCGTCCCTCGGGAGGCTGAGGGTCACCAGAAGGAGCACTGGGATGGCTGGGAGCCGAGCAGCTGCCTGCAGGCAGCGGGGGTTCATGCCAATGGAGCAGCCGGGACTGAAGGGCGTCTCTCACCCTCCCGCTGGACTCCGGCCACTTTGGCCTCACACATCCATTAAAAAAGCAATGAGGGCGGTTTCCTCCCCGCCAAAGGCGAGAGGAGGCCCTTTCCCTACGCCTGAGGCTGCCAAACTTTCATCCAAAGTGGAGCTATAGCTCTGTCTCTATCATCTATATCCATGTCTGTATCACCTAACCTATAGCTAATCATAGAATCACGGGATGGTTTGGGTGGGAAGGGACCTTAAAGCCCCCCCAGTGCCACCCCCTGCCCTGGGCAGGGACACCTCCCACCAGCCCAGGTTGCTCCAAGCCGCGTCCAACCTGGCCTTGAACCCCTCCAGGGATGGGGCAGCCACAGCTTCTCTGGGCAACCTGGGCCAGGGGCTCACCCCCCTCACAGCCAAGAATTTCTTCCCCAGATCCCATCTCAATCTCCCCTCTTCCAGTGTAAAACCCTTCCCCCTCGTCCCACGGCTCCCCTCCCTGATCCAGAGTCCCTCCCCAGCTTTCCTGGAGCCCCTTGAGGGACTGGCAGGGGCTGGAAGGTCTCCCCGCCTCCTCCTCTCCAGGAGCCTTCTCCTCTCCAGGATATACATATATATTTTTTTAAAAAATATCTATATATTTTTATATATATATTTATATATTTTTTATTTTTATATATTTTATATATAATATATAAAAATATATATTAAAAGATATATATTTTTTTAAAAAATATATAAAGATATATAAATATAGATAAATAAATGCAGAAGTTGTGGACATGGCAGCTGAGCATGGCACAGGATCCCCAGGGACAGCACCTTGTTTTAAGCCCCCGCCGTTAGCGAGCCCCCCCCGTGCCATCCTTGCTCCGTCCCGTCGCCCCTGCCAGCGCTTTGGGCAGTTCCAGTTGGGTTCTGCCTCCCGCCGCTGCCGAGGGCCATCGCTGCAGGGCCCGCGCGGCGCCGGCTGCTGTTGCGCCGACACAAGCGGTGTCTCAAAGCGGGCAGAGGGCGGTGCTGGGGTTTGCTTGGAGCATCTTGGAGGTGTCTTTTGGGGACCTTCGAGGTCTTTCTGGAAGGCGCGATGAGTTCCGTCCTCAGGAGGCTCCGCCGGGTGCTGCGTGTTGCCGAGAGCGCGGGCAGAGCTGGGGACGGTGGCGCTGGCAGACGAGGAGCTCGCGGGAGCCGGTACGGGCTGAGCGAAGGGGAGCGGGTTTTCCCTCAGCAGCTCATTCCACTGTGGAGCTCGTTATCCACATCTGTTAAACCCAACCTGAAGCGCCGCAGGGCAGCTGCAGCCCAGCTGGGTGCCACGACGGCGCCGGCGGGGTTACCCATCGCACACGGCTCACCGCAAACCGGGGTGGTGGAGAACGGTGCGTTTCAGAGAGGAACTGGCCGTCGGCGCGGTGGGCTGGGAGCTGGGGAGACCTGGACCTCAGGGGCGCTGGGAAAGCTGCCGGGGGGACGGAACGACACTGGGGATCTGCCCCCAGCACGACCCGGAGCAAAGGGAGACGCGTTGCTGAGTCCGGGGGCTGTCAGTGGGGGGTTCTGCTGCCTCCAAACCAGCCCAAGGCGGGTGGGGGGACACCGTGGTGACGGCTCCTCATGGCCCAGCAGCTGCGGGTCAGGGATCCACCGCCCCCCTCCATCCCTTTCCTCCTGCGGATCTTTTCTCTGCCGTAGTCGCACAAAAGCTGAATTCTGGTGGGTAAAGCCGCCAACCTGGCGCAAGGAGAGCCGAAACCCCCCCATTTGTGCGGGCGGAACCTGGGTGCGATGCCAGAGCGCCGCGGGGCCGGGATGCCCATGGCTCTGCCCAACCCGAGAAGGCAGAAACCTCGCAAATCTCCCGGGCTGGCAGAGGTAACAGGAGAGAGATAAACGGCTTAACCTCCCAAGGGCTGGATTTATAGGCAGGAAGGTTAAGCCTCCGCCTCCCTTGACTCTTGCCCGCATCGCTAGCAGGAATTCATGGGTTTTTTTGGGTTGTGGTGAAAGAAGGGCTCTGTCTGGGAGGAAAAACAGAGCTGGAAGCGTAGTCCAGGCCCTGAGAGGGCTGCGATAACGGAGCAACTGCGCAAAGGCTGGAGAGAGCTCGTCCCTCGGCTCCGCACTCACGCACCAGCTGGGCTCGGGCTCTGGAAATGGTGGTGAAACAGTCCCAAAAGGGTCCGCACGCCTCCTGCGAGGCCGCCTGCCACAGCCCTCGCTCTCCCCCGGCAGCCGCAGGAATTCATTGGCTTCTCTGTCACTTAGAATCAGAGAATTGTCAGGGTTGGAAGGGACCTTAAAGCCCACCCAGTGCCACCCCCTGCCCTGGGCAGGGACATCTCCCACCAGCCCAGGTTGCTCCAAGCCCCGTCCAGCCTGGCCTTGAACCCCTCCAGGGATGGGGCTTCCACCCCCTCTCTGGGCAACCTGGGCCAGGGGCTCACCACCCTCACGGTGAAGAACTTCTTCCTAACGTCCAGTCTGAATCGTCCCATCTCTAGTTTTATTCCATTCCCTTGAGTCCTACCATTACCTGACATCCTAAAAAGTCCCTCCCCAGCTTTCCTGTAGGCCCCCTTAAGATCCTGGTAGGCCACTCTAAGGTCTCCTCGGAGCCTTCTTTTCTCCAGACTGAACAACCTCAACTCCCTCAGTCTGTCCTCACAGGAGAGGTGCTCCAGCCCTCGGATCATCCTCGTGGCCCTTCTCTGGACACGTTCCAGTACGTCCATATCTCTCTTGTAGTAGGGGCTCCAGAACTGGCCGCAGTGCTCCAGGTGGGGTCTCACGAGAGCGGAGTAGAATAAACCAGTTAATAAACCAGACCTAAAAGTCCTGCTCAAGGAAGAGGATGCCAGCGGATGAAGATGCCAGTGCGCCCCGGGATGGCAGGCGGGGGCTGCCCGCCGTGCTTCGCCTGTAAGTAACAGCTCTTCGAGGGGTGTTTGCTGGCAGCCAGAGGGACAGGAGCGTCCTGTCAGCGAGAAGACAGGCATCAGTCCCCTCTGGCCCCTGTAACAGGGAAATAATCACCATTTTCCTTCAAACGGCGGCTCGTCCTTGGCGAGCGCGAGGCCGGGCAGCGCAGGCTGCTGGCCCAGGACCAGCCCCCGGCGGGGGGAGAGATGAATCCTCCATCCGCAGGGATTCACGCTGACGGGGGGGCCCCGGCGAGGCAGATGTCGGGGTTACACGGCAAGGGGTGAGAAGCCCCTCCGGCCGGCACGGTTTGCCGTGTGTGACGGAGCACTGTGCCCTCCTCTCTTCCAGCAGCTCCCACCTTGGGAAAGGGGCCTTTATCCCCCCCTGCCCGCCCATGGATGGGGAGCATGCACGCGGCCAGAGGAGACCTGGGACCAGGGTCAGAAGTAGAACAAAAATGCCCCAAACATGCTTTTTTTTCTGGGGACAGCTTCGTTCACTCGTTATCCTTGCCAGAAAACACCCCCCCGCCCCGGACCTACGGAGGCTTCAACACCTGCAGCATCCACCGTCCTTCTGCCCAGTCTCTGCTAAATCCCCCCATTTAGAATCCCAGAATGGTGGGGGTTGGAAGGGACCCCTGGAGATCATCCCGTCCCACCCCCTGCCAGAGCAGGGTCACCCAGAGCAGGGGGCACAGGAACGCGTCCAGGCGGGTTTGGAATGTCTCCAGAGATGGAGACTCCACCACCTCTCTGGGCAGCCTGTGCCAGGGCTCTGCCACCCTCACAGCAAAGAAGTTCCTCCTCCTGTTGAGGTGGAACTTCCCATGGTCAAGTTTGTGCCTGTCACCCCTTGTCCTGGCAGGGTGTAAGAGACGGACCGTAAATTCCCTGCCGAGGGGCAGAAGCCCCTCCAAGCCTTCCATGGAACGCCTCAAACACGCGCAGGCCCGGCCTTCAAAGAGCTGATAAGGCTCACACTTCTGGCGCCTGAAAGTGTGGGAGAACTCTCTTGTGAAGATGGGATCATTCTGCCACTCGTGTGGTGAGCTCACTAGTTCTCAGTTCTTGAGGCCATTGTGTCCCATGAGTGGCCTTTGCTTCATTATCTGGGAAATGTGTATGAAAGTGCACACCCTGCATATGCTAATGAGGATTATGGAGATCACGCTAAACGTGTGACTGTGGCACTCGTCTCTCCACCCAAATCATGCTACACGTCACCTGGGAGAAGGGAGAAACCGGAGCCAAGGCTGTCCTCGGCAAGGGGGGGTGGACCGTGCTAATTCAGCAAACAAAAGGGGAAAATAAATGCCCCAAGGGGGGAAACAAGAAGAAACAAAAGAAGATGGTGCCTGGGGAGATTCTTCCCAAGAAAGAAGAAGATTATGCCTGGGAAGATTCCCTGAAAAAGACGCTGGAACCAGGACTGGTGATCTCTTTATCTCTGTCTTCTTCTCTGTCTTTTCCTTTCTCTGTCCCTCAGTTTCTCTTTTCTCCTGGAGTCGTTAAGTAACGGTTGGAGTCGTCAAGTAACGACCATCAAGCACCGCTTGCCATAAGCTGTTGCACACCCCTTGTTAAGTAACACCAGGCACTCGCCGCTTGCCCTAATTCGTCATACGCCCAACCAGTCGTCGTGGACTTGTTAAGACCTACACGAATCATTTTGGGAAACTGATAAATGTTTAATTAGATTTATCTCCCCTTAGTCCGCGCCGTTGGGGATTTACGAATCTGAAGTCACTTACCCCCATCTCTTTCCTGAGCGTGGGCCGTGGCGCAGGCGCTGGGCACTCGGCTTCCGTTGCAGCTGGAACGCCAACCCCTCCGCGCTTTGCTCCGCGCAGCCCCCGCACCTCCCGGCTTCACCCCCAACATCCCAGCGGCAGCCTTTCCCGCAGGAGTCGGGTCGCGCACAGGCAGCTCTGAGCAGGTCGTCTGCTCACCATGGCCACCTTCTGCTCATGATGGCCATCACCCTCCTCACTGTGGCCACCTTCTGCTTACTGTGGCCATCATCCTCCTCACCATGGCCACCTTCTGCTCACTGTGGCCATCATCCTCCTCACCATGGCCACCTTCTGCTCACTGTGGCCACCTTCCACTCACTGTGACCATCATCCTCCTCACCATGGCCACCTTCTGCTCACTGTGGCCACCTTCCACTCACTGTGACCATTTTCTGCTCACCATGGCTGCCACCTGCTCACCGTGGACATCTTCTGCTTGCTATGGCCGTAATCCTCCTCACCACGGCCACCTGCTGCTTACTGTGACCATCTTTCACCACGGCCACCTTCTGTTTGCCATGGCCATCATCCTCCTCACCATGGCCACCTTCCACTCACCGTGGCCACCTTCTGCACCCTCTGCGTTTCCCTCAGTTCCACACACCCAAGCGGCTAAACCCATTACTCAGGCGAGTCACGGAGCAAAGCGTCCAGCGTTGCCTTTTGTCGTGCCTTCTGGCCCCAGGCTGGTTTAACCGAGTATCTCACCTTTCTGAGGGGGGGGTAGCGCAGGACGCGACCCCCCAGCTCCGGGCTGGAGCTGGTGGGCTCAGGCTGGAGCTCGTTAACCCTGACGAGCTCAAAGGTTCACTTTCATGGCGGAGTTTTGACTCGGGCAAAGCCTTTCCCTGCGGGGGGTGGAGATTTGCACACACTTGTCCTTTCCTCCCTTTCCAGCAGACGTAGATGGTTTTTAAATACGCGATGGACCAGCAGTGATTAAAGGATCACGTTTTATACAGAACACGGACAAAGAAACAGGCGCAGTCAAGTTACCCTACAAACTTCTGCTAAAGAAAACTGACAGTCCTCAGGAGAAATTGAAGAAGCAGAAGAATACAACTGGTTTAATAAAAACGAATGACTTGAAGCGAAATTTGAAGTCTTGCAGTTTATTTTCTGAAGGATACCCCCCCACACCTCCATTTCCCCCTGCACCTCCCAGCGTCCATTCCCGCTCCCGCGCCTCCCCCGTGCCCAGCACTCCCTGCAGGGGAACAAACCCTTCCCTTCCCGAAGAGGAAGGCCCTGCCTGCGCTGTCGGGGTCCGTGAGACCTGCTCCCTATTCTGCAGGTGACTTTAAGCTGCGGCGTTGCCCCCATTTCACTTTTCTTCTTCCCTGGTTTGAGGCCTCCAGGTTACAGTTCCTAAAGCTGCCGTTGTGGCTCGTGTTGGATGGTTCCCGTGCTCCCGGCTCTGGGTGATGCATTTTTTCTGCCTGTCCCGGAAACAGCCCGCTGGAGCCAGGCGGAGCGAAGAACCATGTAACTCTACGGCATGGAGAAACCCATTTATATTTTACAGTTTCTGCTGAAAATAAAGGCTGAGACGGTCCGAAAGGGAAACAGCGGATGGTACGTGGCCGTGGCAGTCACTGCAGGAGTCGACAACTTGTCCTTTCAGTTCTTTTGACCGCGGAGGGGTCTGTGCCAGGGAGGATGAGGAACTGAAGGACGGGGAATTAAAGCTGCATTTCAGCGCATAAACACGCGTCGATCTCACGCCTCCGCCAAGACTAATATGGCCAAAGCCAGCAGGGTAACGCCGAACTCAAGTACAAGTTTGTGCAGTTCAATTAACTCGTTACGCAGTGAGAATAACCAAGCCGTACCTCAGTCCTTGAGCGGGGGTCGCACGGGGCCACTCTGGGAGGCCAAACCCGCGCCCTGGGGTCTCGCTGGGGAAACTGAGGCACGGGGCAACATAAACCACACGCAGAGACACGACTGACCTTTAATGAAGATTCCTCCCCGTAATTAAAAGCAGACGCTGGCGCAGCGCCGCTGCCACACGGCGCGTTTGTGTATTTGCGAAGCCCATGAGAGGCAGAAGCGGAGCCGCCCGGCAGCACTTCGCACTCGCACGGAACGCTGGAAAAATTCAGGATTTACTGCTAAAGGCGGGGATTGGGAAAACGCTGCCCACATCCAGGCTGCAGGGGCAGCCAGCTCCTCCCACAGGGCGGCACGCGGAGTTATGAGATGGGGCTGTTCCAGAAACCACAGGAATATTCCCCAACACGAGCCTGCGCCCGCATCCTTCCCGCGGCGAGCCCCCCTCGCTGCCCGCGCCGTGCCTCTGTAGACGAAGGGGTTTAACTGGCGTACCACCGGCGGGGTGGGCAGCTGACGGCATCGCCAGCTCCCCGGGAAACCCAAACCGGGAGCAAAGCGGGCAGCTGCCGGGGGCTCAGGCAACACGGAAACAAACCACCACAGACCATCTATCGTCAGTTTAATTAATCAAACCACGCTCTAATATGAGCATTAGTAGTTCAGAGTAATGCCCGTCTTTCCGTACACATTTCAATCCGGTTAGAATTCCCTCCTCACCTGGAGCCGGGGGCTGGAGCGCAGCAGAGACCGGCTGGACGACTGCGCACACACACAAAAATGCTTCAGAACAGCAAAGTGAGCACGATTTCTACTCATGTACCACTGCCTCCAGAGGAACTTCTGGGGAAATGCCGAGAGAAGCATCTCAAGGAGACAGCAGGAGAAATGTTTACTAAAGGAATATTAATTATGCCTCCTTGAGGTTAAAGCAATGTTGACAATAAGCTTATTTAATTAGTGTTTCATAGCATTGTGTCGTAAGCAACTTAACCTTCCTATGGAAATACTTGGCTGTGCAGCTGCTACGGGGATGTCATAAGATGACTTGAGAAAGACCTTTCAGAAAGGGTTGTTGTGTATAAAAGAAACAAACCAAAACCCCCCAAATCCCCCCGCGTTCAGAGCCTGAGCCGTGTCAGAGCTCCGAGGAAAGGAACAAATTTCTCCTCGTTTCTTGCCCTTTGCTCCCCCATCGGTTACCAACCTCCCATGGCTGAGGGAAGCACTGCAGGCTGCTCAGAAAAACCCTTTCCATGCTGAGCGCGACACGAGCGGAGAGGACTTCAGGTGCAGTTTTAGCTGTTCAAAGCCTCAGCAGACTTTGAAAAGGAGAAAAAAGAAGAGGTTGAATTGGATGGAGTTATCCGGTGATACCACACAGAGCCGTACAAGCAGCGGAGGACGACGATACAGGCAGGGCTAATCTCCCTCTCTGCAAAGGACTCTGAAAAGAAGCAACAGAGCAGAAAACAAGCACGACATTTTGACTTTTGGTGTAGCCAAAGCAATAAAACAAACCGTTCCATCGTCCCTGAAGTGTCATTGATACCTAAACGATAGCAAGTGATACGGACACGCTCGCAAAGCGGGGTTTAAAACCAAAGCACCCCCCAGCACGGCTGGTTGTTGGAAATCACAGCAAAGCCCGCGCTGTGGGCCGTCCTTTAGTCCTTTATTAGGCCATCCTAATAAATACTGGTCGCATTGGTGAAGCCTGGGAGAAAAGGCCAGCGGTGCGATTCCGTCAGCAACGCCGCTGCCCTGCAGAGCCGGGTAACCGCCCCGCTGAGTGCCACAGGACAGCATGGAGGCAGCGCTGCTTTCAGCCTTCCAGTCCTCCCGGAATTCTTCAGCCTGTTAAAAGTTCGTATTCAGAGCATTTAAACCCCATCTGCAGTTTGAAATAAGATTTTAATGTTCTTTTACACCGGGGGCAGCTGAAGATGTATTACAGGCAGATACATTACGGAAAGCACCACAGAGGGGCAGAGGCCGGAGCTCGGATCGCCCTGGATCCATCCGTGTCCTCTCCTGTGCCTCTCCCCATCTGCGCCGCCTCTCCCCGGCTCCCAGGGCCACCTCGCCTGTGCCCCCCAGCCAGTCCCACACCCCCTCCTGGTGTCTGTTGGACCCATTTCTCCTCTCTTCCCTTGCTCCTGCAGTTTGCTGGTTTTCCCAGCCTGTCCATTTTCTCTCCATGAATTTGGGAAGTGGTTTTCCCCTCTCGCACCTGAACCCAGCGCCGGAACCAGGAGTGCCACAGCCGTGTTTCACCCGAACAGAACCAGGACGGCTGTCACAGTCCCATTCTCAAGCCACATCTTTGACAGGGCATAATATTTTCTTTAATTCCAGCCCCACTCCTGAGGAGAGCTGGAATCTGCCAGATCTCCCCACCCTCCCAGATCTATCAGCCTGCAACAGACCCAGCCAACACCATTAACTAACATCTAGCTTTAGGCAATAACGGGATCTTATCCTTGCTCACGTCAGACAGCAGCAACGCAGGGCAACACCTACATGTAGGGCAAGCGTGAGCAATGAGTGCTGAACCTCTGTCACTAAAGACTGAACAGCTCAGTTCCTTACTGAGAGTTCAACCCCAATTTAATCCCCAAATTAACACTTTAACGTGAGTTTTGATTCCTGAAGCTCAGCCGCAGGCCATGGCGATGGCCACGGCCGTTTGCGTGCATCTGCCGAATAGAAACAGCAGACACTGCGTGGCTGCACGCAACTTGAGAGCAAAGGCATTCGGCTATAACAGAGAGAGCAGACAAGTTACCACCTCACGAGACTCAGCAGTCAATACAGCACAAGTGTTTATTTACCCAAATGAATGCAGCTTATGCCTGCTCAGCTATAGTCCACTCTGTATTCTTCATTATTTGTCCCAGAAAAATTGTGCCAGAGAACAAGGAAAATATTTTTTGCTGCCAGCTACCACTGTGATATTATTCTCTTTAATCAAGTTTAGAGTAGTTCACAATAGCATAGCTTATATAAAAATATTGCATAATATAAAAGAACGTTTTTAACCTGAAAAGCTCTTCAAAGACATCTACAAGGCACTCGGAGCACAGTTGCACTGCACGTCTCCGATCAAGGAGATGATGCATTTTGTTAGCGTTAGGAGGAAAAAAATCCAGCCTGAGATTCATTGAAGATTTGTGCATCTTCTTCCTACCCGCAGATAAAACAATGTCTCGGTATGAATTAACACCTGGCTGAATCCCAGAAACCTGTAATGGTGTCAGTGTTTTCATGGTCCTTTTTATTAAAAGCAGATTTCCACAGAGAATTAATGAAATACAAAAAATGTAATTGAAATGTAAATGAACAGTTCCCAAAAACCAGCACGTTGCAGCATCCAAACCCAAATTAACATAAAGACAACGGATTGTGATCATCATCAATCCCAGCAACATCCTCAAATTCTTGTTGTGGAATACCATTCTGCTTTATGTTATAATCAAAGCAATCCATTAAATATTTAAGTCATCACTTCTTATTTGACAAACCCATCAATGCTACTTCAAATTCACCAAGTTATGAACTATGGCCACATACTCTTAGGTTACCGCGCCATGTCCACTGGCAGGATCCAGCTGGAGCAAGAGCTGTGAGGAGAACACAAAGGCCGTGGTCTTCTGAAAACCTTCTCAAGAACCCAGGTTACTCTAACACGTGCCTGAAGCCCAAGAGGGTAGGTCTCTCCCAAGCTACACCTAGAGATGGGTCTTAAAGTGTGTTCACCTGATGGACTTCTGTGCTGAAATACCAGTGTCCGAACAGCAGCTGCGCTGGGGAAGCATCCATAAGGTGCTGCAAAGAGCAAAGAAAGAAGTCCTCTACGGAGCCTGAGCCTCGGGTTACAGGGGAGACGAGAGGGAGTCATCAGTCTTTAGCATCGCCCACTCCATCAGCATTAATGGCAAACATTGCTTCAGCCTCAGGAAGGCAAGGAGAGTCATAAATTTTACAGATTCTGGTTTCACCTCGGCCTTTTCGCAGATACAGTCTAATAGGGAGAAGGAAAGGAAACCGGTAAGGATGTATAGCCTACTTTCAGTAAATCATTATCATAATCATTAAAACTCTATGTTAGTACATGAATACAGCACACTGCCGAGCTGGAAGAACTTCTGAAAACGTGTTGATTTTACGTGGATGAATGAGTGCTCAGAGTGGCATTCATTGGTGGAGAAGCAGGCTGGACTTAGAATCATGGAACGGTTTAGGTTGGAAGGGACCTTAAAGCCCAGCCAGTGCCACCCCCTGCCCTGGGCAGGGACACCTCCCACCAGCCCAGGTTGCTCCAAGCCCCGTCCACCCTCCAGGGATGGGGCAGCCATAACAGAATCACAGACTTGCCAGTGTAATTCTGGGTAGAATTCCAGAATTTAAAGGTACTGAGCTAGTTTCATAAAATCTTCCAAAAAAAGGCTAATGGCAGCTGATAATCTGATCTCTCACCTCGTGGTGGAAGCGTGTGCTATGATATTTCCTCCGATAGGTTTTTTGGGATCTGCAGCAAACATGGCTGCTCCATCTACTTGTGCTACCACTTGGTTAGTGATCACAACCGCCACACCAAACTGTAAGGAGAAAAGCAACAAATCAAAATGCATTTATTGTCCATAATCTGAACAAAGGGGAAAAAAAGAAAGAAAAAAAAAAAAAAGGAGAGAGCCATGCATGTGCTTCTGCTGTACTCTCTGCTGTCCATAACCACGCTCTCATGCCTCTCAAAACAAAATGGAAGCAGGCACTGAGCCGGCAGGAAGCCATTTGTACAGAATTGACAAGCTTTACAAGAGAAAGAAAACTGATTACCAGAAAATAAAGCAAAGTTCATAGTTTACCTCATCTGCAAGTCGAAGCAGCATACGCAGAAATCTGGCCAGGTGCATCTGCCTGGCTGACAGCTCACCTCTTCCCGAGTAATCCGTCCGATAAAGGGCCGTGGCACTGTCCACTATCAGCAGCGCGTATCTGGAGAAGAGAAGTACAAGGTTCCCATAAACGTTTCCGAGGACGAATAACGCCTCCCCTGGAGCGTGGCAGGGCCCAGCAAGCGGTAAGGCTGCACACAGACGTGGATGTAAGCTCCCCTCACCTGCCAGCTAGCAGAATTGTTGTTTTTCACAACACTGACTTGATCTGTAATGCTCACATTACCAACTATACAGTAAAACCCAGTAAACCCAACGAAAGTTGCTGCATGACTAAAAAGTTAGATTTATTGTACTCTTATGAACTAGCCCAGAACTTGATGGTTTCTGTGGACAGGTTCCTACACACCTCATACCACCCTCCTTCCCTCTCAAGAGGCCCGTAAATCTTAGTTTCAAACTAAAGCTGCCTGCAGAGGTTTCTTCGGTGCTTGGCATGCTCTAAATCAACACTCTTTAGCTCTGGAAGCAACTATAAGCTGATTGTCAGAATTGTTTCTCAGGCTGGCACTTTTCTTTGTAGTCACATCAGTTGTCACAGTTCAAGTCAGTCGCTGCCATCCGACATTTCAAAAGCAGGAGGTATTAACGGACAACCGACTGCTCATCCACCATGCTCATTATCTGGACATGCTGGAGAATAATCCAGTGTGAGAATAACAAAACCTAATGGAGCTAAGCACTGCAGAAAGCAAGTGTATTTCAAAAAAGTTAACTTTTGAAGTAAACGTTTGCTTTGACATTTCACAATTCTGTAATCTATGCTTGCATTTGTTCATCATCTACAGGTAGCTTCGTAATACGGATATGTATCGTCACAAAAATCACTCCATCTAATCAGTCTAATTACCGTGATTCAGCCATCATGGCAGAGGCCTGATACAGGAGCTGGGTCTGATGATCTGTGTTAAAGCCTCGAGCATACGCCACATTATCTAGGACATCACTGCCAGACAAGCCGTACCTGGAGAAATCAGTGAAGAAAAAATAGATCTTAATGTGACAACTTCATCACTAGGAATTATCTAGCAGGTTTGCCTAAAGGCTGAAATAGAAACTCACATTCCTGGCAGTCTTAGAGGTAAGAACAGGCAGCAAAAAAGCGCAACACAATGTAGCGATGAAAAGCAAACAGAATGATTGGAAACCATTTGTCAAATAATATTTTCCTGCCTAGGAACAATAGTAAAGTAGAACACCAGGTTCTATTTCCTCAAAATAGAACCACAGGCAAGGAAAGCTACCATTCGGGAACAGAATATTCTGAAAGCAGTAAATTGCTAATAAAAAACAGTGATAAACAGTCTTTCACCTGCAATACCTCTGTCAGTGTTTTACTACCAAAATAAAAAAAGATATTTACATTCAATGTCTTGTATTTAAATTATTTATACAGCACTTTGAGAAATACCTTGGAATTTGGAGAAACAGCTGATTACCTTCCTTGGATCCAAACTGTAATAATATTTTTTCCAATGAGAAAGAACATACGTAATTTGTTCTCATTTTTCATTTCTCACTGAGCATATTTCACAGATGCTGAAGTTGGATGGGATCTCTGCGGATCACCCAGTCCGACCCCACTGCTCAAAGCAGGACCAGCTGCAGCAGGTTGCTCAGGACTGTGTCCAGGCAGGTTTTGAACATCTTCAGGGACGGAGTCTCCACAGCCTCTCTGGGCAACCTCTTCTAAAGCTTGGTCACATTATAAACCCTTTCTTGCTACTGTTGGCATACCTGTCCTGGTTTCAGCTGGGATAGACCTATGTTTTTTCCTAGCAGCTGCTGTGTTTTGGATTTAGTATGAGAATAGTGCTGATAACGCATATTGCTTTAGTTGTTGCTAAGTAACGTTTACATTGGTCAAGGACTTTTTCAGCTTCCCACAGCAGCCAGGACAGAGCACAGACAGGACAAGCCAGCCAAAGGAATACCCCATACCACAGACGTCATGCTCGGGGTATAAAGGGATGAACCAGTATACGGCTCAGTATCAAAGGGTTGGAACCGACTGGAAGAAGTACTCTCTGCATACAGCCATGCACAGGCACCCTCTTACAGATGTACCTATGACCACTGCAAACACCATTTCACTTTCTCATCAGTGCCCAAGAGGTTTTTGCTGCCAAATATCCACTGGTGACAGGGAGTATGGGAGTACTCCTCTGCTCGTGACAGGAAAAGCCAGCGGGGTTAGACCAAATTGTCTTCAAAGAGAGTTAACAGGATTTAGTTGGAACTGTCCCCAGCTGATTAGGAAGTGCACATTCCCTTCCAGTAGCAAACAAGTGAGGGAAATTACTTCCTGCAGGGGGACAATTACTCAATAGCTGTGGGGAGAGAGCAGCAGCAGAGAGAGAGGAGAGGAATAGTAATACCAGATGTTTCCAAAGTGAACATCTGTCAAATTAACCTCTAGGACCTGTGTAAAATGTCATCCAAAGATTTTTTTTCCCCAGTAACAAACCATCCAAATCTAGTACTGATCGAAATTTTCAGCTTCCTATTTTAAAGCAACGTGACCTTACTTCATTCATTTAGGATGCTACGTCAATTAGATCATCTCCCTCTATAAAGAAAAGGAACTCTTGTGGACTAGGACGTCATATTAGTTTGGTATTAAATCTTACTTGATTTTTCTACCTACAGTCATGGAAAGGCCCATAAATACTGGCCTTACCTCAGAAATCTAAGGTGTTACTAAAAAGCAGCAGTTCTACCCTTTCATTCTCTCTGCTCCCAGCTGCTCATTCTTGTTCCCCGCTTCACTCCAGCACCAGCAGTTTATGCTGCGCTGCAGCGAACCACACGAGTCACCGCTCTGCTCCAGCCTACAGCCCAGCAGCCACTAATGCCAACACTGGGGGGCAAAATGAACAGCAGGGCTGCCTGCAGCCGCACAGAATTGACCTGAATTAAACCCAATTAAACCTTAAGTTTTTGCCCCATGCAGACTGTTAGCTACGCATCATGATATTACAAAGCAGACATACTGTGAAATCAGCCTACAGCATAGGGAAAGCAGCTTTGCCTACACACAGTCTTGGCAAAAAAAGAGCTTCATGAAAAAAATATATGCTGAGGAATGACAAAGGATAAAAACAAAGGAGAACACATCTGTAACAACAGGCCAGGCCTTGACGTCTACTTGAAGGCTGTTTCATGGAAACACAGTCACTTGGCAATTAAGTCTTGCTTCTGTAACTGCACAGTAAAAAAAAAAAAAAAAGAGGACAGCTGCTTTTTAAGCTAGGAAATTTGTAGAAAAGTTTTTAAAATGCTTTTTAAAAAGCCCCACATACGCAGCCTGAAAACCTATGAACCTAAATCAGACCAGCAGAAGCGTAGTAGAAAACAGGCCAATTGATTTTATCTTCGCAGAACATCTGAGCTTCTGTATTCACACCAGCCCAGCCTTGCTGCACGATTTGGGCTCGCAGCTTAGAAACAACCCGTGTTTGTCACCTTATTACTTCCAGAAGAAAGTGCACAGCTTACTGACATGGAACTTCTAATCAGGATCTTGGTGGAAATATTTTTTAAAACTATCATATGACTGAAATTGTTCATCTGAAGCTTAGGCCCAAATTCCAATGTGAATAATTGCATTCTGTATCCTTAAAATTCCTCTCCTGCTTCAGTCAGGTGTGATGTGCTTCACACTCCTTCCCAAAGTTCTGGGCTACTGTTCTGTTCAAGCTGACGCAATTTCAGCACATGATAAACACGGCAAGAAAGGAAATACTTCAACCCAAGTTCACTGAAGTTGCATACGTACCTTGATAATTAACTGAAACAACAATAATGGAAAGCTAAGCCCTACAGAAGCAGTTTTGATTTTGAGAAAGCCTCAAGAATCACAAGACCAGAGTAGCTCCTTTTTTTAACATACAGAACCAGTACTTCAGGCTCTCAAGTCTAACCAAAATCCCTGTGTGGACAGCAGAATTTTTATTTGAGCAATTAAGTTCAACTTGCCAATTACTATAAAAAAACCACATCAGAACATTCTGAGGTAGAGGCAGGAGATGAGAAAACATCTTTTCAACTAGTTAGTGGATTCTCTTGTATTTCCTAACATAAATTTTCCAGCTGCTGTTGTGATAACGTTTTTACCAAAGAATCATTGTTTGCTATTGGCAGAATTTAAGAAAAATCTTTGAATGTATTTCACTAACAGTAAAACTGAATTTGAAAAAGACACTAGTAAGAAGTGAAGAGGAAATATTCCAGGAGACAATGACATTAGCTATTGCCATATCTAAGTGAAACTAGAAACTTTGTTTATAAAATACAGGTAATGAAGTGGTCTAACATGCATGTAGGTAGGCAGGCAACTGTTCTGTTTGGTTGGTTGTTTTTCTTAGGGACAGTTCTTACTGCAACAGCTCCATGAATTTAAGGAGACAGGCTGACTTACACACTGATCCTTATCAAGTAACTAAGTTGTCCCACGAGTATTCCTTTCTTCAACTAACGCCAGTTTACTTCCAGCCCTAAGTACAGACCTTTCAGCCACAGCAAGAAGACGTTCTGGGCGGAAGGTCCCTTCTGTGTCAATGTACATAGCTTTTCCTTCTCCACCACCTCGGTCAATGGGAAGCTAAAGGAAAAGCAAATGAATGAACATGAAATAAAGTATCAACAAATAATACAGTTACTGCCTTATGCTCTCAACTGATACCATACACTAAATAACATACCAAGCTATTGTGATTAAAGTCACATTTATGTGGGAAAAGTGAGAAGAAAGACTCCTGTTTTCAATCTCTGATATCTACATAAAGGGACAGGTGCTTAACTTGGAGCTGGTAAGTTGAGGTGCATAAGGGTGTTAACTAAATGACCACATTAAGACCAAAGCCTCTAATATTTTATGAAATAGCAACCTCTAAAATAGTAGTGTTTATTACTTCCGTTTAAACTGAGATTAGAAAAAAGGTTCCTCCAAAACCGACCTACTGTTTGACAGCAAGAGCCAGCTGAAGGCTTTTGCAAAAGTAACTTGAAGTAAGCTCAGGATATGTTAATAAAAAGAAAAAAGCAGCTAGTTAAGGAAACTTGTCGAACCAACACAGTTTATTCTCTCTTTTCAACAACTCTTGGCGATAAGATAGGTTCTCTGCAGTCTAGAGCACCTGAAGAGAGATCAAACGCTTCCTGCCATTTAAGACCCAGAATTATGCTACAAGGCTAAGGTCTTAAGTGTTGTCAGAATAGTGAGGAGGGGAAAAAAAAAAAAGCTACAGACCATGTCAAACACAGGTAAAAACCATCACAGACTGAACTGCGGCTAACAAAATCCTAGTAGGCAGATTAAGCATGAAACAAAAGATCCTAGAAAGCTGCAAGTACAGCCAAGAGTGCTGCAAATACGTTCTTTGCAGCTGTTTGTATGTGTCACATTTCTATTGGTCGAGAAAAGTGCACAAATTAGCAAATATCCTGAATACTTAATTTTAATAAAGTGGACTACTCACTTGACAGGTTACTGCCAGGGTATGGCACAACTGTGTTTTTCCAGTACGAAACTCCCCAAACAACTCTGTTATGGACCCTGTTTCTATTCCTCCTGAAGGGAAAATAATAACAATAAAATAATTTTTAATAGGTTGCATACTTCAAATAAAGACCATGTCTAAAGTATTACATTTAGAGAGACTCAGTAAAACACTTACTTTAGTTAAAAGTTTCAAAACTCTAATTGGAAAAACTGGTTTTCATATTGAGGGTTGTTCTTGTTGCAGATAAACTTAGGTAAGTGCATTTTTGAAGCTGCTGAAAAGCTGCAACAACTTGTTTTGATTTTTTGATCACAAGTAAGAATGGGGAAAAAATGATACTTGGCTGTTTTCTTGAAATAGGTCACAGACTAGAATAAACTAGAGACATCCAAAATGAATAGCTCTAGGTATTGCATCATGACTAAAAGGTTTTAAAACTATTTCTATAGCTTTTAAAAGAAAATCAATTGTGATACAAGACAACAGAACTTTTTAGTTCAACCACAACTTGTGTGTCTTATGTGCTTTTGTGCAGCGATCATGTTCATAGAAAAAAAAGCAGACAACTAAGGCTAATCAATAAAGAGAAATAAAATTATTACCTTGAAGAAGTTTATCAAGTTCTTTGGATCCAGTGGTGATCTGGATGATCTCCGACCTTCGCTGGTGGAATTCTGTCGCGGTGGTGAAACCCATCGGAACCAGTTTGGCTGCTTCAGCCTGAAGAAAACCAAATTAAGCAGTGCAAGAAGCACTCATCCCACTCATTTACCCCCTCTACTAATTAATACTGTAATTTTCTATTTTGTGAAATGGAGAAGCACCTATATAATTCAAGGCATACATTTTATTTTATAGAACATATATTAGTTGGTACCTCTGAACAGAACTGAAATTCTGCTCAAAGAAAAATCTACCATTTTGTGTATTTTATGGAAATCTTCCCCACGTGAAACTTGAAATACTTTGGATGGGCACACAGCCTATTAGGAATGCTGTCTTCCTAACAGTGAACCAATGTGCAAAGCAAGAAAAGTATTGGAGTTAAACATTGTGCTAGGACAGATTTTGATAAATGAGAACCAGTTTGGCAGGAACTCCACACTCTGAACAACGAAGATGCTGTGAGGTTACAACTCAGGCTTCACTCTCAGTCCCCAGAAGTAAACCCCAGGTGAATACCTGCCTGAGGTATACAATTAACATGCTTAAAAAAAACGTAACAGAAGAACAGCTGTATTGGGTCAGTCCAGCCATTCATAACACAGTATCCTCTGCCTTGACAACCGCCAGCAGTGGAGGCATAGGGAAAGAGTGTAACATGTCAGGGAATGAGGGAGTGACCCTCTGGGCTGAGTGAGCAAGGCTCCTGATCTGAACGCTACCCCACGAACATTGCATGTAGCCCCTTCTTAAGCCAATTTATGCTACAGATGGTCACAGTGTCTTGGGACAAGAAGTTCCATAACTTAATTACAACCTGAACAAAAAAGTACCTTCTTTGCTTTAGGCTTATCATAAGCCTTCTTATCATGAGAAATACTGAGCCAGAAATAATAGTCAGTCTCGGGCATACTCTCCATACCTTCCATAATTTTTACAGACCTTTCTAACAGACCCTCCCTCTTCACTTCTTGAGGCTGGTCCTAGTGTTTTTTGTCTCTTCTCACCAAAAGTCATGTCATACCTCTAATTATCTTTACTGCCCTTCTCAGTATATCCTTAACGGAGCCTTCCAAAATCACCAGAACACTTTAAGCCAGTAGAAATAAAACTTCTTGAATGTCTTAGGTTAAAGCTTTTCCATAACACCCTTACCAAGATTTTGTCAGCTTTGGCTTCACTGATGCCTTTAATATTTAGTAGCTCCTTCTTTGGTGCATAAGCAACAGCCTCAACGGTGTGAAATCCAGCTTCTTCCAATTTCTTCACATCATTTGCATTTATACCACATTGCTGAATGGGAAGGGAGAAAAAAAGGACACACTAAGACACAAATACCTTAATCTAACTGCCACTGAATACCTTCAATTGCCTTCATCATATGTGGATCAAACTCTGTTATTACAAGTCAGCATATTGAGTGTTACCTCCCTATTCACTTATACACAAAGAACCATAAAAAATAATATCCCTTTACCAGTGTGATGTTTGCGTAAGCTATTACTTATAGAGATGGCATAGAACAGGCAGAAGACATCATTCCCTGTTTGGCTTAATAGATGCTGGAGGTGACCAATACACGTCAGGAAAGACAATGTAATATAAAACATAACTGTTAACACGTCGCTTTTTTTGTTTTGGGTTTTTTGACAGAAGATGAGCAAGAATTTAGCAACACAATTTTCAGATACAACTTGTGTTTAAGGAAAAAGACGAGCAGATGTCTTGAAAACTTACCCTCAAGCTAACTCCATACCCACCTCTAACCTAGATATAAGCTGTGGTCCAAAGCTCTCTTCCTCTGCCGATGTATCTGCATTTCCTTCGAACTGCACCTGCATTGCCATCGCACCAGGTAATTGGTACAGCCCCGCTGGAAGAAAAACCAAATAACTCTGATGCAACATACACCATTCAAACAAGATACACGTGCACGTTTCAAAATACGTTAACAGATCACCCAAAGCAGTATGTGATGGCTTTCTCCCCTCCCATATCTCTTAGCTCATGGTATGAAATACCTCTTGTGTGCTTTCCTATGTAGTATTAAACATTAAAAACAAAAAAAAAATCCCCAAACAACTCTCATGTTACCTGGTAAGGAATAATAAGAGGCTTAATAGAGAGTTCCACTCCGTTTAGGAGTATAATATAACAAAATTAACTTGCCATTAGTGGTATCTCATTTTAGCAAGGTTAGGTGGTCACATTAGAAGATATATTACTTGAAACTGGCACTTGATGCTCTGGCCTGGTTGTGCCTATGAGACTGCCCTGGTGACAGCCACAATGCCAGCACCTTGTAGAGTCAGGAAGGGGCTTTGGGTTCTCCCTCAGGACCCTGCTAACACTGCCAGGCACATGCCACCCTCCTGAGCACACGGGACCTGACAGGGAGAAGGAAATGTACATGTATATATGGATATAATCATAGAATGGCTTGGGTTGGAAGGGACCTTAAAGATCATCTAGTTCCTACCCCCCTGCCCCGGGCAGGGACACCTCCCACTAGACCAGGTTGCTCCAAGCCCCGTCCAACCTGGCCTGGAACACTTCCAAGGATGGGGCATCCACAACCTCCCTGGGCAACCTGTTCCAGTGCTTCACCACCCCCACAATAAAGAATTTCTTCCTAATATCCAATCTAAATCTACCTTCTTTCAGTTTGAAACCCTTCCCCCTTGTCCCATGGCTCCCCTCCCTGATCCAGAGTCCCTCCCCAGCTTTCCTGGAGCCCCTTGAGGGACGGGAAGGGGCTGGAAGGTCTCCCCGGAGCCTTCTCTTCTCCAGGCTGAACCCCCCCAGCTCTCTCAGCCTGTCAATAATGCTCCTCAGATGGCTTCACCCAGGGGCCCGGAGGAGCCTGGTGGCGAAATCACCGACAGCCACTGTCCATCGGGAGCAGAGAAGAGTCACGAGCTGCGACAGCAGCGACAGTCACGACATCAGACACCTCTGTCAGCCCAGTATCCCCCCCGGAGCAGGCCGCAGCCGCCGCACCGCCTCCTCCACGCACCACGTCTCACAATTCCCTCATTTTCCCTACCCCGCCTACCCTCCCCCCGTCTAAACCTATTTTTTTTTTAATTTTCCCCTCACAAACCCGCCCCAGCCTACGCCCCTCAGGCCTCCGCGGGCTTCCCCGGGCCGAGCCTCCCGCCTTTGAGACCCCCTCCGCTCCCCGGGACGGAGAAGGAGCCCGGGGAGGGGTGAAGTGCCAGGAGGCCCAGGGCGGAGGGGGCGGCCGGGCCGGGGCTCGCTCACTCACCCCGCGGCGGGGCCGGAGCCGCCCGTTACCGTTGTTGGGCCACCGGCGGTTCGGAAGAGCCCGCCACCGGCCTCACGTGACGAGGGAGGTGCGCGCCGAGCCCCGCCCCTTCCCCCGAGCGCGCGCGTCCGCGCGCGCTCGGGGGAAGGGGCGGGGCTCGGCGCGCCTTAAAAGGACCGCCATAAAAATGACTTTTTTTTAAAAAAAAAAAAAAAATAAATTCTAATAATCCCATATCAACCCGGAGAAAAATTCGAGTGACTTAACCGAGCCAAGCCCTCAGTAAAAGAACATCAAAAGGAAAAGTTTATGGGTCCCTACAGAACTCTCAATGAGCGTATTTAGGATAAACCCAAACGCGCGGAGCACGCCGGAATCTCACACCCAAGGGTTATAAAACTTCATAAATAAAAGAATTAAAGCTGATGAGCTTGTGTACGAGTCTGAGCTGTTAAATTAACTAAACCTTCCACACCCAACAGTTAAACTTACCTGCTAATATCTTCAGAGCAGCGTATTTTGTATAAATCATAGAATCATAAAATCATAGAACCATAGGGTTGGAAGGCACCTCTGGAGATCATCCTGTCCAACCCCCGGCCAGAGCAGGGTCACCCAGAGCAGGTGGCACAGGAACACGTCCAGGCGGGTTTTGAATGTCTCCAGAGATGGAGACTCCACCACCTCTCTGGGCAGCCTGTGCCAGGGCTCTGCCACCCTCAGGGTAAAGAAGTTCCTCCTCATGTTTAGGTGGAACTTCTTGTGCTCAAGTTTGTGCCCATTGCCTCTTGTCCTGTCCCCGGGCACTACTGAAAAGAGCCTGGCCCCATCCTCCTGACACCCCCCCTTTCAGTATTTATAAGCGTTGATAAGATCCCCCCTCAGCCGTCTTTTTTCCAGACTGAAGAGACCCAAATCCCTCAGCCTTTCCTCATGAGAGGTGTTCCAGTCCCCTAATCATCTTGGTAGCCCTCTGCTGCACCCTTTCCAGCAGTTCCCTGTCCTTCTGGAACCGGGGAGCCCAGAACTGGACACAGTACTCCAGGTGTGGCCTCACCAATGCAGAGTAGAGGGGGAGGATGACCTCCCTTGACCTGCTGGCCACGCTCTTCTTGATGCCCCCCAGGATGCCATTGGCCTCCTTGGCCACCAGGGCACATTGCTGGCTCATGGTCATCCTGTTGTCCACCAGGACTCCCAGGTCTCTTTCCACAGAGCTGCTCTCCAGCAGGTCACCCCCAACCTGTGCTGGTGCATGGGGTTGTTCCTCCCCAGGTGCAGCACCCTGCACTTGCCCTTGTTGAATTTCATAAGGTTTCTCTCTGCCCAGATCTCCAACCTGTCCAGGTCTCTCTGGATGGCGGCACAGCCCTCCGGTGTGTCAGCCGCCCCCCCCAGCTTTGTGTCATCTAAATACCCGATTTAGAAATTATTTTCCACTCAGAACCCTCTCGCAGTTCTTGGAAACACTGTCCTTTCTTCTAACTCTGAGCTGCAAAACAGATCAATCGCTTATTTTACTTTTGGTACTTTATGTTTCTACTCAAAGCGCTGCCCCGTGGAAATGGGTAAGTTCTCCACCAGCATTTCCATCCTCTGTCCAGATCTTGGAATGTTTCCCACAGAAACTACGGTTAGAAGAGGAAAGCAGAGTATTAACTAATAATGCCCAAGAATTTGCGTCCTCGTAATTTAACCTTTTGCCAACGAGCTAAAGAATGTAGTATGTATTTAAGACGACAAACCAGCGATCGCAGGAGGCTTTTGCATTTATATATAAAGGTACCAGCCTGAACTTTGCAATATTGAAGATCCTTTTCCCATAACATACTAGAACTTGGATGTGGTTGACGCTCTCCTGGCATTGACACTTATGCCGGGGCACAAGTGCTCATGGATGATCTCCAAATTGACAAGAACAAGTGCTTTAAATTAAACGCAATAAACCAACGTGCTCTATTACTGATAGCCGTGAATTAATCGCTAAAGCAAGCCATAGTCAAAACAACATTCCAACCCTATTAGTGTAAAAACACAACAGTGCTCATTCCTTCACAGCTAGCATTACATTAACAAGTATGAAATAAGAACCATCTGTAGACTTTTTTTTTTTATCCCCCTAGATAAGTAAATTAGTTCTTGAAATGTAATTAATTTCTTCTCCCTTACCTTTTCCCCCATCGTTAAAAGTGGTACAGCCGTAACTGAGACCTAATCCCAGCTCTACTCCAGGAAGCGCAGGGGACTGCTGATGGCAATGGGTTCTCTAAAGCTGGATACGCAGCTCCGTGACTGAGCGACGGTGACAGCAGCACCGTGTGTGACAAGCTTTAGCAATGGCATTCTCATCCAAATTTGGTGTGCAAAAGAATATCGTTTCTGTAAATACGTTATCTCCGTGAAGATTTTAACAGTAATACATCAAGCCCTATAGATGACAGATGTTATGATCTTTAAGTCCTAATGCCCTGAAAGGAGTTTAAATATGAGCATCAAGTACAAATATAAATTAAAAATAAAACTGGAACTGCTCAATTTCTGCCAAATCCTTTTTCTGCTGCAAATGCACGGCTTTCTTTTGCTTTGTTTCACCGGCTACTTTGATTCAATATCCAGTAATAAACTCTACCAAAACCTCACTTCAGTCTTTAGTGAATTTAAGACCCTGATAACTGTCAGATTCTTTAGCTTGTAAATATGTCGAAAGAGAACTAACCCAGGCAGACGGCAAAGCCCAAGCTGGATTGTGCTCCTCAGGTTCTGCTGCAGCACCCTCTGCTGCTTGGCCGTGCTGATACAGCCCCCCAGCAAACTTCAGAGTAATTCCAGGTACAATTCCCCAGTCATTTGCAGCTTAGGCACTACTTTTCTAATTAAAACAAACAGAAGAAAACTGCAAAATCCAGCCCACAGAAAGCTAACACTAGGAAACTCAAGGAAAAAAACCCAAACACCACCCAAACAAGTTCATATTACGAAACGTCCTCCCAAAGAGTGACCAAAGTGATTTCAATGAAGTAGGCAAATTTTCAGTCACGGGTTGAAGCAGAGCAGACAAGAATCACAACTTGAAGAAAGAAGAGAAATAATTCAAATGTTTAATGAACTTCCACCTTCAAATTGAAGGAAAATTTGTAAAAAGACAAACTTTTATAAACACAAACACATGAAAACACCTTTAAATTCAACATATTTTACAGAGGTACAAAAATCTGCATCTGCCTACAGAAGGGAGAGCTGAGAAATGGTCACTGAGGCACGTCTACACGATGGGGGTCAGCTCAGTTCCCACAGCTCAGCCACATCCCATACAAAATATATACAAAAGCAGGCCGGGCTGCACCGACGGCATTACAGATACCGCCTGAATTTAAACAGCTCCGTCTCCTCACTGGCATCCTAACGCTTCGCAAATTCGAGGGCCCAGAGCCGAGAGACGGGCCGTCCTGGATGGACAGAGACACCGAGTGTCAGGACAAACTTCCCGTGGGAGAGGATCCCACCGACGGAACCCCCTGGCTTGGAGTCTCTTGCACCGCAAAGGCTGTGGTCGAGCACAGGGATCTTTACTCTTCATGAGACAAGCATCCCTGACTTCGGCCACCTCGCTGACTATTACAGGTTGTTTGGTTGATCAGAAGCAGGGTTGTGGTTTTGGTGTTTTGGGAGGGGTTCCAGGAAACTGATAAAAATCAAACGTGATGCAGTATGCTACGAAGTAGTGAAGTGCTGATACTGAAAGTAAATTTCAGTCATGTTAATTTAGAAAACAGTCATCATTGTTTTATACAAGAGCTCTGTAAATCGGCCCAGAACAAAGCAAACATGTTAGGTCAGGAGAATATCCATACTAGGACAGACTGTATGTACAAGGAGGCCAAGACCAGCGGTGACTGAAAGAAGGTAAAAGGCAGACTGGATAAATCCAAAACATAAGAAATTCTTCCTTCTCCTTTTTAGAGACCTCTGCTTTTATGAAAACTTGTGGCCTACACCAAGCATCCTGGACATCAAGCGATTATTAGAGAAGATCACTAAAGAGCCGAGGAGCAAACAGTACTCCCCTTCTGGTGAGAGACAGCTTGAATTCTCACAAGGCGAAAATCAAAGACTGTCCAGTCTGACTTCTTCAGTCCCGCCTGCGGATCTAGCGAGTCATCGGGGATCCCGCAGCAAATGCTGATGAACCGAGCTGACGATTCTCCGCAGGTAGTGGTAACCGATCGGTACTTTGGAGAGAACAGCAGAAATTTCCTCCTCCCTGGGAACGACAAAATTATCACACGTGTTTGAGAGGATACGGAACATTTAATTCCCCATCCCTCGCTTTGAAATGGAAGTCCTATGGAGCGGTTCTTTCTGTCCAACTCACCCGATATTCCCAATGTGGTTTTGGACATTAAAAGGCAGTGAAGCAGACGGGTAGCTGTCAGATAGAAACAGGGTCAATTCAAACTTGGCAAAAGCCGTGGAAGCGGAGAACAAAAGCTTCACTCTGTAGGCAAAATAAACACAAGCAAAAAGATCAATACAAAATATTCAAGTGGACTGCTACCGCCTTTGAATTAGGTTCCAGAAGTGAAAACAAATGTTGTAATTGATGCAACAAGCTCAGTAACTTCTGAAGAGTTCCAGCACAGACTAACAGAACTTCATAAATACGGTTGATAAAACCTTCCCACTCTCATATTGCCAGCATTCTAACACTGAGTTAGAATACAAAGCCCCAACTTTCCTCGCAGAAAAAGTTAATACACATAATTCACAGAGCCTTTCAAAAATTATGGGAGAATGTAGAGTAATAATCAAAAACATGTTTTCTAATTAAAATAAAATATTCCTAGGTAGCTAAAATTTTCTGAAGTTTTAAGTGGAACTGATTTACCTCCAATTCCAAAATTCTAAGCTTGTTTCATGAATCCAGCCCTATTTAAATCAGGGCAGCTTTCTCTCTAGCGCAGTACTCTTGCCTATGACAATGTGCAGGAAAGCCAGAGCTGAATTTTACTGGAAATACGGTTAAGACCATCACCAAAGACACAACTCCCAGGAATCAGATGCTTTGGGATAGTGTAAACTAGAACAAGCACAAACCAGGTCTTTTCCAGGACAAGCACAAACCAGGTCTTTTCCAGGTAAATGTCCCACAATTTGCAACATCCTGAGCACAAGCTGCCCTTGCATTTGTTTTGTTGGCTTAACTAAATATAGCTTTTATGGGATTTTTGGCACGTAGTACACCACCACTTTTGCAAAGGGTACAACAAAATTAGAATACCAATGGGAACAGCATCAACAGGCAGAGCAAGGCTCACGGGGCACTTCTTCATTAGGGATATACATCGATAATAGAAGGATAAGGTGAAGTAGTATTTATCTTGTTGCACTGGGACATGCCGCAAAATCGGGTAGTAGTAAGAGAAAATGAAAACTAAAGAAAATAAACTTTAGCTGTAAGTGCATTTGTCCTTCAACAACTGATTCTGCTTGGCTGAAACAAATGGAAGATTAAAAGAAACAAAGCATTAAGCTACAGGTAAATTCCTGTAGCATTGCTACACTCTGGTCTGAAGTTTTAAGTGAGAGTGTCAAGTGAAACAGGAAAGCAGCAAGGAAGGACAGGTTATATGATAGTACGGAAATTGGCTGAATCCAAGAACAGCTTAATTTCCATGCATTTGAGTATTATAGTGCAATTGTATTAAAATAAATTAGATTGTTGTTAAAAACAGTGGCATAAAATCTCAATTTCAAGAAAACCAAATTGAAAATATTTCAGTGTTTGGTTCCTGATTTTCTAGAGACTCTCTCTGAAGGACTGGCATAAACTCCATCTGAAGTTACTCACTTTGTGTCATTGACCTCTGTCTTCAGAAGATTAAATTTTCCACCCCATCTCTCCAGGAATTCAATCTCCTCTCCTAAGACCTTGCAACGACTCACCACCAGAGAGACGTCATGAAGAACCTAAGTGGGCAATCAGAAAAGCAATCACATTGGCACTCAGGCTGGTAAACTACGTGACACTTGAAAATGCAGTTTATCCTAGAAAGTACACACACACACACACACGCAAAAATGTAGTTTAACTGCTCTCTCAGTTTGGATGTGAAAATGCAATTGTACAAGCATAAAAACAAATATACATTTTTTGCCCTAAGTTTCTCCCTTCAGCTTTGTAAACAGGAATACACAGACATGCAGGAACACCACCAATTCTGGCTTGGCGATTTAAACCATGAATTCTTTGGGAAGCAGAATGGCACTCAGCTCAATTCCTTAATTTCTACTAGCGGAAAAAGAAAGGGTTTAAAAAAAATCAGTAAGACAGGCAGACATTGATGCAGCAAACAAAGAAGAAACCACAGCTTTTAGGACTCTTGCCTTCTGGGACAGGTGCTTCCCCTGGCACCTCAGAATACTCAGGAGGCAGATTTTGATCTGCACTGATGAAGCATTCATTAAGATGCTTTTGCTCTCAGTATCAGCCCTATTCTCTGTGACAGAAAAGATTTGAGAGAAGATGTTTTTCCAGAGCCCTTTTTCCTGGGATATTACCTGGGGCAGGTAGTACAGCGTGGAACACTTTTCCTGCCAGCATCCTTGACTTTCAATAAACTGGAAGATGAGTCTTTGGACTAAACATGAGGAGGATGGAGCTTTTTCCTCTGTAACACAAAAGAAAAACACATTGCCAGAAATCTTTTAAAAGCCATACAGTAATTCGTTAGCAGATAACCCACACATTTACAGATGTCTTCCCCAAGAACAGATTATCAGGGCAGCTACTTTCAAGCTACTCAAAAAATCTTACCATCCAAGAGAGATTCAAAGTTCAGGCTAACTATCTTTCGGGAAGGATCTTCACCAAAAACATCACCGTCTGAGAAGGAAAGGAAAAAACCCCAAACAGTAATTATTTCCATACTTATTTCTGGAGTTACAGCTCTTCCTCTTCAGAAGCAGCCATTCATTACATACTTTTCTGAATTTTCATAGAAAGCACTTATAAACATATCGAAAGCGACTTCTCCCAGTTTACACGCTCCTGCTGTTGTATGTTTTCTATTTCCCGTTAGCAGACATTCACAAATATGGAAACTTTAAGTTTCTATTATGTAACTATTTAAGCTTTCAAATTCATAAAACCTACCAATTTTGCAACTTACCTATTGGGGGTCCAAACACAACTGTGAGTTCAATAGCATCATACAGGAAGTTAAAGACCGCCTGCTGTTCACTCCATTCAGTGATCTCCCACTCAGAGAAGCTAAAAAGGGGGGGGAAACACCATCACCCTAAGTTTCAACCAACCAACACAATTACCTGAATGACAAAGATCAGAGTATTAAGTGCACTTGCAGCCACTGTCACATAATATACCAATGAAATTTTCACTTTCCAACAGAATGCAAGGATCTGTTGGGAACACAAGCATAATACTATTCATTTTACATAAATGTTCATTTTGGAATTGGAGGCGAGTTGGCTATAGAAAGACTGAACATAGAGTATCACTGCAAAGTAGTTGACAGAAAAACAGCACATCACACAGGGAAGTTCTCTGAGGTTTATTGCTTATCCCAGGCTGCGAGGAGATGGGCGTCCAAAGATTTCCCAAATCAAGTGACAAGAAAAACCCAAACCAGAAACATTTATATACAAATGCGAGGCCCCAGAACTAGCTGATAAAAATAAAACCTGCAGGTCTTTTCCTTACTCGTATCTCTCCAGGAGTTCCTGGCAGCTTTTTTCTTTTTCCTTTAGCTGGTTCATCTGAACAAGCATTTGCTCATTCTCAGCCTCCAGATCCGACAGTTCTCTGCAAAGAGAAGCCAACCGCATGAGATGTAGCACACTGGTTAAAAGCACGCCAACCCTCTAAAACCTGGACATGCACATGTTATTTTTAAGGTCTTTAGACCATCTTTGATATCTCACCTTTGAAGTTCCTCTTCTTGGGCTTGCAGGCTTTTCAATTCTAAGAGAAAGGGGAAAAAACTATGAGAGAAAAGAGCAGCAGAGAAAGCCCTGACTTGCTCTGCAGTCACTGTGCTTAACAACAGGAACTATCTCAACTTGAGGGCTGTTACTCCTGCCTGGATATAGATATGCAGTCAACAAAGATTAGTAATTATTGAACAATAAAGTGACGAACGTGACAGCCAACACACATTCTTCAAGTCACACTGTACCAAGTTCAAAAATCCCATTTTTCCAGAGGAAAAACAGTCCTTTTCATACTTTAACATCTGTGTAATTAGCTATATCCAATGTGGAAAAGAAAGCAGTGGTGTTTGCATCCATGTCAGAATTAATATATCAGAATTTAAAAAACAAAACAAAAAGTGCCATTCAACTGGTACCATTACCTTTCCCTAGGTTTTTCCCTTCTGCCATTTCATCACCGCAGTCTGCTTCCCGTTCTTCCCAGTCAGAATCTATGGGAAAAAAGTATCAGGTCTCTGCAGAACTCCCAGATTCAAACCTTAGATTCCATTTTATTTGTCTGTGGGTTCAATAAATCTTAGTATTTCAAAGCTAACTAAGAAAAATGTACAAAAAAGCTGGAAGGGTATCTACCAAAAACCTCAAACAGTAACAGATAACAAGGAAGACTCCTTTTATTGCATTGTTTCAAAGTTGCTACTGTGCAACAGATTTCTACTTAAGGCATTGGGAGAAAATTCAGTTGGAAGAAAAGAAGCAAAAATACAGAGAACATCATTATGCAGCAACACCAAGTACTGACCGCAGCTTGTGCGAACACGGCTGAGCAAGTTTTAGAGCATCCAGCTACACTGCTGAAAACGGGACACTCCAGGAGTGCAAAGCTTAGTCTTGCCCACCAGCAGGATCGCTGGCAGGTTGTGCAGCCCTGCTGAACTGCGTGCTGCCAGCAGTTATGTACCGTTACGGCTAGCAGATCTAGCCATCTTGCTAGCAGGTTCACAGACTACAATTATAATTCTGTATTTCAGCGCAGACATACTCCTACTCTTCATGCGATGCGTGAGTGTTTCCCATGAGACAAGTTTGCAGACACAAATGACAGCATTTAGGCCTAAGAAATACTTGTGACAAAGGAACTGTAAAATTCCAAGCAACCACAAAACACAGAATCTTGAACTGACCCTCTCTGCAGAAAAATATAGAAATCAGCATACCGGTCACCAGTTTGGAAACACGCACCTGCTTCCAGAGCAACCAGACAGCTCTCCGCTTCCTTGATCAATTCATCCACCTTCTCCATTCTTGATCGTAGCTTTTCATGTTGTTCCTAAGATGGGAAAACTGTAGGTCAATGACATTTTTTAAAAAGCTGAATTGCCTTCTGGGACCATCGTGTGGATCTTTGCTTGCTAAGAAACTAATTAAAGAAGCTGATATAATCTGTGATTAGAACGAAGAGGCAGACTGACAAACACTAAGGCAGTAGCTTTGCGTAAGAAAGTACTTGATATGGAACAATGTGTCTTTCCTAATGACTTTCCTTATGAAGGGGTAAGACGAGACATGGAAATAAATAAATTCATAGAGCTTTTTTAACACATGCAAATTTCTGATACCTATCACAATGCATTACTTATGCATTTCCTTGTTAGTTACTAATATTGACATTACTGCAGTATAGAGCTGATTTCTGATGGCATTTCCTTTAATATTCCCATTTTTCACTGTTTCTTTAATTGCCAAAACCCTTAGGCAGAAGGTTCCCATAGCGTAAGCGCAAGAAAGTCACTGTCCCAATGTGCATATAAATGAAAGGGAAGTATGTTTAATAAGAAGGAAACTTTCAAGAGGATGCAAACGTACATACAATAATTAGGCTTGACAGTCAAAACCGGATGAAATATGGTAGTTCTTTTTTTTTTTAAAGCTAAAGCCCTGCAGCCTTGTGGCACTGTACCTGTGCGCTCTGCAGCAATTTGCTGTACAATGTCGCTTTCTCATTGTGAGCCAAGATTTTACTCTCCTTGGTGAAATAGGATTTCATTTTGTTCAATTCTGTTCCAAAGCTCTTCAGCTGCAATGAATGAAAAATACAGAAAAGTGAATGGGAAAGTGCAACAAAAGATTGTACAATTGACCCTTTAGACTCTTTCTCCCTTCTCTGCTCCTCCAAATATCCCATTTCTCTAGTAGCAGTATTACATAACACTTGCAAATTAAATCAAATTTAAGACTGGACAATCCCTGTAAATTCAAGCACAGTCGCCTACTAAAGTAACTGATTTTATTCGCAAAGATACAACAAGATCTTTACTCAAATGCGGAGTTGCACAAATAACTAAAGAGATGCTTCTACCAAAAACCAGAGCAATTTCATTAAATACATCGAATGTCTCTCATCCCAGTTGTTTGAGACGTATTTAGAATGCTTGCCCCATTTCAGTCAGGGGGGCTAACTGGAATGCTCACGGAAGTCCAGGCAGAACCCAAACCACAAGTAGTAAAACTTAAAATCTCTTTTAACAGAACATAGCTACAGATCATGCAGTTCCATGTTTTCTCTGACAGCTGTCACTCCAGAAGCTGCAGAGGAATGTACAAAAAGCTTTTGTCTACAATGTTTGCCATCTGCCTATTTCCACTAGGTGGTATCATTCTAATTGTAGTGTGTAGAGATTTGCTTAATAAGCTTTCAAAGTTGTTATTCTTAGCTAAGGGTTCTAGGTGCTTTCATTGTTCGTAAGTACAATTCACAGATCTAGTTAATAGCCTCAGTGATATCCTATATCAATCTAAGTATGAACTATGAAAAATACTGTCTTTTATCAATTTTGAGACTTTATTTTCATTGAATAGATTTTTATTCTTGGCATTAAACCCACAGAAAACAGAATCTCTTCATATAACTTCTCAGTTCTGGCTGGGATACTTTTGTAATGCTTCTGGATTTTAAATGCGAACATCTTTGCGGTACTGTGCACATAATCATTAACATTCTCCTTTAAATACCCTCTGGCTTCCTCTTTTGTTTTGGCACACAACAACATTGTTACACTCCAAATCCCCTATGCAGTTTTATTTTCTTTTCATTTTATGTCTTGCAACATCACATGTCTTTCTGAACTAAATAAGCACTTAAGTTAATGGCCGATTCTGCTGCACACCAATGAAGCAACAGAGCCTCTTCTGTAAGAGCAGTTCATTTTTTCCTCCCAAAGTTGCACTGTTTGCTTAGGTCCCTCTAAAGTTTCTCTTCTCTTTTCTGCCCTCAACTAACGTGAATTATCAACTTGAATTATCAAGTTTTTCTGTTTTATAGCAACATATTCCCTTTAATAATTTTAAAGGGCACATATCCTTGCATTCTCCTGACGTCTTAGAAGATCTCATAGCAGTTTTCCATTCAGAAAATATTTTGCTTTGTATCACCTACCTGCCTACTGTTATTCTGTGACCATTCTGGTTCTTATTTTATTTAAATACATAAATTAACCTTACTTCTTCATTATGTAAGAAACAACATTATCTCTTCATGCAGTATTACCTCTTCATCAGAGCAGGTTCTCATTACTTCCCACAAACTCTTATTCACATTCACCAGGAGTTCATCTTGGATATTTGCATACACTTTTAACCTGAAATGTGGAAAAAAAAGTTGAAAGGAAGTCCTGTTGCAACGGCACCGTGCACATAAAGCAGCACGTTGGTATTTGTACAACTCATTCCCCTTTTCTAATTAACATATGGAAATGTAAATATTTTCATTTCGTTGGGTCTTACATCTTGGAGAGACCTTCTAAAGCCTTGAATAAATGGGGCCCATGTTTGTTAAACTCTAGCACATAATATAAAGTTCATTTCCTACAGTCTTTGTGTTGAGGGCAGGTCCGAAGAGGAGGTGCAGAGCTAGAGAGCCAAAGAAATAGGAAGTGGTGCTAATGAGGCTGGGAAAAATCTTACTGCTGATTCTGAATTTTATCATAAAACTTGTTTCTGCAAATAAGTTGTAAAAGGCATAATGAATCAGGCCAGAAGTGACCTTCAGATAAGAAAATAAATCATGTAACTGTATTTCAATCTAATAAACACTGGAAGATTAGAACAACAGATCGTAACCTGTTACAATCCTGCTTTCTATGTTTGATCATTTTTGACACAATTTGAAAAATTTTATTCTAACTCTTCTGATGTGCAACTGAAACACCATTAGTAAAAGATACATTACCTGAGGAAAATCAAACTTTAACTATCTCCATAACCACAACTCCTCCCCAAGAGTTAGCCCTATACCATCTAAATCTGTAATAAACTGGCTGCCAGCATGAAGTAGGTTAACTATCATTTTTTATTTTTCCTGTATGTAATGTATGAACTGTCTTCAGGCCACTTTGCATGCAACCAGAGCTGAAAAAATAAAATTACTGATATACTGTGACTGAAAAAACACTTACTCGTCTATCTTCTGAGAAAGGGCCTGGCAATCTTCCTCATAAATACGCAGCTTGGGGCGATAAATGTATTGGCTGTAAATGAGGTCTTCTGGAGTAGGTGGTGCACTGACTGCACACTGGGGAAAAACAGAGGGGAAGATTGTGAAGAAAAAGAAAAAAAAGGATACATATTCTTCAGAAACAGTAACTTCCAGTCAAGGCATGTACAGGAGCCAGTAAAAGGCCCAGAAGCTATACTTTTGCAGAACAGAAAAATTACACGGCCCTGTGTTCAGGATGATTGCAAAGTAAGATTATTGCCTTACTGGTAGTAACTTGATGCTGAACGAGCGGTACTTGTCTGCACGCAAAAAAATAGTTCCCATGTCTACAAGAATTCAGCGGAGACCTTTCAGGATAAAGATACTGAACCTGGGTTCAGGCAGAACAGACTTAAGGGGAAGAAATAAAGAGTAGTCATGTCATGGTGAAGCGCTTAAGAAGGAGAAAGTAGAAGAGGTAGGAGGAGGCAGAGCAGCATTTCAGGGTTCTGATTTCAGTGGCTGATGGACACGGTAAGAAGGTAAAGTGAAAAGGTTAGACTGAGCTTCTAATTCTAACTTTCAAAATTATGACCCTTAAAACAAGTTAAAAAGGCAAGAATTGCCATATTTATCCACGAACAGATAATGCTGAATATATAGTATTTCGTTAACAGATTGAAATCTATTCTGGTTTTCAGTACTGAGCAAAAAAAGCATCAGACTTTTCGGAGGTGAACAAGCAAAGAGAGAAGAGGAAGCACGCAGCATCTAACACACTTGTCAAGGCAGAACTGACTTCTGGCTTAACTCATTTAAAGGTCTTTAATACAAAACCAGTTAGTTGATAGAAATTTTTTTTAAAAAAGACAAATATAATTTAAGGTCAATTATATTATTCATCACAAAGGATAGATACTCACACTGGCTGGAACATGGCTATGCCGGGGCTTCTGAATCGGAACATGGACTTGAAGAAGTGTAAAGAACTCCCCAACTGTGATAACACCACTCTGAAATTTCTGTAAAGATTAGGAAAAATGTCCGGGTAAGTACATTTTTCAAGCAAGAATGCTTACTTGCATATATGCGCACAAGTATTTTTCCTGTTAGGACAAGAAGTTAGCATCTTTCAGCTATTTACGTACCTCCCGTAAGTTATCTTCACAAATGCTGTCTGTGAGAAGCAGAGACTCCATCTGACTGCTCCGCTGAACTAGCCAGGAAAAACAAAAGGGGGATATTGCTGGGGTTAATAATATTCTTACAGAAATATGGACCTAAGTTCATTAGCTTTAGAAAAAAAGCTATTTTAATGTAAAGTTTGACCTTTCTGTGTGTTTCAAGTGCTGAATGAAGTCATTGAGGAAACAACTACTTGTGACAAATAAGGAGGATGAGACTAAGAATCTAATGTAGAATAAGCTCTGTGTCAGAGCAGTAATGAAGTGACAGAGTTCACTTTTCTATGGGAGGAAAGCCATATGTAACACACTAAAAAGTAATGAAACTGAAGAAGGGACTGCAGCCAGTTTGCAGAGGGCATCCTACGTAGACAGAGCTTTCAAGGTGAAAACACGGCATTTGAATTCTGAGCCAACAAGGGCTAGTTTCTCACTCAAAGGAAGGAGCCCAGCTTCTACTGGATAAGGCACATGCTTTCATGGTTGCAGAGGGCCAAAATTGGAATTGGTTTTGTAAATAGAAGCAAGATATCACTTATCAGATGATTGTCAGATTTCTGCCTCATTGCTAGGTATCAGCTAATTAGCAAGAGCTAATTAAACCTGGGGGCTGAATCTGCTTAGAGCCTGTCCCTGCAACGCACTCCGAGGAGTCTTTTTCCAAGAGCGCAGTGCTGAGCCATGCAGACTCATTCTGCACAGAACCAGCTTAAAATCATCTTTGGGCCAGCAGAGTTTGAGATGGGGCTTTAAACCGCCTCATCAGCCCAACTTGCCCTTGAAACCAAAGCTGGACTTAAACTCTGCTCCTTTTTCTTCCCATCCCAGTTTTCCTTGAATAGCTTGGACTCCTAGGTCGAACATAAAAGCACTGACGGGCTGGGTGGGAAGCTGTGACACAGGCATTCAAGGCCTTTCCCAAATGAAATAAATACTGCAGTTGGGGCTCTGCCTTGATTAAGTGTAAAGAGCACGAGTTTGAAACTGTTATCACAAAGGAAGTCTTACTTGTTAATTCTGTGTCAGCCTTAACAGAATCCAGAGAGCTGCTGGTGCTGGCATGAGTACAGTCAGGGCTTTTAGCCGCCAGATTCGGAGGGTCTTCACCTTCACGAACTTCTTCTTGGCTCTGAGACACAGCGCCAAAAGTAACCTAATATTAGGCAAGTTTGAAAACAAGGAAATACTAAAAGAGCTCTATGAAACAATACAGGAGTAAGTTGATTAGCAGTTTATTGTAGCTGTTTCTTGACATTCAGAATTGTTTCATTTTTAGTATTGGCATGTTTTATATCTAATCAGCATGACAAACCAGCGTATGGCTAGTTAAGCCATTTCCTACGATGCCATATAGGAAGTAAAGCTGCAAAATCCTTCATTCATTCCTCAAAGCAGTCGCCACCACAGCCCCTTCTTCTTCCAGCTTTTGGAACTAGAAAGTTTCTACTGATGATGTACAAACCTATTTTTAAGGTGAGATTAATGTTCCGTATTTGCACAGATTTTCTTGATTCAGCTGAGCTGCAATTCGTGCTGTCTATAAAAAAGCTAATTTAAAGTAAACATCCGTGTTTGGATTTTAAATAATTACTTTAGGCCTTACTCATTGTACCTAAGCAACATCTAGCAAACAGTTCAGTTCAGAGGACTAAGTATTTAGTCGCGAAAAGATTAAAAGGACACTATGGAGAAGAGTGATTTACAATTGACTTATCCCTTATCCTGTCTGTTTTGTGTGGCTCAAGGAAGTTCCACAGATCAACCCAATTCTTCTATTTTGGCAAAACAATGAAAAATACAGGGAATGACACAGCAAAAAGACAGCAAACTGGTAGTTAAGAGGAACAAGAAAACCTACCAATAGATCTGCTTACACCCCAAAATTTAAACAAAAGTCCCGCCTGTTAGTGCTCACTGTATCTTAATAACGAGCGATTAGGCTCACCTGCAAGTCTTGGGAGGCCTCACCATCCAAGTTTTCATCCCTCTTCACCTTCTTTGGACTTTGAAGATCCTCCTCATCTTCTTCCAAAGCTCTTTTTGTGTTGTTGTAAGTTTTTGTCTCTTCAAATTGATTCTCTTCATTGGGGGAGATTTGTTTTTGGCTTATCTCATTGCAAGCATTTTCCACGAGTTCGGAGCTTACAGATTCATTTGAATCCATTTCTTCTAGGCAGACGGGAAGAAATTCTTCTGCTATAAACTGAGAAGGGCTGAAGTTCTGCCTACTAGATGTGCTGGTACCTGGGGCTTCACCAGGGTTTCCGCCTACTTCTGAATCTGGTGCTTCTCTTTTGTCTGAAGATTTTGCATTTATGTCTTGTACACTAGAAACAGAAGGATTTCTTCTGTTTGGTAATTTAGGCTGGAAGATGCCTAGAGGGATATTTATTCCTTGATATCTATCTTTAAGTGCCATGCCTAAATTTGCATGTATGGGAGCAGCTCCAGATTCAAGACCTGTGTTTTCCTGCTCTTTATTATCAAATAAATTATTTGGTTCATTTACAGTATTTTTTCCTAACCTCAAGGTATCCTCTGGCTGAATTGCTTTGGGCAATTGGTCAGAAAAAGCAGTTTCAGAAACAGAGAGAACTGCAGATTTCTTTCTAATATTTTTCAGTTTTGAACAAACATTTAAAATACCTGATAATTCAGGTGCAAGCGTAGGATCTATTTGATCTCTTGGACTGTCACTGACCAAAAGCTGCTCAGTTTGTTCAGAGTTTATTTGAAAGTCTTTTGGAGGTGTCTCCCCTTCAGCTGGCAGCCCCTCATTTTCCTTTGATTCCTTGTTAGAAACTGCAGCAAGGCTTGCTCCAGCCAAGCCTAAATCTGTACCTAAATCTTCACATCTAGATAAATCATCTTGCGATACTTGGTTTCTCTGACTACTACATGCATCTGAAGAAGCCTTCAAAGAATCCGATTGCTGGACGGGAAGTGAAACACTGGATACCAAATCGCCACTTTCTTCACTGCAATCCATGGTCCCGTTACTTGGAAGCTTGAAAGACACTCTCTTTGATTTCAGGTTTTCTGGCAGTATGAGATCCTGCTGACTGTTCACGGGGACAGAATTATCTGTGGGAAGGTCGAGATCCTGTGGTGTCTTCACACCCATAGTCTCTTCTGGACGTGAGACAGAATAAGTGGAATCTGGTGTTGTGCCACTGGGCGCTTTGAGAGCTCCTTTCTCGCTAGGAAATGCTGGGGCTGATGAAACAGAAGAGGCAATGCTGGCCTTATCCTTAGAGTTTGTGTGATATTCACCCTTCAGGTCTTTCGTATGCAGAGAATCTATTTCATCTCTGCAAGACGGCAACACGCTATGCAAGTCTGATTGCTGAGTGCTTTTATGTGACACTTCTTGGTTCTCAAATCCATTAATGTTGTTATTAACAGCAATGGTATGGGATGCAGTTATTTCCATATCATCTTGGTTGTGGGTAAACACAATGGTTTTATCAGGAGGAACTGCAGAAGTGGCTGGAATGGACACTCTGTTCTGTACATCAATTTCACCACTTAATACAGCTGTATGAGTTTTAGTGATCTCCATATCCTCAGCCAAAGTAAAAATGACAGTTTTGCTCTCTGGACAGGAGGCTGTTTCAACCTGCTTAGCCAGGTTTAGTTTATCCTCACAAAAGACTCTTTCAATACTTTCATCAACAGAGTGAGACTCAGTCATTTCCATGTCAGCCTGGTAACTTGTAAACATAATTGTGGAACTTAAAGGAGCAGACTGTTTGGGTTGCCTACCTTGCAGGTAATTTTCTTCCAGAGCTGCATTATGGGTTTTAGTGATTTCCATGTCATCCGTAGCAAACGTAGTAGCTTCGCTATTTGAAAGTGCTTGCCGTCCAGCCTCCTTATCCAAGGCTGGTTTAGCATCACATACAACTTTGACAGTATTTTTATCAGCAGAGCAAGACTTGGTAATGTCCATGTCAGCCTGGCTACTTGTGAAAAAAACATTTTTAACAGGATGAGCTGAAGAGACAGAATGAAGCCCTCCCTCATTTTGCGAGACAATTTCATGGCCTATTGCAGCCGTATGGCTCTCTGTGATCTCCATGTCATTATTCTCATCATTCAGTGAAAATAAAACAGTCTTTTCTCCGGTTGTTCCCTTCAGGCTTTTCCTTCCAGCCCTTTTAGCCATGGCAAGCATCCCCTGAGATGCAGCCTTTTGCATAGATTTATCAATTGCAACAGTATCGAGTCTACTTATTTCCATGTCATCATTGTAGGTAAAAAAACAAGTTTTATCTCCAGAAATTAAGGATATGTCATCATTTGAACTTTTACACTGCAAAATTATTTTGTTGTCTGCTGAAACTGTATGGCTTCTGGTGATGTCCATATCAGCATCTTCTGAAAATATGGTCGTTTTCTCACCTGCAAAAGGCAAATGTTTTAAACCAGTTGTGGTTAACATTTTCTTGCCAGATACCAAGTAGTACCCATTGCACGCGGCCTGCTCCTGACTATTTGTCATCATGGCCCCTTTTTTTAAGGACATTATTTTATTTTCATCTTGAACAAGGTATCCTGGTACTGCTTTTCTTTCTGATAAAACAGCATTGATGTTGTAATCAGGAGCCACTGTTGCACAGTTTCCAGTCAAGTCCATGTTTTCACCAGAAGGAAACACAACTGACTTTTCTAAAAACGAAGGCAAGTGGGAACTTCCCTTACGTGGTTCACATGCATTGGCTCGTAACGGCTCTTCAGCACCCCTCAAGGGCAGGCCATCAACTGAGTGAGGATTTTTAAAACCCTCTTCTGAAGAAATTGTTTTACCAATTGAAAAATCTCTCTCAGAATCTACTTGAGTTGGCAATACTTTGTTTACTGCCCTCATAGTATGGGGTTTCTCTTGCCTGGCTGAGTTCTGGCAATTTGCATTTATTCCTAATATTGTTCCAAGTTGTTCATTTCCTTTCATTCCAGAGGGAGCGGGCTCATTACTGGAAATAAATGAACCACTTGGAGCTAAAGGAGTAACAGTTTTCTTATTTGTGTTCATTTTCAAATCCCCACATTCTGTTCCTGGAGTCTGACTTGTGATATCTCCACCAGAAAACTGGAAGGTCTGGTTTTGCAGCTGCTTGGATATTTCATTATTTTGGTTATGATTATTCTCATATTCTTGTATTGTATTAATAGGAGCAACATCAAAGGCAGCAGGATGAGTTTTGGTTATGTCCATGGTTTGATCATCTGAAAACATGCCTATTTTGTCATTTGTGCAGAAAACTGAAGTGTTTAGAAGGTTTTTTCCCAAAGATTGCGATGTAACAACTTTTTGACTTTGCAGAGACATGAATGCGGAGGTGTCGGTGACAATATTCTCAGGGACTTCTCTCTTTTGCTCTTGTAATGGACGTACGCTCTTTGCACAGGAACTTGGACCACTTGCCTGAAAGTATGTTTTGCCAAGCTTCTTATCAACCACCATCGCCTCAAGATCTTCAGTATTCATTGCTATAGCCTGGCTTCTTTTAATATTCCCAGTGATACTGGTCACCTCAAGATTTTCCTTGTCCATATCTAAAGAATTTGCAGCTTCACTGACATTTTTGTTCTGGTTCTTTCTTGGAATTATTTTACAATGCATTTGTTTTGCTTCTGCAGTTATCCCATTGCTTTGATCACTGATGACAACAGCATGGCATTTAGTTATTTCCATTTCTTCCTGTTCATTTAAATTGAGAGGTGTAGATCTGTTATCAAGAAAATGAGGTTTGTGGGTGACAGAGGTGAACACTGCAGCAGCAGATTCATTTTCAACATTCTTTCCATCCTCCTTGGCAATACAGGTTTTAGTCAAGTCCATATCTTCTCCTGAGAATATTACCGTCTTCTCACCCGGCAGGGAAACAGGTTGAGAGTTAGCTGGTCTGTGCTGAAGTCCACTCTTAGAAACACCAGCAGACACTGAATTTGTACATGAATCCAAACCAACATTCACTGAAGCAGTCCTGTGATCTTGGGTCACTTTTTTGATTTGTTCACCTGAGCCTGCAGATATTTCAAGTGCACTATTTTTATATAACACAGAAGCTTGATTATCTAAAGATGTTAGACTCTCTGTAATGTCCCCGTCACCACATGCTGGATGTCTGTTTTCCGCTAGCAAAGGGTTTGTATTAACTGGTTTTTCAAAAGTTCTATGATGTGAACTGTTCATTTCTTTGGTACTGTCACTATAGATTACACCTGTATAATTCCCAGTAATTTCCATGTCATCACATTTAGAAAAAACAACAGTTTTATCACCTCGGAATACAGTCTCAGATGAAATGGATCCTGGGATGACAGATGTTCTTCTGGCCTCTTGTTTAACAGTTCGTGGCACTGTAGGATCTCGTCTGTCTGCAACAGTTACTTTTTTGTCTGTACAAAGTTGAGGGTCCTGCTGAACAATTAAGTGCTGATTAGTTGCTCTCTTTAATATAGGATTATCTAACTCTGTGGATGGGAAATCCTTTTTGAAGTTTAGACTTTGATTCCCAACACTGGAGAAAGGAAAAGACATTTTTGCAGTGTGACTAGTTGTCATATCCATTCCATCATCTATGAATGCCTCAGTAACATCCCCACACAGTAATTGCTCTGGTGGAGCTTCACAGCTACCAGAAAATATAGCTTTGACATCAGGTGCCTGGCATTTTGTCATTTCCATTCCATCATCTTGCCCTCTAAAGACTTTTGTTACATTGCAGGTGTCCGATGGTTCATTGGAATATATAAATTCCACTGATGACTGTGTCATGTCTTCTGAGACTTGTGGTGGGACAAAAAAAACATTCTCTTTTTCAGGTACCCCAATAGGATTAAGTGCCTTTTCATTTGACTTCAAGCTCATCAAAAATTCATTGAAATTTATTTTTTTTACAGTAGTAGCATCTTCCTTCTGTTCAAAAGATGGACACAAATGGTTTGTAGGGTCAGAGAAAAAAATAGATTCTTCGCTGATTTCTGCCTTTCCATTACTAGAGTTTAACCCAGCCAGAAACGACGTGATATCTATCTTCTCAGTTGTGTCAGCTTGATTGTTATTCAGGTTACGGGTAATCACTGCAGTGTGACTAGCTGTCATATCCATTTCATTTTCATTGGAAAAGATGAGGGTGGTGTCAAGCCTATTGGTTCTTTGAATGGTGTTGTCTGCATCATGCCACTAAAAAAAAAACAAACAACAAAAAAAAAGAGGAAGAAATTACAGTTACTGACACTTAAAAGAGAATTCAACTTTATTCTACCTAAAACAGAAGTCAACTAATGCAGTCCTAAGGTTATAGCTCTACATTTACATCTTTTTTTTTGAAAAAAAAATTATCAATTTCAGTCCTCCTCAATAAGCAATACGACATTCAAGAAAAGGACAACAACTGATGATATTAGAGCATATCATATTTAAATCACTTTTTTGGAAAGACTGTGTCTCAGTTTTACTGCTGGGCAAAGACTTCGTATCTAGACATATCTTAGTAAGCATGGAACAATTACTGAGTCTTACGGATCAGTATTTTCTGTATCTCTACAGTGCAGTTTCCACCTTTCCCTTCCCCCAGCTGCAGGCAAAACCTTTGTCCAGCTTATCATGCATGTGCCCCAAAGCAGCAGCACAAAGGTGGATGTTTTAAAAGACTTATTTAAAAAAAAAATAAATAAATCGGCAGTAACAAGTTATAATACTATATTTCATCAAATATAATGAATATGTTGATTAAGAACATCTTCATGTTTACTTCAAATTACACATGCTATTTTATAAATGCAAGAAACAAAATATACTAGAAGAAGCACAACCACATACACTACCCAAAACAAGGAGAGACAGTTTCAAACTGATCTTTATAGCCTCATGGTATACATCTTCTCATCCACACTAGATTTTAACTGGTTTGTCCGGTTTCTAACATTTGTTAACAAGAGCTAACATATGTTTTTAAGCCCTATCTTTAAACTCAACATAAAATAGTCAGAAGCCATTGCAATAAGAGAGACTGTTTTGACAATTGCTTTGTTTGACAACACAGCACCGTAACATCATCATTGAAGTGTAACACGGGTCAGGATTTCTGCGCAATTGTGCCTGTGAAGGTCTCAGCTAAGAATTCTGTGCTTTATTGCTTGATTCAACTGAAGAAATTCAGTTACCTTTTCATGCTAATCATTGCAATTTGTTTAAAGCTTTTTAACAGCAGGAACAGAGAGTACATATGTGCATATCCATTCCACCCAGGGAAGAAAAAATACACAAGCAGACCTATCTGAAACATAAGCTCCTTTGCATATTCTTAGATAAGAATTGAAAAGAATGGAGGAACTAGCTCGGGTAATGAAGAGTTAGCAAGCCATTTTAGAAGCAAGACTTATCAATACTGCAGTATAATGCCTATCAGATTAGGAAAATACTTAAAAATATAGAAGATTAGATTTCAGAAGAATTTTATATGAATACAAGGATTTGTTTTTTAGGCAGCTGAGTTACATTTTTCATCTTTACTACACAAATTATTGGAATATATTTTGGACACTGATATTTTCAGCACCAAAAAAATAAAAGCCTTCCCATACCTCAGTCTGCTGCACCGATGCCTGGATAGGGGCATGAAGCAAAGTGTTCATCCCTGTCAAAAGAAGAGGAAATACTCCAGTTGTTGAGCTACTTTCTTATTATTTTATCCACTGAGCTGAAGATCTGTGCACTTGTTTTACAAATTCTGCTGAGTAAGTAAATACTATTAAAAACCAATATATCCTGAAAGTATTTTCAGTACTCCGTTCAGCACGGGGAAGAGCCACCTGTACTTCTACAACACAATGCCTGTAAACAGCTTTATGGGACAAAGCCCATTCATGCAATAGTCCTCTCGCTCAGGGAGGCTGTTCTAAGCATGTTAAAATTATTCAAACAGAATCAATAGTTTTGAATATTCATTTTGCTATTAAAACTATTTACAAACTCACCAGTGATCTCACACGGAACAGCCTCAGGTTCTTCATTTCTACAAAAGGCAGGTTAGGTAAAGATCTTGTTAAAAGATTTCAAAACAGAAGGCTTCAGCAATATACTGAAAAGGCAGAGAAATCTGTTGCATAGCTCACACGGGACTGGGCACCAGATACCAGACACTACTTACGTGTCTGCAATATATTCTAATTTGAGTTGTGATCTTATTTTCCACTTCCAGTCCCTAAAGGGGCTCCAGGAAAGCTGGGGAGGGACTCTGGATCAGGGAGGGGAGCCATGGGACGAGGGGAAGGTTTTTCCACTGCAAGAGGGGAGACTGAGATGAGATCTGAGGAAGAAATTCTTTGTTGTGAGGGTGGTGAGCCCCTGGCCCAGGTTGCCCAGAGAAGCTGTGGCTGCCCCATCCCTGGAGGGGTTCAAGGCCAGGTTGGACGGGGCTTGGAGCAACCTGGGCTGGTGGGAGGTGTCCCTGCCCAGGGCAGGGGGTGGCACTGGATGCCCTTTAACGGTCCCTTCCAACCCAAACCAGTCTGTGATTCTATGATTAAGAACAGCTAAGGTCTAAGAAAGATAAATTGCTTAGGAAATAGTACATAGTATGAAGGCAGGTGCTTTCAAGACCAAGAAGCCTTTGCTAGAGACTGATTTTAATATTTATGTGCACACACATACACATGGTACTATATTGGGTTGATAACTTTAAAAGCATGAGTTAATTACAGTTGTACATAAGGTGATTCCTTGCTATACATTTTAAATGTAAGAAATTCCCCTTCGCACATAGAAACTGTCTGAATTTGTTATTTTACCTACCAGGTCATTTTAATTTTAAAAATCCCATCATCTTGTTTTATCTAAACAAGAACTTTAAACAAGGCCACACCAACACTTTATCTACCTCTGATGAAAAAGTTATAGCAATAAATATCAAAGACTATGTCTATCAGATACAGAATCTGGTGCGTCTTTCCTGGAAAGCATTCCCAAGCAATCAGCTTTGGAAGGAAGCAGTTTCAAGCCGTAATGGTTCAGTTTTTCAGAAACCGCTATCTTTTGGTGAGTGACCAACACAGCTATATCCTTTTTTTGCTGTATCCCTTCTTTCATCAATCAAAAGCACTGAGCAATTTTATATCTAAATAAATATGTATGCTGCATTTCTTTGAGGAGTAGTATTTTGATGGTTGCGTGTCACGTGAAGATATGTACTTGCGGGACAGAACTCTATAGTCACGGGAATTTTTTTCAAACTTACTGATTAAGCAGCACATCATTCCTTGTATCTGCTGCACACTCTAAAAATAGTAAAAAAAAAATCAAGACATTACAACATGAGAAGCATGATGAAAACATCAGAGACAAGAGTAAGTTTCACAGAAAAGAATGTTCTCAAGTTCTCAATCTTGATGTGCATTCTTATCACGGCAAAAACCCAGAGAAGCAAAATACTTGAAAGTGCATTAGCTTTTCAGATTCTTCCTAGGTAATCTTTGACAGAGTGAATATGATATTCTGCTCAGCCTCAGCCTTCTTTTGATCTAAATCCCCAAGGCAGATTTTGTTCTAGGTGCATTTTGTCTAAGAAAATAATTCCTTTTCTGAGCTACAAGGTCCATAGTGCCAGTAGCTAATGGGTTTTCAGCCAGTCCATGATAAACAGCTGACCATATTGTTCCTTACCTGTGACTGACAGGCTTGACTTCTGAAATTCAGGCTAAAAATCTTATTGCTAACAGTCTGTGAATCCTATCAGGAGGAGAGAATGGAGTTTTACCTGTACTTTCTGCTGTGTTATTCTTAAGATCTGACTCGAAGACTCTGCAGCTAAGAAAAAAACAAAACAAAACAACCCAGTTTTTGAAAAACACAAGACTATCTGTTTTGAAGGAAAGAAAAAAAAAAAACAAAGTAAAAAAAATCAGCCCTAATTTCAATCTTTTCCCTGTAGCATGTTCCGAAATGAGATATCAAAAGCCAGAAGCTTACTGAACCCAACCATGTTTTCTAGCGGGAAGATACCATTATCATATTTAAGATGGAAATCACAAAAAAAATTTAACGGGAAACAAAAATTTCTAATTAAATATTAAATTAAATTCACTGAACCAGTTTTTTTTCATAGCTATGAAGAGAAAATTAATAATGGCTCTCTTGGGTCTCAAAAACAACTCAAAATAACAACAATCACCAGTATGCCTTCGCTGAATACTCACAAACATATGCAAACAGCAGTTTTAGGGCGCACCACATTATTACTTAGAGCTGGCATTTTATGCTTAAATAAAGGACGTAGATCTGCATCCTTCAGATCAAACTTACTTTATGGTGTTCGCAAAGCTGACACGGCGAGAGTTTTTCCTACGTTTTTCTACATGGATGTCCTGACAATAAAGAACACAACACTTTCACATACAGAGAACTGTTCTTATCCCATAAGCCACAATAAGCATAGCTTTTAATGAAACAAAACCAAACAAAACCCCACACACCTCTCCAAATGCTAATCTATGATCCCAACAAGTACAACAGATATTTAAACAACTTTATAGTTCTCCAACTTCTCCTGACATAAAACACCCGTCTCACAAGAAGCAGGATCTAAAGATCACTTTGTCAGACCTGCCTGGTTTCAAACACAAGGCGCAGAATACCAGTCATAAGGATTTTTGTCTGGCATATTGTCTGGCATACTAGGGAAAGTATATGTAGTTGCTTAGCAAGAGAGCTGCAAGACTTTTTTTCTTTAGTTTTTCATTACAAGAGCTGAAAAAAATAGTGATACTGGTTTGTCTTTATGGGAGAAAGGGAAGGGTTCATGAAAGAATCAAGGTTGCCATTTTCTCGAAATGTCTAAATGGTGTCACTGACTGCATGATCATATTAATGCAATGTCACAAGGTATGTAACAATGCAATGTTACATATACTGGAAAGCTAATTCATCATACCACTGCTGTGCAGGTGTCTGCAGTAAGCTTCCCTAAACAAATAGCTCAGTCTCAGGACAGTGCAACACATGTTGTTCAAGAAAACACAAAGTATTAACATACCAGGCACTACCCGTTATATGCACATGACTAACAAAGCTGATAAAATACTTAATTTTTTTTAAAATCACGTCAGCAACACAAACAGTTATGAATGATGTCACACTACTGTATATGATAGTCTTACATTGCTCATTAGCAATACTGTCCATTATTGTTAACAGGTATTCAAGTTTAAATGAAGACTGTGAGCCACTCTTCATACTCAAGGTTTTGAAGTAGATGTGCATAAATATTTCGGGCTCATATTTCATATTTTAAAGACATTATTAGAGGCTTTTTCACTAAAAGCCTTATATGCTAAAAATGACTTTTCAAGTTCTGCAAGTAGCAGCAGATAAATCATATATATATATGATGCAACTACAACATTAGTCCATAGAACACGCCCCTGGGTAGAAAAGGCATTTCAAAAGACATCCAAACTGAACAGGCCTAGAGTTACAATTTCTAAGAAACAACAGACACTATAAACATGATATATATTCTGTACGTATTTCTGGAAGAAAATGGTTAATTTTTAGCTTTTACTTTAAATAAATTGGAAGGGTGAATTTTTTCAGGTGTAAAACCATCTCACTGACTATACCAGTTTGTACTCTGGTGGATCAAATTTCAAGTCAAATGGACAACAGCAGGAGCAAGCTATGCCTATTAATCTCTGTTTATTCCTCTTTTCTTTATAGAAGAAATATTCTGATGTAAAATAGAAGTATAAGAAAAACTCAATGGATTTCTTATAATATTTAGTACTCCAAACATTATCTTCCAGAGCAGTTATTACAAGAGTTTTTACACCTGCGTTATTCAAGTGATACAGTTTAATTAGCAACAAGTTGAGGAGCAAACTGAAGATGTTAAGTGCATTGGCAAGAAAGGACTTAAACCTACCTGCGTCAATTCATTCCCATTTCCCAGATCATCAAGAGGATTTCGCGGAGCCTTTAAAATCTACAAGAAAATATAATAGTTGAGAAGATCAGCTCCAACTACAAGAGTTGATTACTTGGCTGGAGAAAGTTTCCAAGAGCCACCAGTGCCCCAATCAATCTAATAGGCTCTTTCTTTGCATTTGGAATGCTTTTCTTCAACTGTGATGAGAAAACAAGTTCCTCTTTACAGCTGCCCTTTCTTTCCTTCACTCACTTACAGGGTTTTCTTTTGAGAAATGCTTTAAGTTACTCACAGAGGACAGTCGCTTCCCTTTGATGTGCTCTGTATTATCACTGGAAGGGAAAAAAAGGGAAATGGGTATTAGGGTATAAACTTGAACCAAGACGTATTTCTTGAACAGTACTGCTACATTTTTAAGGTTAATAAATTGATTTCTCTGTTGTTTTTACAAGTGTGAAATTAAATAAACAATCTTGCTTAGAATTGATCATTCATTTCAGCACTAGTTCCCCAAAATAAACTTTGGCAAATTCAGCAGATTGCCCTCCAGTCCCCGTGGCCAGTTAGTCTCCAGAGAGTCCGCTGCCATGAGCTTTCCTACACACCATCAAAGAAACTCCCTGTTCTTCATCACAATGGATAACACATTGCATTCAAGAGAGGCTGAAGTGGATGCACGGATTAAGTTTTGCCTCTAAATGATAATATTTATACCACAATAAAATTCTTAGAAGGTTTCAACTTACTTTTCCATGTTAGGGTCTGCGTAAATCTTGTACATTTCTGAAGGAAGTGCTTTTCCTAGAAAATACAGTACTGAAATCCAAAAATATTAATGAACCTCAGTAAGAAAGTTGCATACAACCACAACTAGATACTAGTCTTAGATGCTATAATTTTTCTCTCCATCTTTCTCTAGTCACAGGAATGCACCGAAGTGTAATAGGCCTCTCAAGCCCATGTTTTCTATTACATGTCATATTATAAAACAACTGTGCTAACAGTTTGAGTCTTACTAGTTAGGCATCCTTTTATTTAAAGTTAAGATTCTGGTAACTGTTGGAGATAAATGTGCTCAAACCTTATACAATACAAAGTTTGCTAGTTTGCTCTGACACACAAGACAATTTTTCAATCGCTGCTTCTCCCTCCACCCCAAGAATATCTTATGCCAATGCAAATAGCTCCCACTAGCAAAGAAAACTACAACACTTATCAAAAGTTGCATAAGGGGATAAAATGAATTAACCCACACTGACAGGATGCCAGTGCTAACACAGATTTAATATTGCCTAACATTTCTTGTAAACCGCAACAAAATTCAGGCCTTTCAATACCATGTCAATACTCCTCATAACTTCAGTCTCCCATGGACCTGACAAAAAACCACCAAAAAATGTGCTGCAGAGTCAACACTATAAGAACAATACATGCCATTTTCTGTGCTATTTCTTGTATTTCAGTGATGATCTTTACCTACATCTGTCCACGCAAAGTATACTTACAGTACAGCTATAAGCAATTTGACAACATTTATCACATTACTTTATTCTCCCCTCGCTAAACCCCAGCAAGCAACGTTGTAAGAGAAACCCTTGCCTAAGCAAGGATCAAGCAATTTGTAAAACTTGTTAAAGTTTTACAATTAGAAATAGAGAGATCTGCACAGAACTGCTCAGCTTCTACATTTCACAGGATCACAGGCTCTCAGGTCTGCAGGGACCTCTGGAGACCTTGGAGTCCCCCCCGTGCTCAAAGATACAGCAGATTGCTCAGGACATTGTCCAGTTTTTAATAACTTCAGAGAGGAAACCCCACAGTCTCCCTGGACAACCTGCCCCATCTTCACTGCATTTGTCCCTCTTATGTTTAAATGGAATTTCTTGCATTTCAATTTGTGTCCATTGCTTCTTATTCATTTGTGAATTCTTATTCATTTGTGCCCATTGCTTCTTATGTTCTAGATACATCCAAGAAAAGCCTGGCTCCGTCTTCTTTAAACCCTCCCATCCACTGCTCGCCTTTGTCCACCAAGCCAGTTACCTCATTGTAGGTGGTTTAAGCCACAAGTTTTCTCTTATTTTCCAAGCTAAAACTAAGCCTTATGCAGGAAAAAGCTAGCTCTAGGTTTAGCAAAATGCTAAATCACATAAATGCTATTGCATAGTATTGGGATATTGCTCACAAGGCAGAGCAGAGTTCGAATTATAGGGAAAGGGAAAAATCTTTTCAGGAATATCAGTTTGCTCAAAGATGATGTTTACGCAGAGCAAAAAGCATGATGAGAAAACCTAGCCAACAGATTATTTTTTTTTCCCAGTAAATTTCTGTTTGCTTAAACAGAAAAAAGCACTATTTTGAAGACACCATTACACGTGAAGGTATAACAAATGAGAGCCAGAGAAGTTTTCCAGAATGACGTTGTACTTGAACACAGAAGCCAATTTCCTGACATGAATTCTATTAATCTCTTGTTTTATTTTTGCAGAGTAATTCCTCTCGCCAAACCTGCAGCAGGTTTATGTTAGTACCAGCCAAAAAGGCATCTGAAGAGGCCTTGGCTTTCGGGTCAGCAGCTCTGAGGCCATAAAGCCAAGATGCTGCTTCCAGGCTGGCATCCCCATGGCGGACTGGCGTGCTGGACCAGGCTGAACACAACAAAGAAGGGACACAGAAGATGGCCCTGCATACAAATGTCTGGCGAAAAGGGAAAGGACACAGCATGGCTATCGAAAGCCCCGTCTAGTCTGCTAGGAGTCTGCTATTAGGTCTGTTAATGCAGAATTCACAAACCAATCAACATGCTCAGGAGTCATTCTCTAATCCTTCTTTGAATCTATTTACATATCTTTGACCTACAAGCATATGGCAGTGAGTTGAAATGCTTTTTTACTTTGTTTGTGAAAAAGCATTTCTTATTATTTGTATCTTTGGTTAAGTACCTCCCAGTTCCACACTGTGAACATGAAGAAAATTTTTAAAAATTCATTCCTGACCTTTAGATGCCGACCCAAGCCCTCCTCAGTTTTTCGCTGCTTTGTGAGTAAGAGCCTGTTTAGTCTGTGTTTCCGATTCCTTTTTGATCTCTCCCTGTTTCCCTCCCAGTCCCCCGAGTTGTTTCCTTTACCGCCCTGACAGGGCTGACAGCCCGGGAGCCCTCTCCAGAACCACCTCCAAATGCCAAATTACACCTCGCTATCACTTACATCGCTGTTTTCCCTGACGCGAGTCACTTCGCATCGATCAGGACTGTATTTATCCGCCAGTTTATCGGGCGATTCCCCTCACGCCTGGAGGCCGCCCCCGACTCCGGCCGCCCCAGCCGAAATCTCCTCAAGCGCGGTCCCGACGCCCCTCACCCCTCTTCCCGCCTCGCCATGGAGCGCCTGACCCGCGGGGGAGGCCTCTTCGCGGGCAGGATCGACCTTCTCCTCCCGCCCTTTCTCTGCCCTCCCCTCACCGCCCGTTACCCCGCAGGATCCGCCCCAGACACCGGCCCTCGCCTCAGCCGCTCACGCGCTCCCCCGGCCCGGCCTCGTCCCGCCGCCGACCCGTCCGAGGCCGCTCTCACCTACAGCCCCGGGCCGGGCTCTGCCGCCGGCGGGGCACTCCCAGCTCCGCTGGGCTCCGCCGACCCCGCTCCCGTAGGGCTGGGCCGCCGCCGCTCCGCCGTTCAAATCCAACCGCCGCCCGCCGCGCCTGCGCCGCGCGCCAAACCACCGCCGTGACGACGGCGCAGATGCAGCCGTACAGCATGGCGGCCCCCTAGCTATCCGTACAACATGGCGGCGGCCTCCGCAGAATCAGACCGCTGCCTGACATTTCGGTATTCCCCCTCGCCGGCGCGCCCCGCGGCCGCGGCGGTGAGGCCGGTGGTCAGCGGCCGGCCCGCGCAGGGTCTCTCGGTCCCGGCGCGGTGGCCTTGTCCCTCGGTGTGCCGAGGAAGGGCCGAGCCGCCAGCGCCATCTCGCAGGGGAGCGGCGGGCGGGAGAGGATGGCAGGAGTGGTCGGCGTACCTTCTTATAGGCCGGGCGAGAAAGAGGAACGCCGTGACGAGGTGGCCGAGTGGTTAAGGCGATGGACTGCTAATCCATTGTGCTCTGCACGCGTGGGTTCGAATCCCATCCTCGTCGGAAACGTAAACTTTTCTCCCCCCAAAAGTCTTTTTTTTCCCCCCCTCACGTCTCAGGGCCGAGGCGCTCGCTGCGCTGCCTCGCGGCCCCGGCCAGCTCCCTCCTTCCCTCCCTGCCGGGGCCGCGTTCCGTGGCGTGCGGGGAGGCCGCTCCTCGGGGGTAGGCCCCAGGCGAGGCCTGCGCCCCGCAGGGACACCCCTCAGGCTGCCACCTCCCCGCGACGATACTTCAGCCCTTATGGAAAGACGGGAAGCGAAGCTGCTGCCCGGGGCAGCCATGGCAGTGCCATCATGGTGCCTGGGCTTTAGGCCTCAAGGCCACAGGGGTCTGTATTCACAGGGTTGGCCGCCATCCCTCTCCTCTCCTCAGAAAGCAGACGGCTGTGGAGCCGCAACCCCGCTGGGTACAAACCGCCCTGGATCTCTCCTTGCAATCCCAACAAAGCCCCGTGTTGGGGCTGGCCTGGTCCCCTGCAGGATCTTGGGGTAAATATTTGAGAGATCAGGGGCCGAGGGAGCTCCAGCCAAAGCTATCGCGGCGCCTCATGGAAAATTACGTCAAGGTTTGCTTTAGAAAAGTAATTATTGCAGTCGGCCTCGCTTTTCACGAAGTTATAACGATCTAAAAAGCATAAATGGTTGTATTGAAGAGACAGAGGAAGGCTTTTCCTCTCTGCCTAGTCCATCAATAGTTAACTTTTAAAAAGTCTGGAGGCAGAAGTTAATGATTAACTCCCTTCATCAAACACCTCATGGCTGCGGGAAGGGGCCTTGGGCACCTTCTCTGCTGGAGCAGCTCCCTGAGCCCTCCAGGCACACGCTTCAGTCCTGGAAATTAGATTATACTAAACCCTGCGCAGGGAACAGCCAGATCGCGGCTCTATAGCCTCTCAAGCGGCACCCGTAACGGACCAGTTAACACCCAGCTGGAAAAGTGTGAACCTGTGGAAGGTGGGCATCTTGGTGATGTTTTAGGGGTTAATGCTGAGTTAATCCTACACACCAAAATTCCCACCAGGGTTTGCCAGAAGATGCACATCCTCCTGGTCCTTTGCTGGAGCATAAAAAGACATATCAAAATAAAACTGTACTAGAGAAAGGACTTCTTCCAGGACTTACGCTTTGTACAGGTAACTTTATGCCCACAACCAGGACATCTACCTCAGACCTAATCTTAGATGGGAATTTATCACAAGGCATCTTTAATCGCAACACTTTCCCTATTAGCAAAACAGCAAACGCCAACTTCTTTTGCAATTTTACAGTACATACGGGCTGGACACCAGCTCTGAACTGAAATAAAGTGAAATACGATGCAATTGGTGGCAGGCTCCTTGTGAAATCAACCTCAAATTTTCACTGTTCAAAGCATCTAGAAAACAAAAGCCCCAGGGTTTCTTCACCAGCAAGGTGTGATAATTAAAAGATGCTCACTGCAGTCATCATGCATAGCCAGAAAAAGCAAAAACAGCACTGAGCTCCAGCTCCACATGCGGCCCTTCAGCCATCAAGGCTCCATCTACTGGCACAAGTCAGTAAAACCCCTTTCAGATGTTTTTCTTGCAGAGCAGGGAAAATCCCTAAACAAAAACCAGACAATGTAACTTGGGGCATCTCAAAGTCTAATTTAAAACTGTTGCCCCTAAATCTACTACCTTTTCCTTGCGTCTAAAGCTAGTAACAGCTGCAGACACCCTGATTTATATACCGAAGGGGCCCAAGTTTCATTTACAGTTACATGAAATATGTATTTCAGTGCATGAAAAATCTGGACGACACTAGCTTTTAGCCTCATCTCTCAAACACAGGGGACCCTTGACCTCCTTTGTTTAACAAGCTGCCTGTAGCTCAGTCCTAGGCCTGGCCTTAATGCATGACGGCAGGAAAAAACAGAAAATCCAGCCTGTGGTTAAATTAGAATCGCCAGAGACCCGCGGCAGGATGCAGAAGAGCAAAGCTCCAGCCTGAGTGAACTTTTATGGAAAGATTCAACACATCAGCTGGATGATCCAGGAGAAAGAGAAATCACTTGTTTATTCTGTTTTGGTACACAAGTCCTGATGCTGGTAACATCATCAACAAGTGATTCCAGGAGTCTTGCCAAGGAGGAAGGCAGTCATTCCTGCGGGCCTGGCCAACCTCAGGTCCCCAGCACCCCGCTCACAGACACCTGGAAAGCAGGGAGTCCTCCAGTAATTTGTGCGAAATTGGGCAAACTGGTAATACAAGCTCTGCCTGAAGTGGTTTTCGGGTCACGGGGGGGCTGAGACAGAGCACAGCACGACAAGGAGAGGTGATCTGAGACCAAACCACACTCCAGCAAGGCTTTTGCCACACTTGCTGAACTTATCAGCTCCTCTGGATTCCTTTCTTCACCTTTAAAAAGGGCTTCTTTAATATTGTAGACGCGTAGAACGCTACACCTGCGCCCTAGGTAGGGACGGGGGTGGAGAGAGGCGGGTACGGAGCGACAGAGCTGGAAACCACCGGCTGCAAACAGACCTCAAACAACACTGAGGCTCCTCCCGGGTAAACGTTCTGATTGTCTGCAGCAGCCACTGGAGCTGGTCATTACCACTGGCGATACATACAGAAAAGAGAAAAAAAATAAAATAAAAAAGAACCTGAGACAGCGGAATTATTATAATAACCCTCCCAGATGCCAAGAAGCGACCATATAAACACTGATGAAGGTAAGAACTATAGTGATATTTATCATCCTGGAAACGTATTAATATAAAATGTATTAAAAAAAAAAAGTCATCTGGTTCATAAAATAGCTTTTGTTTTTCTTTAAAGCTGATTGTCACACTGAAGCGGTATTAAAAACAATTCCGCACCAATCAGAAACAACTCTCCTATAGTATGATTTAAAAAAAAATAATTAAAAAAAATTGAAGTCAGCAGACGGATCTCTACTTCGGATTTCTGCTGAAGTCTGAGGACGTTTTCAACGAGGCATAAGGGACAGAGATCGATAGGTTCTCAGAAGAGAAGACAGATGTGTTTGAGAAGGCAGGAGAAACGTCCCAGGGCAGGGGGCAGAACAGAAAGGTAAAAAGTCTACTAAATCGGCCTCCTTATAAATCTCATAAAGACAGAATCTGGGGAGTAGTACCTCAAAAAATAGGCCAAATATAAACAGATCCATCCCTAGAGTTACTAACTTTAAGTCATTATTTGAAGCAGTTCTGAAAGAGCAATTTCAAAGCAAAGTCCATCTTGCTGACAAACAATAGGCAGAAAATGGATCGGCTCCACAGTGCTCTGATTTCACCTTATGGCATTCTCGGTGATAATGTTTGGGTTTTAAAATCAGTCTGACAATAAAATACAGTAAAAATAGTTATGTGTATGACATGACATCCAGCATATGAACGACATTCCAGCAGCTCTCATTGTACGATACAAGAACATCACATAGCGGGCTGGAAGAAAAATCGGTTAAGCGCAGGCACTTAATTGTCTGTGTGGATGACTGACAGCAGACCCAGAAGAGGCCGAGGTGAAAGGCAAAGCTGCCCGTGCGCGGTGGCGTTTGCTGCCCTGAGGTGCTTGTTCACTAAAGGGCAACATAATTCTAGCGCCGTAGCCCCGTCTTCCCACTCATCTTTCCCAGTGCCTGTGTGCAGCCAGGCCGCCTTCCCAGGCCTTCACACCCCACCTCCAGTGCACGGGCAGTTTGTTCACCTCAACCACGCTGAAAAGCAACTCTTAGGTCTTGACAAGACGCTTCCCCGGCCAGTGACGTCCGTAGGCGTTGGATGTCCTCACTCATTCCTCCCAGTCTTCCATTGCCCACTTGGGCATCTTGGAGCAATACTCAAACTCCGCTCCCTTGTAGCGCAAGGCGTGCAGGAACATCACCAGCTCCTTGGGAGACGGGTCCCGCCGTGTGATCTTACACTCCACACACAAAGGGTCCTTCTCTTCTGAACTCTTTTCTCCCATTTGGCCGTCCTGATTCTCACAGGAACCAAGTTCTTTATTTTTTTCTTTATTTTTTTCCAGGGTTTCCAGGTTGCTATCAGAGTTCGGTGGACAGGCAGCTACATCATTTCTCTCGGGATCCTTAGTGTCCCTCTCAGGATCCTCAGTGTCCTCGGCAGGGCAGGAGCTCTCATTTATCGGATCAGCCCATGCAGACTTTGTGCAGTCACTTGAATTACCACAGTCTTTATTTTCAGCGCTGGAGTTCAAGTCCTCCTCCGAAATACCCAAGATATCCAGGCTCTGTTTGGAACGATGCTCCTCTACTAGCGCCTTAAGGAGTTCTTCGTCCGTTTTATCAATCTTCCCACCTTTGCCCCTGGCGGGGCCCCAGGCTTCCATGTTATAGATGGGGTCATTGACGATAGGATGCCCCAAATACTGCAGATGGACCCGGATCTGGTGCGTGCGGCCAGTACGCGGAAGACACTTGACCACGCTGGTCTTGCCGTTGTAACTGAGTCTCTGGAAAATGGTTTTGCAGGATTTCCCTTTGGGGTCCACACGGCACACTCCCACTTTGTAAGACACCACCAGTATGGGCTCTTCGCAGACCACCTCGTGTTCTGGAAACTCCCCCACCACGCGACAGACATACTCCTTTTCCAGCTACCGGGAGACACAACAGTAACTCTCAGAAAACAGAACAGAAAACTGTCTCTGGCCTGATTACACCCCAGTCCTGTCCCCTTCCCTCCTCCTCTTCAATGCAATACATTTGTAGGCAACATAGTGCCCAAATTTTATTACAAGTGAACAGGAAAGGGAAAAAATAAAACCAGCTATTTAAAGCCTAATTTCTCTCATGCTTTCCCCAACTAGTCGGGAAATCAAGAACGCAAGGGCCTGGCCTGTTTTCCTCATACTAAATTCAAGAGCCATCTCTCGCTGACCTTCAGTTTACAGCCTCGAAGCAAATCCTGGAAGCCAGCACCCTACAGCTACAGTTCTGTCTGGGTCAAGAGCCACTGGAAAAATAAGAAAAACTTCTAAAACTGAAAAAATATTAGATGACTGACACATCTCCACTTACAAATAAAACTGTTCTTTAACTGGTTTGCACAATCCCAGACAGTTTGTACAGCCCCTTAGGGAAGGGGATGCCTTTCAATCTAATATTACCAAAAATCAATTAATTTTTTACTCAGTCTTTCTTTTTCTCTTGATGCCTCTCATGCTTAATGCAATAAGAAAAGCAAGACGACCCCAAGCTGTTTTGGGAATTTGTGCTCATTTAGACCAAAAATTTGGCTGACTTTGGACCTGTTTCGAGAAAATACCATGCAAGAGCGCCCCAAATTCTGCATCCCTTAAGCTCTCACCTGTCTCTCCCGAACCTGCTCATCGATCCTCTTGGACACCTCTGCCGTCTTGGCAAACATCAGTACTCCCGAGGTCATGCGATCGAGTCGGTGAATGGTATGCAGCTCCTTCAGATCATGCTCTTTGCCCAGGATGAAGATGACCGTGTTGTGACGAAACCTGCCGCAGGGATGAACCGGCAAAGAGGAGGGTTTGTCCACAACCACCACCTCATCGTCCTCCACCAGGATCTGGATAGGCTGGGCAGTGACCGGCGGCTCGTGGCGATGCACCGTATTCCTGAGAAAATCATTATTCTGCAAGACAGATGAACAATTAGCATGAATCCAGCCTGCGTAACAACCCCATCTGGCCACACACAATGGGGGCTTGATATTGGAGCCCCTCTGCTGTGAGGACAGGCTGAGAGAGCTGGGGGGGTTCAGCCTGGAGAAGAGAAGGCTCCGGGGAGACCTTCCAGCCCCTGTCAGTCCCTCAAGGGGCTCCAGGAAAGCTGGGGAGGGACTCTGGAGCAGGGAGGGGAGCCATGGGACGAGGGGGAAGGGTTTTACACTGGCAGAGGGGAGACTGAGATGGGATCTGAGGAAGAAATTCTTGGCTGTGAGGGGGGTGAGCCCCTGGCCCAGGTTGCCCAGAGAAGCTGTGGCTGCCCCATCCCTGGAGGGGTTCAAGGCCAGGTTGGACGGGGCTTGGAGCAACCTGGGCTGGTGGGAGGTGTCCCTGCCCAGGGCAGGGGGTGGCACTGGGTGGGCTTTAACGGTCCCTTCCAACCCAAACCATCCTGTGATTCATTCTACGACTTTTAAGATTTAGACTAGATATTAGGAAGACATTTTTTACACTGAGGGTGGTGAGACCCTGCCCCAGGTTGCCCAGAGAGGTGGGGGATGGCCCATCCCCGGAAACATTCCAGGCCAGGTTGGACGGGGCTCTGAGTAACCCGCTCTAGTTGAATACGTCCCTGTCCGTGGCAGGGGTTGGACTGGACGCCCTTTAGAGGTCCCTTCCCCCCCAAACCACTCTATGAAACCATGCCCAGCCCCCGCAGCCCCCAGCCCCGGGGGGTGCCCACCTTCAGCACGATGTCCAGGTCCCGCACCGGCTCCTCGTTGAGGCGGAGGCGGCCGGCGCGGGCGGCGGCGCGGTAGTAGGCGAGGGGCTGGGCGCGGAACTCGGTGCTGAAGACATGGAGGAGGCTGCGGCCCACCCAGCGCCCCTTGCAGTAGGTGCGGAAGTCGAAGTAGTAGGGGCGCACCTTGCGCAGCCCCCCCTCAAAGTAGTAGGAGGTCTCGGCGAAGTGCGCGGGGCCGAAGCTCACCCCCGTGCTCAGCTTCCGCGGAGGGGGCACGTACCGCTCCCCGCCCGCCACACGCCGCTTCTTGGGGGCCGGCGAAGCTTCCCCCTCGCCCCCGGGGCCCGGCTCGGCCATGGCGGGGCGGGGAAGGAGCGGGCGGGGCGGCCTGGCTCCGCTGCGCGCCACCCGCGCCCCCGTTCCGCGCCGCGCCACGCCGCGCCGCCCAAAGCGCGCCGGCGCGCCGCACGGCGTGACGTACGCGCAGGGCGGCCAATCGCCGCGAGGCCACGCCCCTCGCGCTCGCCGCTTCTCCCCGCTCCCGTTATCGCGCTGAGACGGCCCGGTGCGGGCCCCGTTTTGAGGGGAATAACTGAAAAAAAGTTGAAAAAAGGTTATGTTTTCTAACCATACGTTTAATATTTAGGCTATATAGTTACTTATAGTTTTTTGTTGGGCTCAAATTCGCTGAGCAGTTCCTAAGGATGCACGGCTCTTACTTTCCAAAGCCCAATTCTGGTTTTTTTGGGGGTGGGGGGGAGAAAACCCCACAGAAACACAGAGCCTCGGGTGGAGGGGAAAGTGAGGGGAAACAGTGATTCAACGGGAAGACGACTGGCACAGAACGTGAGCTGCTGCAGATGGCTCACGGCGGGATCACCTTTATTGCCCTGGAAAAGTGGCAGTTCCATCATTCCAGCGGTTCCAGAAGAGCCCTCGCGCCTCCCTGCGCCCACCCGCCCCGCGGAGCCCCCCAGCGCCAGCGGGAGGAGGAAGAAAACGAGAGACCGGAATCCTTCTGAACACCAAAATTCTCAGTGTTGCTACCAGTGATTAAATTAGTTGATGCAAGAGGAAGAGAACACGCTCTCATAATTAGACTTTGACGAATCAGGGTAGATTGCTGCTCTGAAACAGTAATTGCGTCTTGTTTTCTTCAAGCATTAGGCAGAGTAGTCGATATTAAAGAGTAGTTTTAGTGAAGGTTTAAGTATTCCTGCCTGCCCTGGGAATTCCCTGTGGATAGATGGTACCTACAGCTTACCAGGAAGACAGCTGGAGTTGTCTGCATCCACATGCTGTCTGGGAGCAGACATGGCCTCCGAGAGCCTCCCCGGCTCCTGCTGCCGGAGAAATACCCTTTTCTCCGTCCATCCCTCCCTAACGAGCTCTGCGAAAGCAGGATTTGCCCTCGCAAGCACCTCTGCTGAGAAAGCTTCTGCTCAAAAAGCAAAACCAGGCAGCCCACCTACGGTCACCAGTCCTGTTCCCGAGCTTTCTGAGGTCACGCTAGAGATATCCATCCTGCTGTCAGAATTCATCCCTGAGGCAAAGAAAAACCAACAGTTACTATTCACGGCCTCCAGTTCAGTGACAGAATCAACACGGCTACGGTGTTTACGAAAGTGCACAGGCTCCAAAAAAAGAAAAAAAGAAAAAAGAAAAGCTCAAGTCCTCATTCTGCAAGCGCTATCTAATAGAAAATGCATCCTGCTCCCCTGCTGTGCCTCACCACAGCCAAACTCTTCCTTCGCTCTTTCACAACCAGCATCTGCTGGGAATCCCGGACTCTGTCAGTAAAGCCAGCATCACGGACAGCGAGCTCACACAGACAGCCGTGAGGAAGAAACGTCCCTCAGGGGAGAGCAAATTTTTACCGAGGCCACTGCTTTTCCTTATCTGTCAGGGGAACGTAGATGACACCCATCAGTTGCGTTTCGACGATCTGCCCATCGCTGGTTTTGTCGTACTGCATCAGAACTTGGTTTGCGCCTTCGGGACCAACAGGCAATATCAGCCGGCCTCCCGGCTTCAATTCGTTCAGCAGCTGGCAAAGAAACCAGAATTAGCAGAGCCAAGAAGAGACAACAGAAACAAGCCGTGCTCTGAAAGTCGTGACACCTTGAAAAGCACGAGCTTGGCAGCTTCATATCAGAGACAGAAAAAGCAGCTTCCAGTGGTTCCCTAATTACTAGGTTTTTTCAAAGCTACTGTCGCGGGCAGCCCATGGCAACAGACACCCAGCAGGACCACTCTTACCTCCTTTGGTACAGTTTCTGCTGCTGCGCCAACGTGGATGGCATCGTATGGAGCCTCGTCGGGGTATCCCTGCCTGCCATCTCCAACTGCAGCAGGAAAAACACGCAGAAAAGACTTTTGTTCTGATAACAACTCCCTGCAAAAAATAATTCATAGAATCATCGAATGGTTTGGGTTGTAAGGGACCTTAACGATCATCCAGTTCCAACCCCCTGCCCTGGGCAGGGACACCTCCCACTAGATTCTTCCTATATCCTTTCAGTTGAACTCTAGATGATGAAAACTTTGCAACAAGACTGTGATGGGAATTTGAATTTTGTTGGTTTACTTTTTTAAGAAGGGGGGTGAGATTTCTGGAACTGAGCAACGCGAGGAGTAGGAACAGTCAAAGCCAGGAGGCCCTTCCAGTAACACAGTGGCTTTGTGCAGGCCTGAGATTCCAGACACAGGAAGAGCTGACCCAAGTTATCCCTCCCAAGAAACCACAACAGTGTGTGCAGGCCCATTCCAATAAACTAAAACCCAGGTGCGGTACAACCCCTCTGCTCTGAAGAGCGTCTCTTGCTGAATTAAGGTAGTGAGGGCTATGGTAAGACTGTTTGTACCATTAAACACCACTCGTTTACACCGCAGTGTTCAGGCCAGCGTGGCACGGGGCTTACTCAGCCACTGATTTCTGGCAACACCCTGGCAAGCATCAACGCAAACGGCAACAACTGCTCAGGGAAGCATAGCCCAGCAGGAGCCACAGCAAATGCCCCTTCCCAGGGGGGAAGAAGCGGCAGGATCCCAGAGAGCTCACCCACAAGCTTTACACGGCCAGAGCTGAGCAGCGTTGGATCATCTTCTTGGACGTTTCTGATGGACTCGTGTACCAGCTCTTTAATGTGATCTACGCCCACAGCTTTCCCTGTTGGGCCCATCTGAAAAGAAAAACAGCAGACAAACACCTAACACCTCCTATGTGGTAGAGAGGTATATTTTATAGGGCGAGTTACTCTGGGGAGTGGAGAATTTCCAGGAAGAAACTTAAGAGGAGAGTTTCGGAACAGGAGGTAGAAGTACTCTGTCCCCTGGTTTTAAGGCTGAGCAGTCCCAGTCCTATCAGCTACTTGAAGGATACACAGACACTGCCTATGGGGATTCCTGGTAATCCTTCATTTCCAAAGAAATATTTATTTGGTAGAATTAGCAGCTTCCATGGCAAGGCCAGTTCTTGACTAACCAATCTCCTGGGAAGAGTAACTTGACCAGCTCTCTAGCACTTCACAGAAAATAATTTCAGGAGTTTAAAAACCAAAGAAACAGACTGTGACTACTTAAGAAGCAAACCAAAAAGAACCTGCAATGGACTTGCACAGAGGCTTAACGCACTCCTCTCGATCCACTCCTACAAAACATCCCACGGCAGATACAGCAGCCATTTAGATTCCAAAACTGACTGTATTTGGTTTTACTACAAGCTGGTCTGGGACGAGTTTATCCCTTCCCCCCACAAGACACACGTGCCACTGCAGCAAGCTGCCCGTCCTGATGTGCCGCACCAGCTAGAACCGGAGTCCAGTGAGCTTACCATCCTGGCAAAGCAGGCCGTGAGATATCCACTTCCAGAGCCAACATCCAGCGCTTTCGCACCTTCCACAAGCTGATCCTTCAGCAATTCCAGTGCGTGGGCATGCTGCGTGGACAACAAGTACAAGGAGGTGGGAAACATCCCATTTTAGTTTCCTCTCCTAAGACTTTTTCTTGTTCTGAGCATTATCTGCTCCGGTTTCAACACAGCACTCCTGGCATTTTGTCTGACATATTCAGAGTGAAATTCAAGTGTTTGATCTGGAAGAGCTGTTTGCAGGACAGCATTTGGGAAGAGGTTCAGTAATAAGATGTGAAACAGTGGGGAAAAAAGGTCTCATGCAAAGAAGGTACAACATTAATGGTTAGCCTCAGTTGCACAGAATTCCTGTCTAAGCATACTTTATAGCAACTGAAAGAGCACAGGGCAAACTCTTCTTAAAGACAAAAAAGCTTCACATATACAGTATGTAAAGAAACAAGTATGATAATCACATCCACGGGATCCGTTTGACCTTTCTGCTTTAGTTTTTAAGAAACAATAAAATAAAAAATGGCAAACAAACAACTTCTTCCATTTCTGTTAAAAGTGAAAAGTTTCATCTTACCATATGCGGTGCGCTGATTGTAGCCTTGTATCCTAAAAGGAAACAAGTGGCAAAAGTTATGTGATACAGAAAATGACTATTAAAATTACTGATATGAACAGTTCTTTTTTTCTCCCCTACTTTCCCCTAAAAATTTCCTCTGGATCCCACAGCTGAAACAGGGATGGGGTTTGCTCTACCTGACCCATCGTAAAACCCAGCCGCTGTTTTGGGGAGAGAGCACCCAGCACGGGGAGCGGGACCTGCCCAGCCATGGCGTGCCCCGCTGTCCGTGTGAGGAGCACAGTCGATGTGCACAGCGAAAAAACGGTGATCGGTACTCACCGATAGATTGAGGAGAATCCATGTATGGGAAATACTTGATATAGTGACCTCTGTCCGTAGCCAAGAGCACATCAAACACTCGCTGGGATTTAATTATCCCCTTCTCTGGGAGAAGAAGGAAAACAGAGAGAGAAATAACTTAAATCCTCCATCCTGTAGCAAGGGGAGGTTTGGAAGGGGGAGGTACAGTTCAGGGAGTTAGTGGAACTGGGAGAATTCAGTGCTAAGAATCTGAGAAGGGACAGAAAACAAAAGCGCGGATGGAAGCATGTCCTTTTCAGTTTCTGCTACACCGAAGGAAATCTCGTTATGGTCCCAACCCTCAGCCCGGTCTCTCAGAGGATGGTGACTTTCACCCACAGTGTTTCTGGGGCTGCCAAAGTAACCAAAGATAAACAGAGTCACACTTTCACTCCTGAAAGCAGAGACTCTGACTCAGGAGCACTAGGACGGTAAGTAAAGTTAAGTTAAGACTGATGACTGCAGAAACATTCCATACCCCTTCACACCTCATCTCTGAGGGAACTCTTCTAGGGGAAAAACCAGCTTTGGCAGCAGGGAAAATTCAAAGCTGTTTTTCAGTGCATCCCAGCCTCCTGCCCAGAGCATCGCACTGGAGGGGAAGCACGGGCTGAAGGCGCGTCAGCATTCGGGGGCTCAGAGTGATGTCTCACTGTGTAGCGTTTTAAAAGGTGTCATGCATTTACCCCTCCACAGGAGTGGAAGGAAGGCCATAGATAGAAGCATGGGCAGCAGGGCGAGGGGGGGGATTCTGCCCCTCTGCTCCGCTCTGTGAGACCCCCCTGCAGCGCTGCCTCCAGCTCTGGGGCACCAACAGCAGAAGGACACGGAGCTGTTGGAGCGGGGCCAGAGGAGGCCCTGGAGATGCTGGGAGGGCTGGAGCCCCTCTGCTGTGGGGACAGGCTGAGAGAGCTGGGGGGGTTCAGCCTGGAGAAGAGAAGGCTCCGGGGAGACCTTCCAGCCCCTGCCAGTCCCTCAAGGGGCTCCAGGAAAGCTGGGGAGGGACTCTGGATCAGGCAGGGGAGCCGTGGGATGATGGGGAATGGGTTTTACACTGGCAGAGGGGAGATTGAGATGGGATCTGGGGAAGAAATTCTGTGCTGTGAGGGGGGTGAGCCCCTGGCCCAGGTTGCCCAGAGAAGCTGTGGCTGCCCCATCCCTGGAGGGGTTCAAGGCCAGGTTGGACGGGGCTTGGAGCAACCTGGGCTGGTGGGAGGTGTCCCTGCCCAGGGCAGGGGGTGGCACTGGACGCCTTTTAACGGTCCCTTCCAACCCAAACCATTCCGTGATTCTATGATAGCCTTTCCTGCCACTTCTGGCGTAACATCTTGTTTCCAATTATAAATAGACCGAGTTCAGCCTGGGACAAGCGCTGAAACGCAGGCGATATTAACTCCAGCATTTCAGAGCGAACAGCATCGCGACGTACCGCTGTCGAACGCCAAACGCCTGCACACCGAGGCGCCAGCGCGTTCCCCCGGGGCCGGTACTCACTGTAGAGGTTGTTGACGAGCTCGGGGTGCGTCTTGCCGCTGGAAGTCCAGGCCATCGTCCTGGCGAAGAGCAGTCCCATGAGTGCGAGGAGGGCGGCGGCCGGCAGAGAGCTCATCCCACGGGGAGGGCGGCCTGCCGGGGGGGAATTCACACCCCCAAACTGAATATTTCCTCACTGCGACACAATCCCGCACTTTATTATACCATCCGAGGAACGCCGGAGCTCGCACGTTGCACGGGGCAGGCTGTCAGCCCGAGAATCGACACGGGCTCCGGGCCCAGCCCCGGGAGAGGACAAGGCCCGCGCCCCGGCACAGGGAGAACCTTCCTCCCCGGCCCGGCCTACCCTTGCTGGGGAAGGGCCCGGTGCAGGCCCCAGCCGCCCGCCCACCGCGCGCCCCCGCACCAGCGCGCCCGCTGCCCGGCGTAACGGCGCACTCGCCTCCGCCGCGCAGGAAAACTTCCGCCCACCGCCAAGATGGCACCGCGGCGGAGTCACTTTCCCCTCACGCGTCCCGCCGATTCCCCGCCTTCCGCCGGGAGTCGGGCCAATGGGCGCCCTCTCGGCGTCGGGAGAGCGCGGCGATTGGCCGGAGCCGGACGCCAGTCGAGGGGTGGGGAGAAGCCGTTGCGGCTCCTGGTGTTTACGGTGCGGCTGCGGTGGTGGCAGCGGCCGAGGCGGGTGCGGGGACGGGGACGGGGACGGGGACGGGGACGGGGACGGGGACGGGGACGGGGACCGGGACCGGGACCGGGACCGGGACCGGGACCGGGACCGGGACCGGGACCGGGCTCGGCCGGCCGCGAGGAGTGGCACCAGGGGCCTGGGTGGAGGGTCGCGGCGCCGGCAGGGACAGCGCGGCCTGTCCCTGCGGGGTCTCTCAGGCCCCGCCAGGCCCCGGGTATAAACGCCACCCGCTGGGGCCTGTGGTGGCTCTCTGGAGGGAGGCCGCGCTTCCCCGGGGGGTGAGGGGTCCTGCTGACACGCCTTGGGCAGAGCGGGGTGGACGGGGGAGGCCGGGAGGGAGGGTTTTCTGCTCGCTGTTCATCACTTAATTCCGCCCCCCCAGGACTTCACCATGAGGATGATTGAGAGCGTTGACTCCGTGGTGGCCAGGTCCAGCGAAGACCTCTGGGCTGAGATCTGCTCCTGTCTGCCGCATCCCGAGCAGAAGGATGCGACCGACGCCTTCACAGACTCCTTCATGGATTCCTACGCCGAGGGAGGGAGCCAGGGCAGGGGGTCAGATGCCTCTTCTCAAACAAATGTGAAGCCCTGGGCACCCCTGAATGATTCCGAGGTGTATTTAGCGTCCCTCGGTGAGTGTCTGGTAAGGCTTCGTCTGCTCCATGTGCTCAGATGACAGCTGTGACTCTGTCTGTGTGGCTGCGGTGACAGTGCTCACAGCTCTGGGTGGAAAGACATCTCACAACTATTTAATAGAGCGTCCGATTCATTTACTGCAAGAGCAGTAGTGGAAATGAGAAGCACAGTTGTAGCTTCTTCAGCCTTGCCACAAAAAGGAACTTTTTATCAAGTACCAACCAAAGAATTTGTGGTTTTTTTTTTCCTGCAAAATAAGTGGGGCAGGGACATTGCTGGTTTTCCTCTGGGCAGCACATAGTTCCACTGTAGTTGACTCGGGGAGGGGAAATGCATTCTGAACTCACTGTAGAGCCTGTGTGTTTTGTGTTACCAATATTTGTCTCATCCTTTTTATGGAGTCTTGGGAGTGGAAAGAGAAATGTGAAATTTGTTTCTGTGACCTTTTTTCTGGTTGGAGATGGTGGGGGGCAGGTGAGAGAAAGAAAGCTCTGATGCTTTCCCAAATAGTGCCTGCTAGAATCTGTATTTTAAGATGACAGATCATGCAGATCATCTTTGTGCTATTGCTTCTCTTAATTCCTACCTAAAGCCATAAATTGGTTGTGAACAGCCGAACAGCTGATAGAAACACTCGATAGGAGGGGTGATAAGGTTACCAGTACTGGAGCTAATGCTAACTGGCTAGCACAGCGAAGCACTGCAGTCTTTAGCTCTAAGGCCAGGGAATTTGTCACCCTGTTTTAAGTATTTTCTACTCCCTTCCCAGGCCTCGTCAGCATTCAGCCCCAGGGCGGATGCTCCTGTTGCCTGTTAGGAGGAAGCTTTGGGGTTCCCCTGCTCTCCAGCAGCTGGACTGCTACTCCCTCCACTCGTAGCAAAATATTCCATCTTTAGAGCTCTTTTTTTCCCCTTCTTTCCCTCCTGTGGAGTTATTTTTAGCCTGGGTCAGTTTGTAACCTGGTTTGCAGTGCAGCACATGCGTCTTGGCGTGCATAGGAAGCAGCGGACAGAAACAGGGCAGGAGGAACAGGTGGCAGAAGGAGCTTTTTAAGCTTGTATTTCCGCTAGAGCTTCCATCTTGCCTTAGTTGCTGTTTTAGACTGTTACTTCACAGTACACTAAGCAGAGCTCTTAGTACCAGATGAAGGGTGCCACAGCAACAAGACATAAATTGCTCTTCTGGTATTAATTACTGCTGCAGATCTGACTTGTTCAGAAAATGCCAGTGAATTAATTTTTACAAGCAGGCTTGAGACTCCATCGGTGTCTGTTTTCTCACAGCCAGGATGAAAGCATAACGCTAGCACGAAGTTTCTCTTGGATATTACAGCTAAATCAACAGAAATATAAACCTGTTCTAGGTTAGTACCTGGCCAGGATTAGCGATTGTGAAATCATGGCATCAGCCTGGCAGTATGTTTGGACAGATAACGATAACTCAAATCTGAATTGCTAGGGCTGTCGGTGACAGCTCAATTCTGTGACACAAGACAACCTCCAAAAAGCCCAAGAGGTGGCCCACAGTCTTGCGAACTAGCCCAATTCAACTAATGATGATACGCTTTTCAGTAAAAAGAGTGATTACAAGTCAATACCTGACCCAATTTAAGGAGTTAAACCATTATAACAGGAATTTGACCGGAGGAATGAATTAAATTTGCTTTCTTGTGGCTCTGTGTACTGTAGTTGGGTTACCCTGCGTCTGGTAAGGAGGTGCTTTTCATCATCCCCTGTGGCCGAGAAACTCACCACATTCTGTTACAAGATATCCAATACCAGTAATAATACTGCTGCGCTTGCATTTTTTTTCCTTGGTTTGGGCATTGTTTGGATTCACGCTACAATTAGTGTGATTTATATTCCATGGCAATTTGCATGGATATTGTGGGAATTTAATGCCTGTGAGATCTGAACCCTCCTGTGTGGAAACTGAACCGTAAGTGTGAAAGTTAAACAACTCAAAAATGGGCAGAGTTGACTGATTGCATAAACCTTATTTCCTTCAGAAGCATCACCTAAAAAACATCATCTTGTATACATACAAGAAAAACAGTCGTGCAGACTTGAAATACAGAGGGAAAAATGACTTTTAAAATATGACTTAGTCTTGAAAAGTTAATTTAACTTTTTTGCTATGGAAAAAATACTTCTTTTCTTCCCTTTCAGAAAAATGGAATAAAGATAATCATGTGCTCTCCTTTGCCTCTTCACAGAGAGAAGACTGATGAGAATTAAAGGCTTGTCACAAGAGGTGACCTCCAAGGACATGCTGCGCACTCTCTCCCAGGCTAAGAAGGAATGCTGGGACAGGTTCCTGCAGGAGAAGTTCGAGTCTGAATTTTATGTAGAGGGACATGACTCTGATGAGAGGTAATAAGCAAGTCGATGAGAAGGGATTACCACTTACTGCGTTGGCAAACAGACTTTGTTTCTGAAAGACTAAAATAAGGTTTTGTCAGGATTTGCAATAGGGCGTTACAACAAAAATACCGTCTCATTGCAGCTTGGTAAGGCTGTCACAGGATTTCTGAAACAGTTGGATAATGCCCATTTGCATCCTACCAGAGGGGAACACACAGAGCACGTAGGGTTTCAGCTTTCAGTGCTGTTCACTTGATTTTTGCATCCCTCAGACTGGGGTGGAAACAACTGGAACCGACTTGATAATTTCCCTCGTTGCATTTGGGGTAGGGAAGGAGTAGAGCGGAGGAGGGGATGTGTGATGTGTCTCAGATGGCTTTTTTTAAGGCTTAACTTCAAAAGTGAAGCCCAGGCCATTCCCTGCCATGCTTGTAAGGGCCCAGTTAAGCACCGCTTCAGACACAAGTGGGATTTGAAGTTCATTACAGGGTTGGTACCGGTCCTGAGATTAGATTTCCTGAGCGGCTCTCCCTTCCATGCCTCTCTTACAATGCAGCTGCTCTCTCACCCATTACCCTTTTACGGATGGTGTATGAATTAAGAGGAGGGTCCTTTTCTTTAGCAATCTCACATTTCCAATCACTTATAATGCTCTCCATTTTTCTCCTTCCTGAGCTGACATTTTTCATGATTGCCTCTAGCTGAAAAGAAGATTATTTTTCTCCCTTGAAGAAAATCTACTTAAGCTAGTTTGTGAGTTTAAGTATGAAAAATAATCCATGTTTAGAAGGAGTTCTTAGATTCTTTCTTTGACCAGTTAACTTCAATGTGATTTGTATTTAAAAACAAGCTTCTGTAGACATATGCGCTCTTTCTACTCTGTTTTTAAAGGCTGGGGATGTTATCCGTGAAAGAATTTTCCTCCTTAGAATTGGCTGTGAAGTTAGAGGTCACTCCCGAATGCTTCTGAAGTATTTGATTCTCACCCACCAACGTAATTAAACAAGCCTTAACTTTTAAGCGCACAGATAATTTCAAGGACGTTACCAAGTGAAATTCTGCTCTTGTGAAAGAGCAAGTTAATTTTGTTGTGGCAGAATTGCATGGCCTGAATCACACTTCCAGAAGACGAGCACACAGGCACATATATTTAAGAATTATAATATTAAACTTTTAGGGTTATAGTCAGCATTTAAACAAAGACAGGGGTAGAGCTGTTCTCGTCAGACCAGTTACCGTGAGATAGGCTGTAAGAGAGGAATTATGCTAGTATATATTTATAGACATCTATAGAATCCATAGCATGGTTAGCATTCCAGAATGTCCACATACTGCCTTTTTCTTCTTTAATCTTTTGGTTTTATTAACGCTCACACATTGTTATATGTGCTTCCTGTTTTGGTTTTGTTCCACCCCCTTCCTCCCCTGTATTTCCTAATCTTCATCACAATTAAGTAGCTGTTGTTTTGTTGTAACGTTAGTTTTCTTACTTTCAGCCCAGAAGGATGGAGATGGAAGTGTAGTTACAGAGACAGACCAGTACTTCAGGAACATAAAGGCTGATGTACCTGCTGAGGATTCTTTTCCTAGAGAAAAATCTGAGCGTAAAGCTTCTCTAGCCATAGTTGAAAAAGCCCAACTACAGCAGAATGTCTTTCTAGAATGAAAGATTCCGCTTTCTCCTCTAACACAGGGATCAGTCTCACGACAGACCTTATCCGCGGCAATAGGAATATCTACAGAGGTGAAAGAAATATATAGGGAGGGTTTCCCAGACACGTTTTTCATACATTGCTGTGGGGCTTTGTTGCTCTCTTGTTTGACTTTGTGTCTTTGCTTGCCCTCAGCACGCTAGAACACCTGAAGCGATGGCTGCAGCCTGACAAAGTGGCCATCAACACGGAGGAGGTTCAGTGCCTCATCCCTCCGGAGTCCCGGCCAGAGAAGCAGGAGAGCGAGGAAGAGCCGCCAGCTGCAGAGCAGTGAGCTACACGCCAGCCGTGCCGCAGAGCTGCCTCTTGTCCCAATCCTGAGGAAGTATCCAGTGGTAGCAATGAGGGGGCAGAGGGGCAAAAGTGCCAATTATCAGTCATTTAAAAAAAACAAACAAACAAAAAAAAAACCAAAAAAACCTCCAACACACAAAATCCCCAGCTCTGGACCTCCAGAGCCGGTGACTGGCACCTGTTATGGACAAGAGCGGAACGCCTGTGACACTGAGTACGCTGGACTGACATCTTTCTTTGATCTTCTCCCAGCCTGTAGCAACCTAATCATTCCAGTCTGAATGTGACTAGTTTGTAATTCATCAGGAGACACATTAAACAAGATAAAAAAAGCAGTTGTTCAGGAGCATCAGAAAACGTAACGGTCTAGAATAGAACAGATAAAACCACTGATTCAGTTATTCTTCCTGGCTTGTACCTTTTTTATTACTCAGTTGGGCTTTTTTTTTTTCCTCCTGCAAAGTCCACTGGGGTGTTTCCTTAGATCTTCGCTGTTTAAGTCGGAGTTGGCCCTGAGCTGTGCCTGCAGGAAGACAGGTATTTCTCACCTACATGAATTTGGAACCCTAAAGGAAGCTACCATCGCAATCATTAAACTGATGGTATCGTCGACATTGTAACTATTTAACATTCCTCTCTGTGTAATGTGCCCTCCTACCGTATTGGCCAAACTCTCTGTTATAGAATAGGCTGGAGGAGGAGGTTTGGTTTTTTTTCTTCTCTTGGTCATTTTGTACCTCTTCGTTATCTCCTTCAGCCTCCCCACATGAGGGTCAGGTGAGATTCTGTATCGGGAAACCAAGAGCAATAACCAAGGAGGCCACAAATAACTTGTTTCCGCCACAGATTTACATGGAATTGTCTGACTTTAAACATGTTCTAGTATTTAATTGTTTTGCACCGTTTAGCTCTGCAGAGGGTTTATTTCCCATTACTAATCAAAGAATCTGTAATCATGTACTTGTATAAAACTGATTCTTCTTGAACCTGGGCTTTCTGTCTTGGCATTGACACACAGGGTCAATAGAGGGAAGCAGCGCACATCGTCTGTCAGAGAAAGCTCATTAGGACAGAAATTGTAGGGGTGGTTCTGGGAGCTTACGCACACTAGATTCATACCGGGTTCATTCCATTTTTAAAAGTAGCTCCTTGATAAGCATTGCCTGTCTCCGTGCCGTGATAAGTGATGCCGTTACCTGCGCTGCTGACAGCTGTTACTCTGTCGGTGCCTCTCCATCCGTGGCATGACTCAGTGTCCGTGTCCACGACCAGCTTTGTCAGTGTAACACCCCCCGGGCTCTCCTGTCACGAGAGTCGCTCTCGTAGTTCTCCACTAGAACACACACTTTTTTTTTTAAAAAAAAACTTGAGAAATACAGTGAATCACCTGTATGTCAGTGATACGAGACTCACAAGTCTCATGTCTTGTTGGAGGGTGGGTTTGTCATCTTTTAAGTGTCTCTCTTATCTCCAAAAATAAATCTGCTTCCCTGTACAGACACAGCGCCGTAAATCTCTCACCTCTGACGCTTCCGCGCGTTTACCAGAAATGGTGTGTACAAAGAGAGAGAGATGCAATTTCTCTGCCTGTAGCCTGGCTATTTTGTAGTCAATGCATTCCCTTCTTGTGATTAGCAATGACTGTGAAGATGCTTCATATTATTTTGTCTATTCCTGTTAAAGCTATGGGAGAGAGAAGCGTGTCCAAAATAACTGTACTGAAACATTTACGGTGCCGGGTCAACATAACCTAGCATTTCCTCTAGAGGAGGGACCTTAGAGACAGCAGCTCTCACCATTTCATTTTTAAAAATTGCTCCGAAGCTCTAGCAAGGGCTCTGGGGAAGGACTGTCCAAATGCAGAATTAGCATTGACCCTCTGGCAAGGCACGTGTGGTCCTGCGCGGGTTGGTTACGCGCGGCTGTCTGTGCAGGTGACTGAGAACAAGGTGGTCACCTGCCTCCATTTGTCCAAAATCCCAGCATCTCCGAGTCGCTTCTTGTGCGGGAGGATCCGTTTAAACACAACAGGGAGAGCAGCTCTGCACGTAACGTGCTCTGCCAGGGTGAGGGGAGCTCTGCTCCTTCTCCTCAGGTCCAGGGACTTCCAGTAAAAGAGAGAGACCAGAATAAATGGGTGGCGAGCAGGATGGAGGCCAGGCGGTCACACACGCGCTTTGTGGTGGAGGAGGAGAGAACCGGCGCTGGTCACAAGAGCCCACCGAGGGCCACATCCAGATCCAAGGGGAGTCCCCGTCCCCGCGGGTGCCCAGCTCCCGCTGCGGCAGCGCCGTGGCTGGGCTGCCCAGGGCTCGGTTGGCTGCGGTGGTGCAGTACCAGCTCCACGGGCTCCGGTACGGCCAGGGAAGCCGGAGAGGACAGCCGAGCGTGGGTTTGCTCACTTGCCACGCCGGACGCGAGTCGGGAAGAAACACCGGTTTCCTCTCTTTGCGGCTGTTGATTGGTAATGTCAGCGCAAGACGGTCAGTTAGGTCCTGAAGCACCGTGGCATCATCTTTCCAGCAGAGAATTAAACCTGCCAACGCGCTCATAGATTGGCATTTAATTGGAGACTGCCTTCAGATCAAGCAATAGATCCAGCCCCGTCCATTTGCAGCCCCGCTCCACGGGCTGCCTGACTCACTCTAGCGCAGCTGGGACGGGAACAGCAGCATGGAGAGACCCGAGCTACCTGCTTAACAACAAACAAAAGATATTTAAAAAAAAAAAAAAAAGCTATGTTTTTGCTCTAGTTTTAACCTAACCACACTTTTACCGTACGGAAGCATTTACACTTTGAGCAGCCCGACCGATGCTGCCTGAGGGAAGGGAGCGCGTGCGGTGGCGGCCGCGGCGCAGAGGTGTTCAGAAGAACCAGCTGGGAGCTCGCGTGGGCCACCCTCGGGACACCGGCCCAGGAGAAGTTAGACTTGGGGTGGGGGGGTGTGTCTAGGCTTAAACCACCAGAAGGACAGCAAGAGCTCCTCCGGTAAAACCATTAACAACTTCACAAGATCACTTAAACTGTGAATGTGCAAGGAAGCCCGGTGCGTCCAGGCACTGCTGTTGCGCTCGCTGGTGATGCGACACGTGGTTTAACTAGAAGGACTTTACTTCAAAGTTTTATGGCTTATTCTAGGAAAAGCAAGGCTGTTTCGCTCCTGTCAATCAGACAAGCTGCTGCTGGTACAAGCAGTGTTTCCACTAGGGATTTTTCTTGCTTATACAGCAACACCAGCCTTCCTACAGGTGGAAATAATTCACTCACCAGGAGATGCGCCAACCTGAACAGGAGAGGAGCTGCGGGTAACAACACAGCGACAGAGAAAAGCCAATGCTCAGTAGGTGCCGACGGGCCCACGGCAGCCGTGTCTGAAAGCATCACGTCCAGACTGTTACACATAAGAAAAGACCCTGAAAAGATGATACTTCACCCTTTTCTCCGCATGAAACAGCATTTCTCTGCCCCCTTAAACATCCCTGGGAGCTGGATCCCTCCGGTGTCGTAACATCACCACCAGCAGGCTGCCAGCGATTTGTTTTCAAGATGGAGTGGAATAAAATGAGATGTAAAAGAATCTGAGTGCTGCCCCGACAGAGCACGCGAGGGCCATCGCTTGGGTGTCACCAGCCAAAGTGACAGCCGGGCCAACAGGGACATCGGGCAGCGGGGAGAGGCTGGAAGAGGGGAACAGTGGAAGGCAGCACCTAAACCAGTGAGTGACTAGGGGAAAAAAAAAATAATCAGGCAATGTCTGAGGCTGCCTGGTGTCTCTGTGGAATACAATTGACCATAAACAAGTTTTCAAGGAGCTGGGGGTGTTCAGCCTGGAGAAAAGGAGGCTGAGGGGAGACCTTCTCGCTCTCTACACCCTGAAAGGAGGGTGCAGCCAGGGGGGATTGGGCTCTTCTCCCAAGGAACAGGCCATGGGACAAGGGGAAACGGCCTCAAGTTGCACCAGGGGAGGTTTAGGATGGATATTGGGAACAATTTTTACACGAAAAGGGTTGTCAAGCATTGGAAGAGGCTGCCCGGGGCAGTGGTGGGGTCGCCATCCCTGGAGGGGTTTCAAAGCCGGGCAGACGCGGTGCTGAGGGACATGGGGTAGCGGTGGGTTTTGTCAGCGTTGGGTTGATGGTTGGACTCGATGATCTGAGAGGTCCCTCCCAGCCTGGGCAGCTCTAGGATTCTAAACATCCATTAAACATCCCTATCAAGCACAAGCCAAGCCCACTGCTCGGACTCACGCGTATTCATGGGAAAACGTGCCCAGGCAGCCGCCTCCCACAGCGCGGCTGGACACGCCGGGGTCGCCCCGTCTCTCGGTGTGTGATAAACGCTGATAAACGTAGAGTCTGATCCTCCCGCGCTCCCCCGGGACCCCCCAACCCACCCGGGGCCAAGAGGCAGCTCATCGTGTTCTTGAACCGACAAAATCAATCCGAGCGAAGCCTGAGCCGGCAGCAGCGTGTAACGATGCTGGGAATATTCCACCCTGCTTTTTAATTGCCGGGCTCTCCGGGACCTCAGCTTGGGAAAACGTCAACCCGCCGCAGGAGGAAGGTCTGGGCTGGGATCGCCGTTCGGCAGGAACAGTGACCAAAGTGACATCTCCAGAAGCGGCTGTGGGTGGTCCCACTCCGGTCGCTCTCTGGAGATGTCCTGCCGCTGCTGGAACCTGCAGTTGTTTCTAAAAGCCAACCTGGTGACCGACGCACAAAGAAAAGGACAAAAATCACAGAAAATGCCGATTCCTGTCATGTCTGTACGGGGCAGGATGGGCGCGGGATGTCACAGGAGATGCCTCGGGCACCACCGCGTCCAGAAGCGCCACCAGCTCACGGAGCAGGGCTGCAGCTCTCCCACCCATCCTGCGCACCCCTTCCGAGACAGAAACTCCAGGAGCTTTGGAATAAGGGGTCTCTGGAAGCAGTTCGGATCAGGTCAGAAAAGGCTTTTCCAGGAGAAGGATGTGCAGAGGGAAAGGCTCCATCGTCGCTGCGGGTCGCCCTGGAGCCAGCCAAAGCCCCCGGCTGCGCCGGGGTGGACGTGCCATCCCCGCTCTGGTATTTGTCACGCTCAAACCCCATCTCTCATCTCAAACGAGCTTTTAAGAGCCTTCTGCTTCCCTTATCCGAACGTTCTGCTCTTTAAGATGAGCAGCAGCTCTCGGCCAGACCCAGATACGGAGACAAAGCTGATTTTCTTCCTGCTGATGATTTGGTGGGGCCGAGCGCTCGCTCCCGGCTGGCTTTAATAACACCCACATCCATCAGATCCAGACAAAGCCACGGCCTTCGCTCACCAAAAGTCATAATTTTGCAGAGCTTCTCCTAGGGCTGGTCTGACAACGTCCATTCCTCTCACTCCCCCCCCCCCCCCCCCCCCCAAAAAATAATAATTCCAGTCAATGATGATTATTATTTTTGATTTCCCCTCATTTAAGTAAGCTGTGGAGGAAAAGATCCTGCATGTGGAATCAGAGGCTTCCAAGGAAAACGGCAGCGACCTGCTTTGGATGTGGCAGCCAGGTACCCCGGCCACGTTAAGCAATGAGGAACCCTGTTACTCTGCACTCCCTTATCATGGGGCTTACGGCAATTAGTACATCTGCCTTCAAAGCGATGCCTGCGGAGGAGCAAAGATTTGGTTTTCCTTCCACAGGAAAAAGGAAAAAAATAATTACAAAGCCCCGACCTTTTCACGGGGGGCAATAACTGCTCCAAAGCAGTTTCACGGCAGCATATTTCTGAGTAACTGAAAGCTTTAAAATTGCAGCCTTTGTCCTGACACTTCTGGTAAAAAAAAAAAAAACAAAACAAACAACTTCGTAAGAGTATTTTAGCTGAAAGATGGTGTTTGTGGGGGTTGGGGGAAAGCAGCTGCTTGTTTTTTCCAGCACAAACGTCCCAAGCCCAGGGCGGATTGTGGATGTTTGTTGCCCTCCCGGCACCTTCGTACCCCTCTGCTCCGCAGTAAACGGCCCCAAACCATCCGAGAGCCCAGGGGAGTCCAGCCCTCGGGCTGGCCAGGGAGGCTTTTCCCCACTCCCAAACATTTTCCACCTCTTTTTACTCTTTCCCTGCTTTGGCACATCCCCTGCCCGGGCCACAAGCCAAACAAAGCTTTGCTGGGGGCTCCCTCCACCCCGCACCCAAAGCAGGGGGCACAAAGCCTCTGCTGGGCGCTCACCCGCCCTCTCCCAACCTCAGCGCGGGTCAGCAGCGTCATTATCCCCGGGTTCAGGTTCGGCTCTCGTTACCACCGCGCTTGTGGTAACGCTCTTGCATAATGCAATGGAAGCGAAGAAATTACTACAGTCACTGGGTGCTGATATTATTCTTCACCACTCACATCTCATCAGGAGTTGTGCGTTAACGAACACCATCCTGCCACTGAAATCAATATGAAAGCAATACTCGGTGCCTCTATTTAAAAATCACACGGTGCAGCTCTGTTACGCTAATAATTGCCCAATTAAGGCTAATTTCTCCCAAGCCCCTCTTTCTAAAGTCTTTCTCTGCGTATCCATTGACCACACGGCAACTCAATAGCTTGAGATAAGCCGGGAATCATTTCCGAAAGGAAAAAAAAAATGGAGTGGAAAAAAGCTGCTCTGATGTGGCAGAGGCTGCAAGAGGCGGCAGCCGGAGGATGAGGAGGATCCGCAGCTCCGGCACGCTCCGAGGGGACACCGCGGCGCCTCCACGAGTCGCCCCGACAGTCCAGACCCTGGCACTGGGATGACATTTTGTGCCTCTGAACCGCTTTTCCCGGACGCCGACGCTGCGTTGGGCCCAGGGGCTCGTCCCTCGCCCTCCGCTGAAGCCCTGACTGCGGGAGCGACGCTGCTCCCCCCCGGTCCCTGTGTTTTACGAATTTCATCCCTTATCGCTGCTGGGATGGCAGCGCCCCGGCTCAGACACGCGTCAGGGCGATGGGGAAGGGCCCTGAGCAATGCCAAGCAGAGGAAGGAATTCCCTGAAACTGCCTTATTCGACAACATCCACCCTATGAACGCGCTGTTTTGGCAGAAAGTAGATTCCCAGCGCAGGGCCCTGGTCCCAGCAAGGCAGAGAGCGGGGACGGGGCTGGGGAGGGCCCCCACGGGGCTCTGCTGCGCTGATGCTCCCCCCCAGCCCCAGCTCCTTCCCCTCGCCGGGACCGTTTCCCGGCTCTTTTAATTCCCTGGAGCCGCCGGGCAGGGGCCGGGTCGCGGCCAGGGACCCGATACCTCTCCTGCAGAGCCCCGACAGCTCGCGGTTGCCAAGAGCTTTGTGCCCATCGCTGTACGGCACGAGCCTGACTCCAGCCACCCTTTCTTTTTGATTTTTTAATTTCCTCTCTTATTTCCAGCTTTCAGCCTGATAAAAGGCTGCTTCCCCCCCCCCCCCCCCCCCTTTCCCCACCTGCTCTCCTACAGCCGCCCCAACCCACCGCCTGCCTCTGCCGGCTCCTCTCACCCCCCCCAGCGCCCAGCGGGGACACGTTTGGGGAAAAGATTCACATTTTCATCCCCGCGCCCCCCCAGCTCACCATCAGGCGGGTGCTCCCAAGGCAGGGACAGGCAGACCAGCAGCTCCAGCGTCTGGTACTCACATTTTTGGGTTCCCCCCTTCTCCCTCCTGGGCTCCATGCGTGGCGCAGGATCCGCCTCACCCAGCTCTTCCGTGGGAGCCAGAGCACCTTTGCTCCGTAACGCCACAGAGATGGAAACCTCATCACCGAGCACAGCGCTTCCCCACCAGCACAACAAGCCCAATTTGGGTTTTTTTTTTTTCCCCCCCACCACTGTAACGTTTTTCCCTTTAAATTTCTGTGAAGCACTTTAATGGCTATTTCTAAGTTTAGCAAATCACTTCAGCCCCACAGACCCCTGAGCAGAAAGAGCTGCTGAAGGAGAACAATCCCCCACAGAAAAGGCCTGGGATGACCTTTGGTATCTGATTGAGGGAATTGGTTTCACCTTTTCCAGCACCTTCGCCTGCTCCAGGCGCAGCTGGATGCCCCAGCAGCTCCCCTGGGGCTAATCACCCCCTGGGGCTAATCACCCCATTTTAGCAGAGGAAAGCTCCGCTCTGAGGGCTTTTCCTCCACCTCTTTGGGGGCTTTTCCTCCACCAGCCCTGCTGGAGCAGCCTGACCTTAAACCTGGTTTAAAAACCTGCTCCTACGGCCCCACCTGCACGGAAAATGTCTGCTAAAAAGGAGAAGGCTCATTAAAATAACCCCAACCACCCTCTGCCCATACCGCTGCCCCGGGCTGGGGGCAGCACATGGCTCAGGCACACGCTGAACCTCCGCCATATGGATCGTGGTTGCCCTGAATCCAAAAGTACTGGGGTTTTTTTTTGGCGAAAATCACCTTTGATGGTGGCCGGGCGACGTCCTGAGCCCGTACACCCCGCTCTCCGCAGAACCGAGCCTTGCAGCCCGCGGGGAGCGAGGGAGGGGGGGGAATCAATAAAAAACCCGCACGCCTGCCATTGCGCGTCCTGCCAGCTCCATCCTGCGAGCCAACAGCGCGCGGAGAGACCGGGCTTATCTGGGTTTAAAGACATTTACGTTATTTGTAAACACACACAGGAAAAAAACAGCCGAGGAATATTAAACCTAATGCTGGTTCTTGCGCGTCCCTAAACGCTCACTGCGGTGACGGAGCTTTTTCGAGTGTCTGTGCAAAGAGCGTTTTAGTGATGATGCTTTTTTTTCCCCCAAGCTCTTAAAAATGTCGATGCTGAAGTTACCTTGAAGGTAAAATGCCTGTCGATTGAAAAGGTCATCCATTTCTGATGGGCCTCCGGGCCCATCCCACCAGCACCGCGGGCTCTCGAGTGCATCCATGAGAAAAGGTGAAGCGAGGTATTCCTGGAAACCTGGGAAAAGCTGGTGCTTCAGTGGAGAGAAACACAGTGGTGCAAGGGCTGGCCCCGGCTTCGTTTGCGTTTGGGGCAATTCTACTTCATTTCCCGGCGGCGGAAAGCGGGGTGGGGGGGATCGGCCGGAGGCGGGGAGCACCCAGCGCCTTGCGGGTCGGTGGGACCAGCTCCCGGCGGATCGGATCCTGCCCCAGCTTCGCTTTGCTTCCCCACTATTCTTCTTCCAATAAAATGCAAACCGGGATTTTCATTCGCCTGCCCCATGGCTGGGGGCCGGATGCGATTCCCTGCTGCCTCCGCGCCGGCTCGTGGGCTGGAGCCATCTGGTTTTGGGGACAGGCTGGTGCTGGGGTGCACTGGGAGCCCAGCTCCACGGCGCACATGCTGCACCCCACGCCTGTGCCCCACACCACGGCGGGCTGGTGGCCCCCCATGGCTGGGCCATGCTCTCCCATGGTTGGGTGCCCATCGACCCATGGATGGACCACCCTCACCCTACCGTGCCCTTGCCCCACACCTGGGCTACGCGCAACCCGTGGGTGGGTGCCCATCACCCTAGAGCTGGGCCACCCTCGCCCCACGGCTACCTGCACCCCACAGCTGCCTGCACCCCATGGCTACCTGTTCTCCATGGCTGCCTGCACCCCATGGCTGCCTGCACCCCATGGCCGCCCCCACCCCATGGCTGGGCTGCCTTTGCCCCACTCTGCCTTCATCCCATGGCTGCCTTCACCCCACTCTGCCCTCGCCCCACGGCTGCCCTCGCCCCACGGCTGAGCAGCCTTCACCCCATTCTGCTCTTGCCCCACAGCTGCCCTCGCCCCATGGCTGGGCTGCCCTCGCCCCATGGCTGCCTTCACCCCACTCTGCCCTCGCCCCCGCCCGCTCCCCCGGGCCGGGACCCCCGACGGGGCGGCCGCTGCCGCCGCCCGGGAGCCCGTCGCGGTCCCTGCGCCCGCCCGCCCCGTCGCCTCCCCGTCCTCCCCCAGCGCCCTCCGCTCCCTGCCGAGGGGGGGGCGCCTGGAGCCGGCCCCGGGGACGGGTGCGGGGGTCCCCGGAGCGCCCCCCCCCCCCCCCCCCCGCCTGGCGCAGCGCTCCGCTCCGCGGGCGCCCTCGGGGGTCCCCGCCGGGCTGTGGAGGGGGGTGCGGGGGGGGTGCGGGGGGGTGGAGATGCGGCTCCGGCTGCGGAGCGGTGGGGCGGGACGTGCGCGTCCCCGCCGGCAGCTGGAATCCCGGGCACGGCGGGGGCCGGGGGCGGGGATCGCCCTCTTCCTCGGCGGGCTGACGGCTCCGGCGTCGCCGCAGGAAAAAAGAAAACGAGCAGAAAAAAAAAAACCCCGACGCCACCAGAACCCCCCCGAGCGCCAGCCGGTGTGAGCCCGACCCGCGCCTGCCGCTGGGTATCGCCCGGCGGCTCCTCACCGCCTTCCCGGGACCACCGGCAGCACCCCCGGCCCCAGCGCGGCCAGGTAAGGGCGCTCCGGCACCCCCGCCGGCCCCGGGGGGTCCCCGCCGGCCCCGACACCGGGGGGTCCCCGCCGGCCCCCGGGGGCAGCCGGGTCCGGGCCCCGCCGCGGGGCGCGGGCGGGGGGACGGCAGGGCTGGCTCCGCTGGGGGCGGGAGCGACGCCGGCGGTTTTGTGCTTTAAATGACCGACGGCAGCGGCCCCTCGGCTGGAAGTCGGGAGCGGGCGGTGTTTCCCCGGGCCGGGAACGGGCTCCGGCGGCGGCACCGCTCGCCTGGAGCGGAAAAACCGCATCCCGCCGGTCATTACGGGGGGTACTTAATTAAGGCTGGTTTGACTCTGCGCTGGGGAGGAAGAAGATTCTCCGGGTCGCGGTGCGGGGGTGAAATGGTAATTTGACAGCGTGGGGTCCGAGAGGAGGGTCCTGGGGGTAATTCCTGGTTTCCTTGCACTTTCTGCCGGAATCCGCTGGCATCGCCCCCCTCCCGCCGCCGGGGCCGGCAGCCAGGCGGCCCCCCCGCCGCTGTCGCGACAGAGCGAGGCAGGAGGAGACCCCCCCCCGGGACAGGAGCAGCCCGAGCTCCGCGGGGTGGAGGGAAAACCACCGGGGGAAAAAATAACCCCGTGGGACGGGGAGCGGTGGGGTGGGCTGGGATGGAGCGGGGGGGGAGAGGACCCTTGTGCTGAGCCGGGGGCTGGCGGGTCGCGACGGGGCTGGCGGGGGAAAAACGCCGAGAAAAACGTGCCGGAGTGCCCTTTATTGCTGCTTTCTGCCAGCCCAGCTGCCGGGTGACTTTCCGTGAGGCATCCCGACCTGCGCCCCCTGCCCTGCTGCTCCCACCCGGCAGCTCCCCCAGACCTGCGCCCGGCTGGTTAACCACTTCCTAGCCAGGTTAACCACTTCTAGCCAGGTTAACTACTTCCTAGCCAGGTTAACTACCTCCTAGCCAGGTTAACCACTTCCTAGCCAGGTTCCCCTGGCTTTTTCCATCACGGAGCTGCGCTGTGTCTGCCACGGGGCACATTCGCTCTCAAAAAGTCCCAGCATCTTTAAAATCAGCCGGCGCATCACTATGGGGCTGCACAAGAGGACCTAGAGCTTGGGGACGGGTTCTTCTGCCCAGCGCAACCAAAGCACGTTTCTTTCCCCTCCAGGGCTGACGGTCGCGGCTCCCCTGATTTTAGGGTGCGGAGAGGCAGCATCAGCGCAGGAGAGCCGGCATGGCGCACAGTCAGCTGCCCAACGACTCCTGGCAGAACGGCTCAGCCCCTCTCTTCACCGGCCTGGACCTCCTCCTGGAGCTCAAGCCTCTCTTCATCCCGCTCTACGCCACGCTGGTGGCGGTGGCGTGCACGGGGAACCTCTTCCTCATCCTCCTCATCGCTCTCACCAAGAAGCTGCACTGCACCACCAATTTCCTCATCGGGAACCTGGCGGTGGCCGACTTCATCATGTGCCTCGCCTGCGTCCCCCTCACCGTCTCCTACGCCTTCGAGGTGCGGGGCTGGCTCTTCGGGATGTTCATGTGCTACTTCGTCACCCTGATGCAGGCCGCCACCGTCTTCGTCTCGGTGCTGTCCCTCACCGCCATCGCCATTGACCGGTACGTCGTGGTGGCGTACCCTATCCGCAGGAGGATAAGCCGCCGGTCCTGCGTCTGCCTCGTGGCCTGCATTTGGTTACTCTCCATCATGGCCTCTGTTCCCACATCGCTGCACACCCACTACTTGGATCTCAACACCATCGGCCACGACATGATCATCTGTGAAGAGTTTTGGAAGCACGAAGAGAGAGAGCGGCTGCTCTACTCCTGCTTGATGCTCCTCTTGTCCTACATGCTCCCACTTCTGGCAGTATTGGTCTCCTTCTGTGCCATCACCTACCACCTGCGGAGGAGGAACGTCCCAGGCGCTGCCTATCCCTGCCAAGACAAGTGGACCAAAACGAAGCAGAAGACTTTCCGGGTGCTCACCGTCTCGGTGGTGTGCTTTGCTATCTGCTGGCTGCCCCTCCAGGTGGTGAACTTCATCAGAGACATCGACGAGGAGTTCACTATCCTGGACAAGAGGTATGTCAACGTCATCCAGGTCTCGTGTCACCTGATTGCCATGAGCTCTGCCTGCTACAACCCTTTCATCTATGCCTCCCTCCATGACAAGTTCTGGTTCCACCTCAGCAGCTACTTGTACCGCAAGAAGAAGAGCTCCAGCGTTATGTCCTGCAAGGCTTCTCGATTCAATACCTGCTCCACCCTGGCGGATGCTCCTACCGGGGTCTCGGATAAGATAGCTTTGCAAACTAGATTCTCTTAACCGAAGGACCCCAAGAGATCAGCTTTGCTTTTGGACCCAGTCTGCATTTTGCTTTAGCCTGGACCTAGCGGCTGGTGGCTGGTGGTATGTGGCTGTTCCCAGAAGGGGTCTCTTGTGCCTGGCCAGGAGCATGAACAAAGCAATGGGCTTCGTGTCCTTGAGGAGCAGCTTATTCTTTGGGGAAAACAAACTGGTGCAACAACAGACATGGCAGCTGGGCAAAGGCAGAGTAATTCAGAGCGGGACATACGTGCTTGCCCCCATGCAGACGCGCCGGAGCAGCAGTAGGTGTTTCCTCCTCACCCTCTGCAAGAGGCGGCTGGGAAGATGTGTCCGTGAAAGAACACTTGCTTGGCTCATTGAAACAGAGCAACGGATGAGTATCGGGATTAACGACCAGACACGCAACTCAGCTTGATGTAGTTCTCTGTGAGCCTCAGTTTTCAGAAATGCCTCCGCGTCGGCATGGCCAAAGTCTGCCTCCGTTTCTGTGCCTGCTTCATGTGCCGAGGAGCGACGCCTGAGCCGCAGCCCTGCAGTGAGCGCCTCGGCAGGGCAGGAACGAGGGGGCTGCCTGGGACCAGCAAGCTTCCCATCAGGCTTTTACAGAGCATATCTCACATCAGGGCTGGGTATGGGGTCTATACCCTATATCTCAACTCATGCCTGGGCATGGGGCATATACCCTGCATCCTGAATCATGGTTGGGTGTGGAGTCTATACCCTATATCTCAACTCATGGTTGGGTGTGGAGTCTATACCCTATATCTCAACTCATGGTTGCGTGTGGGGTATATACCCTATATCTCAACTCATGGCTGGTATGGGGTATATACCCTATATCTCAACTCATGGTTGGGTGTGGAGTCTATACCCTATATCTCAACTCATGGCTGGGTGTGGAGTCTATACCCTATATCTCAACTCATGGCTGGTATGGGGTATATACCCTATATCTCAACTCATGGTTGGGTGTGGGGTATATACCCTATATCTCAACTCATGGCTGGGTATGGGGTATATACCCTATATCTCAACTCATGGCTGGTATGGGGTATATACCCTATATCTCAACTCATGGCTGGTATGGGGTATATACCCTATATCTCAACTCATGGTTGGGTGTGGAGTCTATACCCTATATCTCAACTCATGGTTGGGTATGGGGTATATACCCTATATCTCAACTCATGGCTGGTATGGGGTATATACCCTATATCTCAACTCATGGTTGGGTGTGGAGTCTATACCCTATATCTCAACTCATGGCTGGTATGGGGTATATACCCTATATCTCAACTCATGGTTGGGTGTGGGGTATATACCCTATATCTCAACTCATGGCTGGGTATGGGGTATATACCCTATATCTCAACTCATGGCTGGTATGGGGTATATACCCTATATCTCAACTCATGGTTGGGTGTGGAGTCTATACCCTATATCTCAACTCATGGTTGGGTATGGGGTATATACCCTATATCTCAACTCATGGCTGGTATGGGGTATATACCCTATATCTCAACTCATGGCTGGGTGTGGGGTATATACCCTATATCTCAACTCATGGTTGGGTGTGGAGTCTATACCCTATATCTCAACTCATGGTTGGGTGTGGAGTCTATACCCTATATCTCAACTCATGGCTGGGTATGGGGTATCTTGAATCACGGCTGGGCGTAGCAGGCACATATCAGAGCCCAAAAACTCCCCGTGGTTTATTTAGGACGTGCGTCAGGTTCTAAGCAAGACAAACACACACTGGGTGCGATTAAAAAAACTCTTTGGAGAGCGCACGTCTTCATTTTGTAGGGTAAAGATTGTTCCTAAGCAACAGACAGCACTTTCTGCCTCTGGAATAACACCGGCTCTCGCAGGTAGCAGTTAAATTGCTCTGCATTTTTTCTTTTAAGTTGCGGTTCATTGGTGAAAGGAGAGTGTACATTCAGAAATGTGCATTCTTCAGTCGGAGACCGTGCGGCCACTGAGAGCAGGTGGCTTGTTTTGAATGGGGGTGACTTTCGTAACCTGCCTGGCTTTCTGAGGCAGCCGCCGGTGTAACCAGTCTGGAGGGATCCGATTTCTCCAGCTGCTAGCGTGCAGCCAACACGGTGAAATTACCGCTGTTCTTCGTAGCCAAGTAGGGCTCAGGGATGGGGCACCCAGAGAGTTCTCAAGCGATGTGTTTGCTGGGGAAGATGCCTCAGTCTCTGCTCTCGGGGTAGTTTAAGACTGCATGCTCTGGGTGGAGGTGGGAATCCTGGCGATGGGCTGCTCTAACCCACACGCTGCCGGATGCAGGGGGGGGTTTGCTCGTTGGGCGCTGCTTGGTGTCTCCACCTGTGGCCCTTCAGCCAGGTCCCTTGCAAGCGGCACACCAAGAAGGCACCATCCCTTTGCACCCGGATGCCCAACTCGGTTTTAACCTCTTGGTCTCCCAGGAGGAGCCTCTGGGGACAGCCCGCAGGCACCAGCATTGCCATGAGCACCAAGTCTCAGGGTCACGACAGCTGCTGGCCACCCAAGGCCATGCCTTTGGTTCACCGTCTGCTGCTGTGCTCCATGGGGCCGAGCCATGTATCTCCCACCGCTCTGTGTGCCTGGGGACAGGACTTTAAACCCTTGTGCAGCGTGTCCTCACCGCCGCATGAACGCTCTCCATGGCGTTGGCCACCACTCCTGCTTTCAGAGAGCAGCTTGGCACCCTCCGGTGCAGATGCAGCTGGTTGGACCCTTAGAGGATCCCTGGTCAGCACTCGTTATGCCGGGGCGTGAGCTGCTGCCCGCTCGCCTTCCTGCAGGGACCGTCACGGTGGCCCTAGGAGGACCATGCTGACGTCTGTGGTGCAACCAGTGGGGACGGGGACCTGCCAAATGCGACGTGATGTGGCTGCCCGTGGCCACCAGTGTGTACCCGCACAGCAGCCGGCTCCGTTGGCTTCTCGCGGCTTCCCCGTGGCCGTGCTGGGTGGCGCTGGGGGCAGAGGCTGCATCGCCTGTCCCGCAGCAGCCAGGCAGGCCAGACGGTGCGCTGCTTCTCCTTCCTTCTAATAAAGCCTTGAAAAGCTCGGGATTTGTGTTTGTATTGGTTCGAATCCCAGAAAAATAAGCTCTCCTCGTCTGCAGCTCAGTCGCATCCCAGGCAGCCCCTGGGCCGGGAGATGTGTGTCTGTGTGGCCGTCACTGGCGGTGGCACATCCTCGGGGGTGAGTCCGAGACCGGGGCTGGAGAAGTGAGGGCTGGGGAGAGCTCTGGGCGGCGGCAGCTCTGGCTGCAGAGAAGACGTTGGCCAGGCGTTTGTTGGTTTTTTTTTTTTAACGAGGTAATGACTCAAGCCGTGCTTTCGTTCACTTTGATTTCTCGCCACAGCACAACGAATACCCCGTATCTGTCTGTCCGAAATCTGCAGCAGCAAGTAATTGGTGTCGGGGACAAGGGCAGCCTCTGGGCCGCTGCCGCCTGGCTGCCTGGTCGCCCTGAGGGCTACGATCCGAGAGCAGACCGCCAGGGGCTCGTTAGGGGCTACCATGTAGCGGCAGTGGCCACTTGCAGGCAAGTGGGGGCTTCACAGCCCCACAGCTTCCCCCCAGCCCCGCGGAACACGTCACATTGGCTGGAAAACCTGCTTCTCGCCGGTGCCAGGTCGTGGCAGCCCCAGCTGAGGCAGGAGACCCCCCAAAATGTCATCCCCCGCTTCGCCTCGCTGCCTCCCACCCCTGCCGCAGGCTCCTGGGCTTAGCCACCCAGCCTCGGCTCGCGGAAACGGGACGGGTGACACCAACCTCCACCTTCCCAACCAGAACCGTGGCGTTCAGGCACAGGGACGGGATGCTGCCGGCGGCCGCGGCGAGCCGGAGCCAGGGCAAATGGCACGAGCCGCAAAGCAAAGTGAGAATTTCCCGTGTTTTACAGGAAAAGGCACAAACCCAAATGTCGGGGCATGTTCTCCTGCAGTAAAGTTGCCCATTAGCAACTGATGGGCATTAGTTGCCCATCAGCAGGCAACGCAAAGACCTAGCGAAGAAAATGGTAACGAAGTTTAAAAGCCATTTTTTTTTTAATGCTGGATTTTATTCGCGGTTGAACTCGGGGGGTTTCCTATTCACTAGGGCACATTCCAGGGCATTTCCCTGCAGCCAGCATCGCTTTAAGTCTCTGCGGCGGCGCGAGGAGGAGCTCTGAGTGCCTGAGGACAGGAGCCGTGGCCCCATCTTCCAGCAGCCCGAGCTGAAGGAGCTTTTTCTCCATTTAGCGGCCACTGGGAAGGCGCAAAATTGCCTGGAGGGACTAAAAGCATTTCTGCAGGTTCAGTGGGAGAACGGAGGTGGCTGTAAGTCCCCCCCGGCGATGGGGACGAAGGCCCCCTGCCTGCCAAACCCCGGCGGGGGGGGACCCGAGCCAGGGCTGGATGCGGCCAACACAACCTGCCGACGGCTGGCACCCAACCGCCCTTGCTCCGTATGATGATTTCTACCTTTAATTAGCTCGGAAAAGTGATTAAGCAAAAAGTGATTAAGTCACCCAGTCCCTGGCAGCTCTGGTTTCAGCCCAGCGATCTTTAAGGTCCCTCCCATCCCATCCCAAACCATCCCATCCCATCCCATCCCATCCCATCCCATCCCATCCAATCCCATCCCAAACCATCCCATCCCATCCCAAACCATCCCATCCCATCCCATCCAGTCCCATCCCATCCAATCCCATCCCATCTCATCCCATCCCAAACCATCCCATCCCATCCCATCCCATCCCATCCCATCCCATCCCATCTCATCCCATCCCATCCTATCCCATCCCATCCCATCCCATCCCAAACCATCCCAAACCATCCCATCCCATCCCATCCCATCCCGTCCCGTCCCATCCCATCCCATCCCATCCCATCCCATCCCATCCCATCCCATCCCATCCCATCCCATGATTCGGTGAGGATTCCTGGGGAGAGTGGGGGCACGGAGCCAGCTCTGCCGAGCGCAGCCGCTGCCTGTGAGTCAACAGCAAAAATAAAGCCCCCCCCCCCCCCCCCCCCCCCAAAAACATTATACGAGAATGTTTTCCCCCAGGTGATTTACAACATCGCGTGTTCCGGTTGTGCTCTGTAGCCAGCGGCAGAGCAGAAAGAGGAACGCAAACCTGCCTTTTCGTGGTCTGTTTTCTGACGCCTGTTTTCAACCGGAACGCGGCGCTCCCTGCGTCTCTGTTCTGCACCCGTGCGGCTCAGCTCGTTTTGCCACCTGGCTTGAAAGCTTTCTGCTACACCAGGAAAAATCAGGCTCAAAGCCTAGGAGGAAAAAAAAAAACCCAAACCCACACAAAGCCTTAAAAAAGTGGAAAAGTAAATATCTATTAAAAAAAAGAAGCGCGGCGCTGCTGCGGCAGGGCGCTGAAGCAGGCGGGGGGGCCTGGATCCGGCCCCGCGGTGTGTGCTCTTTCTGGTGGGATTTGTGGTTCGGATGTGAAATATCCCCATGGGTCGGCACCGCCACGGTGTGGGGCAGCGGTGGGGTGATGGGGGGGGGTCCCGGTGGCAGCGGGTGCTCAGGGGGCTCCGGGGGGGGGGCTTGGGTGCCCTGGGAAGTTCCTTCGGGCAGAGGACCAGGGTGTCTTTTCCCTTCCCCTTCCCCGCTCCAGCTTTTCCTGCCTCTCTCCTTTCCCATCCCTGCTGCCCACAGCTCTCCTGGGACGTCCCGTCCCCCCCCCGGACAAGCCCATCTGCACCTCAACCTGCCCCGGAGAGACACAAAGCACCCACACACATCTCTGGCCGGGGGGTTCTTCAGCTGAGGCTCAGCTTAAAAAAAATAACTACTAGAGGTTTAGGAACAATTGCAGAGGGGGGGGGGCGGCACAGGGCTCCCCTTTCCCCACCAAACTCCCCCCGCCAGGCTGGGGCTGCAGAGCTCAGCGCCGCACAGAAATCCCCAAATCCCCATTATCCTACGAGCCAAGCTAAACCTTTGGGCGACCTTTCCCATGGGAATGGTGGGGGAGCATCTTCTCCCCCCCCCCCCCCCCCCCCAACCCCCGCGCCCAGCCCGGGCTCGCAGCACGCTCTGCCTGCCCCCCCCACTTCTCCCCATGCCAGGGTCTTGCCAGCAAATAGGCCCTGCCAATGGGGATTTTAATTTTTCCCCCTGCCGATAGAGGATTTTAATTTTTCATCTTTCAAGAGGAGCAAATGAAGAAGCTGGGGAGAAGTTTCGGGTCCTGCGGGGGCTGCGGGACCTGCACCCTGAAGCACGGACCCGAGCCAAGGTCAGCTGGGGGTGAATGAGGCTGGAGCATCCCTCGCCAGATGTGCGCTTCCCGGCTCTTGCTGTTGTTTCGCGGCAAGAGGAAGCTTTTCCGGGCGTCATATGGATTGTTTCCCCCCACGGGATGAAGCGGTCTGGAGAACATCATCAGCGCGCAGTATTTAGTGCCTCAGGGCTTTCCGAGCCAGGCTCTCCTCCCGCTTAGTCTCAGCGCAAACAAGAGCCAAACCAAAATCTTTTTGACCTTTGGCTAAAGATGCAGAGAAGACAAACCAAAGGGTCTGAGCATTTGCGATGCAAAGCCTTCCGTAAGGAATTCACTCCTGCGTCAGCCCTTATTTCCTTACCCCAGTGCCCCGGGGAGCACGTGCAGGGATTTCTCCCTCTTTAACTGCTACCCAGCTGGCAAGGAGCAGAGACGCAGCCGGGACAGGCTGGGGACGCTGCCATCCCCAACGGCTTTTTCCAGCAGCAACGGCAGAAGACGCAGTTTCTGGTTCTGGTGGGGAAAAACCTGCAGAATCCCGGCAGGAAGGAGGATTTCATACAGAGTGGGGCTTGTGGGAGCTGGGAATGATGCTTTTTTATCCATGTGTGGGTCTACGGACCAAACTTGGTCTGCTCAAGGTCTCATTTAAGATGTGGGGGTTAATGAAGCCGTCGTGGCCCGTGGCATCCCGGGTGGCTGCTGCGATGCAAAGCTCATCCCCATGTCCATGGTGTCCCCCAAAGAGGCGGCAGCCCCTCCTTCCGCGGGCTTGTCCCCCATGAGCGCGACGGATTCAACCGCTGCGAGAAAGAACAAGAACCAGAGTGCAAAAAACTGCTCAATCGTCGTCTTCCACACAAAAATGGACTTGTGCGATAACAACAGCCGCACCGGCGAGTCTTGAGAGTACTGAAGGGTCAACGTTTTTGTGTTCTTTGGAGACCATGCGAAGTTTGCTGTTCTACTCAACGTTCAGCTTCATCTCCAGGGGAGGAGGACGTGGCCAGAGACGCAAACCCATTTCTTCCCGAAGGCTGCTGAGAGATGCAGGCCAGTTCCCTGCAATATGAAAACAGCATTCCACCATCTGCTTAAGTCCAGACAAATAAAATGAAAAGGAGAGGTCCCTCTCCGGCAGGTCCATTTTCTTTTCTTATTGATTTCACCGACTGATATAAATCCCTGCAGTTTCAAAGTCAAATCAAGCCCCTTCTAAATTCAAGGTTGCGCGAGAGGCATTTACTGAACGGGCAGAGTTCACAGTTTCTGTGTTTTATAAAAATGTATAACTGTAAACAGACAGCAGATGCATCTAGACAATGGGAGGACAGGACCCCCTCGTGCAGGGCTTGTCAAGGCCTCCTACTATTTGCTGCCATTTAGCATTAATTGACCTAAAAGGATGGGTTTTTTACTACTTGCCTTGGGCTATTAGTCCAACGGCGGGGGCTGTTACCCAGTGTCGATTCTTTCTCTCTTAATTTCCTCCCACCACAAGCTCTATTACTTCACTCTCAGTTAAAACCCCTTAAATTGCCCTAAATAGCTCTCCTTGTCCTTTTTTCCTCCGACTCAGGCTCGGAGGCGCTAATGTGATGAGGTGGGCGGCTTTGAAAGGGGAGACTCACCCCCCCCTTCCTTCCCATAATCTGAAACAATTTACGTGTTTCATCAAAAAAAATAAAAATATATCTTTCAGTCCTGGAGAACCGATCCACAAAGAGTACAAGGTTTCCTCTTCCGTCCTTCCAGACCAGACCAGAATTTGCCGTTACTGAGCACCCAGAACAACCCCCCTGCCCCCAGGTTCCCCGTTGAGATATTTTGCTCATCTCCCCAAATTACGTGCAGGAAATGGCAAAATACAGTTTTGCGAGGGTGAGGTCAAACCCGAGCATCTTCTGAGAATAAATTCAGAACCACTCCAGAAATCCAGTAGCCACAGTCTCTGATTCAAAGAAACTGGATATGTAAAGAAGAACACATAATTTGGTTACTTAATGAAGGTGAATTAGATAAATGGGTGATGAAAACAAGCTTGGAGGCTGATGCTGCAGAGCTTTCCTCAAGAAGATACTGTTAGCTTTTGCTACCAGAAACTGGTGGATATAAAAGGGATAATTTGTTGAACCATTCTCCGTTATTAAGACGTTTGCCTCCTTGCAAACTCTTTGTCATTTAAAATCCGGGTGGTAAGCCGGGGCTCTTGCCAGCTTGGTGCTGCTCTTGGTCTCAGCAACAACCCGCAAACAGCCTTAGCACAGCCTGCTGCCAGGAGCTGAAGAGGTACTAAATTAGCCAAAAGTTAGACAGATAAAGGGTTTTTTTTAATTAGCATGAGAGTCTTGAAAGCAGGGTATGACCTTTGTAAGCAGCTCTCCCCGCAATTCGCATCCGGCTTAAATGTTTTATCAGCTGCTTTGGTAAAACTGATGAAGACCTCCGGGCCGGGGGTCTTTGCACATTGCAAATGTCCAATCGATTCTCAATTGCACGTCTCTCAGCTACAGTTAATGCCTAATGCTGAGACTGATCCTTTTTTAACTGTCAAGGTGAGGTACAAGATCCACTTCTCAGCTGAGGGCAATATTTTTGATTTATTTAATTGTTCTCTCTGATACCCAAGACATTTCAATGGTGGCATGGGACGTCCAACACGTACTCCTTGGAGTGAAACCCTCACAGTCATGTAGGTCTTTCCCAACATACTATAGATAGGTACCTAAAGACCTCATGATCCTCTTCTCTAGTGAGATTTGGTGGCCTGTAGCTCTCCCATCTGCTAGAAGATGGCCCAGGAGCATTCAAGATCATCCATTTTGAGTTGTCATTGACTCAGAAACTGGTAATAGTGCATTTGGGTGGATTGCTGTTTTCTTTGTGTTCACGTAATCCTCCTTAAATTGATCATAATCAGTGATTTCAGTAGTTCCGGTATGTCAATTTAGCCCGCCTGCTTTGAGCAAGTCTGGTTTTGTCCTCCGTGCCCATCCTCCAACGTGTCCCCCACCTCTGGTGACTTGGTGGCTTCTTCCTTACCCTCCGGATCCCAGGCTGCTGATGCGTCCCAGACTGAGTTCTTTGAGGGCTCCTCCAAGGACCATACTCCAAATCACAACCCTTTTTCTCCAGCGCCGCCCCCAGCATCACCTTCGGGCAGGGACATCTTAGCGTCTGGCGTGGAAGAGCAACCCCGTGTTCTCCACAGCCTCCCTAAACCCGCTCATTTCCCACCTCGCCCTGCCTCGCGCTGTTGGGAAAGTTGGGAAACGTTCTGAAGTGGAAGGGTACGGCCAACAAGGTTCTTCTTACCAGAGACCTCCAAAAAAGAAAATATTAGAGACAAACCTACAGAAGGCTTTAACAACAGCAAGGGCCCATTTAGCCTTAGCCTGTTTAGATGTCTACGGCTCTAAGAGGAAGCTAATATTATTTATTATGCTGCCGTTCTTTAGAAAATGCTCAAGAGATTATCATTTGAAAGAGCTTACATACATGCAAGGTATTATTACCATTATTTGATTACCATTCAGGTCTCTCCCACAGCTGCAAATGATGAAGTCCTTTGTCCTGCCTTTCAGAATGAATTGAGATGTAGCATTAGCTATAAATGTACATGAAGGATCGCTGATTTTTTTTCATGTGTACTGAATCGCCTCTTGGAAATTTCCTCCTTTGTCTTCCAATCAGGCACAGCAAACAAAATTAGCCTGGTAATTTTCCGCTGGTTTTAGCCCCCCCCCCTTGACTATGTTTGTTCTGTCTTGATGTCATCGGTGATGAATGCGACTGCGGTTGACAAAGCAGCCAATAAAGGAGAACCCCCTCTGCTGAATTGGGACCATTAGACAAATTTTGTTTGTGGAGGACCGTGGCTGGAAAATTCTTAGGAAATGTTGATGCATTTTATTTTATTATTGTTTCCTGGTTTATTAAGAACAATACTATGACTCTAGCCAGGGATCCCTTAATTTCTGGTTTCCTGGACAGGTCTTGCAAAATAGCTTTCGCGTTTCTCTGTAAGCAGAGATTTCATGGGCCGTACAAACTGTGCCCATCTCTTTCTTCTCAGGTCTTGGTTCAAGCTAAAGAGGCAGGTCTGCAATATGTGCGTGAGTAAACTAGACTTATTTTCACTTCTTTTAGCCAAAAACACAGTTACTACAACTCAGGCCTCCAGTAATGACTTTTTTTCTTGGCAGAAAGGTAGCTCTTCTCCCCAGTCACTTTTCCAAGGGGGTCTCTTCTTTATTCACACACTTAGCTATTTTGGGATGAAAAAAGGATAGCTAAGAAGGGCAGCAGCAGGCAGTAAATACACATATACCTCTACAGAGGGCTCCTGGCCATGGTTGGAGGTAATAAATAACGTGGGAATTAAAAACGTGGGAGCAGAGGGTGCAGCTGGGCAGGTATTTGGACATTTTGAAGTTGAAATATCCGCCCTCTCCTTCCCAAGCAGTTTGGTTGGAAACCAGTGGTCGCCCAAGCACGTTAGCAGATAGACACGCCGATCCCTCTCCCTCCTGCCGAAGCTTTCTCCGCTGATGTCTGTTTGCTTAGCTGTCGTCTTATATTAAAGACTCTTCCTGGCTCTGAGCCCCAGTTTGGCTTTCTTATTAGCCACGAGCGCTGAGCGCTGCACAATGAATATCTCCCGTGGCCTCCTCCGCGCTGCGAGGGGAGAGACAGCGGCTCCTCGCCCGGCCGAGCCCCCGAGGAGCACCGGGGCAGGCAGCACATCTAAACACTCCTTTAATGTCACTCTCTTCCCGGTGGAAATGCCGTTTGCCTTGGCCCATTGTCCGTTATGGCAGCGGGACACACGGCCGGCTGTGCCAAAAGACGCAGAGTGGGGCTGCGATGCTCCCGTGGATGCTGAAAAAGCAAAGTGATGGGTCGTCTGAAGCAGGGGGTGCACGTTTTTGAGCGATGGAGTTGCCCCTAGCAGGGTCCCTCGGTGGCTGGTGCCGGTGAAGAGCCACCCCCGTGCAGACAAACACAGTTGCCCCCTCTCCCCCGTCTCGTCAGCTTGGGCTGAAGCCCAAAGCCCCAGCCAACCCCAGAAGCAAATGCCGTACATTTACCAGCAACGCTAAAGTGCCCGGGGCTCAGCAGAAGTCAATGGAAAAGTCCGATGGCCAAAATCCCTTGGAGACAGCGTTCAGCTTGAATGAGAAGCGGTTAGCGATGGGGAAGAGATGGGAGGGCTAACGAGGTGCCCCACTGCTTTTGCTTCTATTACACTGACTGCAGAGAAATAAAAATAAACCCATCCCTGCTCCACTAAGTTATTACAGAGATGGGAATTGCTGCCAGATAGAAGTGAAGGGCTTCCACAAGAGCCCTGTTGCAGACACAAGCTGACCCTGTTTTGTCCTGGCGCAAATCGTCACTCAGATGAGCACGATGCTGTCAGCCTCCTGGAGGTTTCCTCACTCCCAGAGGCCCTGCAAACAGCTGAGATGAGCAATTTCTGTGGAAATAAGGAGTAATGGCTTCTTTTTAAAGATGAATCACCTTCTATGAATGCTGGATAGTCGAGGAGGTACGTGGTTGACCTTAATTACTAGTGCTCTGGTCCTACCAACTTGTTGGTGTTCCCCGCTACAGCCAGCAGGTTCAGCAATGGCCCCTCCTCCTGCGTTTTTGGGAGGCACAGACTGCTTTGGCAGGACCTCATCGGTTCCCCACACAATGATTGTGGGATAGCATCCCCTTCGGGATGGCAGGAGGGCCATGGAGAGCCTTGAGGAGCCCACAGGTGGGAGAGGTACATGAAAGAGTCCATCATGGCGATGACGACTTCCCACTGGGGCTGCACTGGACGAGAAGGGCTGTTCCCTCGTCGTTCAGGCTCGGATGTGTCATTTTGCTCCGCCAGAATGAATCTCTGTGGCCTTGAACATCTTAACCCTGACGTAGGGAGCTCACAGCCTCAGGTCCTGCCTTCGCTCCACCAGCAATGCCATCCAGGACGCTCGCTCCTTGGCCACCGGCACGTCCTTCTGGGACTCATTTCTCCTCATCTGGTACAGGTAAAGAGGGAAGAGCCAAACACAAACAATATTTCTTCGCTTCTCTTCACAGTCCCCAGTTTCTAAGGATTGTGAGGGTCCTAAGCGAGAGGCTGGGGCAGTAAAAGGGCTGGAGTTCCCAGGAGATCACCCCTAAGGAAGCCAGTTGGCCCCATTTCTGCTTAGCTGGCATCATCAGCCAAATTGGCTTTGAACCATCTCACGCCGTCAAGCTCCTCTTCCAGCAATTTGCTCCCCGCCAGACCCTGCGGGACTTGGCAGACCACAGTGCTCTCACTTCTGCAGAAATACCGAGCAATTTACCTCGGGGGAAAAAATGAGTCATTCCTGCTGGCGGGGGCCGCTGGCGGGGTCAGGCTGGGCCCGCACGGCTGCGCCCGGTGCTCGGCACGGCACCGCACACCTCCTGCTGCCCGCACAGAGCGGCCGGGCGAGCCGCGGAGCTCGCTGCCAGCCCCAAAACACGCACGGCTTGGGGGGGTGTGTGTGTGTGTCCCCCACCCAGCTGGCCTGGTCCTCTGGTTTGTCCCCTCCAGGCACGAGCTCTTGGTTAACTGAATTATAAAGCCTTTGGGGAGATGCTGTTATGCAGCGTACGGCGGCAGAATAGGGATGTGGCGGGATGAATGTGCTCAACGGGCACGTTCAGTGATTGTCCCCCCCCCCGTCATCTGTAGCTGCCCTGGGGCTCCTTGGAGTCACAGCTCTTCCTTTGGGAACCACCGATGTGGATAGTCCTGAAATGGCTGTTAAATATCAGAACTGTCAGAGCACAGCCCAGCTCCTCGCGCCCCAGGTCACCGCAGGATGACAAGGAACAAGCCGCAGACAGAGCAACGCACTCCGCAAGTCGATCCCTATGTCAAACCTCATTTTTCCCCATCAATATTATCCGTGTCACCTTTTCGGCGGCAAGCCGATATCCTGCATTGACGGGGTGAGCTGTCAAAGGGCCAGCGCTGCTTCCGAAATCCAGATAAACTAAACCATAATAGCATCTCCCACTGGTACCCCGCGATCCAGCAAACCTTAGGAACTGGGATTTCAGGCAGAGCTAAAGGCTGGGGAAAACCCAGGACAGGCAACACCTTCCAGATAAGCATGCGGAGTAATTCGGGGATAACCAGCTGCCATCACATACAAATCTCAATGCCCCGATATTTCTGCCTTCCCAACCCAGAGGGACCTCCAAGAGATGCTCGGAAACCAGGTGCACCAAATCCAGCATCACCCAGGGTGGTTCATAACCTATTAATCCCACCTCCGTGGAGAGCCAGCGAGGAACTGGATTTATTCATCTCGCGCCGAAATTTGTAGCAAGAAATACGGTTATTGCCGCCTGCGTTTCCGTGTGGTTTGTGCCGTTCCGCAGGCAAAAAGGCTTCACGCTGGAACTACCCGGAGTAAGTGTTTTACCATCCCTCGCCCGGTGAATAACGTGCTAATGGCTCAGCTGAGGAGAGCGGAGACCTGCTGGGGCTCTGCCCAAGGCATCCGAGATTTCCAAGAGTTCAGGAAGAGCAAGTCAAACCGCCTCCAGAATAAGTTAAATATAGATACACTTAAAAGAGGGGAAATTTGACTAAATCACTGCTCATCTCCAAAAACCAGAAGGAAGTCTGCAAAAAGGCTGGTTCCAGGAGGGACAAAAGGCGATGGTGCTTCTCCCTGTAGTGGCAAGACCATCCCACAGGGCCCTGGGGTGAGAAGAAAAGGGCTTAAAATATTCCGATGGCTTCATAAGATGCCTGTTTCTGGGCAACAAGAGCCGCATGTCTTCCTGGGTGCTCCGGGTAACTCTTGGTGGCGGATGGAGGTGCTGGGGACGGGGACGGGGGGTGACGTGCTTGGGTGAAGCCTGGTGGGAGAGGTGGTGGCACTGGGGAGACCCTGCCAGCGCCAGCTTTGGCTGAGAGGTTGCTGCAGGAAAGGGTTAGAGAGCAGCTGCTTTAGTGAGGAAGCAGAAAGACAAACTTTAAATATTTGTGCTTGGGAGAAGCAGTTATTACCTCGTTTATCTTCCTGCGGAGCCACGGCGCTTGGCCGGAGCTGGGAGAGGGGCTGCACGGGGCTCTGCGGCATGGAGCCTCGGAAGGAAGAAGAGCTTGGCCAAAGCATCCACCAAAGGGGGGAAAAAAAGAGTTTTTTTTCCCTTCTGATTTGCCCCCATTCATGAATCTGAAGCCAATCTGACAGAGGCAAGAAATGTCCCACTTCTTATTCTACCTCAAGGTAGGAATTCATGGGTTTTGGGTTTTTTTTTTTTTCCCCTAAACCATATGGAAGTTGAACAGATAATGGGGCAGAGCAGCAGGGAAACGTTTTCACTTTATCGACACCACCTCTTGCCTTCTTTTGTCCGGCGGAACCTACTGGAAACCATTGGCAAGTCTATTTTCGGCGAAAGGTAACGACCCTGAAGGCCCAGGCGGCAGCGACAGCCTGCGGTGCGGTGGCCGAGAGGCCAGAACGCAGTGCTCCGCTCATTAAACACCGCTGTTTTCATTTATCGCTGAGAGTTTTCTGTCGTACTCCGAGGACCGAGCAAAACAGTCATTACGGGCTCCGTATTTCCTTATTTATTCAGTCGCTCTTGCTGGGGTTTTTTGGGGGGGTCCTAGTCTGAGCCTCTCTTACCCACTCTTTCTTCCAAACAGCCTTTCCTGCATCTGTATCAAGCCGCAGACCCCTTTTGCAGGTGTTCCTCTAGTGTTATTCAGACGAGATGACGAGGTTTAATTGCCCCAAAGACATTTCTTTAGGTATGAAAGATGCCTAGTGGTACAGGGATGCCGCCTCTTAAAAAAAGAGGTCCTATGAGCTCGGGGAAAGCTTAGCTTGGTGAAGCCCTAGTGCAAGAAGCATTTCCCAGGGGGAAAAAAAAAAAAAAAAAGCTTGTATAGGCAGTATACACACACACAGAGCACATCGAATGCGCCAAAAGCAGTTTGGCTTTCCCGAGTAGATGAATCCTTACCGTTTAGCTCAGACCAACTGAAGTCGCTGCATGAAACACAGCGGCTGCCTCAGCTGCGCCCTGTGACGTTGACCTGCCGGTACAGCATCACCGGGCAGTTCAACGACAGGTTATAATTACCGTCACGGCATTTCCACACAAAGGGAGTTACAGCAGAGACGCGCTTTGGAGCACTCGCACAGCTGGAGTGGCCTCCAAAGCCCTCGGCGTCCGTCTCCTGCGAGCGCGGGGGCTTCTCCAGCGGGACACCGGCCGGGGAAGCGCGGCCCGTCCCCAGAGAGAGCGCAGATATTTCACTTCAATAGATTTTTTGCTGCCCACCGTTAACGGTGCTTCTGCGGCGCCCAAGGCCAGTTTCCCACCACCCAGAAGTCCTCCTCGCTGCTGCTTCACGAAATGTTGAACGCTGCGTCCCAACAAGCTGCAACTGCAGGAGTGATAAAAAGAAAACCTCTCGCTGGAAGAAGAGTTGGCTCCGAGCAAAGCCTTCCCCCACCCCCCCTAAAACTGCAGTTCCTTTCCTCGCAAGACCCTCTGCTCACCTCCCCAGCCCCCCCGGCCCGTCCTCTTCCCCCACCTCCCACGAAGGACACGGCGGAGCCAGTGGTGGCCGACCCCACACCGTAGATAGTCTCATTTTTTAAATAAATGGGGTTATAGAGCTGACAAAGACGAACAATTGCTTTTTCCGATGGCAGTAAGTTGGCCTGTAGAAGGAGGGAGCTGATACTACACGGAGAGACTTGCTCTGCCATTAAAAACGCAGGTCGTGTAAACCACGCTCAACGTCTCTTATGCCTTAAGGAGAATGAAAACTGTGACACACAAAAGGCAACACCGAGCAGCCTTCTAAGGATGAGCCGTTTTACCACCACCTTCCCTTCCCTTCCCTTCCCTTCCCTTCCCTTCCCTTCCCTTCCCTTCCCTTCCCTTCCCTTCCCTTCCCTTCCCTTCCCTTCCCTTCCCTTCCCTTCCCTTCCCTTCCCTTCCCTTCCCTTCCCTTCCCTTCCCTTCCCTTCCCTTCCCTTCCCTTCCCTTCCCTTCCCTTCCCTTCCCTTCCCTTCCCTTCCCTTCCCTTCCCTCCTTATTTCGCCTGGTGAACTGAGGGCTCGGGAACCCCCCCGGGCACCGTCACAGCCCTTGGCTGGGCTCACGCGGGGCCTGTGGATGCAGCCTCCGAAATGCAGCCTATTGTCCGCAGGGAAAGCACCCATCACAGCACCCAACACTCGCCTTGGTTTTATAGCCCATGAAATAATATACAGAATAGCCTGTTTTTATTCCTTGAAGTTCTTCTGCTGCCTTTTGAAGTGGGCTTTCTGCAGCCCATGCTCCTCCCACCGCTGCTGCCTCTGCCAGCGCCTAACAGCCTGATTTCCAAAGAGCCGGGATAATTATTTCACTTAACTCCAACAAATCATGTTGTTTAACTCCAAGACGTGAGCCTGCGACCATAAACCCTCCGAGGGCTGGGACCGAAAGCACTGCTGGTAACGCGGTAGGGGGCAGTTTCCAGCGGGCCCGCGGCACATCCCGGTATCAGACACCTCCCACCGCCTCCCGCTGCCCCCCGCGGCGCAGAGCCCGGGGTCTCGCTGGGTCGGGCAAACCCAGCCTCTCCGGGTGGATGTTCCCTCTCCACGACCCGCCGGATCCCTCAGCGCTGGGGAATTGTTGGAAGTGCTGCGGCTGATTTATGAATGTCCCCGTTTCTGCCTCGCTGCCTATTCCCTCGGCAGCTCCTCCTCCTCAGCGCGCCGCAAGATGACTTTTGAGAGCTCACATTTTAATTTCTTAAAGCATAGCAAGCTCTTGCCGCTGCAAATTAATGAAGACGTCTTAAACCCCAGTTTACTTTTCATTCAGTCAGTTTACCCTTCCCTCAGCTCCTGTGGCAGATGGCAAGAAGCTCCTTAGTTATGCTTCGCGGTCACCATGTCCCCTCTCGGAGCAAAACCTGGCTTTTGCCGTACTGAATTCTACGTTGCTCCCCGAGCCGGTGGTGGGAGATGGGGCGCCTTGTGCCAGACCCCAAAAACTGACAGCCACATCCCCCGAGGCGGTACCACCACCATGGATGGAGCAGCGCTGGGAGACACCCCCCCCAAAACCCCACAGCCAGAGCAAGGCTTTTACCGCGTTTTAATATCCACCTTTTTCTGGGGAAAAAATAAGACCCGGGCATTAACTGCAGTGGTGGTGGTGGGGGGTTGTCCTGCAGCCCCTGGTTTGCCGTCCCTGGCAGCAGGGAACTCGTGGTGATTCAGCCCAGAAACCCCCCGCAGCCTGGGCTGCATCCCCAGCAGCGTGGGCAGCAGGGCGAGGGGGGGATTCTGCCCCTCTGCTCCGCTCTGGGAGACCCCCCTGCAGCGCTGCCTCCAGCTCTGGGGCACCAACAGCAGAAGGACACGGAGCTGTTGGAGCGCGGCCAGAGAAGGCCCCGGAGATGCTGGGAGGGCTGGAGCCCCTCTGCTGTGGGGACAGGCTGAGAGAGCTGGGGGGGTTCAGCCTGGAGAAGAGAAGGCTCCGGGGAGACCTTCCAGCCCCTTCCCGTCCCTCAAGGGGCTCCAGGAAAGCTGGGGAGGGACTCTGGAGCAGGGAGGGGAGCCGTGGGACGAGGGGGAAGGGTTTTACACTGGCAGAGGGGAGATTGAGCTGGGATCTGAGGAAGAAATTCTTGGCTGTGAGGGGGGTGAGCCCCTGGCCCAGGTTGCCCAGAGAAGCTGTGGCTGCCCCATCCCTGGAGGGGTTCAAGGCCAGGTTGGACGGGGCTTGGAGCAACCTGGGCTGGTGGGAGGTGTCCCTGCCCAGGGCAGGGGGTGGAATGAGATGATCTTTAAGGTCCCTTCCCACCCAAACCATTCTGTGATTCTATGGTCTGCCCCCTCTGTGGGGCAGAGACCCCTCCGTGGGGTCCCGCAGCCGCAGGGTCCCAGGCGGGGGGCGGCCGCCCCAGCCTCTGCTTTGCTCCAGCCAATGTACCGGCTGCTGATTAGTGTAATCAGGCTGACGCCACGCGAGCGGCCCCGCAGCGTGCGGGGTGACGGGCACTAATTTCAGAAAATGAGTCTGAGCGCTCTTTTATTGTCATAAAGGTAAAAGCGGTGGCGAGCGGCTCTCCGTTGCTATAGGAACCCATCAACCCGGGGGAAAAGCCAAATTGTTGGACTGACACGGCTCCTTCGGAGGTGGCAGCGGGGGCTCTGCTGGTGACACCCCGCCTGGCCTGACAACGGCACCGGGGCAGCTGCAGGGGGTGGAACGCAGCGGTGCCGAGGTTTTCCAGCGCTTCTCCGAGCCCGGATGTGACCATGCATCAATAGCCACCCCACACACGGCCTGAGATGCCCCTCTCCGAAATTCGGCATCTCTGGCAGCTCCTTGGCTTGAGCTTTCACAGAGCCTCAGCTCCGCGTGTCTGAACCTGCCGAGGTGTTGTGCTCTGGTGGCGCCTACTGCTTCTGTTGGCCATAGAAAGACCGTGGAGAGCCCGTTCAGCCATACCCACCTCTTGGAACCACCTAAAACTCAGTGAAATCCATCCCCGCTCTGGGAGGGATAGTCCCCGTTCCCCTGCAGGCCTCTGGACACAGCAGTGAGGACGGCCGAGGGTGGGGGAGGCACCGAAAGCCTCCCCACGGCGCAGATGCACAAGGGGCAGAGCCGGGACGAAGCTCAGCTCCCCAAAATCCGCCATTTCCCTGCCCCAGGTCTCTGATTTCCATCCCTCCGCCCAGGCAGAGAGCCGTGTTGCCTCCCAGCATCGGCCCCAGCCTTCCCAGTTAGCCCAGCGGCTTGATGCAGACTGATTCTACGCCCCGCTCCCTGCAAAGTTGTAGCATCCATGAGCCGATGCGGGTTTTGGGGTATGTTTTTTAGCAGTTGTACAATCCGATGCTTTCCACTGCACACAACTAGGTCCAAGGGTGAATTTTAGGCGGTGGATGGTGACTCCTCGCAAGCTGCTTTCCAGCCAGCAGCGTGCCCGTGTTTTCCTGTGAGCCCCAGGGCCGGAACGAAAGGAAACTGGCGCCGCGTGATAAAGGAGGTCGAAGTCGAATGGAAGAGATAAGGACGAAGTGGCCGAGGGAGGAAAAGCTCTGCATCATCGCATGTCCCACTGAAATTAAATTCACGAAACATAAAGCTGCTTTAAAGGAAAACCATTAAAGAGAACCCAACATTCCAGAAAATCCAAAGACTTTGTGCGTACGGAGCTCCGGTCCCACCCGTGGGATGTTTTTAGGGGGGTACGAGCTTTGCTGCTGCTGCTGCTCCATCCCCACCCTGCGGACGTCGCTCGGAGACACGGAGCCGATCCCGCAAACACCCCCGGCACCAGGAGCCCGGAGAAGCCCCCGGGATCGCTGACATTTGGGAATGTTTTGCTCAGCGACGGATGCGACCCTCTGCCTTACCCCAGTGCACAGCTTGGAAAAACATCCCCCCCCCCCCGCCATGGGAGTCTGTGGTTAGTTGTGATGAGCTGGGGAGAGACAGGACCAGGTCAGAACTCGGGGTGCGGAGCCCCCACCTCAGATCCGAGACTAAAATCTGGATGAGCATTTGGCAGCTCTGCCAATTCCCGCTGCCGGCCCCCAAAAATATAACCCAGCTGTAAACATCCCTCCTATCCTCCGCTGTGAACGGAATTTAGGGAATCAGTGGGATGGAGGGATGCACTTGATAAAAATGATGGAAATCCGGGTATGTGGACCCGAGCACGTGAGATGCCACAAACTGGGCATGGTGCCTGGACACAGCCACAAGCCCAGGGCGTTTTTGGGGTGCGAAGGTCTGGAGAACCCCCCCGTCCCAGCCTGATGTTAGCGATACCCCGGGGGGCACAGGGCTGGGGACACACACGGCCATCCTGGCGCAGACCCAGGGCGATGCTTACAGCCCTCCTCTGGTACACACAGACAAGGGAAAAAAAGCATCTAGCGCCCAAACTTGCCCAAATTCAGCTTTTTTTTTTTTGCTTGCACTTAGCCCCAAGCTGGCCAAATTTAAACTAAAAGAGGAATAAGGTTGATGCGAGAGCGATGGACGCAGCAGGCGCGGGGGCAGCTCAGCAGCGAGCCCGGCGCTGGTAACGCTTTCCTCAATGTCCCGAAAGAGGAGGATTTGAGAGAGAAACGGGACAGCAGCATGAGAGAACCGGGTGATGGGGGCAGCAGTATTTTGGCAGGGGGACGAAGGCTCGCTGCGGGTTTTACCAGGGCTCCGAAGGGAAAAAAATCTGCGTTTGCTGCCGGCGTGTACGTGATGCTGATAAAGGGCCAAAGTTTTGGACTGAGAGCCTTGCAGCTCTTCATCCCCCAAAACACGGCAAAAAAGGGGTATTGCAATAATCACGCTGGGGTACAACGGGAGCCTGGGCAAAGCTTGATCGGGCCAAAGGATGAATTTTTAAGATTTGCCCTCAAACTCAGCCAAGGGCAGGGCCTGGCCCTCCTTACCCCGGCAGGGACCGTCACCCTCCGGAGCCCCCCTGAGCCCAGAGCAAGGCCGGGAGGTATCCGGGCAGGTCTATTGATGCTCCTTCCTCCTGTATTAACAAGAAATCTTCATTTCTACACTTGCCCCAGGGAGTTTTTTAGGCTGCCAGCTCCTTCCTTCCACCGAAGCCGACACAGTTGCCGGGTCTCCATAATTATTTCCACGCGGGCTGTATTTATTGGCAATTAAACGGTTCAGGGGCTCCGAGACATTAGTCTCCTCTCAAGATGCTGCCTGCCAGATGATTGCTTCCTGCCAGCAATCCCGGCGGGATGGGGAATTCTGCCGAGCCCCCCGGGGCTGCGCGGGGATGCGGGGGAGCAGCTGGCAGAGCCCCCACCCCCCACCCCCACCGGGGCTCCGCTCGCCCTCGGAAAAATAATGCCGCAACACAACCCCCCGGTCGGCAATTCCGGAGCCAATGGGAAGGGATGGTGTTTGCTTTAAACGTATTTCCAGCCAGGTGGATCCGAGCCCCAGGAGCCCAGGGAGGGTGCAAGGGATGGTGTGTGCGGCATCCGAGGGAAACGGCCTGGGAAAAATGCAGCGAGCCGGGAAAAGATGCAGCGAGTTGGCCAAACTTGCACTGGGAACGCAGGGAAAAAATGCAGCGAATTGGTAAAACATACAGAGACCACAGAAAAAATTTGCAAACCGGGAAAAGCACGTGGTGAGCTGGTAAAACCCGAAGCAAAGCCAGCAACACGCAGGAAACACACAGTGGCTCTGGCAAGGTGTGCAAAATCCGGGCAAAATATGCAGCAGCCCCAGCGAAATATCCACTGATGCCAGTAAAATACGCAGCGGCTCGGTACAACGTGCTGTGGCTTTTGCAAAACGTGCAATAATTCTGATAAAACATGCTTCAGCCCCATCGAAATCTGCAGCGATCCCAGCAAAACGTGCAGCAACCTGGTAAAACACAGAGCAAGCCCAGTAAAACGTGGTAAAGCGTGTAGCAGCTCTGGCCAGAGGTGCAATAACCCCGATACAACACCCAGCAGCCCCAGGAAAACAGGCGGTGATCCCGGTAAGACACGCAGCAGCCTGGCAAAACACCCAGTGACCTGCTGAAACACAAAGCGGTCCCAATAAAATGCAGCAGCCCGGGAAAAACATGTACCGACCCAGGAAAAAAATGCAGCAACTCTGGCAAGACATGCAGTAACCCTGATACAACAGGCAGCAGCCCCGGGAAAATAGGCAGCAACCTCGTAAAACACGCAGCAACCCAGGAAAACATGCAGGAGCCCTGGGAAAACACGCAATAGCCCTCATAAAACATGCAGAAGTCCTGGGAAAACATGCAGAAGTCCCGGGAAAACATGCAGCAGCCCCGACAAAATATGCAACAGCCCCGATAAAATATGCAACAGTCCTGATAAAACATGCAGGAGCCCTGGGAAAACATGTAATAGCCCTGGGAAAACATGCAGCAGCCCCAACAAAACATGCAATAGCCCCAATAAAACATTCAGGATCCCTGATAAAACATGCAGGAGCCCTGGGAAAATTTGCAATAGCCCTTATAAACATGCAATAGCCCTGGGAAAACATGCAGAAGTCCCAGGAAAACATGTAATAGCCCTGGGAAAACTTGCAGCAGCCCTGATAAAACATGCAGTAGCCCCAAAAAAACATGCAGGAGCCCTGGGAAAACATGCATCAGCCCCGATAAAATATGCAATAGCCCTGACAAAACATGCAGGAGCCCTGGGAAAACACCCAGCAGCCCTGGGAAAATTTGCAATAGTCCTGGGAAAACATGCAATAGCCCCTGGAAAATATGCAGGAGTCCCGGGAAAACAAGCAATAGCCCTGATAAAAGATGCAGCAGCCCTGGGAAAACATGCAATAGGCCTGGGAAGACATGTAGAATTCCTGGGAAAACATGTAATAGCCCTGATAAAACATGCAGCATCCCTGGGAAAACATGCAATAGCCTTGATAAAACATGTAATAGCCCTGGTAAAACACGCAGCAGCCCTGGGAAAACATGCAATAGCCCTGGTAAAACTTGCCATAGCCCTGATAAAACGTGTAATAGCCCCGATAAAACAAGCAGCAGCCCTGGGAAAACCCCCTTGGCCCTGGTGAAGCCTGTGGTGACCTGGTAAAACATTTGATGGTCCGGTAAAACCCACAGCGGCGCTTGCGGTGCCCCGGTGCAATACGCCATGGACCGTCACCCCGGCAGAGGGGATGGGAGAAGGGATGGGCGGGAGGCAGCTCGGATGCGGTGGGGTGGGGGGTAATATCGCTGAGAAACAGGGGTGGGAGCCCAGACAGGGCAAAAAGCCAGCCCTGAGCTGGGCAAGGCACCCAGAGCGGGCTGGGGAAGGGCCCCGGGGGGAAGAGCCCGGTGTTGCGCAGCAGGGGGGGGGCGCTTGGCCTCCAGCAGCCAGCGACAGGATCTGGGCCGGTTATTAAAAAAAAAAAAAAAAAAAAGAAAAAAGAAAGAAAAAAAGAGAAAGACAGGGAAAAGAAAGAAAAAAAAGTAAAAGAAAGAAAGTAAGAGAAGGAAAGTAAAAGAAGGAAAGTTTGACTGTAATTGCGAAGTTGGGGAGGCTGCTCTGCTCCCCAGGGGCTGCGGCAGCAGCTCGGCTGCAGGACCCCCACGGGCACAAAGCCCATCGGAAACACGCTCGGTGCCAGATTTCCAGACCAAGAAGAGCTTCTCGCTCCTGACCCAGGCGAGGAACATCATTCCGTGTCACAGGAGTGTCCCCAGCCTGGCTCGGGGACAGGGGAGAGACGAAAACACAGGATGGGGCTGCGGGGACCACGCTGCATCTCCGGGAAAGCACCCGCTAGAGGGAACAGTGGGTGCCCAAAACCACCCCAAAAGCTGCTTGCAACTATTCAAAGAGCCATTAAAACAAGACGCAGGGCTCATGCTTGCATATTGCAAGACTTTTCCTTTTTTTTTTTTTAATTATTCTAAGGAATTATCTGAAGTTCCCAAGATCCCAGTGTGTTCCTGCAGAGCTGCTTTGGGGCAGCATCCAGCGCGGTGCTGAGCGCCCAGACAGAGGGGAATTTTCAATAAACCAGGTGTTTTCGCTGCCGCCCCGCAGATCCCCACCTCCTCGCCATCAGCGGCTGCCGCTCGGTACGGCGGGGGCTTCGGTGAGAGCCTCGGGGACCCCAACTGCCCCCCGGCCCCTGGGTCTCAGAGAGCGACCTCCTTCACCCCAAAGGTGGGGCTCGCTGCTCGCGGGGCTCCAATCAGCTCCGCACCCGTTTGGACTTGGCAATGAGTCCTGGGAAGCGGGATGGAGGCAGTGGGACGAGCCAGAGGCCTGTGGATCCAGATACTTAAATGCATATATTATGTTCTCAGGTTTTACATTTCAGGCTTTCACCGCTTTCCTCCCGCCTGGCCCCTTCCCCAGCTTTAGCTGGTGTTTCGCAAATGAGCCCGAATCGCCCCAATTCCGCCCCGCTGCTGCCAGAACAGCAGAGCCGGTCCCCAGCCGCGCTATTGCGCTGCTTGTCCCTTACTCCTCGCTGTTGTTCACGTGTCTGAAAAGTCGATTAAAGAGCCGCAGCTTCGGCAGGGCTGGCATCACGCCCCGGCGCTGCTCCTGGTTTTAGCAGCCCTGTTTTCCGTGTTTTCCTTCTCGTCTGGTGCTCCCCAACAGACACACGGCAAGAAAGGTATTGCGCTGGTTGTTCTGGGCGTATTCCCAAGCTGCCGACCCCTGTGTGTTGGAGCAGAACGGGGATACACCCCCAGGGCTTTTAGGAGAGCAGAAGGATGCGTTTGAGCCCCAAAGCGTCCCGTTGTTTCCCATTTCTCCCATTGCCCGAGCTCCCATCGGGAAACACCACTCACCGCAGTGCTGCCGCGGAGGTGCGGGTCCCCACGCCGCTCCTCGCCGGAGAGTCTCCGGTTTGTGGATAAATCCCGGTTGTGCTCTCCTTTTGCCCTCCCTTCCAGCACAGCCAGGCTTCCGCGGCTCCCGATGGCGCTCCGGACGAGCTGTGCAGCGAATTCACCCGGCTTCTTGGCCCGAAGTCGCGTCAGGCTGTGCTGGAAGCAAAGAGAAGATGCAATTTATAATTCCGCGTTTTGGATCTGCAGAGAAAAAGGCCTTGGGTAAGTTTTAAAAAACTAAAGGTGGCTTTTTTTCCAGAGGAAAATGAAGCTACGTCCTAGGTCCTCATAGGCAAGTGCAAAACAGACCTGGAGAATTCCCTGCCAGCGGGATGAGGTTGGATATCAGCGAGGCAGGAGACCCCCGGCCTATTACGTGAGCTGGGATTTCAGTTTTGGTTCCCAGTCGCAATAACGACATCCCTTGAGACCCCCTAACGACCCCCCAGTCCCTCGGAGCGGGACAAGGGGCGCAGGACTTGGCTGCGCAAGAGGTTCCAGTGCTGCAGGAGCAGCCCAAAGACTGCTCCAGGGCTTGTTCCCCGGCCGAGGGTTGGGGTGAGCTGTGCTGTCGGCTGCAAAAGTGCACAAATACACAAATGCATGCAAAATAATACGCAGATTTGCACAATAGGGTCAGCATCAACCCAGCCCCTGGGGTGGCTCCTGAAACGCTGCAGCCCCTGCGCCTGCCTGGAGTACAAAAAAATGCCATTTGGGAGAGTCTTAACGATGCTTTTAACCAGAGCCTTTTGCAGAGATGTGCCCCGATGGCACAACAGAAAGGCAGCCTGGTCTTACGGCCTTTTTTCTACACCCCGGAATTTCTATCGGAGCACCGGTACCTACAGCCGCCCCCGATGCCTGGGCAGGCAACACCCTTTGGGTGCAAATCCCTCGATTTTCCTGATGGGCATCACTACGGCAGGACAGGATCCATCTCTTGGGGTCTGACAGCAGCTCCTGGCCCCCGGCGAGGCGATGGCCACCAGTGCATGTCCCTCTGCTGCAGCAGGGAGGATTTACCTCCTGTACGGCACCTGTGGGGCCACAGAGCATCCCCCGGGAGCCCGTGCTGTGCAGGGGGGATGCAGCCCCCCGGAGGGCGTCTCGCTGCTGCTCCTGCTCCCACAGCCCCCCACATCTCCCACCAAAGCACGGGGTTCGCTCGCCTGGTTTGGGTGGGAAGGGACCTTAAGGATCATCTCATCCCACCCCTGCCCTGGGCAGGGACACCTCCCACCAGCCCAGGTTGCTCCAAGCCCCGTCCAACCTGGCCTTGAACCCCTCCAGGGATGGGGCAGCCACAGCTTCTCTGGGCAACCTGGGCCAGGGGCTCACCCCCCTCACAGCAAACAATTTCTTCCTCAGATCCCAGCTCAGTCTCCCCTCTTGCAGTGGAAAACCCTTCCCCCTTGTCCCATGGCTCCCCTCCCTGATCCAGAGTCCCTCCCCAGCTTTCCTGGAGCCCCTTGAGGGACTGGCAGGGGCTGGAAGGTCTCCCCGGAGCCTTCTCTTCTCCAGGCTGAACCCCCCCAGCTCTCTCAGCCTGTCCCCACAGCAGAGGGGCTCCAGCCCTCCCAGCATCTCCGGGGCCTCCTCTGGCCCCGCTCCAACAGCTCCGTGTCCTTCTGCTGTTGGGGACTCCAAGGCTGGACACAGGACTCCAGGTCCAGCAAAGAGCTCCGAGCATCATTTTGCTTGTTTTGCCCAATACTTTTTCTGGTACCTACATTAACTTCTTTTGTTTTCCTGATGCCCTGGCTTCAGCCAGGAAGGAGTTAATTTTCTTTTTAGGGATTGCTGTGAAAGGAATGTCAGTACCACCTCTGGTGTTTAGTTGTTGCTAAGTGATGTTTACACTATTCAAGGGCTTTTTTCAGCTTCCCACAGAAGCGCAGGCAGAGGGATGGAATGGCCAATGGAATATTCCATACCATAGCCCTCATGCTCAGTATAGAAATGGGGGTCAGCTGGGGGGTGAGAGGCAGCGATTGATGCTTCGGATGATGCCAGTTCACTGGGTGGTGAGAGTGACCCCTGTCATTATTGTTGTTATTATTATTTTTCCTTTTCTGCTATTATTTCTATTAAACTGTCTTTCTCTCAACCCATGAGGGTTTTTTTCCTCACTTTCCCCTCCTTTTTTCCCCTCTTTTACCCACCCTCCTCGGGGCGGCTGCGTGGCTCTAGCTGCCGGCTGGGGTGAACCCACGACGCGGCCGTCACAGCAGGCGGAGAAATGCCGGTGTCAAACCCCGTGGCGTCCTGTGACCTGGCTGCGCAGACCTGCTTTGCAGCCCAAATAACACAGGCCGCCTTAAACTTCTGCTGACGCTCTGGCGAGACCATTTGTGGAAGCTTTGGGTGCTGCTCCAGCGCCATGCCAGGGCAGCCGAGCCATCGGCTCTGCACACCCGCCTTGCAGTTTAAGGGCAAATAGAAATTTTGGGTTTTTTGGCTCGTACGTCCCCAAAACGCCGGCAGCACTCGCCAGCGGCCAATGATGATGAAGCGTAAAAACCCAACAGTGATGGGCGGAGGTGCCGGATGCTGGGATTGATCTGCAGTGATTTGTGGGCTGTATTTTGGGGAGAAAGGCAGGGATTGGGAGCCCGGGAGTCACCCTGTGCCGAGCCATGTGGAGATGGATGTCTCCGCGTTGCAGTCCTGGACTGCAGCATCCAAGCCCAAAGCTGCAGCCCAGCGCCTTGAGGGCTCTGCAGTCCTGCCCATGTCCCATTGAGAAAGAGGGGAAAAAAAAAGGAGAAAAAGGGCTTTTTGCTGCAGCAAAACACGCCGGCTGTGATCTCACCCGGAGCCTCGAAAGTATTGCAGCTCTTTTCCCACGGTTGCTTCTCCATTATTCTTTTTAATAGGCTGTGACGCCACCGGTGCAGGCTGCAGTCGTTTGCTGAACGGGGCTCTAATGTAAAGCATGCGCTGGCAGCGCCGAGGAAGTTTGGAGGGATGGAAAAAATCCTACCCTTATAGGATAGGAAAAAAGCCTATTCTTATAACGTGCACCGAGGAGACAGGAAAATCCAGGAGTTCGGGAGGTCGGCAGAACCTCTCCCACCCTTCGCACGGGATTGTCCCTACAAAATGCTTCCCGGGGCACTTCCAACCCCCCGGGCAGGAACGCGGGGCACCCCCAGGTGCTGGGGCGCGATGCCCGAGTCCCCCAAGGGACCCATGTGCTTTTTTCACACACGACTTGGAGAAAAGCTGGGACGCTGTTGGAAAAGCACAGGAAAGCGGATTTTTCAACACGACGCTGCTCTCTCTCTCCTCCCTCCAGTTACCAGGGATATTTTCTTTTCTTTAACCACTCTATCAGCCTTTGAGAGGAAGCTGTAGCAACACGTCCTGCGTCGCCGTGGCTGACGCCGAGTCCCGCTGGGACGGGGAGGGCGGTGGGTAATTCCCACGGAGGGAGCGCAGACCCTGCTTCGGGTTGGAGCTGTGCCCGGAGACCCCGACACGACCATCCTTTCATTCCGCAAAACTGGGACTCCGTTCAGGTCGTAAAAATGACAGCTTTGCTCCCAAATCTCTTCCATGTGTGCGCTGGGGCCGTATCTGCCGCAATGGGGGGAAAAAAAAAAAAATAAAAAAATCAGTCTTTTCCATGGGCAAATCCAAGAAACCGGCCTGACCGCGAGGGAGCCAGCTGTGGCCCCCATCAGCCCAGCTCCTGGCCAAAACCTGCCCTGAAAACAGGCGGACAAGGCGTCGGAGGGAGCAGGTCCCCAGCGAGGACAACCTGGATGTGGTGCTGGGGGAGCAGCCAGGCGGGGGACAGCCAAGGAGGTGTCTGTCCTGCAGAAGCTCCTTTAGTCCAGCTTCATTTCAAGCCTCCAGGTGGAAGTCTGGTCACTTAAAAGCCACTTACCAGTTTATCGGAAGGATTTGAAAAATGCCCGTTTGATTTGAGGAGCTGGGTGAGACCCGGCCGGCTGTGAGGCACCGAGCCTGACCTGCCCGGTGACAGTTCCCCCATGTCCCTTCCCGGCGCCGATTAAAAGCCCTTGGCCAAGGGATGCGCAGGAGTCGGTGCAACGAGCACCTCGCACGGGGCTGCACTGATGATAATTAAGAGGAGATAGCCAGATGATAATTAAGAGCAACCTCTTAAGACGCCACTTAGCGGGAAGCAAGACACGTCTCTGTCAGCTGGCTGGTATCGCTCATGGCCAATGGTGGTGGGTAGCCGGCCCTCCCCACAGCACGCCATCTGCCATCCATGCGCCAACCATCCATCCATCCATCCATCCATCCATCCATCCATCCATCCATCCATCCATCCATCCATCCATCCATCCATCCATCCATCCATCCGCCCCCATGAAAGGCTCCAGCTCCGCTCCTGCCGCTCTGCTGGGAAAAAGGGGAGCTTTAAAACTCCTACTCTTTCCTAATTGCCTCGTTTGGCCACCGATACCCAAGCGCTAATTGCTGACGGCCAGCAAGCCACTCACAATTAGCTGCAAGGAACAGCAGGAAAGGTTTTAACCAGTGGCATTTTTTTTGTATTTTTAAAACAAAACCAGCCGCCCTCTCTTGCTGTGAGTCAGCTATTTCTCTAGCAGATGGCCAAAAAAGCACAGTTTAAGGCTGCTACCTTAGGGTACGTAGGAAGTGTGCGTGCAATGCGAATTCCCTCTCCTCCGTACGGCCTTCCCAGGGCAGGATTCTCTCTCCCAGACCTCGGCACCTCTCCTCTCCTTCAGCATCTTCACCGGGACCTTGTCCATCTCTTCCTTCTGGCATCGAGGCGAGACGTAGCTTTGTGCCACCCTGCGTTTTCCATCTTGGCCACAGCCCTGATTTCTGTTCTCCCTCCAGCCTCACGAAACACATCCTAGGGGATCAAAGAGCCTTTTCCCACCCCTGAGCCCCACAAGGCCACGGAAAGGTGTCACCCCGCCAACTAAACGTCACAGGTCGAGTCACGGCCCTCACAGCCACATCCCCACAGACAGGACTTTGGGCTGCCTCGGAATTACCTGCAGCAAAGCCAAACCCTCTAATTCCTTGTGCGAGGGGTTATGAGGGATCAGGGGCACCAGATAGTATCTTTTTTTCGTCCCTAATATGTCACACATTTGGGGGCTGATGTAGTAAAACTATCCATAAACACACTACTAACCCCAGGGCCACCCAGCCCCTCTCTCTGCCTGCTGGCAATGGCACATTCCCAGTTTCCCCAGTTGCCACAACCTGATACTTGCAGTGAATTCGGCCTTGATGCAAATGTGCTGGTTCTGAATGGTGACATTCTTCAGATTAAAACACAGTTCTCTCAGGTCTGGTCTAGGAGCTGCAGGTCACCATCTAATCCCAAATTTACACCTCACTTGAAACCAGGATTATCATTTCTTGTCCAATGCCAAGCTGGGGAAGACCAAGCTCCCTCTAAGATTCTCAGTCCTAAATATCCAGAATTATTTCACCTTGACCCCAAATCCCTACAAACATACAGGTAAATCCTACCATGAATGGGAAGCCCGTGGCTGCCACCCTTGGATCCATAGTCTATCATCCGGTTTTCCACCCATCCCCTGGTTGCTCTTGGAAATCCTAGCACTTGAACTGATTTTAGCATGCGTGATTTTCTTGGACAGTCACTCCTAGAGACAAGACGGATATTTTATTTCCTCTGTCGAGCTCACTGCCTATTTTTAAGCATTGCACTGATGCAAGAGAAAGCAAGGTCAACACCTCATGGCTTGGTCTACTGCCATACTCAATGGGTGGAGAGTGAACAACATCAGACAAGAGTTTTAGCCATGAATCTGCACTCATTTTCCTATTTCTGCATATAATTCCTCGAAGAAGCAGAGTATTGCTGGACTGATTTTTCATTAACCTGAAGAGGGCTGCTTTGGAATAACTCCACTGGTTCAAACCCTATACAGAGGAATAAAACTGCACGCAGGGCAACCCTGCTTAATTTGGTGGCACCAGCGCTGGAGAAAGAGCAGATGAGGCTCGTACAAGCCCTTTCCATCCAGTTGATACTTCCGATTTCTCCATTTATGGCTCTTTTGAGCCAAAGGACAAATTGCCAAGAATAAACGTATCTGAGGAGAATCGCGTGGAGGCACGTGGGCTCCCGCAGAAGTTGCGTGACCGATGAGGTGTCCCCTCCTCCTTGCCGCTGGCTCTGGGCCTGGAAATATTTTGCTCGCAATGCAACTTCCATTATTTCCATAGCAACCATCTTTTGTCAGGTCTCAAGACTGGAGATTTTTTTTAACAACGCCATTTGCCAATTCAAGCCCCAGAAGGAAGTGGGCTGCAAAAGGAGAAAGTTCTCATTCAAATGCAAAATAGCTGCAATAATACCGAGGGGGGCGGGGGGAGCCCATCGCTTGGGCACGTTGCTTTTCATCCAGCCCTTCCTCCTGAGCTTGGTTTACGCCGCGTGAAAGAGCTTCATCCAGTGGCACTTTTGACACTGGAAGCCATGATGCGCGTTGGGGCAGTCGGACAATGCCAAGCCCAGCTGGCACGGCCCTGAATGAGATTTCCCTCTCCTTAACAAAAAGATATTTCTTTGCTTCAATGGGACCTTTGATGTGGTTCTGTCAAAACCCCCCTGGGGTCTCCTGGGAATGTGCTTGGTGCCTCCTTCCTAGGCCAAAGAGGTCCTCTGCCCTCGGTCCCCTTCTCACAAGAAGCACCAGCTTCCATCACGTTGTATCTCAATGAGCCTACAATTAATGTTTGAAATGTGCTACAAAGGGGCTTGTGTATCACCACACCGGGAAAAGGCGCCCAGGCACCGGTGCTGCTGCCGAGCGCTTGGTGCAGCCAAACCCCAGCCCGAGGGGCTGGGGCTCATCGCTTCTGCCCATCTACCAGGGCACGGGGCTGTTACTGCGGAGAAATGGAAAATATTCATCGCGTTTGCCGTCCCGCCTCCCCTCGCTCCTTGCTGGGATGCAGGGACACCTGGGATACCGGGCTCGTTTGCAAAGTGGAGTCATGGAAGTCCTGTAAGCCCCTCCAACATCTCAGCCTAGAGGATCCATTGGCCTCATCCCGAATTTTTGCCCCAGAGGTCTCACCCAAACCAGCTGTGCCCTGCTTCCTGGGGTAAGACAGGTATTTCTTCTCGCAGAATCACAGAATCTTCCTGGTTGGAAAGGACCTTTGGGATCATCGAGTCCAACCATACACACACACACAAAAAACCCCCTACAATCTCTGTCACTAGAGCATGCCCTGAAGTGCCAAATCTACACATTTCTTAAATACCTCTAGGGATGGTGACTCAACCACCTCCCTGGGCAGGCTGTTCCAGTGCCTGACCACTCTTCCAGTAAAGTAATTCCTCCTAATATCTAATCTAAACCTCCCCTGCCGCAGCTTCAGACCATCTCCTCTGGTCCTGTCATTGTTCCCCTGGGAGAAGAGGCCAACCCCCACCTCTCTACAGCCTCCTCTCGGGTAGTTGTAGAGGGCAATGAGGGCTCCCCTCAGCCTCCTCTTCTCCAAACTAACCATGCCCAGCTCCCTCAGCCTCTCCTCATGGGCCTGGGTCTCCAGACCCCTCCCCAGCTCGGTAGCTCTCCTCTGGACACGCTCCAGCACTTCAATGTCCCTCTTGGACAGAGGGGCCCAGAGCTGAACACAGCGCTCGAGGTGAGGCCTCACCAGTGCCGAGTACAGAGGCACCGTCACTTCCCTGCTCCTGCTGGCCACGCTGTTCCTGATACAAGCCAGAATGCTGTTGGCCTTCTTGGCCACCTGGGCACACTGCTGGCTCATGTGAAGCTGGTTCCACCAGCACCCCCAGGTCCTTTTCTGCCAGGCAGCTTTCCAGCCACTCTGCCCCAAGCCTGTAGTGTTGCTTGGGGTTGTTGTGACCGAAATGCAGGACCCAGAAGACAACAAACCTCATCGAAGTCAACCTCCTGCCAAATAATTCGGCTGTTCATTAGAAAAAGTAGCAAATGAAGAAGCATTTTGTGCTTGTGCATTCACTTCTTTTGTTACCGCTTACCTTTGCGGCAGCCTAGAGCCAGCAGCAGCCCTTTGTGCCGACCTCTTTTCATTGAAGCCCCGCTCCTGTCACCTCCCAACACAAACCAGTACAGAACTGGGACTGGAGACAACCTCGATGGCAATGAGGGGGCAAGGAAGCGGCGTGGCAGATGGAAACGCAGCCTTTCCAGGGCATCACCAAAAGGAAGCTGTCTCCTGGTGGCCAGAGAAATTTCAACCTCTTCCATAAAATCTCATTAAATACCTGAGGGCATCCATGAAAACCAGTCCTGCTCCGAGCATTGCGTGCCTTCCCCAGCCGTGGTGGGCTCAGGTGCGTGCTACCCGCCTGGGCAATTCGATGAAGCATCATTTAAATTGTAATCCTGGAAGGAATAAAAAGACTCAGGAAACACAGACGTCCTAAAGGAAAGCTTTGACTGTCCCACCCTTCCCCACAACCTTTTATAATGCCCTGGACAATGGCTCCAGGACCTCTGTGGGCCTGATGGCGATGGTGGAGCCCCGTCGCCTTGGCAAACCTTTGCTGATATCATTACCCAGAACATCTCTGTGATGTTTTCACTCGATTAGTGTATTTTTCCCCTTCACCCAATGACCCCTCCCATGGCTCTGTGGCTGCTGGGCCGTATGTGCCCCGAGCCGGAGGGAAGCCCGGCTCCATCCACCCATCCCGGAGCCTTCCCTGCTGCCCCGATGGACACTTGCCTCAGCTCCAGCTGGTTTTTCAAATCTACCTCCAGCTTGCTTTCTTTTTTCCCCTAAGCACCCCAATCTCAGCAGAAGTAAAACAGGAAAGATGCCTGGTCTCTGCGTGAACGGCAGCCTGACCTCCGAGTGCCTTCTCAGCACCTTTTCCACCCAACATTTTGATCTTTATCTGCTTCGCCGCCCGTTGGTCCTGCGTGGCAAGAGGGCACGGCAAGGGTGTGCACCTCCTTTCAGGGGTGTTCATCCCCTGGGCACGGGACCAGCCTTTTTGGGTGCATTTTCACCGACAGAGAGCACAGGAAACAGCTCTGTTAAAGAGCAAAGTCGTGCCTGGAGTACACAAATAAAAAACCCTGTGGTTTTCTCCAGATTTTCATCTTGCCGTTGCGCGCAGACACTATCTGAGCCTTGCACATGAAAAGCAGATTGGCAATAAAATGTTTACACCCACCTGCAGAAAGGAAACCATAGAAAAGGTAGATACACCCTGGATAAACCAAAGGCACCGACGGGATTCACACCAAAATCTTGCCCCACCAGATTCCCTGGAAAAGCCTTGTTGGATGCCAGGGAGGCCAGGGCTTCGGTCTTGGGTCGTATGGCGAGGCTGATCTGCAAAAGATCATAGAATTGTTTTGGTTGGAAGGGACCTTTGAGATCATTGAGCCCAACCATCAACTCAACACTGCCAAGTTCACCGCTACCCCATGTCCCTCAGCACCGCGTCTGCCTGGCTTTGAAGCCCCTCCAGGGATGGCGACCCCACCACTGCCCCGGGCAGCCTCTTCCAAGGCTTGACAAGCCTTTTGGTGAAGAAATTTTTCCTAATATCCACCCTACACCTTTTTGCATGTTGAAGAAATGAGCCAGGCTGTGAGCAAGGAGAGGGAACGCAGATATTGCCCTGACCCACATCCTCACCTGGTCTGGTGGGGCACTGTTGGGTGCAATCCAGCCCTCGGAGCCCCTACTCCTGTACTAGGCAGAGGGATCCAGGACACTCAGCCCCACTTGGGAGCTACAGGAGGGGAATCCAGACCTAAACGTGTCTGCAGCGGGATATGTTCTACCTTGAGGACACCTGGGACCTTCATCCCATCCATCCCAGGAGACTGCTCCTTGCTGTACTGCTGAGCTCTAGCACTGTTTGACATGACAGCCGAGAGGTTCGTGCCCCTCTTTCTTTCGGTCTTTTAATCGAAAGTCCTTAGGAAAGCTAGCTGGTATTGATTTGGCTTCATCCACAAATAAACTCTGCACAAAAAACCCAAGATAAACTTTCTTGCCCCTGCAGGATTAAAAAAAGCAGACTCTGTGATGCCGAGGGCTGAGCATCTGATCTGCGTGAACCAGGTAAGGGGAAGCTACGGTTTCATTTTAATAGTTTGTTGTGGTTTTATAGTGCCTTAGTTCAAGGCTTTCAAAAGATTTTACAAACTCCCTCTATTTACCTCTCAGTCCTTGGCCAGGGGGTCGTGGCTAGGCTTTGATCCAAGAACTGTATCCGTGGTCTGCTCAGAAGCACCCTAAAGGCAAAAAAAGCTCATTGAAGGACCCATCTCGTGAAGTTTCCTCCATCTGGAGACAAAATCTTGGGAAAATCCCTCTCAGTTTGTCCCGAGCTCGGATCCCGGCTCCCAAACAGTGTGTGCAATGGAACCAGCACCTCTCAAACCGCAGGCAACCCCCCGAGAGAGCGGAGGTGAGTCCTCACGCCCAGCAGGGGTGTCTGCTTCTCAGGAGATAACAGGAGATCAGCTGTCTTTCAGACAGCTCAGATCCTCCGTAATTAAGACACTATTGATAAGTCCCAAGCAGCTACGTATGTGATACCGACTCCACCAAAACCTCTCAGCCTCGTTATGCACAACAGATCCATTGGAGACTCTGTCTTTTGGCTCTTCCAAAATCCTACTGGTGGGGGAAGAATCGTCCCAAGGATGCTCGTGCCTCTGCGTGAAACAGAAAGGCAGCTACAGGCAAGAGACGCGGTCTGCGGTGCCTCTCCTCCGCCAGAAAGCCGGCTGCAAACCAACTGGCGCAGGAGCAAAGCTGGTTTTACGGCTCCTCCGCGGCACTGCTTACCGCCGCCGCGCTTCGCAGGCCTGCACGCCCGGGGGGCTACCGGCCAGCAAGGCGACTGGCAGCCTTAACGCGTTTACTGCAGCACCAGTGCCTGGCAAGGAACTTGGTTATTTCTGCAAAAGCAAGAGGAAAAAGCCCACAGGACAGAGGAAGGGCCTGACGCTCGCACTGGAGCTCGGTGCAGAGACCAGGGGGAAGGTGATGAAACCCCTTTTCTTGCTGCGAGGGGCTGACTGCAACGACCTTGCTTTAGAAACTCAGGGACACCAGGCTGCGGGTGCCAAATTTTATCTCAGCGAGAGCTTCTCGTCACCAGAGCTGGCTGGTGGGCCCAGGAGCCTCCCAAATCACCCAGGTTAAAGCCATTGCTTACGAGAGAGAGGTTTTCCCCGCACGCTGGCGGTCCCTGCCGACGGAAGGGCTCAGAGCCGCCCCGCTCCCAGCGCCGCAGGAACCGCCGTCTGCCCCAGCAGTCGCTGCGGAACCGAAGGGACGACTCTCATTCCATGGGAGGACCACCTTAGCCAGACTTCTCCATGAGCAAGGGAATCCGTCTCAGGTGTAACGAGTGGACTATGAGAAATCACCCAGGAAATTATTAGAAAAAAAATAATAATCACGACAGGTTGCAATTGCCTATTTTTAGTTCTTTGCGCAGGGCAAGACTACGCTGCTGTATGCCTGTACGCAGATAAATCATCTGACTGTGATGAACCTGTAAAGCAGAGAGATATCACAGAAATCAGCACAGCGTAAATGCATGCCCACATAAACAGGGAATTCTTCGTGACTGCATCCTGTAACGGTGAGTTACAACAATTTAGGAAGCTGGTAACCGGCTTCGGAGAACGCTGCTTGCTTGCTGTTGGGTCTTCTTTCCTTCCAGCAAGAAGAGATGCCAGCGAACTGGCCAGCCAGGGACACACGGGACGGGGTGGAAGACAACACGCCGCAGTGATGGATGGTCGTCTGCTGCTGCTGGATCATCACGTCCCTGAGGAAAAGGGTTTTATGCCCCTGCCCTCTCTCCAGCACAAAACCTCACATCGTTAAATCTGTGTGTTCCTCAGAGTGTCTATAATGATATAATACAATACAGAAATGGGCTCCCCCTGGAGTTTGGCACAACTCTGGCCCGGGACCGAGCGTGGCTCTACCTGCGAACGAACCACGGCGCCAGGCAGGAACGTGCCAACGTGAGCTCAGGGAACTGGACCTTTTCCCTGAACACTTTTCCCTGCCAGCCTCTTCATCCGGCGCCTTCTCCGATCGCCACATTTCCTGAACAAGTGATGAAAGCATCTGGGGAACACCTTGGAAGCTTCCCTGCAATCAGGAGCCAAGCGCTGGGACAAAGTCAGCGTTACGGTGCGCAGCTCTCCTGAGGGCCATGAGTACGGCCACGAGGGGGAACGGGCTGATTTCTTCTCTGGCGGAAAAACATCAGCAGAGGAGAGTTTCAGCATCTGCGGGACTAACGGGGCCTCTGGGCAAAAAGCATCACTCCACACCACGGGGCAAATGTACACGGGAAGGAGAAATGGCCAGGTCCCCGTCCCCGGTGGTGACCAGCGCGGAGCTTCGGTTCCTCTCTGCGCCGCCGCGGTAAAACCACAAGAGCTGCGAGCAACGGAAGGGCGCAGCAAAATAAATGCTCCTCTCGACCGTGCTGGAAATGGATCAGCAGGTCCCGGACTTACCAGGGATGGAGGAATAAACACATGGACACAAACGGCGAAATTCACCAGCACGTAAAACACTTCTTTTTTCGTTTGTTTTTAGGTAAGCAGGCTAAGAAGGGACTAACGACGAATTAAAATAAAATAACATCGTGGTAATTTGGAGGCAATCGGAAGTTCTCTGGATATCGAGGTGGAATTAAACTGCTGGAGCATCTCCACGCATCCCGGCGTGCCCCGGGCAAAGACACGAGCGGCAGCGCCGGGACCGGGACCGATGGAGGCGGAACTGGAAAAAGCCAGTGAGGGAAACGCAGCGACCAAACCCCAGCGCCAAAACCTCAGGGTGTTCACCTGGGGAAGTTTGGGGCATTCCATACGGCGGTGGGGCTTAGTAAAATATGAATATATAAAATGTAAAACAATAATACCTAAAAATATAATAATTCAAACTCACCTTTTCATTCTGCTGGGTGACTGCGAGCGCGGAGGTGGGAAAGCGGAAAAAGGAGCTGCTGAACTGGAACAGATGAGAAAGCAGAAACGTTAAACTGTTTGATTAAACCAGACCGGTTTCTAACTTTACGGTTTCCTCCGCGTTTGTACTGGAGCCGCTACGAGACCCCCCCCCCTCCCCGCTTTGCAGCCCTGACCCCCTCCCCGGGTCCCCGCGGGGGAGGGCTGCGTCCTGATTTACCCCAGAACACCTGAGGAAAGAAAGAAACGACCGGCCGCTGAGGGAGATTCCCTTTTCCCCCCCTTCCTCCCTGCTTGGCCAAAAGCTTTCTCAGGAAATTGCATTATCGGCCATGGATAAAATGAAGCACCGCAAATGGAAACCTAATTGAGTTCTCGTATTTGCTGCAAAGAGATAAGGAAATGACAGATAGTCTACAACCTCGATCGAGTGAGAGAAATCAGGCGTAGAGGTACATGAGAGACTCCCCCCGCTTCAGCTTTTGGGGCACTTTTCCACACTCCATACATTCTTTCCAGGTACGGGACAAGCTTCTGCCCAAGCTGCCAGGTTTTGCCTGCGTTAAACCCCTCCTTATGGGAGGGTGGAAGGAGGTGGGAGACCATTTAAAGAGAAAATTTATTTAAAGAGAAACAGGGGACCAATGATATCCGGTAAAGAAGTAAGAGACAGTCAAGGGAAAGCAAACTCCTGTGTGCTGCAAATTAGATTAAGGGGACAAGAGACAAAAAATTTAATACAGAGAACAGAAGCTGCAGCAGATAAACAAGCGGCACAAACCTTTAAAACTACTGAGAAATAAGCATTTAATTAAAAACTCAATCACTAACCAAGCAGGAAACGTTCCCTCAGCTTCGCAGCAGCAGACAAAGATAGCAAAGTCGAACCAGCTTGCTCCTCGTTAGAGAGACCTGAAGGGCAGGCTTAATTAAAACTCAGGCCAGCCCACCATCGGCGTCTGTTTTACAAAATAAAATCAGATTTTCAGCTGGTATCTGGGGCCTTTGGCTGGAGAAGAAGACAGGCCTCCATCTCTTCTAGCACCGGGCACCAACCAGTCCAGTGTTGTCACCAAAACTGCTGTGGACGGACAGAATTTTGCAGGTTTCAGAGCGGGCAAAAGGAGCAAAGCCACTTTCCCACCCATTTTTGGCAGAGGGGCGAGGGCGCAGCCGGGAGCTGAAGCCCAGGAAGGCGCCGGTCGCCGCTCCGGTGCCCAGCCCCAAGCCCCGAGCCAAGGTAAAACCCACGCGGCTCTGACGGTGCCCGGCCACTGACCCCAACGGAGGGAGACCCTGATTTCGCCGGGAGTTTGTAGACGCAGTACATCTAGAGTTACCCACGTCATGCCCGAGGCAGGATTTTTCATCCCGCCGCTTTGAGTTTGCCGGCATGTGGCTCCCTGCCCTTCTCTCACACAATTTCACAAAGCCTACAGCAAACACCTTAATTTTCCTTCCCCCTTTTTGAGAGATTAATCCCGGGAAAGCACCAGCTCCCACAGTCCCTATAATCCATCCCCGCCGCTTTGTATCAGCTCCACAGCAATTAGGCGCCTATTTTGCCGCCGACTGCTGCTTTTCATCCCACTGCCCGTGCCGCGTAATCGTCTCGTTGTTGGGCTCGGATGCGTTTCTTTCTCCACTTGTTACCGCTGCTCTGGCACCGAAAACACAAATTAATCAAAGCAGGAACCGCCTATTCATCATACTTTCACGCCATGGCTTAGCACGAGGGGCAGAACGCCTCTCCAAGAATACAAATAAACACTAACATGGCAGGAAAAGCACTAAGCAGCAGACTCATTCATATTAAAACTTTATTATAAACGAGGACACAGCGTCCCAGGAACAACGTCATACATTATCTCCCAAACTTTTACAATTTAACGGTCATAATTAAATACGAGTAGCTACAGAGACGGCGTGCGCATCTGTAAAAGAAGGAGAACTAATCCTCCAATCGCCGCTGTTTCAAACGCGGCCCGAGAAAGTATTTTTCGGCGGCGGTTTGCGGGCAGCGGGCACGCAGAGACGCGGCGAGGCTGGGAGCCGGCACCCCGCGGGCAGTTCTCGGTACTTTCTGTCCCAGAAGCAGGATGGGTTTTGGTCCCATCAGGAATCTGTATTGCTTGAATTCAGAGAGAGAAGAACAGATTGTTATGGCCTGGTATTGCATCTGATACGCTGTGCTGGGTACATAGTTGGTACTTTAAATTCTTAAAATCGCACAAAAGTGACTATTATCCTATCACTAGTTTATTTCAATGGTAAATAATAATTAATAATAAAAAACCCCAGAGGTACTACTGTCACAGAAAAAAAGACCAGCCTCATTTAACCACCACATACAGCTGAGAAAATAAGAGGATAAATAGTTCCTAGTTTATAAAAGCCCTTTTCATCTACTCACACCCAAAAAACCGCCTCCTGCCTAACCTAGGACCAGTTCTAATAGCGCTAATTTTCAGCGCATCAACCGGTATATTGTTATTAGTGCATCAACCGCTACATTGTGATTGCAATTCAACCGCATACTGCTTAGTACAAAACACAAAGAACAGAGGAAAAAATACTTAAAATACGTCCATTTCTCAATATTCTTACAGATGCTTTGTGTCATGCTGTAAAAAAGAATTTAAGGCAAAATAGATATATAAAAGCTACTGTGCTTGAGTCAGCGGCATCTGTACCTGTTAAAATCAGAACAATACAAAAAGTATTCTAGTAGCAAAGGCAATATATAATATTTTATATAAACAGTGATTGAAAAGTATAAAATTAGGCGATAATGCATAGAGGAGTGTGTTTCATAGGCCCTGCAGCAACGTGTCCCTCGCGGCCACGGCTGGGCTCGCGAATCCCTGCGGCGCAGGCGGAATTCACCCAAGGTCCCGCCAGGCACCACTCATTGCCTGCAGAACTCGCTGGTGATGTTGGGGAGGGGGTAGGCAAAGAGGGAGAAATCCAGGATGTATTTGGGCAGGAGGTCTTTGATCAGGCGGCGCTGGGTGTTGCACAGGTAGTAGTGGAGGGTTTCTGCCGTCACGGGCTTGTACCATGGCTGCCGCTCGGGGAAGCGGATGAAGGAGGGCGACCGGACTTGCTCCAGGACGTGGTTGGCGTCGGCATTGAGCCGCTCGTAGGAGCCAATGAAGTCGTACCTGACGGCACAGGGCTGGCACAGGTTGTAGATGGGCATCCAGTGCTCGTTCATCCGCTCCGCTTCCTCGTCCAGCAGGTACTGCAGGAACTCGGAGAAGGTCACGTCGTCCCCTGCTGAATTCCCCCCGTTCTTCCGATACCGCCTGACGATCTCCACCCCGTACTTCTGCTGGTACTCCTTGATCTCCCCGAATTTGTTCCTGTAGGCCGACAGCAGCCGCTCCATGGGGTTTCGCACGAACATGAACTTGTAGTAGTTCTTCAGGCGGTAGCTGATCTCGTCCGGCCTCATGTCCCCCAGGAACACCAGGTCGCTCTTGTGGTCCATCTTCAGCTTGACGTCCACGCTCTCCAGCGCCCCGTCCAGCACCTTCAGGATGCGCTTCCAGTTGGAGCAGGCCACCTTGGGCACGTAGCAGTACAAGAAGCGGTACTTGTCGCTGACCAGGAGGTGCCGGAGGACGGTGCGCCGCTGGCCGGCCGGCAGCTCCCAGACGCTGCGGGGCATGGCCGGCTGCCCGCAGACGGCGCGGATGGTGCGGTTGCGGATGTCCCGCAGCACCTCGGCCTCCAACTCGCCGGGAGCCTCCTGGCCGCCGCCACCGCCCCGCCGGGACCGCTCCCCCCCCGCCGGCTGCAGCGGCGGCGGCTTCACCTCGGCCAGGATGCCCTTCTCGATCATGAGGAGCAGCCCGCTGGAGGCCAGGATCACGCCGAACATCAGCATGGAGGGCAGCAGCACGGTGCCGCCGCCGGCCCCCCGCGGCCGGGACCGGCTGCGGCCCGCGGCGGCCGCCCGCCTCGCCTCCCCGGGGAAGGGGGGCCGGGGCAGCATGGCCTCGCAGCGCTGGCGGGGTGGGCCTCAGCCGCCTCGCCGCATGCCGGGGACGGAGGGGGGCTCGGCGGGCGGCTCCCCCTGCCCGGCCGCCGGCGCCGTGAGGGGAGCGGGGCGGGGCGGCGGCCGGCAGTGACGGCCGCGGAGGGCGGGCCGCGGCCCGGGGGAGGCGGCGGCCATTTCGCGGCGGGCCCGCCCCGCCGGGGGAAGGGAGGGCGAGGGAGCGGCCCCCGCCTCGCCGCGCGGCGCCGGCCCCTCCGGCGGCTCCATGAGGGGAGGGCCGGCCCCGGGCCGCCGGGTTTCCAGTCCGCGCTCCGGGCCCCGGGGAGGTCGTTCGGCCGGCGGCCCTGTCGGGCGGGCACAGCCTGCGGCTGAGGAACGCCCCGCGCTCCCCTCTCCCCAAAACACGTTTTACGCGTAATTGAAAATAAAACCCTCCGGCTTGCTCTGAGTGACAGGGTGCTGCTCGCAGCACAGTTGCGTCCCAGCTCGTATTTAGCCCTTCTGCGGCTACCTGCGGCGACACAGGCTTTAATTCAATGGCTGTAGTGGTTTTGGCAATACTAGGCCACGCTAGCCATAATTAGTAGCTGTGCCACGCGTGTTATCGCTGCTCAGTTTTGGCAGCCAAGAGAAGGAGGTTACCTGCAGAGCCGAGCCCAGAGCTGCGCTGAGGACCAGGACGGCTGTGCCACCTCCCGACAGCCAAAGGACGAGATTTCCAAAAATTGATAGGTATTTCCCCCAAGCCGCCTTCTGCAAATTACTCCAGCTGATGTTCTCTGAAGGCCTGAGGCTTCTGCCAGCCAAAGTAGCCAGAAGCTGTAGCCAGCGGCGGGCCACTGGGGCCAGCCGGAATGGCCCGTAGTCTCGGCCAGCCATAGGGGTGCCGTTTCTACTTACTTTCGGGACCAGAAATCGTTTCATGCTGGCATTCTTCTGTGGGTTTTTCTTCAATGCGTTTTCAGAGCGAACCACAGGGTTTGTGCGTCTGAACTAGTCGTGCAGGGACTCTCTCTGTCAAAAGCTTTCTTAACATCAAGCGAAAAACAGCTTCCACTTAACTTTTCTTTGATCAAGAGCCAAGAGCATTTTGTCAGCCAAGGCAGACAAAGCATTTGTAGTGCAGTGCGAGAGCCCGAAGCTAGATTATTTTACATTTTACGGGTTTATTTTGATGTAAATACAGCATGAGCTCTAGGAAGAGATGGTATATTCTACCCTGCCACCAGCAGCGCAGCTGTAAATCTGCACGCTCTGCAGCGTTACCAGATTCCTGCTCTGGTTTCAGAGGGAATGTCTGAGCATCTGGTCTTGATCTTGACACCAGCGAAAACTGAAGCTGCACCAGCGTATATAACCTGCGGCACTGAGACGACAATCAGGCCTCCTTGCAAAGGCCTTGTCTTCGAGAAAAAGCCTCTGATTACAGTAAACTGCAGCACAGGCACTTATACTGGTGCCAAAGCAGCCAAAGGAAATTTTTGTTTCTTAGAAGGCACGTTAGTCTGGCATTGCTTGTCCTCTTTTGTTTCTGTTGACCCCTAGCATCTGTAGGTCTAGAGCAGTTATATAGTGGTTATAAAGTGGTTCTGAAAATATATTCCAGACTGCTAGAAACAGAAGACTGCCCACAACATCAGTGGGTTTCTTTTTCTCCTAGGTTTGGAAGGGAACTCTGATTTAAGGACTGGGCTGGGTAGCACAGGTCTCTATAGAAACAACACAGCCAGGCAAGTACAGGGTCTGGGGGGCTCTTTTGTTTGTTTGCGAGGCTAAACCCCGTGTCACTGAAGAAAACCAACTGTGGTTATATTGAATGTGCCTATTGCTTGCTCTGGGTGTTAATTAATTTGATTTTCAAAGCAGTTAAAAGAAGCCCCATGTTCAGAGCGTGCAAAACTATGGGAACACATTTCACAGGCAGATCCCTTTCTTCAGAAAAGGCACGCTTAGAAAATAAATTGTCACTGAGGAAACCCAACTTCAGGCTACTGTGGTTTGCCTACACGTTTATACTACAAACCGCAAGTGATGGAAGCGTTTAGTTTTTTCTTACATACATACGAGGAGGATTTTTATAATTCACAGCCCTTTTTCACGGTGCTTTCAAACCCTGCCATTCACCTTTGTCACTTTATTCCAAGCAGCTAAAGGCAAACCCCTTTGTTTTGGCTGAGTAAATCTGTATTCTGGCTCTGCCTCAGTTACAGGGACAGCGCGGGAGATGCACATGGAAGCAGAAGAGCTGGTGATGAGAGCGTCTGCCAGCGTCTCGCCGATCCTCACAAGGAAGGAAGAGGCCTGAGCTGCGCTGTTCCATCTGACTCGTGGTGCTGGTGCACTCTGGACACACCTTGATGTTTGTTTCTCCACCACAGGTAGGTATTTCTGCGGTAGTCACCCTCCGCCTGCCTAGCCCCAATTAGCCACAGCAAACCCACGGTAGCGCCGGAGCTTGGGCGAGCAAGTAGGGCATTGCGTTAAGAAACCGCCTTCACCACAGTCAAATAAAGTGTCCCAGCTCGCTCAAATGTAACATTTAAGAGTCTGTCCCTTTGCTTTTCCATGTTGAAACACATCCACAGCAGCTGAACAAATCCGTGCCTCTGTGGCTTGGACAGTGTGTGCGGTGCATGTTGCCCTTTGTCCCTTGTAACTCCGCATGGAACACCCTTTTCGGTCCACCTGCCCCACGGGCGCCCAGCAAACAGGCAGGTGTTGCAGCGTGCCCCATGGATTAACCAAACCCAGCTGTCCTTGCCACATACGGGTAAATACTTAAAGTGCGCCTTTCATCCGTAGGAATCTCAAACTCCCTGTAAGTGGTGCAGAACAAGGACCCTTTCCCCAGCCCCAAGTGCCAGTAAATGGTCTGCACCCCACGGGCGCGCGCAGCTCCATGGGACACGGGGAGCTCACGCAGCCCTGCCTGGGGAGATGCTTTGCCAGATCTGGGTGCAGTCCTCATCGCCCTGGGGGTGCAGCACCAGCCTCTTCCCCACAATTACTTCTTACAGGTACATAAGGAGGATTTTTGTAACTCACAGCACTTCTCAAGACACTTTCAAACGCCAGCGTTGCCTTTGCCTGAAGCGCACCACAGCAGCAGCAGCCCTGCACCCCCAGGTAGCTGCCAGCTGTGGCGGATAATCCTCCAGGCCTTTCCCTCCCTGCTAACTCCGGTGAGCAGAAAACCAACGTTAAAAGGCATTACTATTCTTATATAATAGTATTATAAAAGGCATTACAATAGTATATGCATTACAATGAGCTGGCCCCTCAGCGTCATTTAGGCGGGGCACGCTCAGGTGCAAAGCAGGCTGCAGAACTCAGCCTTGGCTGTCGGTGGTCTCAAAGGGAAAGTGCCAGTTCCTGGAGGGGATGGATAGAAGGGCTGAGGGACAGCCCTGTCCTTCCAGCCTGGAGTGAGGTTGGGCACGGACTGTCATCACAAGCAGTGCCACGTGCCCTGACGAGGCTCTGCTGGCCGCTTGGGTCAGAGCAGATGCTGCTTTTGGTCTGAGAAACCGCGCAAAGGAAGGATGCACGAGGACTCTCGAAAGGCTTAGCAAAAAAAGGAGGTTTCTGTAACAAACACCAGTTTGAGGTGATGTCGACTTCCCCGACCAGCAACGGGACGGAGACTCCTACCGTAGGGAAACGAGCCCCCTTGGGTGGATCCGAGCAGCTCCAGGTCAAAAAGCAAAACAAGCGAAGGAAGAAGAGGTCTGATGTTGTGGCGGGGTGTCCGGAGGTTATCAGTAATTTAGCATAATAAAGCCTCTTAACGAGTGGATATGTTTAGAAGCCATTTCACAATCGGCTCACTATGTGAGTCAGAGTTTCTTATCTGTAAAAAAAAAAAAAAAAAAGTCTTTTAAAACTAAATAATTCAGAGGAGATTGTTAGGATAGGCTCAGTCTTATCTCCCTCGTAACAAAAATCACTGTTTTCAGGAAAACCTAGCGCTGAAGGATCTGCTTCTCTTGCAACTGCAAATTAATTGCTACGCAGCTGGCTGGACTCGCACAGACCTTACTCTGCGCTCAGCTACGTCTTTCCCTGCTCTGTTGTGCATGACTATGGAATTGCTTTTGAACCGAGCCGTTTCGGGAGCTTGAGTTCCTCCGTGCAGGAAAACCGCCACATACCTGCATGGCCAGTAGGAGCCACAACGGCTGGTCCCAGTGGGGCTTTGCCCGGCTCCCGATGCTGGTGCACAGAGGGGATGCGTCAGGATCCCCGGGGATGCCAGGACAGCATGTAACAACCACAGTTCCTTTTTCTACCCTTTGTCCGCCACAAACGCACTGACCAACTTCTAATCCCCTTCAGCCCTTTTGGAACAGGGCAACCTCTGGCTACTGGATTCCCACACAAATGCTGGTGTTGGCAGCCCGCTGCAGTTTTACTGTCCGTTTTCAACACGCGAAATACCACACAGCTCTGAAACCTTGTTGCAGGAGAGTCTCAAAAGTCTCTTGACTCATTGCGGCTGCGTCTGCAACTCTTTACAGCCAGCCAGAGGCTCCCAAACGGCTCTGGCGGGGCTGTAATGAAGTTGTGAGTCCCGCAGGTCCCTCCCAGGGGTCACCACCTGCATCATTATCCCCTCGCACGCCTAAATAACGCCAAAAGCTCAGCGCAGTGCGAGCAGTAGCAGTAACCGGGTTCCTGCGTATGGCAGGGATGCTGCGGTGCCAGCACTCTTCCATGGAAATGGAAGTTGCCGCAGGGCTTTTGCTGTGCCACGTCCTAAGTTGCCGAGGGGGCTGGACTGGCCACCCGGCAGAAGTGGGCCAGCCAAGGTGCTGTCTCCAGTAGGAAAATAATTTCAGGAAGGTTGATCGTCTCTCGAGAACAGGTTCTTCTCACTGATGTAAGTCCCATAGATGGTTAGAAATAATCCTTCATGACAAGTCTTCCTCCCAAGCCTCAACTGAGTGACAGAAATATCTGTCAAGGGCGGGCAATACTACACGGCCTCTAATGCTTTTCTGGGTCCAATGTCTCTGAGCGGAAAGAAATTATTTACATTCCTTAATAAAACAAAAATCAAACATCAGGGTAAGAAACAGAAACTTCTTTCTGGCAAAACAGACGGAGTCAGAGCCCAGACCGTGCCCTGGGGGCCTTGCCAGCACAAGCTCCCCACGCCACCACCGAGTTTTTTTGCTGTTTGCTGCTTGAATTTGACTAACGCTTTTTGTGACCCACTCTACTTCACAGGCAGCGGAACAAGGGCTGAATCTGCTCCAGTGCTCCAAAACCTGCAGCTTCTTGTCTCTGACGCCAGAAATCGTCACAAGGCAAAAAAAAAAAAACCGGTGTGTGGAAAGGGAGTGATAATTCCCCGTTTGACTCAGCCCTGTTTAGATCTGCAGTGTATTTCCGTGCATCGGGAGCTGTAAGCAGCCTGCGAGCTACGCGCTTTGCCCCAGGAGGTTTGTTCACGGGGGAGGCTGGAGCCTGGCGGTGGATGCGTGCTGGAAGATGATGGGTCTGAGCTGAAAGAGAGCGGCTCCGGCTGGAAACAAGGAGGAGCTCGTCCCGGAGAGGACGGTCCAGCAGCAGAGGGGGCTGCCCGGAGGAGCGGTGCCGTCTGCCTGGAGCCCAGGCTGGCAGAGGAGCCAGGGCATCGCACCACAAGCCTTCCTCACCACAAGCCTTCCTTGCCCCATCCGAGCCCTGGGAGAGGAGCCGTGGCCTGACGGGGAGCAGGCGAGTTTTTCTCTTTGTGTTTCACCCGCCTGAAACGCAAAGGGAAAAACCCAAATGAGCCCCCAGCCCACCTGTTTGACCGAGACTTGTTTCCGTTAAGCACAGTATTTCTGAGTGCTGTTAGCTCCCCAGGTCACAGGCACGTTCCCTTCTGCTCCTTGGGTATCCGCCCCAACTAACCCCCCACCCCACACCCTTTCATATGGAGACCTGGCAAACAGCACCTTGCTCACCTCTTGGACGCGTTTCCTTTGGGAGCCAGGCTTTGGACAATGATCAAGGGACTGGAGCATCTCTCATGAAGGGACTGAGCATCGCTCTGCTGAGGAAAGGCTGAGCCCTGGGGCTGTTCAGCTGGAGAAGAGCAGACAGAGGGGACCTCATCGATGCTCAGCAAGAGCTAAAGGGGGGTGTCAGGAGGACGGGGCCAGGCTCTTCTCAGTGGTGCCCAGTGACAGGACAAGGGGCAACGGGAATAAAGTGGAACACGGGACGCGTTCCTGTGCCACCTGCTCTGGGTGACCCTGCTCTGGCAGGGGGTTGGACTGGGTGATCTCCAGAGGGCCCTTCCAACTCCCACCATTCTGGGATTCTCTGACATGGGGGAAAAGGTTGGCTTTGGATTAGGAAATAAGCTTATCCTTTCCCCTGTTGCACCCCGTGAGCGCTCGGATCATCTGGGGCGGGCAGGGACGGGGCAGGCCTGGGTCGGTACTTGCCACGGAAGGGTCTGGAGGTCCTTGCTCCTGCGGTGGAGCTGGCTGAGAGCACGCTGTGCCTGCACCAAGCCGCTCTCCGCCTGCTTCCCAGCCACGGGGAACCTCCCTGCAGCCTCCCGCTGCTGGCTGATCAGCGCCTGGACGATGCTCAGCATCGGCGAGCTCAGAAGTGCCCTTGGGAAAATGAGCCCCGGGATTTCACAGGGGGTGGGTGCGTTTGGGGTGGTTTGGGGTGACGGGAGGGTGGCAGTGGAAGTGAGGAAGGAAACCAGCACCAGATGGCAGCCACCGCTGGATCTTGGCAACGCAGCTCCCCAGCTCCGCCACAGAGATCCGCTCCCGACAGCCGATCCCATGGGACCGAGCCAGCCCTGGGTTCTCCGTCATCGCGGTGACATCCTCGGGGTGACGGGAAGGGCCACGCTGCTGTCACCACGGCATCAAACACGAACCGCCGCCCCGAGAAGAGACAGTGGGAAAATCCAGGTCCAAAATGAGATACTGCCGGCAAAGGTTGATTTTTGTATAGTTTGTTCTTAAATGAATAAACACATAAGATTAGTCTGAATGTTTCTCTAAACACAGCATGTTTGGAAAGGTGTTTTCAAGCCTTAAATGCATCAGCATAAGGTGGTTTTGAAAACGAGCACCGAAGAGCAGAAATTTAGGGAGGAAGCTCAGGATGTAGGTAAAGGGAAACAGAAAAGAATAAGCAAATTCCATCCCTCATGGAAAATGAGCGATTATAAAACATGTGCCATTGTTAATTAGAGCAACTACCAGAAGCAACTTGAGCAAGAATTCCAGCCTGATGTCTGTCCCAACAGAACTAATTTAAAATAAACATCAGGAGGAATAAAACAAATAAGTAAATCTTGTATTTACTTGTAAATTTTGTAAATTTACTTGTAAATTACTGTAAATTCTGTAAATCCTAGGGATGAAGTCCCTAGGAACGGGGTGGTTGTGCGGGCCGGCCCTGCTGCGTTCCCGGATCCCAGACCCACGGGCGGCCGCGGGGTCCCTGTCACCAGGCGTTGGAGTGATTCCCAGTGTTCCTGAGACAGGGAGATCCCTCCGGGAAACCCATCCCCCCGGGGTATCCCAGCTTTCATCTCGCGGGCAGGCGAGAACAAATCCCAACCAGGCTCCTTTGCCTGCATGAAAACAGCTGATGCCCCCAAACAAACGGCACTAATATGCCATATAATTCCCTTTTTACAGGCTGTGATTATACAACGTGGTACGAATTCAGCCCTCCCCGTTGGCTGCATGCATGGGGAAGGCGGCTGGGCTTGGCGACGGAGAGACATCCCCCAGCCTGGGACGGAGGAAAACCAGCTAATGGCTAAATCACCCTCGCTCCGAGCAGTTTGGAGTCCCCTCCTCCAGAAATTAATGTCCTCAGTCCCACAGAGAGCAGAGGACGGCTGCGTCGCCTGCTGGGGGGGGGTCATGTGTGTGCTACGAGGAAAAAAAGAGGGGAAAAAAGGTCTGAAGTAAGGGCACGGGGGGATCTGAGAGCACAAACCGCAGGAGAGCGCGGAGGGCACCGCGCTCGGCTCCGACACTGGGGCTCAGGGCCCGCCGGAGCGACAATCAGCGCTTCCAACAGGAGCGCCCCCGCAGCCCGCTTTGTGCGGTTCGATCTCTACGTGTTAAAAAAGAAATAAAAATCAGTACGTTCCAGGGACGGGGGAAAACACAGAGAATTCGCTCTCGCGCCCTGAGCCGTGGCACCGAGGGACGGGGGGAGTTTACCTCCTGGGGAGGAAGGAGGGAAGTTCTCCCGCCAGCCCTTCCCGGGGCGCTCCGTGCTGTCGACACCACGGCGTTCCCAGCGCGTGAAGCAGTGACACTCTGGGAAGAGCCACAAACCGCTTCCCAGCGGGAAATCCTGCTGCATTTCCACAGCCTTCTCGTTTATCAGGTGCCGAACGCTGCCAGGTGCCGCCGTCCCCATCCCGGCTTTCCTTCGGGATTCTCTCTCCTCCCGGCAGAGAACCAGCACCGCATCCCCGCTCCAACAGCAGCCTGGGAATAGCGGCGAGCATGGCTGTGAAAAAAAGCTGGATCGTTGATGAAATTATTGTATCATGAACCATATTCTCTACGGGCGCAGAGAAAACTCAGAGCAACGAGGAAAACTCCTGACCAAGTGCCCGGAGTTCCTCAGGCGTTCGCCCAGGGGCCGGGTTCTTGTCGGCTTCGCTCTGGGCCGTCGCAAACCTGCACTGGGGTCGGTGACACGCGTCTCTGGCGTCCAAAAGACGGAATTAATTTTACACGAGAGGCGGCTGGGACCCAGGTGACAGCCCTTCGCCGGGCACGCGGGCACTCGGGGATTTGCGGAGACGCCGGGGAAGGGTGGCCGGGACGGCAGCACCCGGCCGCTGCCTCCAAAGCAGCGTCTCGTTCCCCTTCTTGCCTCATCATAAACCTCCTCCGAAACCTTGCACAATTACCAAAGAATGAAGTTTGGGGGGATACAGGCACCGCCCAACGCGGGCGCTCCCAGCCCCGCTTTGCCCAGGTTTTGCTCGAAATCCTTTCGCAAACACCTCTCCATGCGAACAGCTTGTTTGTCTCTTTTCTAATACGCGTATTCCAGGGCTCCGGCTGCTACGGAGAGTGGAAAAAACACTCATGGAGATGGAGGCTTTTGTCAGCATCGTTACATTGATTTGCTTTTAAGAACTATTGGGTGGTCGAACCCGCTCCAACTCCAGCTTGTTTTTGCAGAACACTCTGGAGAGGTTTATAGAGATATTAAAATTAAATAGGAAGCCACAGAATAAATGGTGCCTCCACTCGGCCTATCTTGTAAATCCAGTTTAAATTGTTTCCGTTATTAAATATCCTTTCCTCTGAAAAATGGATTAACGGCTCTCACTGGAGGCTCTGACGGAAAACCCACCATTTCCATAGCAACAAGCGACACAAAGGCACTCGCTGCCCCCCGGCTCCTCGGGACCATCGGCCCCACGCGGCACCGATACGGCATTTGCCCTTACCAACGGCCTCCCCGAGGGCAGCACCGGGACCCACGGCACCGGGGCTCCTTTTCCCGGGGGTCCCGGCCCCTACGGAACGTATGGGTGGGAATAGATGGGAACGGCTGGTGGGTGGGCGTCTCCCGGCGAGGCAGGCAATGCCAACCACATTTTTCCTCCATTCCTAATTTGGGGCTCCTCGTTTTCCTTTTTCTCAAGAACCATCCTCAGTTTTTCCAGGTTGCCCGGCAGCCCCTCGTGGTAGCCCTCGGCCTTGCCGCCGCCCGCAGCTTTGCGCGGGGGGTGAAAGCGAGGGCCCCCGCCGAGCTCTCGACCCGCGTTTCAGGCTGGCGTGGGGAAGAACAGACCCTCGGCCCCGCGGTTAAACACCCTGGTGGCGTCACAGGGAGAAGCGACGTGTAAAGGGCCGGTTTGGGTGAATTTCTGGGGTGCCACCACGGCTCCTTCCCCGGGGCTGGGTGGGAATTCCCTTTCTGCTGGTGGCTTCTGTGGCAGGAGACGGCCTCCGGGCACACACATCTTGGTGTTTCAGGAAAGATGGAGCCGAGCAGGGTGACGGGTGGCTTTCTGCTGCTCCCGGACCCCCGAGGCCGCAGCAAGGACCACGTTCCAGTCTCCGGTCCCCTCCAGAGGGATGCAGCAACCGGCAGAAGCAGCAGCCAAGATGGATGTTAAAACCAACCTCATTTTTATTCAGCTTCAGATGAATCAGCGAGCGCGGGAGCAACACAGAAGCAGCGCTGAGAGGCTGCGGCCGTTTCCCGTCAGGCGGAGCCCGCGCCGAGCGGAGCCGGGGTCTCGGTTTCACCGGAGCATCCGGAGCAGCACGGGCCTCGCGGCGGCAGAGCCCCCACCAGCACACAGGGCTCAGAGCCCGGGCTCCATCATCCTCCCCCGAGTCGGCCAAGCCTCCTTCTCCTGTCGACGGGGTGAGAAGGGCACGGTAAGGATGGGGAATCGCCCCCGCTTCAGGTGCCGGGGGACGCCAGGTTGATGAGGGGACATGCGTCCCTTCCCCCTGGGTGGCACCTGGGCCAGCCCCGCCACCGGCGACGTGACAGAGCCCTGGCAGACGCGCGGCTGCTGCGGCACAGCTCGTTTGTCAGCAGCCGCTTTCGAGGGACCCAGCCGGGAGAGTGACTGAGCGCTCCGTCACCTTAATGTGACAGTCCAAATTGCTGCTGTCTCTTGGCTGGGATGGATTTTGGCGCAATTACAGTCAATTATAATTAGCGGCATTAAAGCAGCAGTTAAACGTAACCAGGAGCTCGTGGCTTTTGCTGCGGGTGGGAAGCCACAAGTGGAGCGCGCGCCGAGCGGCACGGCGGGGCTGCTTGGCTGGGAGAGGTGGGGAGCGCGGTGGGAGCCCCGGGGGGGCAGCGCTCGCCAGGAGCCCAGCTGGCGTCCTCCCTGCCAAACGGGGCTACGCCAACGCGAAGCCACGAGCCACGGAGCGAAGAGCCGCAACCAGCATTCCCCAGGCTGCGGGGAACCCCAGCGATAAAGCCGATGAACCCTCCCCAAGGATGGAATTCCCAAAGTTCAGGATGCGCTTTTCATAGAATCCTAGAGCTGCCCAGGTTGGGAGGGACCTTTCAGATCATCGAGTCCAACCATCAACCCAACGCTGACAAAACCCACCGCTACCCCATGTCCCTCAGCACCGCGTCTGCCCGGCTTTGAAACCCCTCCAGGGATGGCGACCCCACCACTGCCCCGGGCAGCCTCTTCCAACGCTTGACAACCCTTTTCGTGTAAAAATTGTTCCCAATATCCATCCTAAACCTCCCCTGGCACAACTCGAGGCCGTTTCCCCTTGTGCCATGGCCTGTTCCTTGGGAGAAGAGCCCGACCCCCCCTGGCTGCCCCCTCCTTTCAGGGAGCTGTAGAGAGCGAGAAGGTCTCCCCTCAGCCCCCTTTTCTCCAGGCTGAACACCCCCAGCTCCCTCAGCCGCTCCTCACAGGACTCGTGCTCCAGAGCCCTCACCGTCTCCGTTGCCCTTCTCTGGACACGCTCCAGCCCCTCAATGTCTTTCTTGGCGTGAGGGGCCCAAAACTGGACACAGCCCTCGAGGTGGGGCCTCACCAGTGCCCCGTGCAGGGGGATGGTCACTGCCCCAGTCCTGCTGGCCACACTGTTCCTGACACAGGCCAGGATGCCGCTGGCCGCCTTGGCCACCTGGGCACACTGCTGGTTCACATTCAGCCGCTGTCGACCAACACCCCCAGGTCCTTTTCCCCCGGGCAGCTCTCCAGCCGCTCTGCCCCCAGCCCGTAGCGTCCATGGGGTTGGTGTGACCCAAGGGCAGGACCCGGCTCTCGGCCTTGTTGAACCTCATCAAAGTTTCAAAATCTCCCACCCATCAGCGCGCTCGTCCCAGGGCCTCTGGAGGTGTCAGCAGCTCTGATGGCTCCTTCCCAGCACCCCAAGTGCCACCTTCCCACTGTTCCTGCGAGGCCGATGACGCTCTGCCACCCCCGACATGGCACGTGGAATCGAGGGGAGATGCGACACAGCAGCACCCTCGGGTCATCAAACCCAGACACGGAGACACCACGAGATCCTCCGCTGGCCAAGGCGGTGCAGGGTTCAGGTGACAACACCCCTCGGTGCTCTACAGCCGGGTGAGGCCACCTCTGCCGACGCACAGCGTCACCTCCAGGGACGACCCCGCGGCCAGCAGGACTCGGCCAACGCGGCAGCAGAAAGTCGCCAGCAGCCTCAGCCATGGTACAGGAGCAGGAGTTTGGTGAAGCAGACACAGGAGAGCCGGATATGGCCCAGCGCAGCGCCCTCGGGTAGCAGATTTCAACAGTAAATCCAATTTTGTTTGACATTAATCCCAACTTTTCAGTCCGCCACAGCTTATCCTTTTGACGACGGCTCGCCACGCGGGAAGAGCTGGGACAGAAAAGCTTTTTCTCGGTTTTCTTGTTAATTGACCCCTTCGAGGGCCTGTCCCTGCCCGGCGAAGCGCCGGCGCTGCCCAGGGGCGTGGGGCACGCACAGGGCGCAGGTTCCCGCTCCCTTCCCAGCGCCCACATCGCGGAACCCTCCGGGCCACCCAGTCGCGTTAAATACAACTGGAAAATTTCCAATTGGTTCTTCAGCAGAAATCCAAGGCTGTGGGGTCAGGGATACCCCGCCTGCTGACCCCACGCCAGCTTGCAAATTTAAGTGTGACAGGACGAGCTCCTCACTCCCTTTGGGAAGATAATTCCCAGTTTAACACACTTCAGTATCAAGGCGGTTTCCTTTTTCTGCCTGAATTCTCTAGTTTTTATCTGCTCCTCCAGGTTTGTGCCCACCTGCCCGCGGCTCCCTGCGAGGAGCTGTGCTGTAACGCGGCTCCTCGCTGAACACGATGGGTGCAGAAAGCAGAAATCCTCTATAGCAGAAGCCCTAATCCCATGACGAATCCCAGCCAGGAGCCCAGCGAGGGCAGGCGGCGGTGCCGGCGGGGCAAGGGTGCGGGGAGGACGCCGGCTGGGAGCGGGGGTCCCGGCTCCCCTGACGGACAGTCTCAGAACCTCCTGTCGAAGCCACCCGGGAGCGGAAGGTGCTGCAGAAGGCGGTGGAAGACGCTGCATCGGGATCCGAGGCGCGCGCTGGGGATGCGGTTGCCGTGCCCAGCCCATCCGCATTCATCCCACAAACCACGCTCGCCACTCACTCCCCTCCCTATAATTAGGAGCCCATTCAGCGTCGGTAACAGCCGTTACTTGTTCTTCCTGCTCACTTTGTTCCCAGAACTCATTCTCTCCCTCCCCAGGCACGCAAGGGTCCGGCTCTAATTAATACATGGCGTTATTTCTAGAAACAGCCAATTCCGAGGGCCAGCCCCGTCGCGTCTCCAGCCCTCGGCGCCCACCCGGGTGCGGACGCTCGGCCCCGCCTGGTGACAGCAAGGACACCGAGACCTCACCGAGGCCACCACGGTTTCGGGGTGAATTCCCCGGTTCCCCGGGAGCATCCCACACTGGGGACGAGCACAGGCAACAGCAAAGAGGGGCCGCAGCCCCAGGAAGACAAACACCATCTCAGCGGGGACTGGAAATCATGGAAGGCACAGAGGAGCCTTTCCTGGAAGCCGGGAGGCAGGCAGGGCTTGCTCCGTGGCCAGCGAGTGCTGCAGAGAGCAGATAAGGCGGCCAAAAGACAAAGCTAACACAGCCAAGGGAGCGCGGCCGGGCCAGAGAGTCCCGGGTACGTGGGCAGCTTTACCGGAGCGTTGTGTTATCGTTCAGAGAGAGTGCGGAGAGTCCCCACGTTCACCCACCGCCACAAAGGAAACCTTGAAAAAGCCATTTTGCTCACCGAGAACGCAGAGCCTGCGAGACAACGTCCAAGGGCTGCGTGGGGAACGGCTGGGCCACCATCTGGGACCGCACAAAGCTGTTCTCACCGAGGACGGGTGTGCGAGAGCCCTCGCAGTCCTCACGCACAGCCCTGGCAGGCGGCAGCAGCTCCGGCCCCGCACCCCGGGCCCCGCCGCTCGCGGTGAGCGCCCCGAGCCCAGCGCCTGCGGGCGGCTCGCACCCACGTTGAAATACGGGCATTTCCATCCACGCCCAGAGCCTGCTCCTCGCTGCAGGATTTCGGGCAGGTTATCCCACGAGTCTCCTCCTCCCAGCCGTCGGGGATGGCCGTGCAGACCGCAGGGCTGTCGCGCCCGTCCTCGGTGTGCGCAGGACTCGGTGCTGGGACACTCCTTTGCTCCTCCAGAGCCAGCGCTCCAAGTGAGGTGCTTTTCCGTGTCCTTCCAGGATTCCTAAAGCACAGGCCAATACACCAAGCTCTGCCACCGCCACCTTCCTGCCTGAAAGCACAGACTTCAGTATTCCTGCAACAGCAGCTGGCAAGAGCAGATTGGAAAAAAAAGTCAGTCACCCCCGCTCCGAACCTCCTTCCACTCGCTCCATTTCCACCGCAACCCCCCCCAGCAGCTCACCTCCGGGCTGCCCCCGGCCCCCGAGCACCCACCTCTGCTCCCACATCCGCGCCTTCCCCTTCCCAGCGCTTCTGGCTCCTGCTCCCCGCCGGCTGCGGGGAAGGAAGAGAAGAACGGCAAGAACAGCGCAGCACCGGTTTGTTTTCTAAATCAATACAATTTTTCAAATTTATTTTTTAAGAATTACTTCTAATATATCTTTCTCACAGAAGGAGGGTATAGGGAATGTCCTCATTCCATCTGTAAACACTGAAATACAGATCTGGGAAACCAGGGAAGAGACACAAAAAAAGTGCATTTTACAAAATTATCAACTAAAATATATTTTACATGTATTACGTTTCAATTTAAATTCTACCGACTGCATTTTCAGTTTCAAAAAATATTTCCATATCTAATAGATTAAAAAAGCATGAAATATTTTCATTATGGATAAGACATTTCAATTCATTTACATGCTGTTTGCACAACAGCATAAGCAACCACGTGAATCTCGAAGAATGTTCTTGGCCTGAAGCAGATTCTAACACGAGAAGAGTCAGGATTTGTCCTCTCCAGACAGGGGCCAAAGCCCGTTCTGGGCCCAGGACAAGGACATTTTCTCTTCTACCTGGAGAGGAGCCGGGACGAAGGTGGGAGCGGGGGGAGAGGGCTCAGGAGGAGCTGCAGGGAGCTGCTGTGGTTCCCGAGGCTGGTTCCAACCCCTTCCCTGACTGCAGCGACGCTCAGGGTTTGCCGGGCAGGTGGGTTTTGAAGCATCCCCCGACTGGTGGCACTTTCGCCGAGGAAGGTGGCCGCGGGCAGCTTGCCTGCTCCAGGCTGGGTGCCGAAGGAGTCCCTACCGAGTCAAGCGTGTGCACTGAGGGCTTCCCGTCACCTTCCAGGCCACCACCCTGCGCCACGGCCCCAGGGCGCAGCTCTGTGTCCCCCTCCACGATCCCCTTTTGCGACGGGCAGGAGCAACTCCACATCTCCAGCATCCTCCTGCCCTGCTACGGAGACCGGCCACTTCATCTCCTCTCCCAGGGGCATCAGACACCACCTTCTCCAACGCCTCCTTGCACCCCCCATGGCGCTTCCATCCGAGAGCCCCAGCAGCGCTCCCAACTCCCATCCCGCCACCGCGCTGCCGCATCAGCAGCCCAACAGCGTCCTTCCAAGAGACCACCAGTGCCCAAGCTAATTGTTAAGGAGAAATCTGAGCAATTACTTTGACACTAACAGTATCTTGAGGTATAAATGAGAGAAGATGCTTCACCCCCGAATTCTTGCTCGCACACCCAGGACCAGACCTCCCGGAGCGGGGTGTTTTCCCCAGGGCTACGCAGGCAAGAACAGAGAGGGCTCTTCCAGCAATCCTCTGCAACACCGAGCAGGAATCGTCCACCGACGGCAGGGAGACACGTGCCCTGCTCACCTACTGTGGTGGGTACCGGATCTTCTCATCTCCTCTCGAGTCATCGTCTTCTAGACACGTTCCCCTCTTTGGTATGTAGAGCAAATCTCTGGAGAACTCCTGCGTTAACAAACTATCTCCGTGTAACGGGATTTGATGCTGGGGTTGGCAGCCGCTGGAGCGAGCAGCAAGCCCTCCGGTCCCACCGCGCCGGCGGGGAGCACAGGTAGCGCCACTTCCACTGACAGGACAACATTAAAGCAGTATGAACACTTCCACCATTTAACACGAGTTCAGAAGCCCCAAAAGACGGGTAAAATGCAGATCCCTAGTTTCAACGAGCGACTCCAGCAGCAGGAACGTGGGCCGAGAGGGTGCTGATTCTCCTTCGTTATGTTAGTGCAATCTAGAAACGGACTCCCGGCTCGGTGCGAGTGACTCAACGGCCTGTTGCGCTGTCCTTTGGTTTGCTTTAGAATTAACTCGAACAGTTTGCATGAAGATAAACTAACGTCTATCTAGGATCTATACAGGTAAGGCAAGAGGCAATATCTGTGGGACTCGGGTCGCATCTGTCCACGCGAACCTTGACCGATGCTCAGTTCCTTTCAGGAGCCACAAAGCCACTTTGGTGAGCTCGCTCGGACGCCGGGATGAGCTTGGAGGGGGGGAGGCTGCAAGGCAGCGCCGAGACAGCACTGCTGATGGCTTCACCAGTACGCCAGGGTCAGGACGGTCACGTAAGGGGGGTTAAAATCTTAAAAAAAAAAATCCTAAAACACTCAAGAAAGGGTTTGCCATTTCACCCTCCAGCCTCTAGCTTCTTCACACTGAAGACGTACGGGGTTAAACAGGGACTGTAAACAGCATTACAGGAGAACAAACTGGGAAGAAAGAGTGAACCCACTTCTATCCATACGGCCTCCTACGCCATTAGAGGCAGAGCAACACTCAGAAGGGAAGAGAAACCATGGTTCTCGCAGGTGGAGCCCACTTTGTGTGCTCCCAGCTTCTGAGCGCCGCACGGCTGCTGGCACCGTGCTCCACGGGGCAGGGACCCTTCGGGGCAGGGTCAGGGCATCTGTGGCTGACGCCGGGCTCTCCGGAACCCCCCACTGGGATGGGTAAAGCCTACGGTCCTGCCGGCTCCCTCTCTGCTCCGCCTCGGAGCAGGTTTCTAAGCCTGGCTGCCAAGCCCCGGTCCAGGCAGCGAGTCAGAGAAAGGCAAGGTGAGGGGAAGAGGAAGATGAGGGAGAAGAGGGGTCACCTCTGCCCCTGACGGAGCAAAGCCTATGCAAGCACGATGCAAGGCCACTCAGCATCCAGGCAGCTTCCAAAGCAACGGCTGTATTTTGAAGTAGCTCTCACCCAGCGGGAATCCTCAGTCTGTCCTGCGGGACAGTGGAGACTCTCCTGTGCTCTCCAAGGAACTGGTCTGTCCTCACGCTTCATGTCCGGGCACAAAAACCCACAGAACTGTCACAGCTTGACTCCTACAATGCACCGACGCCTCCCTCCTGCGCCTTTCCACCATTCCCACCAGCGATGGCTCTGGATTCAGTTTACTGGCTTTTATCCCCTGCAAATCCCTCCCAATATATGCATCTCTAGATACATATATAGATATAGATTTACATATGCAAGTACCTATATCTATATACATATATTTATTTTATACGTATATATTTTCATTTATGCTTTTAATGAAGTGCTGTGCTTTCAACTGCTGCCTTCCTCCACAGGGATCTGCTCCTGCGCACACTTTTCAGTCCGAGGAACGAGCGCTGGGCGCTCCCGTCTGCAAGCAGCACCAGGTAAGTCATCGAGAGCGCAGAGATGTCCCGGCCTGCCAGCCCGCCCTCGGCTCTCCGCTGCCGCTCATCCCCACTCCGGTCCGACCGCAGAACGGTGCTACTGCGGGTTCTTCAAGATGCGCCCGTGTCTGAAGTCGTAGACGTGACGACAGAGGAAAACCAGCTCGGGGTCAGTGTCCTCGGGCACCTTGCGGTGCAGAGGTGTGGAGTACTCTTCCGAGGGAGGAACCATAATGGTCTTCCTGCCTGGGATCCCTTCAACGCGACGCTTTGCCAAGGCACAAAATCTGCAAGGCAATTACGTTAGAAGAGTTAGCACGGGCTCGTTTCATCCACGGGTGGTATCACAGACTGCCTCGCCAGAAGCCGTGGCCACGGCTGCCCGAGGCCGAGGGGTGGAAGGGGAAGGGCACGATGGGAAGGAGAACTGAGCTTTGCCCAAGAGAAGGACATGAAGTAGCTGTTGCTTTTGATCCCACCCTGAACTGCAGGAAGCAGCACAACGGTTTATATTTCTGTACTGGTGGATCATAGAACTGCCCAGGTTGGAAGCGACCTTTCAGATCATGGAGTCCAACCATCAACCCAACACTGACAAACCCATCACTAACCCATGTCTCTAAATGCCACATCTACACATCTTTTAAATCTCTTGAGGGATGGAGACTCCACCACTGTCCTGGGCAGCCTGGTCCAAGGCTTGACAACCCTTTCACTGTACAGATTGTTCCCAATATCCATCCTAAACCTCCCCTGGCACAACTTGAGGCCGTTTCCTCTTGTCCCATAGCCTGTTCCTTGGGAGAAGAGCCCGACCCCCCCTGGCTGCCCCCTCCTTTCAGGGAGCTGCAGGGAGCGAGAAGGTCTCCCCTCAGCCCCCTTTTCTCCAGGCTGAACACCCCCAGCTCCCTCAGCCGCTCCTCACAGGACTCGTGCTCCAGACCCCTCACCGGCTCCATTGCCATACGGTACAGAAGATGACTGCAATTAATCCACGTTGCTTCTACTGCTTTGGTGCTGCTGTTTAGGCAAATGAAGAATTCAGGATGCCTTCAGCGAACATCTCTCAAAGGTGACCTTACCCACAACAGCATGAAAACCTTCCTGCCAACAACTATTGCAGAGGACTGGGCTGTTAGAAAGGAAATGAGCTGTTTGGATCCAAAGCTTACAGATTTTTTGTGGATTTTCTTTGGTTTTTTTAAGAGTTTTAAAAAGAAAGAGGAAAACTCAGCTTAAAAGGAGTTTGTAAAACAGTGTTTGTTTTTAGAAATTCAATCAGCAGAGCCTTAGGTTAGGAGCAGAAGGACCAAGACGAGTCCATGAGGGCTTAAATATCCCCTCCGTGGTAAGACTGCACCGTCAACAAGATGCAGCGAGCAAAACTGAAGAGATGTAAAGCACTTCTGCATTATGGATTTGGGTGTCCATTCAACCCCTAGTTCCATTCTGCCCTGCACACCCATCCATCAAAGGATGGCAGCCTTGAATATGGATGCTCGGAAGTTCTTACTGACAGAGTTTCCGTTCAATCAGCAAGAGCTTAACAGCAAAAGCCTCGGTTGCTGCTCCGAGTGCTGCTGCTGCCAAAACACCCAGACCCGCGAGCACATACACCCGTGGCTAGGAGAAACGCTGACAAAAGTGGGCTTTTTGGCTGGCTACGGCACTGTGTACCCCAGGGATAGATACATACACCATCTCCTGCCTTGCTTAGCTTTTAGCTCCGAGTTATGGCTTTTGCTGCACTGTCCTCCCCTGATGGCTACATGCTGTGGTACCAAGGTCATACAAGTACAAACATTCGTGAGACCCTTAAGGCATATATTTCACACAAAACAGACATGTAATGAATGTAGAGCGGAAGATGGACCCACAGACTGCAGTCCCAGACTTGTACGTAGAGCGAGAGTCATTCATCCAGCTCCAGCTAGACCCAAGTCTGTAGGGCTGGGAGAGTTCTGCTGGGTGATGGCTGGAAAGGGGAAGAGTGACAAGAGCTGGAGACAGATGAAGGTCTAGGCAACAGCAGCAAGTTAAGAGCACCACCTACCTGCAGTACTCTGCAAAGGTCAGCACATAGCATTTCTCCTCTATGCAGGCAACACTGTTTTCGTCTTGATGCCGGGATGCAAAGATCTCATTCTGCAAGAGAAGGAAGGAAGAGGTCACCCCGCTGGCCAGGAGCCCCAGGGAGGCAGGGCCAGCTCCACGCCTTCCCCCATCACCTTAGAGGGGAGTCTATCCAAGCATGCTCGTAGCACAGCCAAAATTTCACAGAATCCAGACACCTTCCAGGTGTTTTGGGACTGGTTGGCTGACTGTGAGTGTGCACCAGAATTTTATCCAGCAATGCGTGAGCAAAGCATGAAGAGTTCTCCCATCGTTTAACACCGCCCAGCACACTTTGCCCAAGTCCCACACATACTGCCAGCGTTACAAAAGCACTGCAGCAGAGAGGCCACCACCAGGTACAGCACTCAGCCTCCTCTCTCCTCCTGGGGACGGCAGAGAGCTTGTGGCCATGCTGAGAAGTGTCCCAGGAGACGAGTGCTTGCAACGCTGCACTGGAAAAAATAAAAGCAGCGTTTTGAAAGTGCTGTTGCCATGCCTGGGAAAGACAACGAGACAGGTAAGAGGGAGGAAGGCTGAGTTCATCAGGGGAGGTACCACAGAGAAAAGTTCTCAGAAAGAGGAAAAAAAAACCCTGCAAGAAAAAACCCTTTGCCCCAGCCTATCCAAGATCTGACTCCGTGCACAGACTCCACGTGGAAGGAGCTGCATCCAGAAACCCCAGTGAGCAACGCTCCTGCAGGCAGGAGGTCGGAGCACTCCCCACCCACGCGTTCCTCCGAGCTCCTAGGGATGCTCTTCATTCATTCTCCCTTTCTCTGCCGGAAACCCTCCCAATTCCTTTGTACAGCTAAGAGTTTCAATGGAGGTTGAATAGCACTTTGCTGTCCTTACTACTACCTGTGACCCACAGCCTTTCTAATCCATCTCTGTATCGAAGCTAAAGGAATCCCTTGTTTTCCAACCCTTTCCTCATCCCAATTAAATTAAAACGCCTGGTTTAGTGAGGGAAGTAGCGATAACCTTTTTTTCCCAGGGTAATTTGGGAAGCTTGGCTCTGTGGCAGGCAGGATTGGTTAGATATGGGGCAACCCAGACGGAGCCACCTGAAAGAATGTCAGGCGTGGTTAGATCAGCAAAGATGATCTCTGGGAATAAGGATGCTCCGCACCAGTCTGGAAGCGTTACCTGCAGGCTTTGTTTCTGCTCGCAGCCCTGAGGAAGGAGGCTGGAAGGAAAGACTGACCAAAGGGTCACCGTTTGGGGACATGCTTAATCGGAGAAACGGGAAATGCCACCCTTTGCTTCTGCACATGGGGGTGCTGCTCTGCTCCTAAAATCAAAACTATCTGAGTCATCTTTGGCAAGCCCATCACAGATACTCAGCCCAAACGGCACCCTCTCATTTGAAGTCTTGTGTAATTTAGCAGGTGTGCAAAAAACCGGCCTAATTCCTCCTGGCCAGACTAGTGGTGCCCGCTCTCTGCACTAAAATGCAACTGCAATCACGATTCTTTTATGGACCAGAAAACTGTAACGTACCACATTTTGGTTTATAAACTCATCTGTGCCAGCAGGTCAGGCAGGTACCATCCCCCAGCTGTTCTCCACTCCTGCTCTCACCCCCTCCCTCCTCTTTTATTTAAAAAATGAAAAAAAGGAAAAAGGCACCACGTATTTTGGTGGGTTGAAAACAGCAGTCAATTCTCCATTCTCAGTTTAAAAACAGCTTGTTCTGTCACCCAACACAAGCCCATGCAAAGCAGAGCAAGGCGTGAAGTCATAATGATTCACACGTTTTTCCTTTTAGAAAGCGAACTCTATTATACTGGCACAACATCCGCGAGTCAGTCTTTAATTCTCATCATAAATCTATAAGGGGGAGGACGATGCAGCCACGTTTCTGCACAAAACAAACAGGTTTCTGGAGGTTTAAGAAGAAGATTAGGGGATTTATGATAAAAAGGCAGCGCCTGATATAGGTACTCCAACGGCCTGCAGAACTGCAGCAGGAGCTTTTGCGGTGAGCTCTGTGTCTCTGGGTAAATTCAAATGCCCTTTTTGGAAAGGCGCCTGATCTTGATTCAGTCTAAACTCGTTCTTCCTTACTCCTAAGGTAGCAGCCAAAACATCTTTTCACTGAACGCGCAGGATTTTCTCACATTAAAGGCAGAAACACTAAAACTTCACAAAGGGGACCACGTAAAGAATGCGGCAGTTTCTGTTACAGCCCAGCGCTTCTGCGCATGATAAACTGGGAAAAAGCCCATCTCTAGGACACCACCACTCAGCACATCTGGCAACAGCCGCGTCACAGCCAAGAGACAGCTCCACCAAAGCCGAGCCTCAGCCCCCCGCGTTTGAGGCCACCTGGGAACGCGGGGAGATACTCGGGTGAATCCCCTCTTCCCGCAGAAATCCAGACCCAGCGGGATACCCGAGCTCAGCACTGGGATGGCTCACCTGGTGCATACTGGGATTGCGGCCGCCCTGAGTGTGCTCCGGTCTGTAATACCACAGGAGGCTCATCATCAGCTCCCCTGCAAGGAGATTTATTAAAATATGTCAAGCCTCAGTTTTCTCGTAGTGTTTTCCCACTAATACCCAGCTTCCTCCTCCTGCCTCCTCCCTTTCATTCCCATAGCGCTCCCGCAGAGGCAGCTGTGCCGTGATAAATATTTCATGCCGAACTAGGTGTCCTTTTGTTACAGCAAGAAGCTGTATGAAGTCGGTCATGTTGCTATCCCATTACACCTTCACCCCCTTCTACATGTGTTACATCATCACAAAGAGGTCAGTTTGGAACCAAAAGAAAATAAAAATACAAAACCCAAACGCTTCCCTCTGAAAAAAGTATCTATCAGGACTGCAAGCTGGAAAAGATGCTCATCCAAAGCTTGGCACTCGCAGCGTTAGCTCCCAGCTTAATGCAGAACTGCTGTCGCAGGATGACAGGACCGAGATGGGCCTCACCACACATCAATTGCTGCTTTTACATGTAATTTTTTTATATATTTTTAAAATTTTATTGTTAAGGATGACCTGTACTTTACAACATTTGGCACAGCTTCCTTGGCTCAGGTATTGCTAGTCAGATGCGGGATCTTAACAGCAAACCCCCACTTCTCCAGTCACCACCTCCCCTCGGGTCCCATCCCGCTGCTGCGGACCAGCCCCTGCTCCACACCAGTCCCAGCCCAGATGTTGGAGACAGCATCTGAGTCAACAGCAGCTCCCGAGATGTCTGTTGCAATGAAATAATAAAGGAGATCATTGCTAAGACGGGCACTTGGCAGATAATATGTGCTTTCACGACCAGACAGATTTTGATTACCAGTCCCAGGCTAGTGATTAAAGAGCATTTCAGTTCCTGGAACCATCTGAATGAAAGCCATGGAGCTAATCTCTTCCTCTTCATCACCCGCTCTGGCAGCCGCGCAGTACCCTAACAAGCTCGCAGCTCTCCCGAGATCCATCACTTCCCCGCTTCCAGCTCACCCTCATCTGTCAAGCACAGAGGCAAGAGGTGCTCTTTTGGCACAGTACCTGTTTTGGGGTCTTCCCACAGCGCCGAGATCTTCGCAACGTATGGCATAGATTTCTTCCGGGGTCCCGATTTCAAGAGGACAGTGTCTCGTACCCGGATGATCTCCCCATCTCTCTCCACAGCCTGGTAGCTCTTGCGGACAGCCGGCTCTGGTTCATTCTGTACCATCAGAACACACATAAAAGATAAAGCAACCTGAGTGTAGAGGTAAAGAGTTAGTTTATGGTTTGCTGCCCCAACCCAAGACTCCTTTAGTCCCGCTGCGAATTAAAAACTTGCCTAAACCTACCCAGAGCCAAGGGCTCCAACAGACCTCCCAGAGAAGTCATATAGCACAAAACCACTCGTGGCATCTCTATTCCCACCCAGGTTGGTTTATAACAAAGATCAGCTCAAACAAATTATTTTTTGTTATGGGTAGGGCATTCATAGGTAAAGAAAGTTCACTGAGGAATAGCATCCAAGTGCTTGCAGGTCATAAACGACCATCGTTTTTAAATTAAGCAAAACACAACTATTTCTCTTACAGAGCGCTGGCAGTAAGGAGCCACTCACCAGTGGGACAGCAAGTCTCATAAAAGCACGTATTTCTGAAATTAATACCCTTATTTAAAATTAAAAAACAATTTCTCCTTCTATTCTGCATGCAAAAACCACCAAAAATCAGAAAAACCCCACCATTTTATCTGCCTGCCTCTAGGTATGAATTTCCTTCATATTCAAAGGCAGGGAAAACTAGGCACGTTTTGAATGCTGTGCATTTCTCTGATACACACGTTGCAAGAAAACAAATAAAACATGAAATATTTCATGTGAACAGGGCAGGGAGGGGCAGGGAGGCCATGGCATAAAGCTTAACGAGATTGCTAACACTTCCTTTGTAGCCTCTAACATTACAAATGATCACTTTTCGGACTGTGAACTGGGGTTTTGTATTTTATTTTAGTTTTGCTCCGAAAACTCACTTCCGAATGCCTGTGCAGGATGGGTTTAACCTCCTGCCAGATCGCCCGGGCAAAGTCGGAAGCATTAGGCGACGGGACTTAAGGAGATTAACGGGGCGCTGCTCCCTTCCAAGTGTCGAAGTCTGAGCGACGGACGCGAGAGGCCCGGCGCTGGCTTTCATGGGCCCCATCCTCGCACAGCCCCGAGGGCTGAAGCTGCAAACCCCGTCCCGGAGGATGCTTGCAGCAGCTCGGGCTCACACCACTGCGGCAGCGCAGGCGGCTCCGCTTGGCCCACAGCTCCCCTTCCCACTGACATTTACTGCCCGCAGCTCAACGCCTTGTCCCCCCTTCCCAGACAGCACGTGGGCCCAGACTGCAAGTCCACAGCTCTTCTGTTTTAGCAACACGAAGTATGCTGCCTCCTCTCTCAATTGAAGCAGACTTTGTACCAGAGTTAATTAAATTTTCTGGCAGGAAATCTCCTGTCTCGCAGGAGCCAGTCTCTGCCCCTGAACACAACAAATGGTAATGTACAGACATGAAATCCTTGAAGGAGTGACTGGCCATGCCACCAGAGAAGCTACAAGGAGGAGGATGCTGGGTGCTAGAAAAATTTCATCTGGGAGCCAGGACACTGTCTCAGTCCTCTGTGCTCTCTGGGAGATCTCACTGGGCTACAGACACCATCAGTGAGAAGAGCCACCTTATGAGAGCTACCTTTAGACAACCGCTCCTTATAACAAGGCTAGAACGTCCCTCATTTCCTCAAACAGGTTTGCCCTAACCCAGGAGGAAGAAGCTGGAGGACGATTTCTCTGTAGGATGGACTCACACGTGCGCAGGTGCCACCCCTGCAAATGCCAAAGCCAGAAGTATTCATCATCATGGCATTTCAGCTGATGCTAGCACAGGAGCAGCAGGTTCCTTTCCAAACAGCCCGTCATGCTGTGCGAGGTAATACCAGGGTGCACGAGAAAAACAAAGCCAACAGCAGCTTGGCCTCAGAGCCCAGCCAAAAGGCACTATTTGCTTGTCCAGGAGGTTCTAGATGGCAGCTAGTGACCATCTCCACCTTGAAGCAAGGCCCAAAACGCTCTTGAGCCTTCATGATCCCTGAAGCTGCACGAATGGAGTGCTGGGTTTTTTTGTGTGTGTACAGCAATACCCACAGACACCTACCACAACGTAGACGGCCTTCTCGCAGGCTGTGCCAACAGGCATCCAGCCGTTGGTAGCTCTCCGCCGGCTGATGCGCTGCTGCTTTGGATGGGAGTGACCTCCCGCCGCTTTGCTGTCGGAGGCGTGGAGACAGCCCGGAGTATTTCGGAGCCCGGATTTGGAGCCGCTGGGAGGCTTTGAGCTCTGTGGACATTCTCGGGCCATGGTCTGAGGGTCAGAGTTGGGGGTCTGCAGATGAGGAACAGGTTCTGCAGCCGGTGGCACGCTGGGTACAGGACATCCTGAGAGCGGGTGGGCAGGTGACGCGGGGTGCCCTGCCACAGGGATTGTGAGGTTCAGCTGGTCCAGAGACTTGCAGCCTTCTAGCAGAAGGGAAGAAGAGAGACATGTATCTCATTTGAAATATAAAACAACTACACAATCAAGACTGTCCCAAACCACCACTGCTTTCTCCCGAAATTCCCTTTACTGCATTATAGCATAAAGGCTCTTCACGTTGTAATTTCATTCTGCACTGTCACCGGATTCTAAAAGCAAAGATATTTCTAAGCCTGCGATGCTCCAACATGTCGCTGCCGACGACACTGCACTACAACAAACCCATCTGAAATCCCCCAAAGTCATGCCAGCCAGGAAGACACATAAGGCTGGCCAGTGTCCAAAGCAGTTCCAGCCTGTCAATATGTATAAAAGAAATAAAAGGCTTATCAAAATGATGGGAAGGATTAAACCACGCTAGCAGAAGCGGCCAGCTTCGTTCAAAAAGCCAAATTCTACTAATCAGGGAAAATTGAGAAGATTCTCTGAATTAACTCCAGAAAGAGGAAACAATGTGGAACAGAACTACGTAAGATGATGCACGCTGCTGCCTTCAGCAAAACCGTGTCCCTAGAGCAGACTCGTTAACCACCACAGGTTCCCAAGTCTGCTGACGCTGCCTCTCAAACGCATCCCAGGACACCTCCCTCCGCTCCAGGAATCACAAAACAAGCCCTCAACCCAGGCCAACGCGTCCGACAGAAGAGCAAGTCGGGTTTGAATTACCCACCGTCAGCAGGGAGAAAGCTCCCAGCCCAACATACAAAGCACCCCTGTTCCCTCGATCCAAAAGCACACTTTTTGGGGTGACCAGGAAGGCGGCTTCAGGCCAGCCCCAGGAGATGCCCCCGGAGTGGACAATGCCCGAGCAGACGCGTGTTCAGGTCTCCTGCCTGGCCCCAGCAGGCACGGGACCCACGGAGCAGTGAATCACCTCTTGAGTATTTTGCTTACAAAAGCATTTTCAAGCTGGAACTAAAGCAGGATGAAGCTTCACAAAAGTATCTACTAAACTCCAGGCGAGCAGCGCAGAGCTGGCCACGCCGGCACCCCGGGACGTGGTCCTTGGCTGCTCACACACACACACTGCTGGCCAGCCCCCACCCACACGGGGGCTAAAGCATCGCACAGCCCGGCCTGTCCCATCCCATCCCGTCCCATCCCATCCCCACCACCCTGCAAACCAGCCGCGGGATGGGGAAAGCAACGCCTCTCCCCCATGTATGGCAGACCACGACTGCCCAGGTCACAGCCTCACCCCTTGATTTGTCCCAAACAGACTCCGGTGTTTCCATACAAACATCTCAAACGCACCAAATAAGACAGATACAACGCAAGGTATGCGACACGACAAGCTGGATCCCCTCGTACCGGTGCTCCCAGATGGGAGTCTCACTTGCAGCCATACTTTAATTCAGCCTTTAATTCACTAAAATAACCCACTCCAGGGAAGGATGAGATTTCAGAGGCGCACTTATATATAAAAATCAACTCCTAAGCACAAGTCCCTGTTAATATTCTAGGAGACCTCCTTATACACCTCAATCCGTAAAACAAAGTCTAAATTATTCCGGTGTTGTAGGCTTTTAAAAAACAAAGTTGCTCACAGGAAGGAAATCAGAATCAGTGAAGCATTTATACTTACAGCCAGCTTTAACCCAGGAGGCACCGCATCCCAAAAATGTGCTAGGAAAGGAAATTCTCCTGCCACTTACAAGCCTACACCGAGAAAGATGTCAGCAGCGGGGTGACACGGGGCCAGTAAATACATGCCCCTGGAGCCAGCACTGCCCCTGCCAGCACCACGAGAAACCGCCGCGTTCGCAGGGAGGGCTGAACTCCAAAAAATACTGTTTGCACCACCTGCATCCTTCTGGTTGCGCAAAGTTAGAGGCACCGGCATGCAAAATTTCAGGAACAACGTAGACTGACGTGACCTGGGGGCAGTACAGGGAAAGCTGTCAGACGAGAACACACTGCTGAGCGAGCGAGTTGTCTTGCGAGCATCCCACAGAGCAGCGAAGCCACTAGCCAACACCGTCTAGCTGCCGCCGTAGGAAGCGGCACCGTGACAGTGGGGATATTAAGGGAAAATGGAAATTACACTTCAACCAAACGCTCCCGGGTTTCAGCAGCTTCCTACGACAGAAGATGACAAAGCTTTGCTCAAACTGAGCGCTGAACCAAAACTTCACCCATCTACCTGAAAACGTTCTAAGCGGGTAAGTCATGCCCCCTCCCGACTCGAGCACGTGGCTAAGCGGGAGCCTGGTGTTTACACTCCCAGCGGCTGAAGCAGCCTGCTCTGTAGACCGCACTGTTTGCAGAGCGCAGCGCTGTCTAGCGCCATGGCTTTTATACAAAGTACTGGTGTCTGATAACCCCCACACAACAATCCACTTCTAAATATTTCAAGAGATATTTTTCAATAGCAAAGACAAAGCACATTGGAGGACAAAGTCTGAAAAACAGCGAGGGGACAGAAGAGGGCCAAGCAAGTAACTCCATCGCCTCTCACACCACCACTGGTCTCATTTCAATGCCTCATTTTCAGGCGTTGTTTAAGAGCGAGGATGGGCCCACCACTCACCGACTCACCGATGCTGTGGTCCCAGAGCCAGCTTTTGGGAACGGAGAAGCACCTCACCCCAATGGGCTCCAGACCCTCCGCTCGGAGCGGCACAGCAGGATGGCGAGAAGCCTTGCAGAGTATGTAGGAACTAAAACCCACTCATTTTACCCAGATCAAAGCGAATCAGTTAGCTCCGTCATGACAAGTCATGAGTCACCTTCTCACTGCCCAAATCCTTTCACCTTTTCTATGCTTTCCAGACCAATAAGACCTTTCAGTGGGAAAAACCCTCAGGGCTAAAAACAGGGGAAGGGGAGGTGAAAGGAGGATTCTTTTCGAGCCTCAGTCGGGTTGCGAGGCACCACGCGCAGAGGGAACTTGCCTCCTGGCAACGAGATACCTCCATTAGCCACTGCGCCGAACCAGCCCTCTTCTCCTAGGAACACCGAATGAGATCTGCTCGCACTTTGCACCTTACCTGCTGCAAAAGGCATTTTGTAGGGGTAGCTGTTCCGTCCGGCGTACACGCTGCTGATCCTGCCCTCCGGCACGTGCACCACACCGCAGACGCTGTAGCTGTTAATGGCCGTTCCTTCTCCACAACAGTACGGGGAGTTACACCAGTGGAGTGGCTGGAAATGAGCACCTGATGGCAAGGAGCCAGGCGACACCAAGAGCCCCTCGCAGGTCGCAGACTGCGAAAGCTCCTCCTTGGGGTAAACGGAGCAGTGAGAGTAGCCACTGTATCCACTTTGGCCGTAATACACGTAAAACCCATTCAATGGAGTCAGATCCGAGGATTCATAGAGACATCCACAATCCGTGTGATTCCCGGGCACGGGCAGGGGAGGGAACTGCTGCACGGGAAAGGAAGGCTGATGAAATTCCTGTTTGGGGGTCGGGGATTTCTCTCCGGGTCTTCCGTACTCCGGCTTCATGGAAGCTTGTCCACCCATGAGCAAAGGCAGTCTGTGGTAGAAACCCTCTGTGCTAGCATAGGAGCTAGACAGCGACTCGTAAGGGACGGGTTCTGTCGTCCCGTAGAGCCTAGAGGAGTCCCGCTGCTCTCCTTTCCCAAAGGCGCCTACAGCGAGGCCTCGCCAGCCGTGCTGACCTTCCATTTTCAAGCTAGCCATCTCCTTCTTGGATTTGACGCAGTTCTTCCTACCGGCTTTGGCCCATTTGAGCGTAGATTTTGAACAGTGGTTCTCAGACTTGCCCTCTCCGTCCGATTTACTCCTCTGCTTCAGGGGTTGGTCTTTCTCATGGGTGAGCTTCAGAAAGGCCACGGCATTCAGGCTGGCCAGTCTCTTTGGGGTGGGATGGTAGGAGACGGCACCATCCTCCCTCTTTGTCCCATCATCAAAGACCTCATCCAGTGAATGGTCACAGCTATTGCATTTCTGACTGGGCTCGTGCCGGTTTTTGCCTTTACCTGTTTTCACAGCCGTTTTTTCCAGCGCGGGCCAGTTGTCACCAGCTTTGCAATGCAAGCTCTTAACGGTACAGTCTCCACCGGCTTTAACGGAGTCCCTCCGAAAACGTCTGCTGGATAATAAGCCATCGTCCCGTTCAAAAAGCAGATTGTTGACGGCCTCCGCATTCAGCGAGGCCAGCCTGCGTTTCCTGGGCTCTGAAGGAGCAGCGTCAAGGTCCTGCTCTGTCCCTGGATAAGTTATTGTGCACTTTTCCCCAGATGAATCACTCTTCCCTGCTCCCACAGGCTGAACTTGTTCGGAGAACAAAGCCGGTCCCAAACCCTCCATCCAGCTGGGAAGGTCCTTTTTTTTACAGCTCTGGGTCTGTTTGGACAGAGACCCGGCCACATCCTCCAGCCTAGTGAGGAGCACTTTGCAGGTCTTTTTGTTCACCGAGGGGAGCAGACGTCTCCGCAGTGGGTACGTCTTTCGCACTTCGTGCAAATTCTTGCTTTTGTTCGTCCCCACAAACCCACTCGGACAGTTCGGAGCCTCGGTGGCATCTCCGTCCCTCTGCTCGCCACACTCCGCGTCGGTCCTGTCCATCCTCCTGCTGCCTGTTGGTGATGATGCTTGGCCAGCAGAACCAGCTGGGTGTTTCAGAAGGAAAAGTTGTTTCTTCCGGGCATGCGTCATAGGATCAATGTCCAATCCTGAGAACAAACAGCAGAAAACATCTATTAATATCGCTGAGAGCGACGCGTCTCCTCACAAAGCACCAACTGCCAATTAGGAAATATTTGGGGAAGCTTGTTTCTATACACAGTAGAGTCTTTTTGGGCAATGGCCAGTTAAGCCAATTAAGAGACAGGATGCAATGAGATGTGGTTTAATATCAAGCCATAGAACACGATAGTAATTAAAAGCAAGCCGGTGACGGCAAATGCCACAGCAGCTGGGAAAACCAGGGTATGGCCAGAAAGCTGTTTCTCCCAGCTCCCGGTCCAAGTACGGTCCCTGTTACAGCCATGCTGTTTCTAACATGTTACAAATTCTCATCAAATCTACTAAAGCCGATCCAAACGCTGGTCCAGGGCATCCAGCAGCATTAAATCCCAGGTATTTGACTGCTTGCGTGTTGATACAGGCAGGCTGCTTCATTGTCATTTTCTGAAACAATTAAACAAAAGAAAACCAAAAAAGTCCACCTACTCATGTGAAAGGTAAACTTGGTCTATTAAGCAGAGATCTGCCAACATTAATAAATTAAATAGATGCAAATCCCTATGCAGGTTAGAACCTGGCTACTCGCTGCTGTTATTCCCTACAGTTGTATTTTATAAACGTTGCGGACATTAAACAACCAAATCATCACGTTCAGCAGAGGCGCCCTAAAAATACGTTCACGGGAGGAAAAAGAATTACTCAGCTGTATGTCATTCCCGACTTTTCATCTAGATGCTATGTCAAGTCACTCTTCAAAACCAACACAAATTACTAAAAGAAAGAGATAAGAATCTGCAGGCGGAAGAGGAACCGCCCGGCTGAAGACAGGGCTGAGCGAACCAACACCCAGCACCCCAGGGAAGCTGCCGGCAGCCCGGGCAGCCCCAGCACCCCGGACCTTCCCAGCCAGGTAAAACAAGACAGAAGTGGTCAGGCTCTGATTTACCGACAGAGGGAATTCTTCCTGCAGAGGCAGAAGGCGTGCCAGCCTTGGGAGGAGGACGGCTCCCTCCGAGCGAGGGGTCTGCGTGGAAAGGTGGGGAGGAAGCATCAAGCCCAGAGGGAATGGAGACAAGTGCTGACTGCCTTCCCCAAAGCAGCCGGAGCAGAGGCTTCTGCTCACCTCCTCACGCAGCGAGTACAGCCCAGGCTTTTGCCCCACACCACGGGTAGGAGCTTACAACTGAGAGGCCTCCGAGTATTTAGTAATCAAGCGACATGAGAGGCACAGCACTGGCCGGAGACCCCGTCAGCTAGACGTCGGCTTCCTGAGTTATCACAGAATCGCCTGGGTTAGAAGGGACCTTTCAGATCATCGAGTCCAACCATCAACCCAACGCTGACAAAACCCACCGCTACCCCATGTCCCTCAGCACCGCGTCTGCCCGGCTTTGAAACCCCTCCAGGGATGGCGACCCCACCACTGCCCCGGGCAGCCTCTTCCAAGGCTTGACAACCCTTTTGGTGTAAAAATTGTTCCCAATATCCATCCTAAACCTCCCCTGGCGCAACTTGAGGCTGTTTCCCCTTGTCCCATGGCCTGTTCCTTGGGAGAAGAGCCCGACCCCCCCTGGCTGCCCCCTCCTTTCAGGGAGCTGGAGAGAGCGAGAAGGTCTCCCCTCAGCCTCCTCTTCTCCAGGCTGAACACCCCCAGCTCCCTCAGCCGCTCCTCACAGGACTCGTGCTCCAGACCCCTCACCAGCTCCGTTGCCCTTCTCTGGACACGCTCCAGCCCCTCAATGTCTTTCTTGTGGTGAGGGGCCCAAAACTGGACACAGCCCTCGAGGTGGGGCCTCACCAGTGCCCAGTGCAGGGGGATGGTCACTGCCCCAGTCCTGCTGGCCACACTGTTCCTGACACAGGCCAGGAGAGCGAGAAGGTCTCCCCTCAGCCTCCTTTTCTCCAGCAAACTAAATCTAATTTTTAGTTTTCCTGTTCCATTTTTAGCAGAAGGGTTACCACGTCTTCATACTCTTGCATTTCAACCTCAGCAAGTGACCTGCAGCAGGCTTGTGTCAGGGATTTGAGGAATTGAGCAATTTTGCAGTCTGAAGGAGCGGACATTCATGTAAACAGCCGTAGGTCTAACGCTAAGAAAGGATACAGGTAGGCGATACTCACCTATAAACATTAAAAAATGTCAGCCTAATTGGGTGATAATGGAATAGCTTTAATTAAGTCTGTATCTGAGCATCGGAAACAGCAGAAAAGGACAATCACTTGCATTTAATGGTATTTATGAAATAGTCAGATTCCCTTTTTTGGCACCAAAGAGTTGGTTTTCATATTAGCATCAACCTCGGAGCGGTTTGATCTTCCCTGCAATCAGGTATTTGGCTGGAACACTCCTCAATTGACACCATCGACGCTGGTCTGCCACTTCTAAGGCTCTTAATTAAAGCTACTACTGCTTTTGCAGTGATTAGAACAAAGCTACTGAATTACAAGAACCGTTCATTTGATATGGTTTAATCAAGCTGATAATTAGATTATCTATTTGAAATAAGCCCAGTGCGTTTTAATTGACTTGCTTATATACACATTAACTAAAAGAAACTTAGGAATTGAAAACCACCATGGTTTGCACATTGCTTTTCTGGATGTCAGACTCTTCCCAACGTGTTTTGGGGTAACTGACCCCTTGCACCCCATTACATACAGGATATCTCCCACGGCTCGTGCCCAAATGGAGTGCTCTGTGGGGAGCAAACATTTAAGAATATCCATGTTTTTCTGATAAGAAAAACAGGTCCTGGAAATTAGAAGGATGCTTATCAAGTCAGACAGACAGTTTCCCCCCAAATTGGAATTCTTCTTGCATAAGGGGTCAAACTGACCACACACAACCTCCGGAGTTTGCAAGAGGACTGTAATTTAAAAAATAAATCAGGCAGAGTGGGATTTGGCAGTGGTAGACCAGGCATCCTACACAACCATACCCTGCGGAGGCTACAGGGACCAGTGGTTTCCTACTTTCTGTTGTCCCTACCGAGAGACTGAGCCTCCGGTAGAGATGCTGAGCAGAGAGGTGACAAACCCAAACTGAACAGCCGTGGCTTCTCTTAAACCCAGCATGAGCCACCTCCTTCTCCTCAAGCTTCCGCAAGCAGCAGCCTGACCTTCTGGCCACTCACCACACACCCTTCACTCGCTGGGGCTTTAGAGCCCGTTAGTAGTCAAATGAGCAAGAGTATCAATCAAACCCCGAGTGCTGTAGACACGACTTTGTTCACACCACATCTGCTCTAAAGTTAGAAAAAGTCCGGCAGAGATTGAAGGGGATTTTTCCAACGGTAGAGTCCCATTAACAGCACAGTGACAGTCTGCCCTGTTTGACCCCATCAGGATCGCCAAGACAAACAATAGCTTAAATAAAATATATTTTCTGGAACCTAAGCATAGGAATGCTTTAAGTGGCAATACCCAAAACGAAAACCAATTGCCCCCCTCCCCTCCTTTTTTTTTTTTTTTCCTCTACATACATTTGCTAGAACTGCGAGAAATCCCCCTCCCTCTCCAAAGCCCGGAGCCAAGACCCGTCTCCCAGTGTGGAACAGGTACCAATGTCTTGCCGTGTTGTACCGCATTTACAGCTAATACCGTAACCCAGCTTTCAGCGCTGACAGCCTGCAACCAGCAATGTCAAGAGAAACATTCAAGTTGAACATGCAAAGATGACAACAGAGATATCGAGTCAAAAACGCATTAAAGCGGGAAGAGCACCACGATTCAATGCAATCCGCTTTAAGAGTCTCAGTCGCATAAGCCCTTTGACACAACAAGTTCTTAGGCACAATAGTAATCAAGCAATCACAGGCAGCTGGGTTTTTTTTATTTCTTATTTTTTAAGGACGGGAGGTTATGCCTGCATAGATCTCCTTCTTGGCATCTGGTCTCTTGAGTTCTCTCCCCCACACCCGAGTTCTGCTGCTCTGATACTACGAAGCACTTATCTACACATGAAGAACTAAAATATCTGGGAAGTTGTGGAAAGACAAAATAAGCCAGCCCCACACATTTTGGCATTATAGCCAAGTAAATCCTTAAAGTGCCAGCAAGGAAAACACCAGTACCATCCAGCAACACTTCCACACGACTGTAAACCCTCCGAAATCCAGCTTTACAGCAGGAACACAGGACGACATGCAGAAATACAATCAAAGTAGCTTAAGCAAATGCAGAAGTCAGCATTACTCTCTAAAAATTTCCACAGTGGATTCCTTGGCAAAAATCAGCCAAGTTTCTCCCCGACGTGCTCAGCTTGGAGACGGAGAGAAGGTCATTCTTCCAGATCACACCCCACTAAAAACCCAAGTCCAAAGTCAGGTCAATTCTGTTTGTCTTCAAACGCACAACTGAATGCCATTTGCTCTGCGCTGGCTCAATATTATCAGTATATTATTGGCAGAAATAAACCAATTTTGAGTGGATCAGTTACAAAGTGCGGTTACAAAGGTACAGTTTCCAATACAGGGAGCTTCCCCATGGTATCACCACGATATAACAACCACCATGACCCGCAGAGTGGTCTGTAGAAGCTGGGGTGTTGTTTATCCTCCCAAGCCCTTTTTCTGACGTAATACTCTAATGGAGGTGAGAACAATCAGGGTTAGCATCCATAACGAACCTTGTTATTCCAGAGCCATATGCAATGTGAATTTATTACAAACCATCATGTCCAATTAGGAGGGAAAAAAAAAAAGCCAACAGTTGGCTCCACATCCCACAGAAGGTAAGTATAATGTTTTAGATCTGCTCCTTGACATCTCTTTTGGAGAAACTCTCTCACCTCTCCACAGAGGTCACTCTCAGCCTGGAGAATTTAATGCATTTTTCTGTTCTCCATGATTTGCTCACACAGGTGCAGAAAGAGCCACTCTGAGCCTTGCTAGGAGGCTGCTAGAGTGACACCGCTGCCAGTTTTGGAGAGGTATTGTGATAGGCACGAAGAAAAAAAATACTAAACCAGCAATTCAGCCACATGGCAAGCACGCACCCAGCAACAGGGGCCAAATAGTCTTACGAGATCGCTGTATTGAACAAAAGTCATCGTTAGGACGCTGGGCTACCAAGTTTTTCCACACCTACCAAATGTCCTGTGCTGCCTGGATGGGTTGCTAGGGGGATGCTGCTGCTCGTTCCCTTCCTGGGAAGAAGCAGCGAGCAGCTGAGGCTGCTGCCTTTCCTGGGATCTCACAATCCCTTTTCTACCCCAGCACAACACAGGAGCGGAGCTTTTGAACGCCGCTCAAAACTAAACCATCTGACAGTCAAGTGTATCGTGCCTCAAAATCAGAGTCCTGTCGAGTTGACTTACAGCACGTATTGTACTCGTTTCAGCCGGGCAGGGAGAGTGTCAGGGCTCTTCATCCTCTTTCCACCTTTATCTTGCTTCACAAAGCAAAGAAGAAAAACCAACTGTGCCCAGAAGTCTCCAAGAAGTCACGAGATAATCTGCAGAACTGAAAGTGAAGATACTTAAGCCAGAACCACCCATTTACTGCTTGCAACCGAGGAACTGGATTAACGGTGAGAAGACATTTAAGTGTAAATATCAGAAATGAAACAAGTTCCACAAAGCAGCTTGGTGTACGCAGCTGCACCCAGAGCCCACCGAGCCTTTCAAAGCTTAGTTGGAATCGCAGCCTCCTGCCTCAAACCGGACTAGTTCTCCAAATTGTCTTCACAGCTGTCGGACCCAAACCAGATCAGAATAAAAAAAAAAAACCAACACCGGTCCAATTTTCTGCTAGAATAAAACCACTACCCAAACAGCAAAATCAGAAGAGAGCTGATGCCTCATTAGTAGGAAAATAAGCAAGTGTGTTAACAGCTGCATTTTCTGTAATCACGCAGCTGCAGCATCTGTCTCTCCCTCTCCATCACTTGATTGCAAGTGAAATTAGAAGAAACTAGTCTGGGACTACCCGTTCAAGCACCATTTCCTTTCCAAGGCTTCACTACGGAGCTGCGCTCGTTCCAAGGAGACGATGCCAAAAGCATGGAAATTTAAAGCTTTTAAAGCTCCTAATCCATTTGGCACTTCAGTAATGTACAAAGAGTTACGACAACACGAATCTTCCTCTCCGTGCAACAGCATCGTTTTGCCGAGTTTCAGCCCCTGTCTACTTGAAGAAGTTATATCCATTTAAACGGGCACAGCTTATGCTACAACAGCAGCCCTATAACTGTAAGTATCCGGAGGATTGGCTCCTTTCTCCCTGCTGCTTTTACAGCCGAATAATTCTCGGTGCTACAAGGAACATGTTGCATAAAGGAAGCCTCCCAGGAGCTCTTGGAAATCCAGATAAATCACAGAAGCGTCAGGTATCCCAGGCTGAATTACCCAAACGCTGCGCCAGCCCCACGAGTGGAAGCATTGTTTCAATCTCAAACATTTAGAAAAACTGGTAATTGTTGCAGGCTGCAATTTGTCTTCCCAGAGTCCAGCCCTGATTTTTCTCCGGAGGCCCATCGAAAGCTCCATCATCCACATGCTCCAGAGAAAACTGTTTATACAGAGCTCATTAGGCTGCAGAAAAGGCTTGTTTCTCTCTCCCATCAACACAGCCCTAACCATTTACCAGCATCTCCTGAAAACCATGCGAATACCGTACCGGAGGACGCAGCCCATGTCTGCGTAGCTTCGGGGAGGCTTGCAGAAAGGGATGTGGGGCAACTCTGGCACCGTCACCAGAGGACCTCTGGAAGCGGCGTGGGACTCAGCTCTGCTCCCTCATCCAACACCAGTAATTACAGCTTCGTTGCGAAAGCCTGTGCTCCAGCCACATAGCTGGGAGTGCTGCTGAACATGTGTGGCCGTGATAAATTACAGCGCTCGCACAACTGCAATTATAATGCGATGCTTTACAAACAGAGGCGCTCTACCTGTCTCAAAGCCATGGCAAGCTGCGAGCGAGACTCGCCGGGGCGCAGTCCCTGCTTGCAGGGTGACCACTTGCAGAAACACGAGCCAGAGCCGGTAACGCCCCGTGGAGGAGTTCCCCAGCTGATTTCTTGGGAGAGCTTGTCCCAGCCGTGACTATCTGGTTTCAGATCTTGCCTAGTGGCAGTGCTCTGAAGCGCTTTGCAGGGAAGCCAAAATTAAATTTCTCGGGCTGTTCTCACACTCTCCACAGCCCCAGCGAGCAGCGCTCACGGGGTGGGGGGGTGGGGGAAAGGGGGGTAAAAAAAAGAAAAGAAAAAAGAAATCCCAGCTGCACCGATATCCGCAGCTACAGGGAGGTTTAGGTTCAGGGTTTGGCATCTTTTGGCAAAGGCAGGCACGCGCTTTCGGAGAATAGACTGTCAAGAACTGTTCAACCAACTTCACTTGCCAGGTAAGTTTTTTCACTTAGGAGTAAACTGCTTCATTCAACACATACCTAGTTGAGAAAAGCCAGCTCTCTCGATATCAGCAGAAAAAAACGATGTATAAGTTTGGGGGAGAGGGGGAAGATGTTTCATCAAAAAAATCCATGACGAGGTGCATTGTTTGGGGGACTGATGCAACATCTGGAAAAAGCACCTTCCTTTTTGGAAAGGCACCAGCTTTCCTTCCCCCCTGACTGATGCTACGAAGCGTATTACTGCGTTTTCAGTGAAGGGCTACCACTTAAGTTGAATATTCAAGTAAATGCTATAGTAAAAAAATAAATGTGGGAAGTGATATATGACCTCAGCAACTCAAACATCAGTCACCAAAACCAGATCAAGCCTTGCAGCCACAGTCTGTGTGCACATTGGCATTGAAGTAAACCCGAAGTTTCTGAGTGCGAAGCCTCTGCTGAACATCTATTTGTAGAGCCATGACCAACACTTGCAAAAGCCACTTCCTATGGCCTGTAAGAACTACAGATTTCCACCCCAAGTGGTGGCCACACACCTGCTTGCGACCCGACCATAAAGCAGCATTTTGCGTGTCCGTGGGATGTTCTGATGGTTCTGCTGTTGTGTCCAGCCTTTCTCCGCTGCCCTGGGAAACGGGTCCAGCCGAGCTTAGAGCTCCAGAGGCAACGGCACAGCCCTGGGTCCACACTTGCTCTCTGGAGGAGAGAGGCAAAAGCTGTGCTTATCCACCAGCAAAGCTGCCCTCACCTCCCCAAAACTCGCCACAAGACCAGGAAGCAGTCGGAGAGCAGGATTTTGTCCTCCCCCTTAGTTTGCTCAGAGGGAGAAAACGACCATCTTCCCTCGCTCGGAGGGGTCACCTTTCTTTTGCCTTTCAACAAGTTAAAGAGGGACACACCAGGATGAGAAGGGAACTTTGAGCTAATAGATGTCTTAAGGGTGACAGGGCATACGGCAAGTCCTGAGCAGCATTTTAATCCTGCATTCATCACTCGTGCTTCCTACAAGAGAGCCTCTCTCCTGTAGCAGCAGGAACCCATGGGCACTCCAAAATTTGGGGCCAGTAGGCCCAGTGTTATTGGATATTATTCTCTAAACTCTACCTGTTTATGCACTAAGCAGCTCAGGGCTCTAGGGAAAAATAATATGCAACCATGTCATTAAAGACACAAGCAAACAAGCGCGCACACAGAAAGCCAACCTCCTCCCTGAGCAGAAACGGTCTTTGCCAGCGCAAACACTGGGAGGATTCCCGCAGCGCAGAGCCCACCGGCAGCTTCTCACCTCTCAAATCCAGTGTGGAAATAAAAAGAAAAGACCAAACCGCGGACAGCCAGCCCCAACCACGCTGCGGCAATGAAAGCCCGGGTAAGGCAGAGGAAATCCCCAGCATTTGCAAGCGCAGGAGATGAGTACGTGGAGGTGGGGGTGAAAATCAGGCTTAACTTGTCTCAAGGCTGACAACTTTGAACGAAAGCACTCACGCTTAGGAGACGCTTTGACGCTTGGCTTTTGCTATATCACTCCCCGGTGAAGCAGTCATTAAGGTCCCCTTTTAATGAAGACAGGCAGATCCAGAGCTCAGGCGAGGCGAGCACGGGGGGCGCACAGCCTGGACCACCGGAGACACGGGAAGGGTAGAGTTTACATGCGTTTTGCAATTCTTCTGAAATACCCCAGAGAACATCAGCAGCAACTACTACTATGCATAAAACACTCGCTATATTAAATATCACGCATTTGCAAAGAATTGCCTATTAGAACTTTAAATAGGTTCCACACAAAGCTGCCTACGTGACAGCTATGCTAACAACGCCCTGCAAATGCCTATAAGTAGTTGGAGAAACGAAGTCAAAAATATTTCAGGACAGCTTTGACAGTTGTGTTTTTAGAAGGAGCACAAGCTTTCCCAATCAAGTTAATCAAGGTTTAAAAAAAAAAACAAAAACCAAAAAACAACCAAAAAAACCAAAACACCCAAGCCCTGCTCATCTGATTTTCCATATATGCAAAATGCAAAATAAATTCCTTCACGGCAGAAGGCCGAGTCTGGTAAAATATCAATCATATGTCACTTCGCTCAGATAGCTCTGGCACCATTCCTGGCGCGGACAAAACGGAATAGCAAATTATTTCCAAGGCTTTATTTTGAAGAACAAGGTGCAAGGTTTTTCTATAGTAAATATTAAAGCTCTTCTATATATTATAATCACACCCTTCCACAACCGCTTTAGGAACTTCCTCCAAGCTGCTGGGTTTAAATAATTCAAGATGCGCCGTGATTTCATGTATTACACGTGCATCTGCAAACCCATGCTGCCCCCGGGGATGTCACGGGCAGGTGCATCCCTGCCAGCTCCTCGCCGTCTCGCAAAGCCATCGCCGCCACCCTATCTCTGCATCCCGACTTCCCTGCCCCTCTCCCGGCACGCCTGCCTCCACAAAGGCCTCCATTCACTCTCTCCGCTCTTTCAACTGGAAACTGTCAGTACGGCACCCTTGAGATCCAAAGACAACATGTTACTACTCAGCAAGCTCCAAAGTTGCTTTAGGGGAGAAAAAAAGCAACGCAGGAAATTCAGGGAAGGGCAAGGCATTCCTTCAATACAGCATTTAATTAACCATCCTAAAATCTCACACAAAATGCAACTTCAGGAACATTTTGTTTTCCTCTAAATCATCATCTTTTCCTCACCTGAGAGCATCCCTCAGAACTGCCTGAAACACGCTGCCCCACCTCAGCAGCTGAATCCTTGGCCTTGAAGCTCCAGGTACCGACTCCATCGGTTACCAGCTCCGAGAGCAGTGCGGAACAAAGACTGGATTTTAAAATTTAACAGACACGCATGTTTATAACCTCAGCTTTAAATTTACAGAAGCTTTAAACCCAGACAGGCAAAAAAGGGCTATGTTAAATAACAAGTTCATGTAATATTTTCGAGGATTCCTGTGTTGTGACTCATCTCCAGCTGAAATACACTGACCAGAACTACCTCTTCAGACTGGAGTGTGAAGGTATTTTCAGTTCTAGAATAAGCAGTTAAGACAGGGTTGTCTTTCAGTTGGAAACACCTATTGTTTCTATGCAGGTTTAAAAGAAGTATCACATTACTGCAACCTCAGCTTGGTCTACTGAAAGCACGTTGTCCATAAGGCAGAACACCTTCCTGGGATTTCTGATTTCCTCCATCGTAAGTTTTGATTCCTCTTCACATTCGAAGTGCAACAGACGTTTCAGAAGAAAATACTTTCTACTCCTTTATTCTCCCTTTCCAACCATCACTTGAAATACCAGCATCCTCCAAGCGCTTCTCCAGCTGAGGACACAAGTGACATGAAACGACGCATGAGCAGTTTTCCGTTTGAGAGCTCCAACCCCAATCCAGAACCGGAGTCCAAGAAAGACTTTACGCAGCTCTTGCATTCCCGCTGGAGTCCCCGTGACCACACGCTCTCCTTCCCTCTGTCTTATGAACCGCAGCGCCGCACTGAATGCTAAAGGAAGCTTAAATCCAGAGCTGACTTTGCTGCATTTGAACTTCTGGAATAAAGCTTCAGATGAGTCTCTAGCTTAAGATATTCTCATCACATTGGGCAGATGAACTTGGAGTCCCAAGCAGGGCAGAGAGTAAAGTTATAGGACACCCATTACCACCCCAGTACCTAAAAGCTGTCAGGTGTCCACACAGGTTTCCTCAAGAGGCTAGCCCACCTGAAAACAACACCACAAAATACTTTAAAATACACATAAAATTATTCTTTTTCCTTCACAAAATACAGATTCAGTCAACACCACACATCCAGGTGTACATTCCCGCATCTTGTAGCGGCACAGTTACGACCAAGGTAGAACTGCCAAGCCTAACAAAACCTAAACCTACTGTAAAACCTTTCCTCCCTCTTTTTAATACAAGAGCACAGTATCTGCAAATGAGGACAAGGTAAGTGACAGAGCTCCTCTTAAAATTTCACAACTCCGCTGGTTTAATGTATTAGGTCACTCAAGAAAAAGTTTAGCACAACTGAATGGTGCTGCAAGACCTTCTCTTTCTCAAAGGAGAACAAGCTTCTCCGTTCCTACGGCGGTGGTAACACCCTCGCCCACCTGTATGACTGAATTCAGACAAGGGTGGGTTTTCTGTTGTTTTGTTTTTTGAAGAGCAGTTAATTAATTGACCCTGCATTAAGGGAATCGGCCCCCAGGAACACACGCTCTGGTGAGGCAGCAGACAGAAAGGTGGAAGGCAGGCAGAGACGTGGAGTGTGTGGGCAGCCCCCAAGCACAGGAAACGGAGGAGATTTTAGTTTGGAACCTAAAGTTATTAATGCCTTCGTCAGACCAGCCTGAGCCTCCACCAGCCACTACGTGCTCAAAGTTAATTGCTTGGCGATTACACTTTTCATTACTAAGCAATTATCACTTCAAGGTTTTAAGTGCCCAGCACTGGCTCTTGCCAGAGCCATGAGGCACGCGGGGTGGGCTGGGGAGACCTCAGCATCACACAAGGACCACTTGCCAGGTCAAACACCGCGGCTGCCACGTGCTCCCAGACGAGGGACCCCTGTCCCCCATGCAGACTTCATGCTGGGAATTTAAGCCCAGGAAAGCAGAGGGACCCAACGCCTGCATTGCCAAAGGTCCTGAGCGGGGCTAGGAGAGCATTTCTGGTGACCAGCAGCCAGCATGAGGTTGCCATCAGAAATCCAAAGGGAGAAGACTCCCAAGCTGGACAGTTGGATGTTGTTATATGTCTCCATACAAGAACTGTGAAGTGGTACTAAAATAACAGAAACCACAAGCCAAACACAGGCAATCCAGCCACTGGAACACCGCTTCCACAAGAGCCCATTTAACTCCCATTAGAAGCTGGCCCAGCTCTTTCATCCTTCACTCATACAGTTAGAGGTGTATTTAAATACACACATTTGCTTGCCCCCCAGGTTTGATCGGTCATGGCAACAAATATCACCTTTAAATAGACTGGACAGCATTTGCAGACCTGCGCTGGGAGTGATTTGTTTTATATCTACTCATTAACCTCCATTTATCTACCTACACACGCGTGACACTATTCGGCCATTCACAAAGGGAGAGATTAAACACACTTAGCTTTCAAAGCAATGGGTATGACAAAACGTTTTCAGTAAGGTGAGCCATTTAAGCTGCATCCCACCAGAGCATGACTTCGATTTTGTTGCATCTTGCACAGATGGATGGAAAAACAGACTTAAAAAAAACCCAACTAGGAATGAGTAAGTTACAATGAGTAAGTTACACACTCGACCCCAAGAGCTCTGGATTGAATTATGAGGGGTTTTGGCTGGAGAAGGTGCCCCATGAGGTTCTGCTCCCTGGGCTGCAGAAAGGATGCCCCAGGCGTGACGCATGAGCAGCCCCTGCTCATGACAGTTGTCTGCAAGGAGAAATATTTGGGAACCACTCATTGAACCTGCCTGGTTTCTGCCACTCGGTATGTCCAGTGCCATGAGAGCAGCGTGCTGGGTTCTGCTCCCCAGTTATTCTCCGGCTGCTCCCTGGGACACCCCCAGGAGCCAGCGAGGGATACGTGGGCTGAAGGAAACCACCGGCACACAGAGTCAAACACGGCCTTCCCCAAAGCTAAGGGCTCAGTGATGAAACACAGCACCAGACACAGCAGGTTCCCCAGGGCAGGCCTGAGACTATTCAATATTTTATTAGCAAGTCACACAGTATTTTATTCACAAGTCAGTCTCACCTGCAGGTGATACTTGGGACAGCAAATGAGTCAGAAGACAAGCGGTGGGTTCACCTATGGTCTTGATGGACCAGAGAAGCATTAAAAAAGAATTTAAAGAGCCCACCAACAGGGACAAACACACAGCTTCCACACCGGGCAGGCAGGAATCATCAGTCCCACAAAGGCCAAGCGGGTGGCAGGCAGCGAGGGGCCTCTCTGCAGAACGCAGCTGAGGTTTGTCGAGGAGCACAAGCTGGATGAGTCAACAGCCTCCCACTGCCCTGAGGAAGCCAAATGCCCTCCCGGGGCAGATGCCCAGGAGCCCATCAGCCCCGCCATGCCCAGCACTGAAGGAGCCCCGACGGGAGCGGGCTCCAGCTTCCCACGTCTTTCCTGCCCTGCACAATCCTGGATGAGCCAGGGAGCAGTGAAGGACTTGGAGGGGACCAGCAAGGAGAGGGCATAGGGGCTTAGTCACATCACTGAAAAACAGCAGACAGAAAAAGTTCATAAAAGATGGTGATACAGCATTCTCTAGGGAATGAGAGCATAAGGAAAGGACTTAAGCCGCACTTAGGGAGATTTAGAAGTCTTTTCCTACATCTTTCCTTCCTGCTGGGCTAGAAAAAGCATGAGATCACCTAAAGAAGTTGAGGTTAAAAAAAAGGTTAGAAGAACATCTGTCAGCAAGGTTTTGGTACAAGCCATCCCCTGCCCCACAGCAGGGCTGACTACAACCGCTCCAAGTTCCTTCGCTACACCCGCTACTGCCACGGGAACACAGCCACGGGCCCATGCAGCCAGCAACGGCGCTCTGCAGCGTGAGTGCCATTTTCACCACTGATTTTTAAGACCACGCGTGTTCAGCATTGCATTGCTCCCCAACTTCCACATCCATCTGGCAGCGCAGGTTCAGGCTAACAGCACCTCTCATAAGACTGCAGCACAAAAAGAGGGTGGTTAACTCAAACCAGCGCCGCGGTAACCCTGTGCCATGCACGCTGTGTGTACTGCACATCCCGCATTACGAGGAACCCCAGAAGTGGCCCAGCTCATGCAGGGCACAGGCATTTTCTGGTGCAGGCAAACTCCTGAGCACCAAGAGCTACAATTCGCTTTGAGACTAGAACAGTTTCATTAGATGACTTCCAGCTTCAATGCAAATCTCACCTACAGTTACTCTGACTTTATTCATACCTGGACATCTCACATGCAAACCCACCGCTATGAGAGCCGCCGTTTAGACATCTGCTCCCAGAGCAGGGGCACTGTCTCATCTCAAGGGGAACCCAGCAACATCCAGCCTTTGAAGACTTCCATTTTCACATCAGTGCAGGTCACCACAAAGCCAGTGTGAACTCCAGAAGATAAATCATCAGATCTCTGGCAAAGGAGCATAGTTATGACTTCCCTCTTGGGAACCACAATGCTTTTAAACAGTTCAACCTAGTTTTATGGAAATGTCATGGGTGCCTCCAACTGGATTTTCAGGAAGGTCCCTTGAAGTCAGGCTGTGGCTTCAAACCATCCAAGAGCATTGAGTACTGGGGACAAGAGTCCTACAGGTGCTACACAAGCTGTTCTTCACAAACGAGTGCTCTGACACTTCGAAGACACACCCCGTGCTTCCTCCAGCTCTGGCTTCATGGAGAATATATTCACAACAGGGAAGAAAAGAGCAAAACTTTTGAGGAACTCCTAGCACCGAAAAGTGGAGAAACAAGAAAATAATCAGTATTACCCCTTGATTGTCAGCTACGGGATTTGAGAACATTGATTGAACACTGAGATGTTCAATACATGGGGCAGATGGATGGGAAAGAGAAAAGGACCCTCATACATCACATCCAAGTCACCAGCACAAGAGCACTAGGGTGAAAGATGCAAACCGTTTAGAGCTGCGGACTCCAGCGGGCTGGGGCACAAGCGGACAAAACGTGAAGCTCGACCATTGTAAATCTGACCGGGGAGGCGATGGGAGAGGGATGCCTGCAGCTGCAGGAGCTGCCAGCTGAAACAGAGCCAAAGTGGCAGCGGGAGACGCTCGCAGCTACCGGTCGAAGGGCGGAAGGACTGGCAGAGAGTTTCCAGGAGCTGCTGGGAGACAGGGGAAAGCCGCAGCCAGCTCTGCTTTCCCATGCTGTGCCCAGGCGGGGAAGGCAAACAGCCGATAAGGAGGTACGCGCTGCTCAGCCCCCCTCTGCCAGAACCACCCTGCTGCCGCCGAGTCCCAGCCCCAAGGACGACTCCCAGCACTGTGCAAAGCTGGCAGTCCCCATCTCTGGAGATTTGCTCCAAAAAAGAGGATGTGATGCTGGACAACAGCTGCAAAGAGCTCTGAGCTGCAGAGTTCCTGCCTCGTATTGCGGTTACAACGCACAAGGATACAATATACCCACGCAGGATATCCCCAGATACCAGAATTTCATCTCCTGCTTCGGCTATTTGTCACAGTAAAACATTTTAAGCCCAAGCATGCTAGCAGCATTCTTTAAACTAAAATGACAGATAATATCCCACTTTAGAGCTCCAAAGTGAACCTCACTACTCATTTCAATAACCAAGATAAACATTTTATTTAACGACTGTATTAACAAGCAGAAATACACTTCCCTTCGGAAAGCACGGCAGACTTGCAATTCTGCCTTCTGCAGAATTTAAACTCTCAATTAAAGATGAATTCCTCTAAATGGGGAAAAAAACCCTCATTTCTTCCAAACAGAAACCAAGTGCCTGGAAATTCTTAGCCCTCGGGGCACCGCAGCACCTTCAGCTGGTCTGAGTGATCAGAAGCAAATATCCGAACATTTATCCGCTTTCCTGCTCCTCAGGCGACGCAGATCACTACTGCTGCCCTCCAAAACCGCGCAGAAATACACACACCAGCACGCAGCACCAAGACGCTTTGTTACTCTTTTAACATGGCCAGGACACCGATCTTTAATTTACCTAAACGCTTTCTATTTATATTTTTTGGGGGTCTAAATATACCCATAAAGACTCCTTTGGGTAGAACACGGAGAAGGCATTTACAGCTTGCTTTGTTCGGCTGAGTGGCCGGGTAGGTTTTTATATGGCTGCATGAGTTTTCCAGCCTGCCAGAAAGGAAAGAAAATTAGGACCCGCTATACAAAACCACGGTCCATATGGGAAAGTGTACAGCTCTAAGAGCTGGAATGAGGAGACCTTGGGGCTGCACCTGAAGCCACTTTCTCCTTTTTTGTTTTATTTTATTTACTTTTAAATCGACTCTGTTTCATTTCCACACAACACAGACTCCTCCAAGAGGAACTGTCTGACCTTCAAGGACTCTAAACATGGCTCTGCATAGGGTTATCACAGATAACTCGGTTTTCCTCACGGTTAAGTACTGAAAAGTAAAAATGCTGTTGTTGCGCCTGCTTCCCTGCCCCTCCGTGGTCCACGTCTCACCATTGCCTCCAATGGTTTCCTTGGAAACATATGCAAGCTTAAATTGGATTGATATTCACTTAGTGGACAGATGGAGTTTGGAACAGCCCAGTGCCTGAAATCCAAGGCCGAACCTTGGGATATGTCATGTTATCAGTACAAAAAACACCCCCCGAGCTCCCCAAACTTTGTGGAAAGGTTAAGGATCACCTAATTATTCAGTAATGAGCTTCGAGGTGGCATCTCAGGCAAGGTCAGCGATTACCCATTGTGCCTGCATGAAAGCATCGGGCTGAGCAGACGACAACATTTTTGTTTGGAGGGAAGGATTTAATTTTTGTTAAGCGCCAAGAAAACAGAAGTGTCCTTAAGCTCATTAGTGGTTTCAGGCAGGACAACCGATGGAGATCACACGTACGCTGAGCGCAGCCAAGAGCCTTTCACAGGTAGCGAAGCACTGTCCGCCCTGTGATCATGCTCCTTGCATCAAAATCTCTGGCGCTAGGCTGCAGGTATGGCCAATGACCGGTGCTGACCCGCAGCCCCACGCAGAGCTGCAGCCCCCTTCCTCCCCAGCACCGAGACAGGCGTGTTTTATATCGCACCTCTATAGCCCCGGAGGTGTCAGGACTGCAATTTCAGCAAAGCTGATAATTTATTCTGAAGTGGGAATTATTCCCTGTCTCTTCTTCCACTACATGGGAAAAAATGGAAATGGCAAGAAATGAAAATGGCTTTTTTTTTTTTTTTGCAGGCTAAACAGTGCTTTCCCAGCCACACTGTCTGTCTTCTCTAACTGAATTACTGAATTGAAAGGATTCACTTCTTTGCAACCAGAATGCAAGAACAACAGCAGAAATTCCAAATAACTACATTCCTAGAGGTCTTTCATGAAATCCAGCATTTAAGAAAGGGAGAGAGACAAGAGGACAGGGCTCTGGCGAGGGAAAGGGAGTCAGGCAGCAGTCACTGCATGCTCTGCCCGGCACGTGCTCGGTTATGGTACGCACCACCTCCACGTAAGGAGGGTGTGCGGGAGAGCTGGGGTCACTAAGTCATTGTTCAGGCACAAATCCCCAAAACGCCTCACTCGCTTCGGTCGCTCATGCAATTTGCTGAAGTCTAAGGAACTCCCAGTTTGGGATTTACCCATCCAAGTCGTCAGGATTTTCATACCTGTCCCACCCCGTGTTCAGCCAGGATTTTAAGAAAATCTCTTCTTCTCTGCCTACATGTGATTACAGCTGACAAACTCTTTTCCTTCGCTGTCTTGCTCACCTGGGAGAGATCTGCTGTTTCTGCTTACCCTGAACAACCTCCAACCTCGCTTTCTTGAGCCAATTTTGACTTGGCTAGACAAACAAAGAAACAAAACCAAACACGTCTCTTGCATCTGTTTTGTTGAGTTTTTTTGGGTTTTTTTTTTTGTTTTTTTTTTGGGTTTTTTTTAAATTTTTTAAAAAAGCTCCTGCTGCCCACCAGTTTCCTTCATAAGCCTGTGCCTTCCTCCTCCTTTCAAATCTTCCACGTTTATCAACATGAGATTATTGCTGCTTATTCCTCACCACCTGCACTCCCCCAGCGCCCCTCCATCCTCCCTCCGCAGAGGGGGATGCCTCGATGCCCCTTCTCCACCCTCCCCCCCCCAACCAAACCCTTTTCCTTTCTATGGTATTCCCAAACCTAAAATCAGCAAGAACGCGCTCAATCTGCCAAGTGCCCTATCACTCACAGCAAGCCACCATGTAAAAACCATCACCTCGCAAAAAACCCTTGAGCCCCCCCTCCATTTCAGGGTCCGGTTAAAAGGCTTTTTAGCGTGAAACGTTCCCGGCAAGGACGGGGTGCTGTGCCAGCCCCGCGCTGCCGCTCCCCGCAGCCCCGGCTCCCTCCCGCCCGCCCAAACTCAACTCAACCATCCTTTCCCCACACGCCTCCAACTCCCAATTTCTTTTCTTCAGCCTGTTCCAGGTATTCCGCAGGCACTCGAAGACACAACAAAGCCAAGCGGCAGCGGATAATGCTGTACGGCGTGAAGGCAGGCTAAAGCTTGCTATTTTCAGTGCTTTACACAGGCCACAGGCAGGAACAATAGAAGGCCACGCATGGTGTATGTATGAAGCAGCACAGTTCAGCGACGTCCACGGAGCTCGATGCTGCTCCAGCACTGCGATTTTATTTAAAGGATGATAATTCAGACACCGAAAAAAATAAGCTGCCAGCAAAGCTGTTTTAGTCAAATCAATGCTAGGAAAATGCCTCCTTTTTATTCCTAAGAGCATTGTAAATAATTTGAAATATTGATACACATGCAGTCACTAAAAGCCAAGATCTTTTATTAAAAAAAAAAAAAAAAAAAAAATCCAGCCTGCTGAGCTGGGCAAGCTGTATAGTTTCAAAGCTGAGCATGAGAAAGCCCTTCAAAAAAACTGCTTGAAGAACAATGGGTGCCAGCAAGCACTCCTGTGATGTGGCTTACAAAGGGGAAGGAAAAAAAAATAAAAATCATAATTTTCTTGTTTAGTCACACCTTTGTTCAAGAGAACTGGGACACGAGGAATACAGCAACTGGCAGCTCTGAACCGAAACATCGTCTTATTCCTGAATTCGACAGATTTAACGTAAATCCCAGGCTCTTCAATGCCAAACCCACTCCAGATCAGCCACGCAGGAGCCCACGCGCTTTGCGTGCCATTTGCAGAATGCTTCCATCCCCGACCCAGGGGACAGCACCCAGAGCGCAGCATATTCCAGCAGGGAAGAGCCCCCCGGGGCTGCAGGACACCCCTTTGGGCTGGGGAAGGGGAGAGCAGCCCCAGGCTCCCATCCCGAGCCACCCCAGCGCGGTACCCAATGTGACACCCTGCCGATGCCATCAGACCCCTCTGCATCACCGCACATGTCACGGCAAACACCTCGCGAGAGCCCACACTGCGAGTCTGTGAACAGGCTGGGAAATTTAAACAGCAAAGGAAGGAGAATTGCAAAACGAAGGACCGAAAGCAGTCCTCAGCAATCATTCAACTGAACATTGTTAATGGAGATGCACCTATAATTTAAATCAGGATTTATTTAAAAAAAAAAAAAAAGAAGGTGATAAAAGCAGCGTTCCCGGCCATGCCACGTGTGAAAAGCGTAGATGTAAGGCCTGAAGACACCAAGAGGCTGTTTAACACCTGCCCAAGCAGCAAGCAGGCTCACACCAGAGAGAACCCCAAGGAAAATCAGAAATGTCTTATTTTTGACTCGCCTGGAGTTAATAACCACACATCCTCTACAAAAGATTTCATGAAATTCAACGAGTATCAACAATTATCTAAATAAGGGAAAAATAACTCCTTCTCCAGCCAAGTTATCTTCATTTTCAACCACATTCCGCCAGGACCAGAGCACAGCCCTTCCATCACCTAGTTGAGGGGCTTCCACTACGACTTAACTTGAAATATTCTTTGGAAATTATATTACTGCAATGTCAATAATTCAGAGATTTTAGAAAGAGGTCCAGGTTGCTCACTTGACTCAGCTGACTGCACTTTTTACACCTTGCCAGCCCTCCACACTCTCTCCTATTTCCAAGGGGTTTTCACCCACACCGCAGGAATAGTAGTAACATGGAACAGATGAATTCAATTCCGATGCCACAAATATTGACAAGGGACAGAGAACAGGTGCAAAGTTAATTCATTTTAAATCAGACTTACATTTATTCTTCTTAATGACATCCTTTGGTTTAACTTTTTAATGATACCATCAGTCCCTCATTTCGCTTTACATCAAGATAAAGATTCCCATTGTCCTGTTCTTCCAATGGAAGAACTTTTTACTCTGACATGAAATATCACTGTGACTCTACTTTATTCTGCTTTTCTTATAATAAAGCTTCATGCTAGAACACCAAGTCTGGATGGTAACTGGGTAAAGGCTGAGGGATTTGGGTCTCTTCAGTCTGGAAAAAAGACGCCTGAGGAGGGACCTTATCAACGCTTGTAAATACTGAAAGGGGGGTGTCAGGAGGATGGGGCCAGGCTCTTCTCAGTGGTGCCCAGGGACAGGACAAGGGGCAACGGGCACAAACTTGACCATGGGAAGTTCCACCTCAACACGAGGAGGAACTTCTTTGCTGTGAGGGTGGCAGAGCCCTGGCACAGGCTGCCCAGAGAGGTGGGGGAGTCTCCGTCTCTGGAGACATTCCAGCCCCGCCTGGACGTGTTCCTGTGCCACCGGCTCTGGGTGACCCTGCTCTGGCCGGGGGTGGGACGGGATGATCTCCAGGGGTCCCTTCCAACCCCCACCATTCTGTGTGATTCTATGAAAGGCCTATCGCATTGTCCCATGCAATCACATTGCTTTCAGTCTTAAGAAATAAAACCAGTAGCATCACATTTAAGTGCATCTTCCCCATTTAAAGAATATCGGTTGCCAGTACGGGGGTTGCAAGTGTGAAAGCTTAGAGGGTTAAATTGTAATAGTCTTGTTACAAATAACTCATTCAGAGTTGCAGGCTGACTATGAATTTTAATATTTTCTGTCATTAAGAACCATGCCTTTGGTCAAAATGAGAAGGGATTCGGCTGCACTGGACAGGGATGAGCATCCCTGCAGAACCCCTGCCCTCACAGCCCCATGGGGAAGCAGGGGCACAATCCCCCGGGACGATGCCTGCAAAGCCGCCCCCTTTTTCCCCTTAAATGCGGTTTGCAAACAGCAGCAACAAACACTGCCCGGGCACTCAGAAAGCCCCCGGGACCATCCGACCCCCCCGGCCCACGACAACCTAGCTTCTGTTTGAAGCTATTTTTAATTTTATGACTTCTTTGGGGTGTTTGTTTTTCAGTTTTTGTATTTCCCAGTTATCCCAACTGCCGTTTCATGTATTATTAACAATATGATAGTTGTGACTTAATTAGTTCGGCAGGTTGGGCACGAAGCGGGGGCTGTTCCTGTCATTACCTCCATGGGGTGTATCGCCACAGTTAACTGAGTATTAGATGGGGCAAAAAGAGCCCCACACGGCTCCTTTCGCATGCAGTATTTGCCCGTCTGAGCACACCTTCCTATTTTTGCAGCACCAGATATCATCATTCATTCATTTTCTCGTGATCCGAACTTAATGCCAAACGGCGAGCATGCCTTTGCCTATGATTTCTAATTATTTTTCAGTTGTTTACTTTGGATAGATTTGCTGCTAAGTGTTTATTTTCAGCACTGCAGTAGTATTAGAAAAGCATTTGCTGAAGGGTGTATTTCCCCAAAATAATCACCAAGCGCTATCTAAATCGGATATCCACAGACTGTAGCAGCACATGTGTCCCGTGGTCCGTACGGCCCCCAAATCACACAGTAGCAATTAACACCATCACAGCAAACAAAATTAGCTTACGTATTCTGCCCAGAGAGGTTAAAAAAAAAGGCTGTCAGGTGGGAGACCGAAAGGTGACGCAGATGACTGGCAGGACAGACAGAACGCCAGCATTAGACTAGTTACACAGTTGGATGAGGAAACCTCAGTGGCTTCTGAAATAACAACGTTTCTGCTGCGGGACCAAGGTTGTGCCTGTCCCCCCCCCCCCAAATGCTACATTTCTGAGCAGTAATATATGGTCCTGTGCAATTGTCACCATCGACCCACAGCAAACGGAGCATCCAGAACAGATCCACTCTCACAGAGTGGAGGGAATTACTTTCACCCACAGGTTTGTGGGTTTCCAGCTGATTTTACACCCTATCAGCGGTGCTACACTTCCCCATGGCAGCAATTCTGTTCTGCTGGAGAACAGCAGTTGGAAAGCCTATGCTGCTGCTCCATTTAAAATGCTGGACTGAATTCATTAGGAAAACAAACAGAAATCAATGTTTAAATCCAAAATGCCCTGTTAAATCAGACACACAGTTTCCTATCGCAAGCAAATATTTAGACAGTTCCAGCTGAAGCTGGAGAAGGATCCAGGTAGCCAGGACATGACAAACGTGAAGGATGGTTCAGGATGAATATGTTAGCAGGATATTTCTGTTAAAGCGATCAGCTGCGTGCTGGTATTTAAACCACATTAAGATTTCAAAAGCATCAGTCTATCACGCAGTTCGTGTCACCCTACCTCTCGCAACCGTAAGGACTGGAAACCTTAAAAGAAGAACCCGAGACCCCGGGACACGATCCTGCCCCTGCAGCACCAACGATCACCCAGAGCCCGCCAGTCTGGAGCGAGAGCTTTCTAATTGTGGCAAACTGATGGACAGATCAATTAACCAGGCTAGTAAAAGCCCAGAAAAGCCTTTCGCTTTGAGGTTCGCCTGCTCCTGACAATGATGACTTCAGATGGAGAGCGAGCACGAGGGGCAGCTGTATTCTTTAACACAAAACCAAACCAGAACCTCTTTCAGATAAGCACTCGTGGAAAGGGGGCGGGAGGCAGGGGGGAAGAGAGGGCAAACAGAATAGATCCCAAATCCTCGTGTTTTTCAAGTTTTCATGGCTGCTCTTTGGACAGAGGGGGGGTCCCCACGGCATGCCCGCCTGGGCGGCTGGCTGTCGAGCGGTGGCCGGGAGAGAGCTCGCTCGGCTGCCGAGATCTGCCCAGTCACATGCGCTGGCTCCTGCGCCTCGTAGAAGCAGCTGGAAAAGAGGGAGCCAGCGGAGCTGCCTCCATTAGGAGCCACCGCTACACAAAAGGAGAAGAGGAAACAAGCTCTGGGCCACCGGAGCTACCCACAGGAAAAGAGAGATGTCCAGGGCCGCAGGGAACGGGTGGCAAGTGCAGCCAGGAGGAGGCCGGGGGGGTTAAAACGCGATGAAAATTAAAACTGCTCCACGTCCCCCAAAGCGGCTGGAAGCCACCTGCGCTCACCTCCATCCACCGCCCGCAACCTGCACGGCGTCGCCGACACCACACAGCCAACAGCCACAAAGTCGATGATGACGAACTTGCCCGGTTAATTAACGGCCGTCCAAGCGAGGGGGCTTATCGCCACGCTGGGGTGTGGGGGACCTCCCCCCCCCCCAAAAAAAAACCCTCCACCAACCCACCGCCACGGCAGCCCTCGACGAACTTCTGCCCGGTTTGGCTCCCAAACCCCCCCGTGCCCCGGGAGGGGGCCAGAGGAGAGCAGCTCCGCCGACCCGCGCTCCCGCCCGTTTTCCCCGGGAACTGCCTCAAAACCGGCGATGTCGGGACCACCCCTCACCTTCCCGCCGCGCAGCCCCCCCGCAACGGGGGCAACAACAAGCCACCCCCCCGCCCCCCCACCGGTTCCGGCCCCCGCAACTTCCCTGGCCCGCAGGCCCTGCCCCCCCCGCCGCCGCCCCGCACCGCCTGTCAGCCGGCCCCGCCGCCTTTGTCCTGTCGAGCCGCGGGGGCCGGAGGGGCTCGCCCCGGGGGAGGCCCCGCCGGCCCTGGGGGGGTTCGGTTGGGCCTGGCACCGCCGGTACTCGGCGAGTTAACGGCCGCCGCGCGCGCCCAACGGCCGCCCGCACCTGAGGGCGGCCCGGCCCGGCCCACCTGCCGCCGAAGCCGCTTCCCCGCGGGGACCGAGCCGCGGCCGCCCGCCGTGCCCTCCCCTCTCTCCCAGGGCTCCCCCGGAGCCGCCCACCCCCGCCGGCGAGGAAAGTTCCCGGTGGCCCCGCACCCCCCGCTCCCGCCCCGGGGCGGCGGCACCTGCTCCCGGCCCGCCGGAGTTCCCGGGGGCGGAGAGGACGAGGCGGCGCCGCCGCCGGTTCCTCCGGGCGGTCGGTCCGACGTCGTGGTGGGGGGGAGACTCACCGGGGCGCGCTCCCGCGCCGCGGGGCTGCCGCAGGCCCCGGTTGTAGGGGGGAGAGATCCAGCGACGGGAGCTCTGCCGGGGCGCCCGGGTCCCGGGCTCCACGCTGCTGCGTCAGCGCCGCCTCCTCGGCAGCGGGATGGGGATGAGGCGCCCCCGCCGCCGCCCGCCCTCGCCGCGGGGCGTCGCGATCCGGCGCGGCCGGCGCTGAGGCCGGGAGCGGGCGGGGGCGGGCGGGGGGGCCGCGGGGGGGGGGGGGGGGGGGGGGGGGGGGGCGGAGGGGAGGGGAGGTGCCACTCGCCGCCGCCGCCGCCGAACTCCCCGCAAGCCGCGAGCCCCTCCGTCCTCCTTCCTACTTCCTCGTCCGCAGCCAATCGCCGCCCGCCGCTCCGCCGCTCGCTCCGCCGCGCCGGCCAATCGCGCCCCCTCCTGCCCGCCGCCAACGGCCAATCGCCGCGCGCGACCCCGCCCCTCGGTACCCCCCCCCCCCCTCCCCTCACGGCCCCCCCCCCCCCCCCCCCCCCCGGTGCCCGCACCCCCCCGCCGCCCCTCACCGCCCCGGCCCCCCCCCAGCCCCGGTTCCCCCCGCCCCGCCGCACCGGGATGGGCCCGGGGGTGCCGCCCCCCTCCCCCCCCCCCCGCTTCGCCCCGGAGCTGGGGGCGGCGGGGCAGCCCCCGACGGGCACGGTTTCCTCACGGGACGGTAGCGTGAGGCGCTGCCCCCCGGCAGCGCGGCGGGGAACGGCGGACACCGGCGGGTCGGTGTGTCCCGTTCCCCGCCCCCCCCCGCTCCGGGACACCTTCGCACCCCGCAGCCGTTCCCAGCGCCCCCCCGGCCGGCCACCGGCGGCCTGCGCGGCCCGCGGGCGGCGGCCGGGCCTGCGGGGGGTCCCACCGGGGGGTGTGTGTGTGTGTGTGTGTGTGTGCTCCTCCCCATCCCCCGGTAAACCGAGCCCCGGCAGCCAAACTCCCGGGAAGTTCTGGGGTCCCGGGGGGTTGGCAGGCAGCCGGGAGCGAGGCTTTGGGTGGGAGATGCCAAAGGTGGGACGTTTGGGGATATAACGAAGCTGCTTTGTTAATAAAACTAATGACACTTTAGGTTTAATATCGGCTTTATCCGACAGTCGTGCCGGGAGCTGTGCGGAAACTTTTACCCCACGCTTTTCACGAGGAGAAGGCAGGAGAAGCGAAAACGGGGCTTGAACAAGGTGGTTTGGGCAATGGAAGGTCGGGTTGGGAGAAGCGGAAGCCAGAGCCCGTTCCGCTCCCTGCATTCCCGGGTTCCAGCCAGCCCCGACGGCCGGGGAGGACCCGGAGCAGCCCAACAGACACCGAACAGAAACCTCAAACGATTTGGGCGATCTGTTTAACACGGCGCAAAAGTTGGCTTAGCGGTTATTGCATATTGGAATATGGCAGCATCTCCATGGAATGGAGGCGAATGGGGGTCAGAACGGAGCGGTGCTGGTCTGTAACCCGTGCGTTATCCAAAATAACTCCTGCGGCAGGAGGAATAGCTTGACACAGTGCTTTCTGGAGAACTTTGCACTTTTGGTGGTGCGCTCACCACGGCTGCGTGGCACCGGGCACCAGCAGAGGACACGGCGCCGGGGGTGATGCCCCGAGCACTGCTCGGCCAAGGACGGGTGTACGTGAAAGGCCAAGGACCCTCCTTGGCTGGTTCCCCCAAGCAGCCTGGTGAAATTCCCTGCTCTTTTGAGGGGGAAAAAGACCAACGGGGAACTATCAGGTGCCCCAGCACTTCCCCGTGTAGCCCATCTCCACCAACATGTGTTGTGTCCCCACCAGGACGTGGTCTGCATGGGCTCCACCAACAGGCCTGAGACACGGCAGTGATTTCTTCTTCTTCCCAATCAGGAGAGCACCTATAACTCTCCGTCTTCTCCTGAAAATGCATTTAAAAACCTACAGGAGATACAACAGTTGTTTAATCAGTGAGTGGTGTCTTTGCCAGCACCACCGTCCCCTACCACTGAAGTCTCTCCAGTTGCAGAATGGGGTTTTTTGTTCAATTTCTTTTAAGCTTAGGAAACTCGTGAGAAGCAAGCAACTAGCTCATGGGACAGGCACCCAGGGGGCACCAGGAGAGAAAAACACACAGGCGATGGGTTAAACCCCCCTGAGCCCCAGGGATCTGTTCAAAATACAGCTGAACTGCGGGGAACCCGGGAGGCTGAACCACTTTCTCTGCCTTGTTCCCGTGGCCCTGGGTCCACAAGGACTCGCAAGCGAGAGCAGGATCCGCCACCGGCGTGGTCTTCGCAGGAGCCGGATGCTGCACGGGAGAAGATGGAGGGAAAAATCAGTTATTTGGAGACAGTGACTCCAAAAATGCATGGTTTCCTTCGTAGCTGAAGTTTGAAGTGAGGTTTCTCTTCCTTCCTCCGTGTAGGAGTGAGAAATCCAGCCGTTCTCCGCAATTGGGATTTGCCAGCTCCAAGCAGCAGCAGCTCTTCCACCATGACCGAGTGACACCGGGGACAACCCAGGCTTGGCAGCGCCGGCTTCAAGCAGGGCAGCGCACATCAGAGAAGGGATCCGCACGTTTTTCTTGCCTGGTCGAACCGTACCTGATGGTTTATCGGTGCAGATGAGCCGGGCGGATAAATGGTGCCCACCGTGGTGTTTCTGGCGTGCCCGGGGCAAAGAGGGGGCCCATCGAGAAGGTGGGAGCCCGGCAGGGGAGTCCCCAGCAGCCAGCGCTGCCTCTCGGCATGACGCACGGATAAACTGCCTGAAACTGATACCAGCCATGGGCGATGCAGGAGAAAAGAACAGAACTAAGGTAAATAACCCCGACAGCTACAACCCTGGAAGCCCGCGAGGGCGACGTGCAGCAGCATCTGCACCTCCCCAGCGCCGCAGATCCCCTGCTTCAGCAGACTTGGAATATAGCGTCGGACCGAAGAATTAAGCTTTCCCGGCTCTTTAGGCAGCGTTCAAGTGGGCAACCGCTCAGGCAAGGAGGTGTTTGTGAGACCCCCACCGGGTCGTTCCCAAATGAGAAGCTAGCACACCCCTGACGTACCCAGCAGGACGGAAGAGGTGGAAAAATAGGGACACCTGGATGTCACTGAAGAGACGGACCGTGTTTCACAGTGCAGTTACAACCTCCGTTTAGTCCCTCACTGCAGCCTGCGCTCGGTGGGGTAAAAGATGCAGCCCCATACAGGACTATACTTGTTTTTTTTTTTAAAAAGTAAGTGGGTTTGTGGCAAAAAGCACGTGAGAGCCTGCTCAGTGCTGCACACTCACCCTTGCTCTCCATTGCTTGCCTTAGGGGTTGGCAATTCTCCTTAATTATTACCCGTTTCACTGGTTCCTTTAGGGGCAAAGCCCCCTCGGGTGGGACTGTCACAGGCTCCGTTTAACGCAGCCGAGCATCACACGGAGCCGCAGGGGGTGGTCTCTCTCCTCCCGCCTGGAAAGCAAAGGCAGCTCATATTGCTGCCAAAGTGCCCCCAAAAATGCCATTTTTAGCAGAGCCCCCCCCTCTGCCGTGAGCCCAGAGGAGGGTAACAGAGCACTGCTGGGCACCGGAGCGGGTTACGTTTTGGTGACTTCAGAAATCCACCACCTCGGGCTCGCCCGGCTAGGTGGGACTCATATTTGGAGCAGGAAAACAAGGAGGCTGGAGATGATGAAGTTTCCGGAGCTGTCTGTTGCTGCTGTGATGCTCACCGTGGAGATGCGGTAACTCAGCAGGGGTGCTGAGGGCTGGCTTCGCAGGGGACGAGGACCAGAGCCCCTCAGAGCGCTGCCGCAGCAGTCGGCCAAAAACCTGCCGCCGGGAGCCACCCGCCGGGAGGCTGCAAGAAAAACCAAACGCGTTCTCCAAACGGGCTCTTGGGAGAAAAAAACATTCACCTGAGGGTCAGACAGCCCCCCCCGGCAGGGCCAGCCCGCACCAGGGACGAAACGGCTGCTGGAGGTGGAGGTTTTCTCTCCCCGGAGGAGCAGAAGTTGCCCCAGAGGCTGAGTCAGGGGATGGAGACCTTCATCCTGGCTGGGTCCAAAATCCTGCAAAACCCTTTTATGGGATAGCAGTGTAGGTGTAAAATGCCCCTCCTCGCACACACATTGAACTCCTGCACTTCATGAAGAAACAGGGCACATGAACGAACCCCCCATTTTAATTAGTGGCTCGTTAATAGCCGCCAACCCATTCCCACCGCCGTGCCTGGTCCATGCTGGAGCTGGCTGAAGCCGTATGGCAGCCCCAGCAATAAACCTGCAGCTTCACAGCGTTCGGGAGGCAAAGCCTTGGACAAAACTGATGCTGAAGCTTAACCGTAAATATCAGACATTTATCAGCTGCTTTTTGGGGAAGGTGGAGGTGAGGCCACCTCCCCTCGTCCAGGTGTTGGGAACAGGAGAACATCTGGAGCACGGGCGGGCTGAGGGCGGGGGACTGTGTGCTCTAGAGCTCTACGAGGGTGGAAAGTGCGACAAAGCCATCTGCAGGGCTCCCTCCCTTCTGAGAAACTAATTTATTCTGAAGTGGGGCCTTTCCTTGTCCCTTTCTCAAAGGGATGGGGGGGAGAAAAAAAAAAAAAAAGCTAATTGCTGATTACAGAACAATATGGCTGTGCGTCTGCTGTTCTTCAGCCTGTCAGCACCGAGGCAGAGACGAGACATGGGCTTTGGGTTTTTTTCTTCCCTCATTAACTAGGAAGAACAAACCACCAAAGCCCCAACACAAGATCTTCCTACCCCAGCTTCTGGCCTGTGTTTTTTTGGGAAAAGGACAACATCCAGGGCTGTTCTGCTACGTACAGCCTGGATAAGCGGCCGGGGGGGGGGGATCTGCTGCGGCCACACTCCCCGTCTCATTATTTGGGCTACAGCAGCGACTTGCTGAGGTTGTTCCCCCGGGGAAAAGGGGACGTAAAGCACCTCATCTGCGGGAGCAGCTGGGGCAGCGCCAGCACAGGCCGGGGAGCAGCAGAGATTACGGGACAGATTTTCTCTCCTTGCACCCCTCATCTGAACAGGGACTGGGGTGGGAGAGGCACGGCCCAGCCGGCGCGGAGGGGTGAGGGAGGGGAAAAGAGGATGTCACCACCGAACAGGGGGAAAAGGGTCTTACCTTTCTTCGCTCTTAGTTTCAGGAGTAAAAGCTTGATTTGTCCCTCAGGAGCATAACTGCGGAGACACCGGGGAAGAGCCCCCGCATCCCCCTGCGGACCAGCAGCCGGGGCTGGGAAAGGGGTGTTTGCACCGTGCGCCCCCAGAGCAGCGCTCGCGGCTCGTCCGACCTGCGGGAACGACTGTGGCAGGTCTTAAGAAGTGACAGAAAAGCCTAAGAAGAGGAAAAAAAATCCCCCAGCAATGCTCAAGGACAAAGAAAGGAAGGCTGGGGCTCGGGTGTCCGTCCGTGCTGGCAGGAGGCGGTTGGCCCCCCCTTTTTGGCAGCAGCGGGGAGGGAGCGCACCCCGGGACACGCAGCCCCAACAGCTCCACCTGCACCCACCGCACCTGCAAAGGGACGGAAGGATCCCGTTCCCCAGGCAGGGCTGGGTTAAAAACTCTTCTTTACTTCAGCATGTGTCATCTGCATCCCCTGTGCGTCCCTCCTTTTCCAGGCGTCTCCTGGAATGGGGGGGGGGGGGCACCAAGGAAGCATGCCCAAATCCCCGTCAGCTGAGTTATCCCATCCCGCCCGATGCCTCAGCCCAAAAACTGCTTGTGCTGCACTGGCACCAAAAAGAGGTGGGTTTTAGCGGTCCCCCTCCTTTTCTCCCCCCCACCGGGGCTAACGCAGTAAATAGGGAAGGCCAAGAGACTCCCTGGCGGAGCTCCATTGACTGACGCGGAATTGTGTTACACCAAAGCAGCAAATTGGCTGTGGGTATTTAGGTACGCAGCACACCAGCTGTGGTCACACAGGCAGCTTCCTTTGAGATTTCTCTTTAAACATCAGCTTTTGCTCCTGTCGTACTTGGGTGAAATATTTCCCCTTTTCCATGGGAAGAAGCCAGGAGGGATTCGGGCTGGATGAGTGGGGTCTGCCAGCACAGAGGCATCCTGCAGCATCTCGTTACCTGCCTGGCAAAAAACGGCAAATAACAAGTACTGTGTTTGTGTCTCAGGGAATCATCTGCAGGATTTTAGCTTTGTTACTGCTATGAGGGTTTGGTTTATACGGTATTTTAGTTTTAGAAAAGTTGATGCTGCTTGTACCAGATGCTGTTGTCTACCAAGCAACAGAGCCAGGGAAGTTCAGCCCACGTGCGCTGCAGAAGAAAGGAGATCGCTGTCTTGTGTTTCTCATTTCACCCCTCATCTTAAGACTTTAAATTGCTTTAGTGAGGAATATATAAGCACCATTAGCCAAATTTAGTGATGGAGAGAAAAAACGGAGGAAGAATGAACTCTGCTTGAGATGAGCTCAGTGGGGACCAGCACAGCCAGGAGGTGAGACCTGGATTAAATTAAAGCAGAAAATCACAGGAGTAAGAGTTAAAAAAAACCACCTAAGTGTTATCATGGACAGAGAGGAATGTAGGTGTGTGCTTAAGTATATTGCAAAATAAGGATTAAACCTGAGGACTCTGCTTTATGAGCTGCATCGTGGCAGTGAAAAATTCATATGCACGGGAAGAATAAAATGTTATGCCTTACGTTCCCCGGGTAGCCATTATTTTATGAAGTGTGATTCACAAAAGCAGGGAGGCTGGAGAAATCCGAACGCAAAACACATGTCCCAAAAAGACATGATGGGAAAGCAAACAGTGATTATACGGCCATCTGCGGAAGGCTGGGGATTCGGGGGGCTGCGAGCGCCCGCACGGCTGCTTGCGGGGGCCGGCACCGTGCCCTTGTCCCATGGCACTCGGTACGGCCCGCTTGGGTACATCCATGGGGACAAAACCATCGCTCTGTCTACAGCCCCAAACACTGGCTTTTTTCCTTGCGCAGGGCTAATACAGGAAACCTAACAAGAAATCCCGAAGGCAGGAGCTCAAACCAATCTGTATTTCCATAGGAAACAGCTGCACCACCGGTAAAAACTTCACCCCACGGAGGTGACGGGGATGTTCCTTGGCGTCGCTGCCCACGGCAGGGGGGACCTGTGTCTGCTCCTCCACGCTCCGGGGTTGTTGCATTATCCCAACCTGTTTTGCTGGCTGGGCCGCCGGGGAGGTGATGTCCCGGGGGAAAGCGGGGAGGAAAAGGGGTGGCAGCTTCGTCGACCACTGCGGCTGCTCCTCTGCGCCCCGGCCCCCGCAGCTCTGGCTCCCTGGGCTTAAGACAGAGAAGATCATAGAATCACGGGATGGTTTGGGTGGGAAGGGACCTTAAAGCCCCCACAGTGCCACCCCCTGCCCTGGGCAGGGACACCTCCCACCAGCCCAGGTTGCTCCAAGCCCCGTCCAACCTGGCCTTGAACCCCTCCAGGGATGGGGCAGCCACAGCTTCTCTGGGCAGCCTGGGCCAGGGGCTCACCACCCTCAGAGTGAAAAATTTCTTCCTATTATTTCATCTCAATCTCCCCTCTGTCAGTGTAAAACCCTTCCCCCTCATCCCACGGCTCCCCTCCCTGATCCAGAGTCCCTCCCCAGCTTTCCTGGAGCCCCTTGAGGGCCTGGCAGGGGCTGGAAGGGCTCCCCGGAGCCTTCTCTTCTCCAGGCTGAACCCCCCCAGCTCTCTCAGCCTGTCCCCACAGCAGAGGGGCTCCAGCCCTCCCAGCATCTCCGGGGCCTCCTCTGGCCCCGCTCCAACAGCTCCGTGTCCTTCTGCTGTTGGTGCCCCAGAGCTGGAGGCAGCGCTGCAGGGGGGTCTCACAGAGCGCAGCAGAGGGGCAGAATCCCCCCCTCGCCCTGCTGCCCACGCTGCTGGGGATGCAGCCCGGGATGGGGGGAGTTTCTGGGCTGCCAGCACATACTGGCAGCTCACGTTGAGCTTCTCATCCACCACCAAGATGGTGTTGTTCCCCTTGCTGGAGGTGTTCCACAAGCGGCTGAGTATCCATGTATGGTGCTAATGCTGCTGCCTTGGCCAGGAGGGACCTTAGAGCAGGGGAGAGAGCCCCGGGGCAGATGGAGAGCAGGACCAGAGGCTCAACTGGGAATTAACCCCCCTGCACACCTCCGTACCAGCCCGGCACTGACACCCCCGCTGCTCCGATGGCCCAGGCAAAGGCGAAATCATGGGGTCGGGAGTCAAAATAAAACAGCGTGATTTTGTGGGGGTGAGGAGCATCCCTGCCCTCCCCACGGACACTTCTGCAGGAGCTCCGGGCACCCAGGAGCACTGTGAGCCCCCGGCCACGAGACTTGATTTAATAACCGAGCGGTTCGAGCTGCCGAGGCAAATCATCCCTCCTCCGCTGTTCTGCTCCGAGTCGCACCGGTCCGGGTACATCCTCCAACCTGGCACGAGCATCACCATCAAGAGTCATACCCACAGAAACCATCTCAAATATTACGAGCTGGCCGGGAATTCGGTGACCTCTGCAGAAAAAGCCCTGCCGTTACCCTCATTTTCGGGTTCACCGAAAGGTGCCGTTGTGCAGAACCTCATCAGTTTGCCGTGAATCCCCCTGCAAACGCCTGGAGTTGTGAATTAGCGCCTTAAGCAAAGAAAAACGCAGGCGAAAAGGAAGATAATGTTTCTCAAAATGGACTTTGCTCATTTATTTTACCATTTGTGTCTTCGTTTGAATTATTTATGGTAATACTTGGTAGTGGCATCTGTAGCGTATGTTGTGAAGGTAATGAAATCCAGTTCACCTGAGACTTCCCTCTATTAAATCACCGCAGAAAGGTGAGGGGACCTGCCAGGTTTTGCACCTTTGAGTGCAGTGGGGAGGGGAGGCAGGAGGTTCCCTGGGAGTTAGAAGCGGTTCCTGGTTTTCCGTCACCCTGCATCCATCGCTGCTCGGTGGCCACCTGCAATAAAAACTCTCTGGCGTGGGATATCCCTCGGCTGGAGCCTGCACAGCGCTTGATTTCCCCCTCCCGAGCCGGAGCTGATGCTGTCCGTCTCCGTTAGCATGCACGCAGGTGATAAAAACCCCAGATACATCAAAAACCTGAAACCGGGGGTGTTTATTCGAGCTTCAAGAAAACCCACTGTGGGGTTTTACATGTTGCGACATTAGAAATACTGATGCCTTGATGGAGCCCGGGGATGCTGTTTCCCCCCGGCTTCCCGATTCCGCTGAGTTTTAGACCGCTGAGCAGGCAGGGAACGTGTTTGTCCCTGGATCGCTCTTACTCACGGATTAATTCTTCAGGCTTTTCCCACTAAAGGTGGCTCAGCCTTTACAAAGCAATTCAGCCCCGAAAGTGTCTTATAGGCAGCGCAGGGCTTTCTTACCGGACGGGTGATGATGTAGGACTAGGTGATCTCCAGAGGTCCCTTCCAACCCCTGCCACCCCGGGTGCCTCCTCGCCGCTCTTCGCCCCGCGCCAGGCCTCAGGCACCTGCACAGATGTCAGATGCAGCTGACCCCGATCCTGACTCACGTTGGTGGACACGGGTTTAATCTCAGCGGGCGTACCGCGATTTGGTTGGAAACTGAGCAAATCTGGCCTGTGGCCACTGAGACCTCGTTTACCGCGGGACTCCACGGTATCCGGCTTTTCGAAGCACAACCCCCCGTGCCCTCGCCTCAAGCACGTTCTCTCTAACAATGCTCTTGAGGTACCTCATCCCTGAAGCTTTAGAGCTCAAGGCCCATTGAAAAGCACCCGGAGGTACATTGGCATGAGATAAATAAACCCCCCATCACTTCCAGTGACGCTTGGAGGTCACACCCGATGCCGGGCACAAGGACCCTTGTGGAGAAGCGGTACCAGTACCACTGAATACCACAATGGAACAAAACCAGCGACAACAAACACCATTTCAGGGATCCAGAGTTAGTGTCAGAGCTTGGAGGTTCCTCCCTGGAGTGTCTGAACCCCAAAAGCCCCTAAAATGCCAGGCTGCCATTACCTGGACAAGCTTTTCCCTGACTTTTCGGTGCCAGGTCACCCCTGCGAGGTGTGGGGCGGGCGAAGGGAGCAGGGAGAGGCCCCGCAGAGCCCGGCCCCGATGGACCTTGGTCCGTACCACCCCCCTGCCAGCATCCTGGGGCAAACCGTGGCAGCGGCTCTTTGCTCAGCAATGAAATGGGGTGTGAAACCGCAGCAGCTTTGGCAGCCTCTGAAGCGATAGTGGGTGCTGCCGAGAGCAAGATTTTACATCTGAAGTGCTGAAAGGGGCTTAAATCGTGTCGTCACTGCTGGAAAACCATCAACCCCAAGCCAGATCACAGAATCCCAGAATGGTGGGGGTTGGAAGGGACCCCTGGAGATCATCCCCTCCAACCCCCTGCCAGAGCAGGGTCACCCAGAGCAGGTGGCACAGGAACGCGTCCAGGCGGGGTTGGAATGTCTCCAGAGACGGAGACTCCCCCACCTCTCTGGGCAGCCTGTGCCAGGGCTCTGCCACCCTCACAGCAAAGAAGTTCCTCATCGTGTTGAGATGGAACTTCCTATGGTCAAGTTTGTGCCCGTTACCCCTTGTCCTGTCGCTGGGCACCACTGAGAAGAGCCTGGCCCCATCCTCCTGACACCCCCCCTTTCAGTATTTACAAGCGTTGATAAGGTCCCCCCTCAGGCGTCTTTTTTCCAGACTGAAGGAACCCAAATCCCTCAGCCTTTCTCCATCAGAGAGATGTTCCAGTGCCCTCAGCATCTTGGTAGCCCTTTGCTGGCCCCTCTCCAGCCTGTCCTTCTGGAACCGGGGAGCCCAGAACTGGACCCAGCGCTCCAGCCGCGGCCTCCCCAGGGCAGAGCAGAGGGGGAGGATGACCTCCCTCCACCTGCTGGCCACACTCTTCTTGATGCCCCCCAGGATGCCATTGGCCTCCTTGGCCACAAGGGCCCATTGCTGGCTCATGGTCACCCTGTTGTCCCCCAGGACTCCCAGGTCTCTTCCCACCGAGCTGCTCCCCAGCAGGTCACCCCCAACCTGTGCTGGTGCATGGGGTTGTTCCTCCCCAGGAGCAGCACCCTGCACTTGCCCTTGTTGAACTTCATGAGGTTCCTCACCACCCAGCTCTCCAGCCTGTCCTGGTCTGGCTGGATGGCGGCACGGCCTTCCTGTGTGTCAGCCACCCAGATCCCGTTTTATTGCAGTTTTTTATTGTCCTGGGGGCCGTGTGCTTGAGTAAAGCACCGCTGAGTGCCCGCAGGGGCGCGGGCAGGGGCAGAGCCCCTCGGCTGGGTGAGGGATGCTCCCCGGCGGGACGGGACACCTCTCGTGGGAACGGACACCGCAGGGCATCAGTATTATTGTTTTTCTAGCTGGAAAACCATTCCATCTCCCAGTGTACGGCAGCTCTTGCTGGTTCGGGCTTGTGAAGCTGCTTCTGGAGAATTTATCCCGGTTTCCTGCCACCGAGCTACCCGTCTCCCTGGGGTTTGCTGGGAGAGATCCTGGAGCACACCCACCGGCGTGCCTGAACGGATCGAGCACGATTCTGGGCACATTTCTGCTTTATTGAGGAACTTCTGCCCTGAATTTTCCCAGGTCCTGCTTGTCTGCTTTCATGCTACGGGGGAACGGGATGTGCAATATTTAATACATAATATTCTACTGACAAAGGCCAAGATTGGGCAAACCCGGCTCTGCCCAGGCAAGTCCTGTAGGAGCACTTGGGCTCCTGGGGCTCTGCCCGCCACTCCCTGGTCTGCAGCGAACATCAGCCTGGAGTCTACCAGAAATTTTATTTTTAATTTGAAAGGGGCTTTGCCAGATGTTTGCGTTTCCCTAAGAAACTACACCTGCCTTTGCGCACACCAGAACTCACCAAAACGGGAAGCGCGAGCGATTTCTGTGCTCGTTTGTTGCGAAACTCTTTCAGGTGTTTACATTAACATACATATAACCTCCTTCCTCACGCACGGCTGCAAAAAGGAGTCTTTCTCGCAGCTCATCAAGGAGGAATATCCTCACAAGGTGTCCTTGGGAAGGTCCAGGATCAACTGGGAAACTTGCTTTCCTCCCTCTTTTTTCTGTTCGAGCAGAGAGAAAACGTGAAACAATGAGGTTGGAGTACTGCTGGAGTGTTTCTATAGGAAACACATAAGGAAAAGGCTAAACAGAGCTTTTGTATGCCACCTCTAAGGCTTTTTAAGAAAAAAAGCCCACTATAAAATGAAAATAAAACATGAATGAATTATGTGCAGTTTAAACACGGGGTGATACACAATGCTGAAGTGATATTGGCCTTTAAAAAACGTGATAGATCCGTTCACTGTATGTACTCAGAGTTGCGGGTACTGTTTCCCCAAAATTGTATCACTGTGTATGTGACTCGCCCCAGGCATCAGCTGCTCCCCCTGCGGCCAACGCGGCCCCAGGCCAGCGCGGGACCCTGCTCCGCGGCATCCGCTCGGTCACTAGAATGGAACGGGAACGGGCAGGTCTGGCAGCGCAGACGGATGGGTCCGGCTTCGCTTCGGGTCTCCGAGCTGAGCCGGCAAGCGTGACATGCAAAAAGGGTGGGTTTGTATACATATAGTTTCAATAATGTTAGATATACGTCATTTGGGCTGTGTGTATATAGGTAGCAATTGTAAATAAAACAAATTCTGACCTAGGAGTTGAAATAAATTTGCTCAGCAAAGGCCCCCCCCCGCACCCCCCCGGCTCTCTCCTGCTCCCCTCTGCCCGCAGGGGCTCACCCCCTTCTCTGCCCCCTCCCCGCTGCTACGGGGACATGGCACCGGCACTGGGCAGTGCTGCGCCTCTCCCGTGGGCGTGGGGCGTCCCGGGGGCTCGGGGCTCGGATGCTGGCGGGACAGGGCGAGGATGCTGAGGGGGCAGAGGGCAAAGATGCTGGGGGGCATGGGACAAGGATGCTGGGGGGGACAGGGTGAGGATGCTGGTGGGGGACAGGATGAGGATTCTTGGGGGGGTACAGGGTGAGGATGCTGGGGGGGGTGGGGAGAGGATGCTGGGGGCACGGGACAAGGATGCTGGGGGGGGACAGGATGAGGATTCTTGGGGGGTACAGGGTGAGGATGCTGGGGGAGACAGGGAGAGGATGCTGGGGGGGATGGGGCAAGGATAGTGATGAAACAGGGGCGGCGATGCTGGGGGGGATAGGGCAAGGATGCTGGGGGACACGGGGTGGGGATGCTGGGGGGCACGGGGCGAGGATGCTGGGGGCCATGGGGAGAGGATGCTGGGGGCACGGGGCGGCGATGCTGGGGGTCACGGGGCGGCGATGCTGGGGGGCATGGGGTGGAGATGCTGGGGGGCACAGGGCAGCGATGCTGGGGGTCACGGGGCGGCGATGCTGGGGGGCACGAGGTGGGGATGCTGGGGGGCACGGGGCGAGGATGCTGGGGGGCGGCGATGCTGGGGGGCGGCGATGCTGGGGGGCACGGGGCGAGGATGCTGGGGGGCACGGGGCGAGGATGCTGGGGGGCACGGGGTGGGGATGCTGGGGGCCATGGGGAGAGGATGCTGGGGGGCACAGGGCGGCGATGCTGGGGGGCACGGGGCGGCGATGCTGCGGGGCACGGAGCGAGGATGCTGGGGGTCACGGGGCGAGGATGCTGGGGGGCACGGGGCGAGGATGCTCGGCGGGGCCGGATCCCGCGGTCGCGGTGCAGCCCCGGGCGGGGCCCGGGGGAGGTGTCGGGGCCGGGGGCGGGGAGAGCGGGGACAAAGAGGGGAAGGGGCGGGACCGGATCCGGCGGGGGCGATCGGCGGCCCGGGGCGGGGGATGGGGGGGGGCTTCTGTTACCCAACATATCGGACCAAAACCAAAAGTTTCTTTTCTAAATCTCTTCCCCGTTTTCTGCGGGGGGAAATCTCCCGGGTCTGTCCTTGGGCCGGGCTTCGGGGAAACGAGCCAGGACCCGAAAGCGGCCGCCTCCAGCGGACAGCCCCAGGCTTGCGGGGGGGGTTCTCCCTTTCTGAGCCCACCAGCACCCTCCAGCTCCGTGTGCTCGGCCCCGACGGAGATCTTGGGTGGGTTTTCCTGGCTGTCACCGCGTGGTCCCACCAGTTATCCCGACCAGTTATCCCGACCAGATATCCCGACCGGTTATCCCGACCGGTTATCACGACACTCTTCAGGGCATCGTTGGCTCGGGGCCCATAGCCATCTGAAACCACCCACCCCATCTGCTGGGGTGGACACCCACCGCAGGCTCGTTGGAAACCCGGCAGCACCCATTGAGTCCCCAGGTGGGAAAGGTTTGGTTGAGTTGTGACCATTTGTTCATTTATTTCTTCAATGTGAAAAAAAAAAAAAAAAAGTCATTGCTGGATGCTTTGTTCTCATCTTGTCCCCAAGGTCCCAAAGATGCCCAGCACCCAGCGTCCCACTTGGAGATGTTTTCGGCCCTGAGGGTTGTTTTTTGCTCCTTATTTTCGGTAGCTTGAGGTCAGAGCAGCACAAGGAAGGAGCAACACCTCCGTGGGCTTTTGGTGGGGACACCAGAGAAAGCTCCAAAAGCCTCATTAAGACAATACCGACTTCTCACTGGAGAAGGAAAGTACACATAGAGATACCATCTATTAACCTCTGGTTAGTCCCGTGGGTGGCAGAGATGAATTTAGGGTTCAGCACCCACATTTTGAGGCTCATGCGGATGCTGGGGAGCGTCTGCGCCTCCATCCCTTGGTGGCCATAGGTCAGGTGCCCGGTGAGCCGCAAAAGGGTTAAGATAACAACGGGGCAGTAAGTTTTATGGGGAGGCTCGGAGTTTAGCTGTACAAATCCTATTAGCATTAACATCAGCTGTATGGCTAAATCCTTGCATTCTGCACAGAAATTGAATCCCTGAGGGGCTGGCTTAAATCAACAAATACTCAGAAAGGCAGAGTCGGGAGCAGGGGAAGGTTTGTCCAGGGACGGCGGTTCCTGCGGGAAGTAAATCGGGCAGCGCTCGGGCATTTGGGGCTGCCGTGGTGCCGCGGAGAGTCTTTTGGGTTGAGGTTGGCAATTAGCTGGGGCAACCAATGCGCCCCGTGCCCCGGGGGAGGGAAGGGGGGCAGCAGGGGATGAGCACGGGGAGAGGAAAGAGGGGGGGTAAAAGTGAGGGGAAGGGGCTTTATGTGAGGAGCAGAGGAGAACAGCGGCAAGAGAGGAGGATTTGAGCAGGGCAAGGAGCAGGGAGAGGTGAACATGGAAGAGGAGGGGAAAACAGGGAATGTGGAAAGCAGAGGGGCTGGGCGGGTTTTCGGGCAGCCGTGGAGATGCTGCCCCGTGCTCTTAACTCCCAAGAAGAGCCAGCCCTGGCACGGCACCAGGCAGGAATGAAGCTCTCCTGAGCCAGCGGTGGCTGAGGATGGGGGTTCGGCTGGAGGTTCCGTACCCAGCTCCCACCTGTGTGTATTCCAGCAGGGATGAGCACCCAGCGCTCAGCAAGTGCCCTTTGGAAAGGCACCAGACTCCTCTTTATTTTCCCTTTCCACAGCTTTCCTTGTTGTTGTTTTATTACAAGGAGAGAGAAAAAGGAACGAAAAGAAGGAAGGGGCGATCCAGCATTTCCTCCCAGGCTCGGAAACACACGTCAGCGTCAGGATCGGTTTTGGTCCTGTGGGAAAAGAAAAACTCTTGCAGCTTTACTGCCGGGGAACGGGGCGTCCGTGATGGGAGGCAGGGCCAAGGATTCTCCGCTTCGGAGAGCCCGAAATCCAGCTCCCGTCTCCCTGCCAGCCCCAGGCCGATGGCTGCAGGGAGTTTCACGCCGTGGCTCTGCTCTCTGGTCATTTTTGCCTTTTACTTTGCTTTTTTTTTTTTCAGCATGGGGTTGTCCCCTGTGTCGGTGCTGAGCAGCAAATGTCACTAAATACCTTGGCAGGGTCAGCGAGCTGTGAAGAGCGGAGCCGGGGAGCCTCCTTCTCCCGCCTCCTTTTCCTCGGGAAGCGTGTTGGGATGTGCAGAAGCCGCCGGCAGCGCCCAGCTCCCTGCAAACAGCCCGAGGAAACGCGGCAGCCGCTGCCACAGAGGCCGGAGGAGCCGCGGCGGGGCCGCAGGCGATGCTCACGCTGCACAGCTGCGCAAAAAGGGGCTTTTCGGGGGGGTAACGGGAAGTTGGGGGAAAACGGGGCTGGTTCGCTCGATGATTCCGCCAGGGGAGAAGGCAGAGGGATGAGCTCAGCGGATTTTCTCAGCTCGTTACAAGTGCGTGACATTTCCCGGGGAAGCGTCAGCACCGGTGTCACGGAGGTGTCACCCGATGGCGACAGGAGGGACCAGGGCTGGCAGGGGAAGCAAACACTGTCACGACAGAGTGAGCGCAGGGACGTCCCACCGTGGGGACACCACGGCAGGGAGGAACAGCAGCACCTCCAGAAGCCGGGAAACTGGTGGAGCTGCTACGGCCATCGATGTCGAGGCCTTTTTGACATGTCTGATGGCAGCATCTCCCCATGGGATGGGGTGTGGGATGCAAGGGGTGTGGGATGCGGGGATTGCAGGATGTGAGGGGTGCGGGATGTGGGAGGTGTGATGTGGGGGGGTGCGGGATGTGGGGTTTTGGGATGCGGGGGGTGCGTGATACTGGGGATGCGGGATGTGGGAGGTGCGGGATGCAGGGTTGTGGGATGGATGTGGGGGTGTGTGGGATGCGGGGTTGTGAGATGTGGGGTTGTGGGATGCAGGGGGGTGCAGGATGCCAGGGGTATGGGATGTGGGAGGTGTGGGATGCGGAGGGTGCAGGATGCCGGGGGTGTGGGATGTGGGGTTTCAGGATGCGGGGGGTTGCAGGATGCAGGGTTTCAGGATGCGGGGGGTGCGGGATGCAGGGTTTCAGGATGCGGGGGGTGCGGGATGCAGGGTTTCAGGATGTGGGGGGTGCGGGATGTGGGGTTTCAGGATGCGAGGGGTGCGGGATGTGGGGTTTCAGGATGCGGGGGGTGCGGGATGTAGGAGGTGCTGCTGCAGAGGAGGATGTGGGTCCTTCTGCTGGTGCTGCCCCACGGCTGCGGGTGGCCACGGCCATGGGCTCAGCAGGAGGCTTAAACCAGCGTCCTGGCTGCTGTAGCCCCTGCAAAAGTAGTTATTAACCCCAATATCCTCACTAGACACTCACTGAGGACCTGTGCTCCACCAGTCGAAAGTATTCCCGCCGCGTGAAGATTTCTGCTTTCCTGAGATACAAACGTACCCGGAGCAAAGGGAACTTCGGTTCATGAAGGCAAGTTTTTGGAGGAGCCCCAGCTGGCCAGCGGAGCTGACTGTCTCGGACAGTGAACTGCGAGCTCTCAGCAGCCGGGGCGATTGCTTATCAACAAAATTAACCTAAAGAGGGGGTTCGTTCCCCAGGGTGAGCAGCCTTGGTGCCAAGGTGTCAGTTCAGCCATCAGACGTGGACTTAGTGCCCGAGTCTGTGGGAAAAAGAGTCTGCAACCTGATCATGAACCCTCTGTTTCGGGCAAAACGGTCCTCGCACCAGGGTCCTTGGAATGAGTAAAACGTTTGGGGTTGGATCGTGCCGGTTGGTGCAATTGCCTTGCCCAGGGTGGTCAAAGCTCTGCCAAATGCCGGTTTGGGTGGACACACAGTTTGACAAGCTCAAAAACCCCCAAAGCGTTCGTACTCCTCGTGGACACCCGGTCAGCATCCACCGAGTTTAAGCGAGGAGGGCTGTCAGCGCTGTTTGGACAGAGCCTTATCTCAAAAGCCATTTATTCTGCCATTACTATTCATTATTCCCTCCAGTGTTACCCTGGATGTTTGAGCTGGGATCTGCCTAATCCCGTAAAGCCCGGCTTCTCCTCGTGCCAGGAGAGGGAACAGAGTCATAATTCTCCTTTTGCGGGCTCCCGGCTGTTGCCATGGGAATGCCGCGGTGTCCCCGTTCCGCAGTGCCGCTCTCCTGCCAGCGCAGGTGGGAGATGACGCTTTCCAGGGGGAAGACTGCCCTGGATTGAACACCGCGCTGGCAATTAGCCGGGGAAGTTACAAATCACTCCATCAAAAAAGTGACGCCGCCGGACTCGCAGGGGACCCGGTTTCTGAACTGTAAATGGGGACCCGAGCAAGCCCGGCTCAGCTGGGGGATCTGAAGGCGCCCAGAGGTGTGTGTTGGGGTCCTGGATACCTGCGGTTCTCCTGCTGGCTTTGCCCCACTCGCCCCACTCCTCCCACCGCAGGCCCCGTCCCGCGGTCCCCAGCTGACCCCCCCCAGCACAGGCACTCAGCCCCCGGGCAGAGCCCAGCCTGCGCTCAAACAGGATCCAGCGGAGATTTCTGAGGCACAAAAATCCCCTTGAAAATAACCCCCCGGGGATGCTGAGGACGCAGCTGGGTGCGATGGCTGGGGGGGCACCCTGTCCCCAGGCAGGACGCGCTGACTCCACCCGAGAGCCCCGACACCGGTAACTCCTCCTCCGCTCCATTCCCGTGGTCAGCAGTTGCCGCCAGACCCGCCTCATCCCCGAAAACCGGGGGAACTGGGGCACTGAGCTGCTCGGGACGCTGGGTCTCAGCCAGCCCCCATCCCATAGAAGCATCTTTCTGGGTTCATTGGAGGAAAAGTTGCTAAAAGGTGTCACTTAGGGTGTAAAGTTCAGTTTTGCACGGGGGAATTGGGAGCCAGATGGACTTTCAGAGCTCAAACGGGCAGCGAAGCTGGTCCTGGCCGTGGACTTGTTCAAACCCGGGGGGATAAACATGATTAAAAGTCACCAAGTTACAAGCAAAGAAAATCACTTCCACGTCTGTGCTATAAACTTTCTCCTGAGCTGGGCAATCCATTATGCCAGGGTTATCTGCCTTGGGCAGGCAGGGGGTTTAGCCCGTCTCCCCAGCTCTGCCCGGCGCTCGTAGGTTTATCCCAGGGGCTGGAAGGACTCGCCGTCCTCCCGCTGCCCGCCCTGGATTCCCTCCTGCTGCCGGGGCAGGTGAAGGAGACTTTTCAAACCAGGAGAAGAATGAATTGCAAATGATGTACCATGGCAGATATGTGAAGAAATACTCATTTTTGCTAAATAGCTGGTGCTGGCAGGGTGTCTGCGGGGCGCAGCCCATCCGGGCACCGCGAGCCGTCCCGGCAACTCTCTGGGTTCTTATTTTGCTGCAGAGCTCTGGGGGAGCACCCTGAAATATGGCGGAGATTGGCCCCTTTTTGTCCCCCTCCTGTTTGTCTTCGTGGAAAACCCCAATAAAAGCGAGGCCCCAAACCCTTGGAAATGTCAGACGTGGGCGCAGGGATGCTCTTGGCCCCGGCCAGCCCCTGCTGCAGGCCCGGGGTGGGGGTGGGGGGCACAAACACAAGGTGAGAACTTTTCAGCGAGCACCAGAAAGAAAAAGACAAAAACCCTTTAAAAATCCGCTGCAGGGCTCGCCGGCCTGGCAGCACCTTTGGCTAATGGTGTCGGATGTTAGTCGAGTGCTCGAAGGCACACAGAGAGCTGGGGGGGAGTGGAGGCGGCTCCTTCCTCCCTCCTCTCCTGGGTGCTTCAAGCCATAACCCGAAAAATCACATCGGCGGGTGTTTAGTCCTATCCCTCGCCCTAAGTTTGGGTCTGGACATGCGGACCGGCTCCGTATCCAGCCTCATCCTGCTGTTTTCCGGCACATAAAAGCCTGCGCAGCCTTGGACCGCCTGAGTCGGTGCCTCCTCCCGGCAATGAGCGTGGCTGCTGCCCGGGGAAATCCTTTCTGCCGCACCCGGACTGGATTTCTCTGCAACTCCCCGAAAGGAGGGGGCAGCCAGGGGGGATCGGGCTCTTCTCCCAAGGAACAGGCCATGGGACAAGGGGAAACGGCCTCCAGTTGTGCCAGGGGAGGTTTAGGATGGATATTAGGAAAAATTCCTTCACGGAAAGGGTTGTCAAGCCTTGGAAGAGGCTGCCCGGGGCAGTGGTGGGGTCGCCATCCCTGGAGGGGTTTCAAAGCCGGGCAGACGCGGTGCTGAGGGACATGGGGTAGTGATGGTTTTTCTCAGTGTTGGGTTGATGGTTGGACTCGATGATCTGAAAGGTCCCTTCCAACCTGGGCAGTTCCAGGATTCTATGATTCCATGATTCTATGATTTGGGAAAGGGCTGGCCCTTCTCTTTAAAACAACGTCCTCTATACAAGGAGATTGAGGGCAGGGGACCGAGACGGGACGCCATCACGGGGGAGGACCCTGCACAGCTCTGTGGAGGCTGGAGCTCTGTTGCTCTCCGTGGGATGCCTGGATGTCCGCCCGGCACCGGCGCCGCATCCTGGCGCTCCAGCGCCAAGAGGGATGGAGGGAGCCAGTGGCTGTCACAGGCCAGCCCTTCCCGTGCCACCTTGTGCCGCCTTGTGCCCGGCGTGGGACGAGCCGCGCCGGAGCTGGGGAGCAGCGGCGTTACACGGGCGTCCTCCCGGTCGGCTGCTTTGGCCAGGTTCGGTTTTGTGCAGAAGGTCCAGTGCCAGTGAGCGTCGGGACACATCAGCCATCGCCTTTTCCCGGGACACATCCCCGTGGGAGCACCTGCAAAATACCCCCCTTGTCTGCAGGGCCCCCCCATCCCTGCTGTGCGGGAGGGAAGGTTTGAGCGACTGTGGCCGGCCCAAACTGCCTTATTTCCTTCCCAAAATGTCATGTGAGACCAGGTCTCAGGCCTTCCTAAAGGCAGAATATGTCCCGTTCGTGGCTTCTTCCTCACCCGTGCAGCCCCTTCCCTTGTCAGAGAGGGAAATTGGAGAGGGTTGATGCGATCTTTCCTTGACAAACCCACGCTGGCTGTTTTTTATCACCTTGTTATCTTCCCGGTGCTTAAATAGATTTAAAACCCCCGGTACTCCAGGAGCTTTCCAGGCATCAAAGAACAGCCGAGTGCTTTATAATCCCCTTGGTCTTCCTCTTCACACTTGGGAAGAGGAGGAGGAGTCGAGCTGCCCTTCTCCTCTCCCCCACCGCGGCTCGGGATGCCCGAGGGTCAGCAATGGCCGGGTCCTTAAGCCCTTCAGCAGCAGCATCCCCAGCCCCAGAGGGGCAGGTCCATGTCCCCAGCCCCAGAGGGGCAGATCCCACGTCCCCAGCCCCAGGGGCACAGCGGGCAGGTCCCAGACCCCCTCCAACCTCCTCTTCCCCTGGCAAAACCCCTTCCCTCCCCTCCCGCTCCTCTCCCTGCAGCCCAGCTCTGCGCTGGTGGTGGGAAGGGGCCATTAACAGATGAAAGAGGAATCGCTAAAGCAAATATTTTCTTTCCAAAGCTCTGTTCATTAGCTATAAACACAGGGAACCGCTGCGTGGGATACACGTGTTTGGAAGAGGGTCGTAGCTCTGTGGTGAGAGCAGGAGTCGGGGGATGCAGATAAATCTCTGATTTTCTGTTATTTTAAGAGAAAATCATTAGTCATGGACCATGTCAGACCTCCTCACCTTTTGGTCAAGCAGGAGCATCCCAAATCTATGACACCCGCAGCACATCGGTCCTGGAACACAGCATCTCCCATGTGGGCTTGGGAAACCTGGGCAGATGGTGCTGGCGCCCCGCGAGCATCCCTCCTCGTGCCGGGAAATAACCCAGGAAAAGAAAGGAAAATGGTCCCACAGGGTTCAGACGCAGGTTTGGTGCCTATTTAGTATTTTCATTAGTAGCCTGGAAACAAGCTGGTGAGAGGGACCGATCAGCTGAGGGAGGGCCAGAGGAGAGGATGCTCACGTAGGCTTCCAGGTTAATTGTGATTTTTTGGTGGGGTGGAAGCTCTCATGGGGACAAAGGGGGACGTGGTGCTGGAGAAGACGGGGCTTTCCCTGCACACGGGGAGGTTTGCACCCAGCATCGCTCCAGCAGCCACATCCCCACCTCCAGGGCTGGAGATGCCGCTGTGACATGGCTCCAGGTTTCCTTCCTCCCTCCCGTTAGCAGGGCTGGGATGGAGTACTGAATTAAAAGCCTGCTAGTCCCGTTTCGGTGGGGAGAAAGAGAAAGGCGTCTTAGAATCATAGAACCATAGAAAAAGGGGTCTTCTTTGCAGGAGGCTCACCTGCCGAAAGTAACCCCCTTGCCAGGAGCCTCCTGCTGCAGCGGTGCCAAAGCAGCCCAACCCCGCGCAGCGGCGAGCGCAAGGTGCTCCTTCGAGCACCCCCACGAGTGCAGCGCTCCCAGGTACAGCAAGGACGCAAAGATCCGCACCCCCCTCCCCCCCCCAACCTGTGGTTCAGAAATAGGAAAATGGGGAAAAATATGGGATTTGCACCCCTGACGGGCATTAAATCCCCAGGAGCTTTCCTCGCGCCTCCCTTCCCGGGCTGCAGGGAGCCCCGGCGGAGCCTGGCCGAGTCCTGCCCGCCAGCCCTTCTGTGCCGCGGTTATCATCCTTAATTCCCGATTTTGCCACCTGCACTGCGTTTCATGAAATTTTAAAGCTAATGCTCTGCCAAACTCAAATGGCACCGGAGCAGATGTTTAAGTGCAGCCCAGGATGAATAAATTATGGGGCTTGTGGATGTACAGTGAAGGAAGGAGAGGCTGGATGGCTCTGAATGGAGAGATAATTGATTTAAATGACATTGTCCATTGTAATCACTCGGGATTAGCTCTTTGGGCACAGGCAGAATAAGAGATGCGGCAATTAAAGATACTGGTCTAATAACAGCAACAATTTGCCCACATGCAATCCCTGCTCAGCCTTTCTTGGGGGGCAGCTCCGCGGGTTTTCTGCTTCTTTATCCCACCTCGATCGGGGAGGGAGAAGAATCCGGGGCTGATGTTGGTCTCGGTGCCCCCCTGTAGCGGTCCAGGACTGACCTTGCAGCGTGTGCCTGGGGAGCCGGGGCCGTGGGGGGGATGTTGGGGCAGCGGGAGCTGCCGAGGGAAAGCACAGAAATTATTCTGATGCTGGGAAAAAGCTCCGTCATGAGACGCTTCAGGACATCAACCCGTTTGGGTTCTCCACCAAGGCGCTGGGAGGGGGTTTGATTGCAACCTGCAAGTACCTGCGGAGGAGAACGTGTTAAGCATTAAAGAGATTTTTAATTTCACAGAGAAATGCGTAAGAAGAATCGATGGCTGGACACCAAACCCGGACCCAGCAGCACCAAGCTGCTTTTTTTCACCATAAAAAAAAATGACCGTGCCACGGAAGCCCACAGATATTTTTGCCCCGCTACAGACAACCGTGGTGACCCTGGGCAGGTGAATCAGCCTTCTTAGCTCAGCTCAGTCCCCTCGGATGGGGAAGGCAGGGTTAAACAGATCAGCCTGGCAAACCCGCCGCTGCCATGGAGTTAATGATGGATCACAGGAGCTCGGACGCTGCGCTCCTGGGTGCCCGTGTCCCTCCAAGCCGCCCCATTCTGGGGGCTCGATGCCCCCCCTGCCCTTGCGAATAACATCCCGGAGGTGGGATCTGGCTGAACTCCGGGCATTTTTTGCACTTTCCAGAAAACAGCTTTTTTTTTTTTGCCTCTCTGAAACAAGCTCTGCCGTAGCGCACAGGCGTCTTCATCAGCATCTTGTCACTGCCGCCTTACGGCTCGCTGGCGAGGAGAGCTGCAGCCTCCAAACCCTCCGTCCACCGCTCCCCTCTCCCGGGGGGCAAACCCAAATTAAGCAAAGCAGGAGCCGAAGGATTCCTGACTACACCTGGGCATCGCGCAGAGGCCCGTGCTGGCCGCTGAGGATGGTCACCTCCATGCGGGAGTGGGGGTGAGGAGGAGGAGGGGATGGATGTGGGGCGATGACGGGCGCTGGGGTTTGGATGTGTCTGCAAAGGACACGGGGCAAAGAGGGCTCGATCCTGCCTACGGCTCCCGGCCGATGCTGCCATGAAGAAAACAGACGTACGGAGATGAAAGAGGGTTTTTAATAAGAAAAGCAGCTGGGTGGAAAGCTGCAGGGGGAGTTCTCTGTGGCCGGCAATGGCTGGTTTTCCAGCCGTGCTGAGTCAGTGGGGGGTGGGTGCCTCTGCCTGCATCTCCTCGGGGGAGAAGGGGGTCCTGGGTGATTGTGGCTGCTCCCAGGGGCACGCAGACCCCATGGAGGGGTCGGCATCGCATCCCAGTGGGGACACAGCACCAGGGCTGCCCAAGGGGGAGTGAGCCCCGGCCGCGCCGCATGGGGAGTGGGAGAGGGTCCCCGGGAAGATCCAGGGAAGAAAGCACCCACAACACCCTCCCGTCTCTAGAAACAGGCTCCGGATTCCCGTTCAGGTCAGGGTTTGTCTCTCAAACCTCTCCCCTTGCACAAGTTTAAAGGCAGACCCCGAACACTCCGATGTGGGGGAGGCCGAGGGGACAGGAGAGGCTGCGCAAGGGCAAACGTCCGTCTGTCCCGCCGGCATGTCCCCAGCGGTGGATGAGTATGAGGACAGGGATTAGGGACACTTCACGGGGTGACGCTTTGCAAAATCCTGCTATTAATGAGCTCCGGGACTCCCTGAAACACTTGGAAAGCACCTGGATGAGACCTGTCTGTGCTCAGCGTTAATAAATGACATCAAAAAGTGGCTGCACTCATTTCTGCTCCGCACGCGCAGAGCCAGGCAGTGCTGTCGGGACTGAGCTCAGCATCGCTCCGTGAGCAGCCCTGCTTCCATCTGGGGCTTTGTCCAAATTCCGCCCATGTGAGTATTCCCTGGATCGCCCTGATGTCACCCCGACACCGGGAAGATCGAAACAGGGCTGGGGGCAGAGGCAGCCCAAGCCTGACCCACCTCCTCAGGCCCACAGAGGGGTGGTGACACTGGTGACTGTCCCCAGATGGGCTGGATGCCCAGCAGCGGGACCCGGCTCAGCGTCGTGCTGCTTCATGAGCCGGGTTTTTCCCTCTTGATCTCATGGATCCGGAAAGGAACCGCAGCAAGAGGGGCAGGACCTGCAGAATCAAAGAGGGAAAGCACCGCTGCCATGTGTACTCGTTAATGGCACATGGCTCCTCTGCAAGGCTCCGTGGCTCCCTGACGCCCAGCCCGGGGTGTTCGGCTCTGCCCGGGGGGCTGGGGGCTGATCACGGCGGCTGTGGGGCTGTGCCCCCTCCTCAACCCCCTCTCAGCCAGCCCGGGGGGGTTTAGCAAGCTGTGCTTACGAGAGTCAGGGCTGTTTGATGAAGCAAAAGGCCATTTCTCCCCTCTCCCACCGCGGCGTTGCAGGGGGACGGCTGCTAGTGGCATCTCCCCGCCCCGGGCTCTCGGAGGCTGGGGGACAGGTTGGCAGCTGGGGTTTGGGTTTCACCCCTCCAACCCATTTGCAAAGCTGCAGAACCCTGTCATCCCCTTTGCACGTCCCTACCATCATCTCTCCATCCCGACAGACCTCCCTGGCACGGTCAGGGCCGTCGGAAGCTGACGGGGTGACCTCTGCATGTCCCCGAAGCCGTGCACGGGCAGGCGGTGGCTGCTGCGGGTGATCACGTAGAGCAGAGCAGCCTCGGGGCTGCTCCACTTTCTGCCTGCTGCAAACAGCCACCCCACAGCCTTGGGCGACCTACCCCAAAGCTGTGGAAAACCACCCCAAGGATGTTTTACAAGCTGGGGGGTGCTGGAGCCCCACAAGCTGCCCTGCACCCCGGCTGGAGGGGGTCAGCAGGGCAGGACCCGACCCCACGGGCTGCGTTTCTTGCAGGTCTGGAAGCCGAGCTGTGGTTTCACAGAACCTCGCCGGTCCCACCAGGCAGGTCTCTGCGGAGCCGCGCTGGAAACACCGGCTCTCGGGAATGGCAGCCCTGGGGAGGGCGTTCAGCCGGCGGCGTAACGCCGGCACCGTGGGAAGCGGGGCCCGGGGGAGCCGCAGGAAGGCTGGTCCTGCAGCGCTGGTGAGAGCTGCCTCATCACTGTGCAGGACAGAAACACCCCGGCCGGACAGACAGCCAGCCCGCGGTACCAGCAGCCTCCCAAGGCTCGGCAGCCGGAGCCCTGCGTGGCACGGAGGGAGCAGCTGCCCGGCTCGGTTGGCCCCACGTGGGTTTTTGGTTTTAAACCTCCCCGGCCAATGCTGTGAGCTTTGGCTGTGCGCGGGGAACCAGAGAACGTGTTGGGTTGGAAGGGACCTTTAAAGGGGACATCTTTACCTTTAGCAGGAAGGGATGCAGCAAAAAAAATTGTCCCTGAGGGTTTCCCAGGAGGTCCCGGTGGCAGGACCAGGGGCAGCCCCTTGGGCAGCCACGTCTCCTCGTGCCGACATGAGCACCTGGCTGCTGAATCCCAACGGGGACCCCACTGGGCTGAAAAAATAACCATTTGCTTTTCTTCTCTAGGTCAGACTCTCCAGCCAGCTGCTGCTTTTTCCTTTCCTGGGGGTCTTTCCAGGGGGTCTCAGGTCTTCAGACCAACGATGGGCTTGTTCTCGCTCTGGAGAAGCTCCTTGCTCTGCTCAAGCCACGGGGAGGACACGGGCTGTGGGTTTCCTGATGCCCCAGCGCAGCCGCTGCAGGGGATGGTGGCATCCCATTGTGGGGAGAGCATGGATCCAGGACGATCCCTTCGCCTGCAGACACACCAGCTATTTTCATCCCTTCAGCAGCTGCGGGAAACACCCCCCCCCTACACCCCACTCTGCACAGGGAGGCGACTGCAGGCAGCCCTGGGGAGGGCTGGAAAATCTGCCAGCCGGGCTGTCCCGGCTCTGAGACCAGACATCCCTGTGCAGGAGGGGGCTGTGCTGTGCAGAGCCCATCAGCCCACTGAAACACCCTCCAAAAGCTCCCCATCCCCTCTCTGCCCTGCTCCGTGCGAGATCTGCTCAGGCGAAGGCGATGCTCCGATGGGGTCCGTGCTGAGCGCCGCATCCTGGTGCTTGTCCTACATCCCAGAGCGATCCCGGCTGGCACCAAGACACCTCGGCACCTCTGGGTGACAATGCTGAGCGATGCTCTCTGGTCCCCCTGCTGCAGGGCACCTCTGTCCCTTCCAGAGGGGGCTGCCAGGCCGTGTGTGACCGGGCAGGGCAGGACCGCGCTGCCCGGGAGGCGGCGGTGGCGGAGGGCAGGGTGTCCTGCACCAGCGCTGCCTCAAAGGCTCGCTCCGAGGGGGCACACGCTGCACCCACCCGGCTCACCGCGAGCAGGATGGCTTGGGGAGAGCTCGTGCCCTTCAGGATCGCCCCGCTTCTCCCGGATCCCTTCAAAATGAGGAATCCCCGACCCTGGGGCTGCCCAGACCCCCCTGCGCCGAAGGAGGGCCGGCTCCTCTCCCCCCGCTGCCGGCATGCCTGCCGTTCCCTTTGGCGAGCGCGCCCAGCGCAGCCTTTTTTTCCCCCCATTCATGTTGACAACTGGGCCCCGGCATCAGCTGCTTGTTGCTCAGCATCAGCCTTTCAGCAAACAGCAGGTGCAGGCGGTGCGACCCCGGGCTCCCCGACAGTAATCCCCGCTCCCCCCGCCCCCCCCCCGGGGCCCCCCTCGCACAATATTGTCCCCTCGGCTCAAGAATGTTTTTGTCTCCCCTTCACAGTTGCGAATTCTTTTATACGTTGAAAAGAAATCTCTTTCTAACCTCGCTGGCCGGGCAGGGCTGGGGAAAAGCGGGTGCCTCGCTGCAGGGGGGAGCGTGGCCCGGCACCGGGGCGCAGGGGGGGCTGCTCCCTCCCCGGCAGCTGCCTGCAATGGGCAGGACGCGTGGGATCGTGCCCTCTCTGCCTGCGGCGGTGGCAGCCAGGGGTCTCACCCCAGCCCCGGCAGAGAGCCCAGCTCAGCCACACGTGGGAAGCGGGGAGGTGACACAGCAGCAGGCCCCTGCTCCGTCACCGGCGTTTAACCGCAGGGAGCTCTGCCCGGAGCCCCGGGGAAGGCTCTCAGGCAAGTGGGAGCCCAGACGAGCGGAGCTTTGGGATGCAGGGCTGCACGGGGGAGGCAGGAGCAGGAGGGATGCTCGCGAGCAGGGATGGAGCGCTGCGCCGCCCCGTGCTCGGGCACCATCGCAGGGCTCGGCCCCAGCACAGCTCTGTACAGCGAAAACAAGACTCAATGACACTTTCGTTCTGCATCACCCGGTACTGAAATTGCGCAGCAGAGCTCAGCGCAGGAGGGAAATGGCATCCTCCCCACAGGTTACCGACGCTTCCCTGCCCCTGGACCAGCCCCACCGGCAAGAAACCGCATCCTCTGCCACACACACGCTGAGACAGGAGCACACGCACGCGAAGACGTGAGCACAGACGCCGAGACACGAGCACACACGCTCCCCGCTGGCCCTGAAGGGGGGGTGACGGTTCCTGCCTTCCCATCTGTTAGCCCCGGTGGGCACCTGCAAGGCTCGGGAGGTGTTTTTTTGGGGGAAACCAACCCCCAAGGTCCCTGCTGAGAAGGGGGACCCCACTGCCCTGCCCAGGGATGCTGCACGAACGCAGGGCCCTCTCCCGCATCCTGAAGGGCTCGGCGTGGTTTGGCCTCGCAGACTAGATGGATGAGACCCGCTTTACCCACAGTTCAGCCCCGTGATGTAGCCGTAGCTCCCTTTGCAAGTCATCTTCGATATAAAGCACAGCTGGTCTCACTGCAGCCAAACCCCTCCACAGCAGTTTTTTACTTTGTGGGCATATTTTAAAATAAATGTCCTTGGCACGGTTATAAAGCAAACGCTGCCTTCCCGCTGGGGGCATCCCCGCAAACACCTCTTCAAACGCCAGGTTTGGGCACTGCTTGGAGAAGGCATGGGCCCATCTGCCCCGAGAAGGAGGAGGCAGGACCCCGGAGCGTTCTCAGCCCATCTTCTCCGCTACAGCTTCCACGTTCCTTTTGACATGAGTTTCTGCATCAAACACGTTTCTGCAGTGCCCCCGCCCAGCACAAGCCCAGCTTTTCCACCTCAAGCTGGCTTTTCCTGCAAACAGCTCCAGACAGGGCTCGCAGAGCAAAGGGGCATCGATCAAGGACACAGAACAAGTTTCCTCGTGCAAATGCTGTCGGTATTTATGGCAGCCTGGTTCTGCAGCGGAGGAGCTGGGAGACAACGGAGCTGCAGCATCCGTGGCAGGACGGTGGGCAGGACGGCATGACCCAGACCCTCCTGCCCTCCCAGTGCTCCAAAGGGCTCGAGAACCTGCTCTTCGTGGTGGAACCCTTGGCCTCGCACACCCACCCCACCGCAGCAGCTGGCTGAGATCCCGAGGTTAGCACATCCTCGGGCCCAAGCGTAGCTGTTTCTCAGCAGAACGCCTTCAGCCGCAAAACTCACCTGTAAGAGATCAAACCGAGCCAGAGCTTCGCTGCCTTCAGGAGATTACGCTGTTCCTCCATCAGGTGTCCCACCGCAGGGAACAAGCCGCAGAGCAGCTCTGATCACACACGGCGAGAGACAGATCCCCCGAGCTGGATGCCCCAGGAGCCAGCAGCTCCAGCACTTCAGCACGGGTTTTTCTCCTTTCAAGAAATCAATAAACCGCTGACCTGTGAATCCTGCCCAGCTGCCGCAGGACAGGAGCCTCACACACACAGACCAAGGGTGGGAGAACCTCCAGACCCATCGGCTGTCGGGTTCTGCTGGAGCAGGTCCTTGGGCCTGGACCAGGACAGGCAGCACCCCTGGATTCCCAATAAGGTACGAGATGCTTCCGTATGAACCTGCCCCATTCAAAAATCACAGAATCCCAGAATGGTGGGGGTCAGAAGGCACCTCTGGAGATCATCCTGTCCAACCTCCGGCCAGAGCAGGGTCACCCAGAGCAGCTGGCACAGGAACACGTCCAGGCGGGGTTGGAATGTCTCCAGAGACAGAGACTCCCCCACCTCTCTGGGCAGCCTGTGCCAGGGCTCTGCCACCCTCACAGCAAAGAAGTTCCTCCTCGTGTTGAGATGGAACTTCCCATGGTCAAGTTTGTGCCCGTTACCCCTTGTCCTGTCGCTGGGCACCACTGAGAAGAGCCTGGCCCCATCCTCCTGACACCCCCCCTTTCAGTATTTACAAGCGTTGATAAGGTCCCCCCTCAGGCGTCTTTTTTCCAGACTGAAGGGACCCAAATCCCTCAGCCTTTCTCCATCAGAGAGATGTTCCAGTCCCCTCAGCATCTTGGTAGCCCTTGAAAAAATCTCCACGTTTTATACACGCTGCTAAAATAAACCTTGTGTTTGCCTTCATGAATAATTCCCCCTGCTCCCCACCCTGTCTCTCCCCGCTCAGGGGCCAGCCAGCGGCCAACAGGGCAAGTACCTGGGCCACACGTCTGAGGCTGCCACCAGCCCAGCACCCAGCGGGCCAGGAGGATTTCCATCGCAAATTCAGAGCAGACACGGTTCGGAGCGTGTCCAGAGGCACAGCGCCCTTGCAGGCTTTCCCTATTAGCTCTGCTGCTCTCCAGAGGAGGCCCGAGGCACAGCCCAGATGTATCGCTGTATTCTTTTTTTTAAAAAAATGAGAGTTAGGGGAAAAGGCTGCAATTGGTAAGAGAGAGGGAGGGAGCCCTTGCTGCTGCCAGCCCGGGCACGCTGCAGTGGGTGCCGCACAAGGTCTGCACCCACCCTCCGCTGGGAAACATCCCCTGCAGCACAGGCCACCCGGCAAATCTTACTTTATTAGTATTGTATAAAGATTAAAACCCTTATCCCCCTCCCCAGCCCTTCTTTTCCCACCACAGAGAGACCCGCTGAGCGCCAGGCACGCCGGCCCTTTCCCCAGGCGGCCCGTGGAAGCGCGGGAGGTTTCGTTGCCATAACCCGGCTTAAGATTTATGAATCTCCCACTCGATCCCATCCTGTGATGCGTTAGACATTGATTTATTTTACCTTCAACTCCCAGGTGCTGATCAGCCTAGAAAGCGAAGGTATTATTTATTATCTGTGTTAAAAAATAGACCTCTCCAATGTTAGAGGACAGGTTTAAAGATCTGCAGGTCCCTTCCACCTTAGAAAACCTATTTTTAACAATCTGAATCTCACAACATCCTGACGCGGCTCTAACACTCCTTAGAGAAGCTCTTCTGGCCAGTGATGGATCATGACACGGTGATTCAGTTCCTGTGCTCTTTGGAGAGTCTTCAAGGCAAATTGCAGTGATTCATTCCCGTATTAAAGAGCTGAGGAACAGACAGGTAAAATACGAGTTTCTGATACGTGCTGGAAAGGCTGTGCCTGTGCTCCCACCGCCCCTGCCAGTGCTCCCACCACTCTCCAGTTTGCTTTCACAGAATCACATGGAATCCCAGACTGGCAGGGGTTGGAAGGGCCCTCTGGAGATCACCCACTCCAACCCCCGGCCAGAGCAGGGTCACCCAGAGCAGGTGGCACAGGAACACGTCCAGGCGGGGTTGGAATGTCTCCAGAGACGGAGACTCCCCCACCTCTCTGGGCAGCCTGTGCCAGGGCTCCGCCACCCTCACAGCAAAGAAGTTCCTCCTTGTGTTGAGATGGAACTTCCCATGGTCAAGTTTGTGCCCGTTACCCCTTGTCCTGTCCCCGGGCACCACTGAGAAGAGCCTGGCCCCATCCCCCTGACACCCCCCCTTTCAGTATTTACAAGCGTTGATAAGGTCCCCCCTCAGGCGTCTTTTTTCCAGACTGAGGAGACCCAAATCCCTCAGCCTTTCTCCATCAGAGAGATGTTCCAGTCCCCTCAGCATCTTGGTAGCCCTTTGCTGGCCCCTCTCCAGCAGTTCCCTGTCCTTCTGGAACCGGGGAGCCCAGAACTGGACCCAGCGCTCCAGCCGCGGCCTCCCCAGGGCAGAGCAGAGGGGGAGGATGACCTCCCTCCACCTGCTGGCCACACTCTTCTTGATGCCCCCCAGGATGCCATTGGCCTCCTTGGCCACAAGGGCCCATTGCTGGCTCATGGTCACCCTGTTGTCCACCAGGACTCCCAGGTCTCTTCCCACAGAGTTGCTCCCCAGTAGGTCACCCCCAACCTGTGCTGGTGCATGGGGTTGTTCCTCCCCAGGAGCAGCACCCTGCACTTGCCCTGGTTGAATTTCACAAGGTTCCTCTCTGCCCAACTCTCCAGCCTGTCCAGGTCTCTCTGGATCGCGGCACGGCCTTCTGCTGTGTCAGCCACCCCCCCCAGCTTTGTGTCATCGGCAAACCTGCTGAGGGTGCGCTCTGTCCCGTCATCCAGGTCATTTTACTGGGACTGCAGCTACTGCCGAGAGCAGCCGAACTCTGCAGCGTCCCTGCAGCATCCCCCACCACAGCCCACTGGCAAACCCCCGGGTGGGACGCAGGGCTCTAGGGCTGCCCTTCCTCATCACAGCGGGAATCTGCTCCTCAAATCCCCCGGGAAATCTGAAACCCACCCTCGGTCTTTGACGGGACACAGGCTGGGGTCTAGCGACCGCAGCGGGTTTGTGATCTGCACCTACAGGAGAAGACGGTATCTGTAATCATTCTGTGACAAAGCAGAACTGTCTGGTCACATCAATAAATTTGTACATTAACGTACAGAAAGGCAGGCAGTGTTTCACACGTGCAGTGTACTTCACTTGTGCTTCGGGACTCATTTCCAAAGCACTTCCAGGTGCAGCTCAACAAGATATCCTTGACGGGCCACCTCTGTCCACTCTCTGCCACCTCCACCCAGAGATCAAGGTTGAAATAAACCCTGGGACACTTCGGGTGACATCCATCCACCACAGCTGAAAAAACATGAAGTTTAGGAAGAAGGCACTGCCAATGTGATTTTAGAAGCTGGTTCTAGCTCTGGACAAAGTGAAGTTTTATAACTTTTTTACAAACACACTTGGTGACCTACCTGACCATCCAAGAAGGATAATTTTTTCTTCAGTCTGTGGCATTTTAGAATTCTATATTAGTCTACTGTCACCTAGTATAGACAGATGTCAACTACAAACCAAAAAAATACAGAAAACTTCAAGCTTTTTTTTGTTAAAACTGCTGGGAGGTCGCCTAAATGGCAACTGTTTAATTAATCGTTCTGTCCTATTTACAACATCCAATTTTTCTTTGTGATTCACTCTTTAAGGCTGGCAGTGTACCGTGCAATTTTCTTTAATAAAGCTAGGTAAACGTCAATTTGCTGTATATAATATGCACTGAAAACACCCGTAAACGCTGCTGCGCTCGCTCTGAGTTCTTGCGCCAGCCGAAGGTGGAGTGTGAGTAACGTGCTTTTGCCAAAAGAACAACCTTCAGAAAAAAACCCAACCAAATAACCCCAACCCCAAAAGTCAACCTCCTCCTGCCTGCTCCATTCACGGCTGTCACAATGCAGGTCTGGCGGTTGAACTGTTCCCAGCATGATGGATGCGACACCCCGGGATGAATAACGCAGCGGGAGGCAGTCAATCAGCACAGCAAAGACTCGGGGCTGCACCAAAAGGTCTCGAGAAGCAGCAGGAACAGGAAAGGAAGTAGGCAAAGAAAGAGATGCGGTATTTTAACGAGGTTTTAGGGATCATCCCCTAAAACACTGCTTGGGCATCGATGATGCTTGAGAGTTCATGATGTGTCTGGCGTTGGATTCCCAAAATGGAAGTTATTAATCCCATTGGAAGGTCACAATGGGAAATTTCACCTTCCGCTGGTAATATGCTAAATGCCAGCTATTTAATGGCACTCAGGTTGGCTTTTTTTAAGAACAAAATTGTTCCCTCATTGTCCTTTGTTTGGGTGGTGGGCGTTTGGGGTGACTCTGTGCTCAGCAATGGCTGCCCACCAGCTGGCTTCGACGGCAATACATCCCCTGGATGAACCTCAGCCCTGTGACGCTGAGAATCAGGATGGCTTATGAAGAGGATGAATCAGGATGATCACAAGAAGAGAAAAACCCCACTTTTCCTTCCGTGCTACCATCTGATTCGTTTTGTGAAAGCCCAGTCCGGCAGCATCTGTTCACAGAGCAGGCAGAAGAGTCCACAAATGACGACTGCAGGATCACAAGCAGGAAGAAAAAGAGTTGTGCGCTCCAGCCCCTATGGTCAAAGGCCTCGTGGTGGTCGGGGTGCTGCCTCTCCACTGGTGGGTGTTACTTAAAAGTGGCATTAAAGGCCCTGCCGATGACAAGCCTGCGCACTTCACTGGTGCCGGCCCCTATCTCATAGAGCTTGGCATCACGCAGGAAGCGCCCCATCGGGTAGTCGTTGATGTAACCGTTCCCACCTGCAATCGAAAAGAAGGCACAAGTCACTCCCCCTCCCTGATTTCGGGGGCTGAGGGTGGGACGGGACGAGCACTGTCCCTGCACCGCCCCTGGCTCCCTCCAGCACCCACACAAAGAAACAAACGCTGCCAGAGGCTCACCCAGACACTGAATCCCATCCAGAGCCACCTGGGTAGCGCACTCTGCCGCATACAGGATCACTCCAGCGCAGTCCTAAAGGAGAGTCACAATGACAGTCGGGAAAGGTGTCCCCTGCCCGTCTCCTGTGTTCCTCTGACCTTTCCATTACTCTACAGACACCTGCTCACAAGCCTCAACTACTTGGTCACAAAGGCAGAGGATCCATTCCCCAGCAAGCAAGAAGCTGCAGCGGTCTCTGCCACTGCAGAACACTTGTGTCAGGTCTGCAAAGGTCATACGAAGACAGAAAAAAAAGAAAAAAGAAAAAAGAAAAAAGAAAAAAGAAAAAAGAAAAAAGAAAAAAGAAAAAAGAAAAAAGAAAAAAGAAAAAAGAAAAAAGAAAAAAGAAAAAAGAAGAGGAAAGAGAAAGGAAGAAAAGGAAGAAAAGGAAGGAAAAAGAAAGAACAAAAGAAAAAAGGAAAAAGGAAAAGAAGAAAAACAGAAAAAAGAAAAAAGCAAGAATAAAGGAAAAAAGGAAAAAAAGGAAAAAAGGAAAAAGGAAAAAAAGGAAAAAGGAAAAAAAAAAAGAGTGCCCCAGGGAAGTGGTCTCTCACAAATGCACATCACACCCACAGAAGACCAACGTGATTTGCTTTGGGATGCAGGGCCCTGTGCTCCAACTGGCAAACACTCCGTCCCCTCTGATAGAGGTGTGGTGACAGTGCCGGTGTGGAGATGACAACACGGAGATGGCAACACCTCGGAATAAGGCTACAGGCCCTTACAATAGCCAGGATATGCCTTTGGGCTTCCAGCAAACACCTACTGCTGCCAACTCTGTTGCCTTGTAGAACCTGGCTTTCTTTCTCTTTGGGGAAAAGAAAGCACTTTGGGCTGTGAGCGAGTCGTTTTAACCCCCAGGACAGAAACTCCACCCTCAGGATCAGGGACGGAAGGGAAAGGAGCTCCCCGGGCAGAGGCGGCGGCAACCAGCTCACCTTGGCATTGAAATGGCCCCGGTCGCAGGCCTTGGCCACGTTGTAGACGTACTGCCGGCACGCCATCAGCCGCGTGTACATGTCAGCCATTTTGCCCTGCATCAGCTGCACGGCGCAGAAGACGAGAGAGACATTAATGTGAGCGAGGGGAAGATCTGAGGTTCAACAAGGCCAAGAGCCGGGTCCTGCCCTTGGGTCACACCAACCCCATGGATGCTACGGGCTGGGGGCAGAGCGGCTGGAGAGCTGCCCGGGGGAAAAGAACCTGGGGGTGTTGGTCGACAGCGGCTGAATGTGAGCCAGCAGTGTGCCCAGGTGGCCAAGGCGGCCAGCAGCACCCTGGCCTGTGTCAGGAACAGTGTGGCCAGCAGGACTGGGGCAGTGACCATCCCCCTGCACTGGGCACTGGTGAGGCCCCACCTCGAGGGCTGTGTCCAGTTTTGGGCCCCTCACCACAAGAAAGACATTGAGGGGCTGGAGCGTGTCCAGAGAAGGGCAACGGAGCCAATGGGGGGTCTGGAGCACGAGTCCTGTGAGGAGCGGCTGAGGGAGCTGGGGGTGTTCAGCCTGGAGAGAAGGAGGCTGAGGGGAGACCTTCTCGCTCTCTGCAGCTCCCTGAAAGGAGGGGGCAGCCAGGGGGGATCGGGCTCTTCTCCCAAGGAACAGGCCATGGGACAAGGGGAAACGGCCTCAAGTTGCGCCAGGGGAGGTTTAGGATGGATATTAGGAAAAATTCCTTCACAGAAAGGGTTGTCAAGCACTGGAACAGGTTGCCCAGGGCAGTGGTGCAGTCGCCATTCCTGGAGGGATTTAAAAGCTGGGCAGACGCAGTGCTTAGAGATATGGGTTAGTGATGGAGTTGGGTTGATGGTTGGACTCAATGACCTGAAAGGTCCCTTCCAACCTGGGCAGTTCTATGATTCCATGATTATTTTCTGCATGAGCACCAATTCCCCAAACTACCCCAGAGAAACTAGACAAATGAGAAGACGTGGATTCAGCAGACATATGTGAGGGAGCTGGAGGTTCTGTCGAGTCACAGACTCCCAGATGTCATCCACAGTCCCTCACCCACCAACCATGGCCTCAGGTAAAGGGGCTCAGAGATCCCTTCACCTTCTCACCACACCATTCCAGCAGGCAGCCCCAGCACAAACTCCAGCCAACCTCCATGCAAAGACCTCCCATAACGGAGCTCCTTGTCTTCACATTTTTGAAGAAAAAAAGCACGACAAAAATTTCTAATTCCTTTTCTGCCTCACCTGGAAGTGGCCAATTTTCTGTCCAAACGCTTCTCTTACATGTAGGTATGGAATTGCGTGGTCAAGAACAGCTTGCATGAGCCTAAGAAAAGCACGGATATGCAGGAAAAGGAAAACAACAGAACTACTAATTAATAATAATTAAACCTTGGAAGTGCAATCCAAGGCGAAAGGGTTGTCCTACCTAAAATGACTTGCTGCTGTCTCCCTATAGCTCCACTCAAACAACGCTAAGAATAGAATCCAAAGGTTCAGTTTTTCTCCCTAGTGCTCTACATATTGCTCATTTGGGACATCTTGTGGTAAGGTCTCACCTTCTTAATTCTGGGGACTGAGACGGAGAGATGAAGAGCTTTCTTACAAGTCTGGCCAGGACAGTTTGTGCTGCATCTCCAGAGACCACTAACTCAAGGAGCACTAGCCAGTACCATAAAAGAAGTGTAGGCAAGAATGAGAAGGGTGAAAAATCCTCCTTCTGCTTTGTGGAAGATGGTCTTTCCACACAAGGATTAATACAGAGTCACCACTTGGGAAGACAAAAGGGCTGTAGTGTAAAAATAATTACTGGGGAGCTTAAGGACTGAATAAATGAAGAACAAACCCTTTACCCAGTCTGGTGATCCCTCTATGTGACAGTCTGGATAGTGTTTTAGATTTTAAGGAATCGGTAACACAAATGGGCTGGTTATTCCCAGAGTATCCCACACTGCAGGGACACACAAGGAAGCAACTGGGGACCAAGGCAGATTTTCCATCTCTGGAAATGTTTTACGTTAAGACTGATATTTTCAAAAGCCCGCCCTGGGGGGGCTGCAGCCTGTGCTACGCTGGAAGGCAGAGATTAGCAAACTTTCTTTCTGGCATCGCTTCTTCTACCCCTCGCCACTCAGGGGGTGTTCCCCGTAGATGCTTTCAAATGGAAGAAGACTACCTGAGCAGCGGAGAGGGGAGGAGAGCTAAAGGAAAAGGTGGAGCGCCCGCTGACGAGCCGTGGCTGCCAGGAGCACCCGGCTGAGTGCCCTCTGGCAGGAGTCCATCAGAGCAGCTACCACAGAGCCAAGGAGAACCCAGCAGGATCTCCCTGCTCCCGCCTCCTCTGCAGCTTCCTTCCTTCCTTCCTACAGCTCCAACCCAGCCTCTTCCTCCCAGCCCTTCCTCTTCCCTCAGAAGTTGCCCCAGTATCATGGTTCTCCATCCCAGATGGATCCCACTGGGAGCTGCTGCCCTGGTTGGAGACCCCCTGGTCTGGGTGATCGTGAAGGATCCTTCTGGCCTTACAACCCATCAGAGATGACAAACCCTTACCCCAGTGGCCCACCAGACAGCACGAGTCTCTCCAGGTCCAATCCGCTCATCAGAACGTAGACTCCTTTGCTCAGCGTCCCCAAGACGTTTTCAGCTGCAATCAGCAAAGGGAGGCGATTTACTTATGTGCAAAACCAAGATAAGCTGTTGTCTGAGGGCCTGTGCTCGCTGGGGAGAGGATTCAAACTTTCAGTCCCATCCACCTTTCTTTTTTGGCTGGAGACACAAACATTCGGGATGAGCTAGACAGGCGCTGAGTTTCGGTACATATACTCCCTGCCACTGAAACGTCTCTTCAATCCAAGCAAAACCAGAAAGGAAAAGGCAGTAAAGGGTTATAAAGCACATCTACAACCGCTGCTATTCTCTTGATGATTTTCTAAAGAGTAAGGTGCTCTCCAGAGATCTTCCAGCTCAGCATTTGTACCAACAAGAGCAGGAGACCTAATAGCCTGGGAGGAGAAATTGGGAGCCCCCTTCATCATCCCATTAGTTTGTATCTAACCCAAACTGACAGCGTCACCGCCTGGTGTCTGAGTGTGAGTTTGAAATGAATGCAAAGCCTGGTCCCATGTGCCCGGGTCACCTCCCTGAGCATTCCCAGCAGAGGAACCACAGCTTACGCGGGCGAGCAGGCGACGCTCACCACTTATCACACACCGGAGCGATGTATATTAGTCTTCTGAAATTGAAGAATACGAACAGTCATTATCCCCCCTTCCGTGAGGGGGGGCTGAACAGAACATTGCAGTTATCAGAAATGAACGTTTTAAAAAGACAAGTATTATTTCTGTGAAAATGGAACAGGAAAATAGCCATATTAGATAATGGGCTGAGAAAAAAAAACCAGGAAACCGTTTCACTTTGGGGCAATCTAAAGCACGTGCTGATGTTAACAAGCATCAAAAAAGAAGCAGGAACAAAAGGCTCATCTCAGCAAGGCTCTACTCTTACAATCAGGAGAGAACTTAAAGCCTAACAACTGTGCTTTGTAGATGGCCAGAGATTATCCACTGATCACGCCATCCAGGAGAGCTGACGCATACTGCAGGCTTTGATCACAGGAGATCTGAGAGGTGTGATATGCAAAGTGAAAATGAGCCAGGACTTGGGCACATGCAGACACATCCTGAAATAAATAATCTGTTTTTCAGTGGCAGCTCATGGACTGCATTGTCTCCTGCTTATCGAACAGCATGTTGGTGTAGTGTACGGAGCAGCGCAGCCCCTGCAGGGCCATCATCATGACGCTGGAACTAGAAAGGGGAAGAAGAATGAAGCTGGGCTTTCAGAGAAAATGCTCAAAAGCCCCTCTGACAAGGAAGAAAAATAATAATAGCAAACATTACTTTGAAGCACAGAACACAAACGCCAACATCAGTAATAATAAAGTGCCAAAGTTGTTCATGAATAATGACATTTCGCAGCTAAAAAAGGGCTGAATAGCCTGAACACTTTCCTGTACGTCCAGGAAAAGGGATGGGCAGGTTTGTGGTGAGCTGAAGGACACGCGTGCTGACTGCACAAGGAGGGCAGACCTGCTGGCTGCGTACCGCAGTCGAAAAATAAAATACTGGGGCTCTGAGCCAACTTTTACCAACGCAACACGACCAAATGGATCCATGGGCAACACTTGCTATGAGAAAAAACCCAGCCGCTCAGTGGAGCATGGCCGACAGTGAAACCCACGTATTTTAAAGTGATGGAATTGCGGTGCTAGAGGACATCTTGATCTGAGCGAAGGATCCTGCAGACATATGAAATGGCATCAAGCTGGTTCAGCTTCCAAGGCAGAAGCAGCGTTAACGGCCAGAGTGCAAAGTGTGTGAACTTTCAACACGGCAGTGATGTGCTTCTCTGAGTTATCAGAAAATGGAAATCCCGTTACCATGAGAACACGCTGTTCTGTACAGATGATTACCCAGAAGATGATCTGAAGACTGGGGCACTGGCCTTTCTGATTTCAGAGCGGAGGGATCCAATAAAGTTAGAAATGTCAGATTTCAGCTCAAACTCTTCCACTTACTGCAAAGCGGCTTTTGGTGGTGTATGGGGAGCCGGAGAGTTACTTGCTCTGCAGATATGCAATTAGGATTTTCATGAGCTCAGATAAGGCAGCTCCTCCTTCACTTGCTATAATAGAGGCTGTAATTTTTCTATCAACACAAATAGCCACCGGCATAACAAAAATGGCCGTTACAGTGGCCCCTGCTGTACGAACTAATGGGGGAAAGGATGTCCATTTTCAGGCCCTGACCCCAAAAGAACTCAGAAATGTCACAGGCAAACCAGAAGTCTGTTGGATAGTCTCCAGCGATTTTGGAGAAAAAAAAAAACCAAATTCAAGGCAAATAAGGTCTCCTATATACAAGATGGGGATCTCCAGTGGAAACAAACGTGTTTCTGAGGAAGCCTCACGGAGGCTTTGCAGAAGCTGTGGTTAAGAGTTAAGTCCACGAGGGTGAAAGAGGAGCGACACAGTAAGGGCCGTGCTCCTTCACTGCAATCCAGCAGACTGCGCTTTTCCAGTTTCACCAGCTCTCTTGCGAGGCTGCCAAGGAGCAGATAACCATCTGCAAAGCCCTCCAGGTCACAGTCTGAACACGCATGTAATTAGCGATCCAATTTATCTGATGAAGAAGACAGGAAACCACCACATGCCTACTGCCATGATTTGAACTCAACTCACCAGGGATCTTGCAGTCTTCAAAGATCAGTTCGCAGGTGTTGGACCCTCTCATTCCCAGCTTGTCGAGCTTCTGGGCCGTGCTGAAACCTGGCATTCCCTGCAAAGTCAGGACAGTAAAAATACATTTCAAATCTCAATTCTGACCAACTAAATAAAATCACTAGACGTCTGTGAAATCAGGATCACAAAGGGGCAGTGCAAGAAAACGGGGGGAAGAAATTAATATCGCTATTTTAATGTCTTGGCTTAAAAAAACGCCCCACGAAGATAGATAATGGGATAGTAGGATGTATTTACAAGGCCTCCAATATCTCTGATAATTTTTGGCAACAAGCAAGGCCTTTTATATCAGAATCTTGCCTGTTCTCTCTACATTTCTAGCCCTAAAGACTGGCTGGATACCAAACCCCAGGAGTGCCCAGCTGGGCATGTCACTGGGGCAGAGCACGAATCTCGTGGCTTTATAAAATTCAGGCAGAAAGTAGTTTTTCTTTGAGCAAGGAAAGAAAACTAGCTGGCTTCTAAATGCGCCACTTAGGGTGAAGGAGTTAGCTTTAAAAACCACACTACAATAAGCGTATGAGAATTATTAAACCTACCCTCTCCACAATGAACGCAGTTATACCTCGGGAGGCTGGAACAGCATTAACATCAGTTTTGGCATAAACGATGAGAACGTCTGCATCTGGCCCATTGGTGATCCAAAATTTGTTCCCATTCAAAACAAAGTAGTCTCCTAGAAGCAAAGAGCTGCCATCTGTTAGCTCACAACAGAGCAACACCTGTATCCTCACTCCATTTATTTCAAAACAAGCTTCCAAGGATGCTCTTTAAGACCCCCACACACAGCATGCACAAATCCTCCCCAAGTTCAAGAAAACTAATTTCTGGAGTCCAAAGACAATTTAACAAATGCCTGACAAACTAAGGCACCTACCACTACCTCCATCATACCACCAACCTCCACCACCACAATCAGAAGTCCACTTTTGCACCTTCAACCATCCACCTTGTGCCTTCACTACCTGCCTATATCACACGTTGAATCTCCTGGGAAGCAGCGCAAACCTGCAAACGTGGCCCGGTATACCCAAGACTAAGCACCGTATCTCGGTGGTGTTGGGGAGGTTAGTCTAAATTTACAGGAGACGTTATTTACACCAGCTGTCTACCCAGGCAGTACATGACAGGCTTTACCTTTCTTATCTGCCTTGAGCTTCATGGACACAACGTCAGATCCAGCATTGGGTTCGCTCATTGCTAAGGCTCCAATGTGCTCCCCGCTGATTAGCTGGAAGAAAAGACAAATATAAGTAAGGGAGGAAGAATGGTAGCGTTGCTCCTGTCCCCTCCTTAGCCTGCCTCCCTTTTTCTCTCCTGCACTGGATCTCCCAGCAGCAGTTCTATGCAGGAGCTGCAACCGAGAGCCGTAGCTCCCGGCAGAGCCCTGGCAGGGAGCTCCCGTGTGCCGCTGTGCCAAGGGAACAGAACCAAATCCCAGTGGGACGAGAAGGATGACTCAACTCAACTCGTGTCTGAGCTACACGAGTACAGCCCTACTTACAAAACACCATCTCCAGCAAGGTGCCAACCGACGCAGGCAGCCATATGCCTTCCCCCCCCTCCTGGTTCTGCGCTTTGCAACTGCCCTTTTGCATAAACAAGAGTTGTTGTACACAAAAGGGCAATGAGGGGGATGCAAAGTTCTTCACAATATTCTCACAGCCTGGTCCCCCCCACCCGCACTACGATAGCAGATGGACACCCTCCTTCCGTGCCTGCTCGTACCAGGCTCTGGCAGAGCTGTTGCTTCCTTGCTTCCTCTGCACTGTTCCTTTCATCCTGCCCTTTTCTCCTTGCTTTTTTTTCCCCCCCTCCCTGTGTACTTCATCTGTCTTCTCCTCCTTTTGATCTCTCATTTTTTTTTAAACAGACTCAATGTGTTCCACCAATTCAATCCATCAGTGCATTTCTACAGAAGTCTCCACGATCTGCTTAAAACTAGTTAAGTACCATTAAGTACTCTGTCAGGAACCGAGACAAGAACTAAAGCGATCGCACATCTCATTGAAAGGAAGCAAATGAGGGCATTGAAATACACCTGAGCAGCAACGAGGACCATTCAGGGTTACACATTGATTAGCAGGCTGCACAATGCCTTGAGGAAGCGACATGTACTTTGCATGTGGTTTAAATCAAGTTCCTTGCGCTGATAATTTCAGTAGCTGGGATTCAATGTACTAGTTAAGTTTTTCCATGCATTTAAATACTGAAATCTGTTTAACACGCTTTTGAGTCACAAACATTAATACCCCAAACAATGAAGAAGTTTCACATGTAATTAATTAGCATAGGCAAACCAAGCATTTGGGCAGTGAGAAATGGAGAATATAAAACAGGAAAGCAGTGACTTTCATTCAGAAATCTCAAAACGCTTTGGGAAGTTGGAGGAATATCATCCAGTGTCACCTCGAAGCCTCATTTAGGGACACAGCTCCAGAGAGCTGGACTATGCTGACCTCAGCTCAGGCCAGACACGGACCTCAGCTCAGGCCAAGGTCACTATGGATTAGCAGGGCAAAAATTAACACGCTAGAGAAGGGCAAGTTTGGCAAGTACAATATTTCCTAAAGGCTGTGTCACTGATACTGGCTAGTGCTTAAAATGCTACACACTGTGAAAGACACTCATCCTTCCACGCAGCCAAAACGCAATTGCTTTCCAGTTTCCCCTCTTCCAGCCACACACCTTGGGCAAGTACTTGTTTTTCTGGGCTTCATTGCCATTTCGCACCAGCTGGTTGATACAAAGGTTTGAGTGGGCGCCGTAACTGAGCCCGACAGCTGCTGACGCACGAGAAATTTCCTCCATCACCAGCACATGGTCCAGATACCCCAAAGCAGATCCACCATATTCCACTGAAAGGAGAAGAGAAACCTCACGTTAACCACCACGGAGCACTTCACACACCCACCCCAGGGTCGGGCTCGGTCTTGACTGAGATCCGAGACACTTGCAAGAGAACTTCTGGTTTTGACTGATGCTGTCCCTGGGCCGGGCACCTCTGGCCTTCCCCATCCTCTCTGAATTTCAGTTTTCTTAATTTAAAGGCACAGTGATACTACTTCTTCAGCATAATCAATTATCTACTTGTACGGCATAGTTTTATATATATAACATACATAAGGATACATCTAAAGCATGCTGCTGACATTTGCAAAATAGCGAGTCCTTCTTGTCAACCATCCTTAAGTGCAACCTTAATATTACCACAAAGATTAAATCACAAAGTGGCGACCTGCATTAGGTGAGAGGACAAGGGAACACAGGCAAAGCCCACGCATGCTTGTCATAACAAGGACCCCTAAACAAGTGAGGAATCCTCAAACTGCTCACAACGTGGGGCACTAGGGACTTTTCCAAGCCCACAGATGCGCAGGGGAGCAGCACTCTGATGGGTGGCCGATTCAGAATGAGAGTGATCCGTAAATGTAACTGCCATAATTCACCAGTGGCAAGAACGGGGATTTCAAGAGAGGATGAAGGGAGAGAGAGCAGCCCGATCATTGTAGCTGGGAATCCAGCTGGGCATGCTGAGCTGAGTCTAAAACCAGCAGCAAAGATTAAAGGGACACGGTAGAACGGGGAGAGAGAAGGCTGAGAAATGCATAACGACTTTGAACAGCTGACAGCCTACATAAATATACACATATATATACCTACACACGCACTTATATACACACAAATACAGGCGCATCCCGATGTAAAAGCTTTGCTCTACAGGGAAGAAGCCAGTGGTTGTACTGCGAAGAGAAGAACTGAAGCAGGAGGACGTAAGGACTGCGGAGCCGTCGGGGAGGTCACCCGGGAGCCCATTCTCCTCATCACCACGAGTGCTGTGAGCGAGCAGCAGCGGCGGTAAGGGCAAATATCTTTGTATGCTCAGAGCGGCCGAAGAGCTGAACGCACAGCCTGGGCTGGAAGAGGGCTACTGCCCCTAACTCATCAAATTAACACAATGGCCACTGGCGTTACACGCAGCCTTTCCTCCCTGTCACTCACCCCAACTCCTGTTTTGCAGGGCTCTTTAGCCTCTGAAATCACCTCTCTCTGTCACAGATCAGAGTTTAGGGGTTTACTATCAATATCCTAAAAGATGGGTTTAACGATTTCTTGTATATGCCACAAGAAGAGAGCTTTCTCTTCATTCCTGTAGAGTGGGGGGTTTGGTGCCCATGGATGGTAACCGCCTGCTGTAAGCGGCGCTGGCCCGTGATTGCTTTGTACAGCAAGAAAATGATCCTGCCAGACAACTTCACACATAATACAAACCGCAGTGTGATGTAGAGTGATGCTGCCCTTTCAAAACCTCTCTTTATGTATGACATGCCTGTATTATCGTTCCGTGGTAGCTACATATTGCATTTCTTAACTTAGCTCTTTATAAAATAAACGGAAAACTACATCAAACCAACATAGTGTTCTTAGTTTTAAGAAGAAAGCAGAAAGCACTGCTATTTAAAATGCTCCCTTAATAGACCTGATCCACTGGTGCCCAAACATGCCATTTAATTGAGCATATGCCCTCGTAAGATTTCACGTTACCTCCACATCCTAAACCCCAGGCTCCACCTCCTACAACAAAACCAATGCCAAAAAAGAAAGTGCACACAACTATACAATCAAAAATAAGGCAAAAAATTCTGGGCATAGGAGGGTTTTAGAGGTAAACTTTTGAGGAAATCAGAAAGGACAGGACTCATGAGGGGACGGCTTATTTATAGTGTGGGAAACTGCTGTAAGCCTCAGGCACAACATCAAAGAAGAAAGAAGGTAAGAGTGAGAAGAAACAGGAGCAGCAGTAAATTGGGAAGAGTAAAGAGAAAGAAAGCAGAAATACAGACTCTTTCAAGCAGACTCAGCGCCACTGAAAGAAACGCAGAGGCATTATTTGAGGGCATTGCTATTCAGCTTGCTTCTGCAGAAGCTTTGCACCCGCACATCCAGAAACACAGACTTTACGATGGGGAAATAAAGGCCCCATTGGCTGCTTTTCTCCACTAAGGGCTTCTCCTCATTACACTGTGTTAGTGCATTCAGCATGACCAGAGCGGCCTCAGTAATCTATAACGTTAATCAAAACACTTTTCAACTAACCTGGACAAGGCTGAATAAGATTTACCCTGATTTTTTTTCTGACTGGTTGGATGTGGTCAGCTCTCCGTTAGTTATCACAGCTTTTCAGAACCTTGTTTTATACCCTTTAACTTCTCCTATTAGAGGTGGATGTTTGTTCTGGGGTACTTTTTCCTATAGCTCTCGTTCTTCAAAACTTGCAGCAAACAATTCATATTGGAGAAGCGCAAACACAGTCGAGCTGCATATGTTATACCTGGAGAAACCATTTCTGAACAGCACTTTTAAACTGTGAAAGGCATTTTGCAATTGTCCAGAAGTCTAACAAGGAAAAAAAGGTTCTGAGTCAGTGAAGAATAACAAAAGTTGTGAAAGAGTTTTTAAAAGACATGAAGGTAGGAGCTTCTGGACAAAACGGATGTCACATCACAGACAAGTTTGTTATGAACAGGAAAGCGTGAGTTTAAGAAGTCTCTCTTTTGTTTGAAGAATCACCCAGCTGAAGGTAAAAGGTGGGAACAGACTTACCAGGAGCTGTGATCCCCAGAACTCCCAGTTCCCCCAGCTTCTTCCAGAACTCCTACAAACACAGAACAAGCAGTGTATCAGCGTAAGGAGTCTTCCCAGGTAGCTCACCAGACACATCCGTTTACCTTATTCTTGTGGTATCTCAGAGCTAAATACACCGACACCTATTCCTCCTGCAGCAGCAGCTCCATCCTTTGGACCAATAACCCAGCCAGACTTAAGGACGTTAGTTATGTTACACATGGAAGTAGTCTGGTGAATTCCGTGAAAAATCACTAAGTTTAATTCTGCAAGGAGAGGTCCTAAGATTTAACTCATTGCCCGGTTTAAGGAGATTTTTTTATAAATTAAAACCTACCATTAATTTCAAAAACTGCACTTCTGGGCTTTCACATGCTATCTCTTGCTGAAGATTATTTAGGATGTTATGACTTAAATTCATGCTTGTCTTTGATTTCACGCATCCTTGTTACTGTGCTTTGGCGGCCTATGGGCCTGTGGTTGCCTCAAATAGCCGTTAGCACAAGCTGTCCATGACTGAAACCCTGGAAACTCGTAGAAGAGTTGTAATTAGCTGGCACTTTAAAACTCTTCTAGTAAAACAGAAACTGATAAATAAAGCCAAGGAAGCCTCCTTGGGAGAGATTAAAGAGAGGGGATGTTGAGCTGGGGCAGACGGAGGTGCTGCCCGCCTCGCAGGCAGGACCAGGAAAGTTATAAAAGGCGACCACAACAGAGAATTTGTGAACACTTTGGGCTTGTGAAGCTAAAGGAGCTGAATCCACACGGGCCACCCAAGTAGGGAACCTGTAGGTTTTCAAGACTGCCAGGACAGCAGGCCCACGTGGGGACTGGACGGCACTACTGAGCCATCCATAGCCGGACACGTACACTACAAAGTCCACCTGCCAGAGGACAAGCTGTTCTCCCTGACCTCCCACTCCTCCATTCGCCCGTTACCCAGATTTGTCACCCTGTCAATGCCACTGCTCAAGTGACAGCCGCATGACTGGAGGCACAGGGACATCCCCATCAGCTGTGCCCGGATCACGGCATCACGGAACAAGAGGGAACCCATGAAGATACTGCAGTAGCAGAGGATGTCACCAACGAGGACCACACAGACACTGGCGGGGCCAGCGCTCTGCTGCTGCTTCAGCCTCTCCTCCACCACACGAGGGACACACAGGGGAATGCTTGTCACACAGTCTCGGTGTCCAGCAATAAGATAATTATCAGTGAATAGTCTCCAGAGACTTCAGAAAGTATTATTGAATAGCTCTGGATGACATCTGGTGCGCCAGGCTAAATTTATATCCTTAACTTCAAAGCTGTGCATATATCCCTGAAAATGTCAACATCAGAGCTCTGGGAAATCCTAGCAGATGTTCTGAGCTTTTTAAGTCTTGTGGAGCTTATGAAAACCAATAGTTAGGTCTCTCATTTTCATCAATCAAACCGTCCCATTGCACAGAATTTGTTGTTTTTATTAGGAAGGCAAGTTTCAGCTCGACAGTCAAACAGCTCTACATTTCAGCATTTGCACACAGTATTTTCACAATAACTTTGAGAGGGAACTGAGATGTCCAAGAATGGGTCTTTGCCAGAATATACAGCACACATCAGAGAAGGAGTCCGAACAGAGCCAAGCAGAAATGCCACAATGAGAATCCAAACAAGACCATTATCAGTCCATTATTTTTTTTTTTTAATTGCACGCTGGCTGGGTTCCGCCCCAGGTTGCTGAAAGTTGTTAGGAAAAGATAAAACAGGAAATGAAAAAATTGTTTTCTCGATGGCTTTCAAGTTTGAAAAGTTAATGCATATGTTCCTGTGGTGTAGACTGGGATTCGTCGTCTGGACTAATGCACAGATCAAAGTACAGACAGGCTTTCACTACCATCTATTTCAAACGCACACATGAAATACTTGCCCGCATGCCTTTGAATTCGTTTTCCTGGTCAATCTGTTGGGCCTTCGGAGCCAAATGCTCTTGACAGAACTTTGTCATGGTCTGTCTAAGCTGGGGAAAGAGACGAGGAGAAACACACATGTTACATCTCATCAATGTATTGTCATCGGCTTCCCTTGGACACTGCCAGGCGTCTCCGGGATCCCAAACCCAGAAGCACGAGACCATGAGGAAATCAACGTTCCAGGTTAGCGGCTGAAAGACCATACGAAATGTCCTTCAGCGGTTTAAAGAGAAGATACAGATGTCCTTAAGTTCCTCTCAGCATTTTACGTTACCAATCGTACCCCAACATGAGAGAATGCTACTTAACTACTGCCTGCTGCCGGGGATGTTTTTGGTCAGGGAACTTAGAAAGCTGATGAACAGAACTTATGATGTATTATCCCCATCCAGTAGCTGCCTACAGTTTCATTTAATTATATGCAGATGCCCATAATAAGCATGCATGCTAATTAAAATGTGTTGGTATATCAAACTGGAACTACATTAGCTATCCCACTATTTCTAGAGAGGGGAATTTTGATAGTCAGGTATGTTCATTCATCCAAGTGTTAAAAGTCTCAAAAGCTTTTTCTAAATTTTAAAACCTGAATACTTACATACATGTATTCTGCAGAAGTCTATACACACACTAAGGAAATATATACACTGTCTGAAGTGTTTTTAATATGAAGATTTAACAACTTTGTCTAGATGTTATGGTAGAGTTTAATAATCCCATTTTTCCTTTTGGTTCTTTATTCCTGCAAATTAAAGCTGGTGAAGGAACAGTCTTAGAGACGGGAAGTCTCTGCTGTTTAACCAGAACCTGCAGAAGGGGCAGAAGCAACAAACCAAAATATGCCCACCCTTCTCTGCCCTTCTCTCAAGCCCACACCCAAGCCAGCCTCTTTTCTACAATTAAGAAGATCCATTGTTTCCATGGCTACCCAGACCTCGGATTCCAGTACCACCAAACAACCCTACCCTTGGTGATAGATTTAAAAACTTCAAAAAACCCAAAACACTTTAGATATGTTTCCACTGCGTCAAAGTTGACAGAAGTAAACTTAAGCATAAAGCTTAAAAGAAGGGGGAAAAAAAAGCAGCTTAAAACAACAATAATAATAATAAAAAAACCTAATCAATTAGAGACTGAGGGATAGACTCAGACAGGCATCACTGGGACTCTAAGACAGTTTGTAAGAGTTACAGTGCTCTTAACTCACAGATTAACTAACATTACTAAAGATCTATTTCTGATCTCTTTTGAGTTTTTCCACCAGCCAGATATAAATTACAAGAATATTTTCCTCCTTTTACTGAATGTAGAAGCACAAAGAAATATCGAGTTAATTTGAGCTGACACAGCTATAAACCAAGAACACAAACCTGGTAAAGAATAATGCTGTAGTAGGAAAGAAGCAGGAATGACTAAGTTTATTTTGTACATCCATATGCTTGCGCTGTCATAATTACCTAGAAAGCGTGGCTATAGCTCCTGACCTGAGAAGCACCAAGGAGCACCAGTTTCCTTGGCAGGAGCCTGTCTGGAGCAGCAGGGGACAAGAGCTACGATGGGTAGCGCTCAGCTGCTGTCAAACACAGGAGGAAACGCAAAGCTAAGAATTATTATCATAGAATCATTAGGTTGGAAAAGAACTTTAAGACCATCGAGTCCACCACTAAGCCATGTCTCTAAGTGCTACATCTACCCGTCTTTTAAACCCCTTGAGGGATGGTGACTCAACCCCTTCCCTGGGCAGCCTGTTCCAAGGCTTAATAACCCTTTCACTGTAAAAATTGTTCCCAATATCCATCCTAAACCTCCCCTGGCGCAACTTGGGGCCGTTTCCCCTTGTCCCATGGCCTGTTCCTTGGGAGAAGAGCCCGACCCCCCCTGGCTGCCCCCTCCTTTCAGGGAGCTGTAGGGAGCGAGAAGGTCTCCCCTCAGCCCCCTTTTCTCCAGGCTGAACACCCCCAGCTCCCTCAGCCGCTCCTCACAGGACTCGTGCTCCAGACCCCTCATTGGCTCCGTTGCCCTTCTCTGGACACGCTCCAGCCCCTCAGTGTCTTTCTTGGCGTGAGGGGCCCAAAACTGGACACAGCCCTCGAGGTGGGGCCTCACCAGTGCCCAGTGCAGGGGGATGGTCACTGCCCCAGTCCTGCTGGCCACACTGTTCCTGACACAGGCCAGGATGCCGCTGGCCGCCTTGGCCACCTGGGCACACTGCTGGCTCACATTCAGCCGGTTGTTGACCAACACCCCCAGGTCCTTTTCACCCATCCTAAATCTTTAAGACCCCCATTGGGCAAGAGAACAAGCTGGGAGAGCTGCAACACTTCTTTTGAGAGGATTTGATGAGCCTCAATTAACTCGTTTCATTGGTGACCACATTTCTGATTACACAAGCCCAACGGGAACGCAGTGGAATTTTTATTCCCCCCCCGCGCAGCGCTCCGCTGTGCGGTGTTTACGGTGAGGAGACGCCTTCCCCCGACGATGAAAGGCCAGGCCGAGCCCCGCGGCCGGGCCCGCAGCGATCGCTCCCACCGCCCCGAAGCAGCTCTGCCCGGGCCTGGCGCACACGTGTCCGGGGCGCTCCCTCGCCGCGAGGGCCTGCGCCACGCCCCCTCTGCGCGCCCGCCGATAGGCCGGCTCCCCGCGGCCGCGGCCAATCACCGCCCGCCACCCCGACACACCCCCAGGAAGGCGCGCCGTTGGGGCCGGGGCCGTCCTCCCCCTTCACCCCCCGCCCGGCGGCCGCCACCGGGGCCCGGGGGGGGTCCCATACCTGCCGCTGCTCGTCGCTCAGCCCGTTGACCGTGTCATCCACCGCCAGCCCGGCGCAACCCCGCCGCAGCAGCCCCAGCCTTTGACGCCGCCGCGCCCCGCGCAGCCCAGCGCCCGCCGCCGCCCGTCCGATCACCGCCGCCGCCATGGCTGCCCCCAGGCCGGCACCGACGCGCAGGCGCGGCCCGGCCTCGGGGGAACAGCCCGCCCCGCCGCCCGCCTCTCCGGTGGGGCGGGGAGCGGCTCAGCGGTGCGGCAGCGGCAGTAACGGCGCCTCTCCTCCTTCCGACACGTTTAATGGGTTAAAAACGGGAATAATCACAAGGCGGGGACGGAGCGGGGCAGACGGGCCCTCACCGGCGCCGGGTGCGGCGAGAGAGGGCGGGCACAGCCCCAGCAGGCCTGGGAGGAGCAGTGGGAGCGCTCGGCACACGGGCAGCCAGCCCTTGCTGCCACTGTCCCCCGGAGCCATCACCCGCTTGGGGTTTCAGACCACCAAACGTAAGAAGGAGGTTTGCGAAGTAGAGACTACCGAACTAAGGGTAAAACATCCAAAAAAAGAGACAGTGCAGTCCGTCCTCGTGCCTCACATGGCCAGGAGCAGCTCCAACTCATCAAGTATTGCTGAACATTCCTTAATTTCGCCTTGAAAGGAGGAATGCTTCTCCAGGGACTGCTGGCTCCCTTCTTCTGCTGATTTCCACTTGGCCATTGCTGTCTGCGTAGAGAAGTCAGCATTTTACCAACACCAAAGTACCAAAAGCAGCTCCAACTAAAATACTTCAACTCTTCAGCAGAGCCTTGTCTGCTAAACTATGATTAGTCTCGCCTGACTGGGATGTCTTCTACCTTGGCTCCTTGAAGAAAATGGCAATTTATCTGTGACCAAAGTTTAGGAAGTCTTATATAATAGCAGTTTCATTAATTAGCTCTTAAGCTTCTTACCAAGGATTGTAGAACTGTAATTTAATGACTCTTTTGGTCAGTACACAGACAATATTATTGAAGCTGCTTGTGCTTGCATACTTAGCTCCCAGAGAGAGTACCCGAGGTCACTGGTCTGCAACACTTTCCAATTCAGATGAAATCTCCTGAATTCCAGTGTGACAGCCAGACTGTGGATCAGTGCTCTGCCAGTGGGGCTTACGGCCACTTGCAAAACAGTCTGGAAAACTCTCTCTCTCAAGAGGAGCTGGTCTAAGCAGAGACAGCTCCATTCCCAGTACCAATATCCACCTTTACTTTGGAACTGATACAGCCAAACTTGAAAGCTGTCAGTCATCAACATCACTTTCACCTTCTAGCTTGTTTCAAGTTCAGTTGTATACAATACAACTTGAAATGACTGAGATGAGAATTAATGTTGCCCCACCATAAACTTTGCTTTAAGCCCTCTATTTAGAAGAGGAGCAACACATACAGTTTCCTTAACACACGTAAAGATGAGGAATATTGCAGGCTTTCACTGTCTGGTTCGTTTGGAGACCAGAGCAGTGCCGGGAGCAGCAAAATAACCTTCAGAATCTCACTCGGCACCAAGTTCTCATTACCTGCACCAAGTGCTCATTACCTGGTTGAGCCTGAAACAAAGTCACAGTCTTACCTGAAGCTCTTCATTTTCTTTTGTGGCTGTTTGATTAAATAGCCTCAATTCTTCTATGAGCTTCTCAGTTAACAGCTGAAGAGCCAAAAGGAAAACAGTTTAATATAATGCCAACAAATGCAAGTCTCAGCAGCTGTTTCCACAACATCAGTAGGAAAGGGCAGTAGCACAGATTTCTCCAAGCCCATTTAACGCCCTTCGCTATTTCAAAATTTTCTTACCGTTGTCTGCTTCTGGCATTCTTGTGTCTTTTCTTCCTCCTCCAAAATGTTGCTGCCTGTAACTAATTTATGACATGCATTAGTGAAACTCTAATATACAGACAATTTTGCTTATAAGAACAGCTTTTCAAAGTAACTTTCTATAGCAAGAGAGAATAAACTATTTTCAAAGTTTATCCAGGACAGGGCCTACTACAGGAAGCAGCTTTTTCTCTTGAGCTAGAAAAAAATAAAATCCCCTGGAGTTACATCAGTATTTCCTTAATGAGGAAGCAGAGTCCAAATGTCATATGAACAGTCACAAAAGGGAGGGAGTGTTCTGAAGAATGAGTACCGGAATGGTATGAGAAGTGCTTAGTCCTTACCAGGATCAATGTTTCTGCTTTCTAAAATCACCATGCAAGTCTCCTGGAATTTCTTGAGCTTCTCAACTTCTTGTACCAGGCCTTCATTCTCCTCCTTTAACTCCTTGATAGTGCCCTGTCATTAACACAGGTTGCAAGTGAATCAAGTTTCCAAGGAGATTTTCTTCTCATTAGTGTGTAATACCGACTGTGATGCTAATGGCTTAACAAGTGCTCCACTAGCACCAGGAATCAGACCTTGCCCTTCTGTCTCTACCACCACAGCAAGTGAGTCTGCTGCAGAGCCTTACTCCTGCTTCTGGACAGGATGAATACATTTATCACATCCACACGTCACAGCAATTATTAGAAAAATTTGATCCTAGAGATAAATTCCTTTTAGGCAATCCTAGCATCTCTTTTCTTGTGCTCCCTCTCATATACATAAATAATTCAAGAGTTTGATGCATCGAAGAGCATATAAACATCTGGAAGGAAAGGGCATCTTGGAATCTTTAAGCCACTGCATTGTCCCCTACACAGTTCAGGCAATCGGGTAAGCTGATCAACCTCACAAGTTCAAGGGGATTCTCCAAGAGAATCAATAAGCGTGTGGATTAGGGTGATCCAGCTGATAGTGTTAGAAGCTTTTTGAACACATCATAGGAGGTCTCAAAGGCTCTTAAAGAAATCAAGCTGTGAGATAAGAGGAATGATCATCTCGCAGATTAGTAACTGGTTGAGAACTAGGAAACAAAATGAGCTTTTACAACCGAAGGTTACCAGTAGGGCCTCTTGCACATCACAGAAATTGTGCCAAGTGTGTCCTAGAGTGATCTGTAAGAGGAGGTGAACAATAAGGTGCCAATTCTGAATCTAAACTTGATTCAGCAAAGTCAAATCTGTTTGAAACAGAATCCACCGAACAGTCCCAACTCTCAGCCTTTTCTCCAGTCCCTTAATCATCATAGTGGCCCTTTGCTGGACTCTCTCCAGTATGTCCGTGTCTCTCTTGTACCAGGAGCCCAGAACTGGACACAATACTCCATGTTTGGCCTCACCACTGCTGAGTAGATGGGAAAAAACTTGCAGAAGAATACAAAGACACTAAAAGATTAGGCAACAATGACACAATAGCGCAGGAAGAAACATAAGCTTATATGAACTGAGCTCCACGTTAAATATTTGAAAAGAATGAGGTCACTGTCCCTCCAACTTAGTGCACAGCAGCGACCAAAATCCCAGTAGTGTTCTTCGTTACTAAAATGAGACCATACACGTTCCTGAACTCACATCTTCAATACTGTATGCACTTTCACACCATGCTACGCGATGGGTTAATAAAACTAGGAGAGACTGGGCAAAAGGAACAAGAAAATTGAATAGATATCTACCATATGTTAGGAGCTACAGAAGAAAAAGAATTAATAGACCTCAAATCATCAGTGGCAAGTGATTATTTACAGTTTCTCTTGATGTAGCTAGGAAGCATCTGGCAACATTGAGGCTGTTTTAATAAAATTTCATGCGAGTGCATAGATGTGAACTTGAAATATTCTCCCACAATGAGTTTAAAATGGAATTAGAGCTCTTAATTAACAGTGATCTGGATGCATTATCCATCCAGATACATCTGCAGTTCTGCTGATTTCCAGGTTCTAGCAGATAACACGAGTTTCAGAGGAGAAAACCAAGCCCACTCAAACTCTACTGACTTCTGATGGAGACAGGAAAATGAGCAAGACAAAACCTTTGATCTGACCCTGTAGGGATCAGAATGTAATAATTATTCAATGATTTATTTATTCCCCTCCCCCTTTCCTTACTTGTGCTCCCGTTAGTCTGGAGTGTAGCTGCTGTTTGGCTGTTTCTAACAGCTGATTCTTGGTCTTCAGCTCCGCTTCTAACTTGTATCTGTTGAGGGGTCTGTAGAGTCAAACAGCAAAGATATAGGGGCAAAAATATCAGTGATACACACCTTCTCTTACACTTACACAAACATGCCCTTTTTTGAAGCATTTGTTCTTGTTTCTGACCGAGAGCTTTAATCAGCAAACTTGGCAAGAAAGCTGTAGATGGGTGAGAGCTCATCATAACCTTCCAAGAGGGAACATTACTGCATGACAGCAACTAATAGAAATTTGAGGAAACATACCCTCTTGCAGCTGTCTTTTTTGAAAGCGGTTCCACTTTCTTGGCAGATTTAGGCAACCTTAAAAGACAAGTAAAATACAATTACAAAAAAATCACTGCATTCTTGGAGATTAATCTGAGGGTAGCGGAGCACTGGCACAGGCTGCCCAGAGAGGTGGTGGAGTCTCTGTCTCTGGAGATATTCAAAACCCGCCTGGACACATTTCTGTCCAAGCGGGTCTGGGTGCCCCTGCTCTGGCAGGGGGTTGGACTACATTACCTCCAGAGGCCCCTTCCAACCGCAACCATTCTGTGATTACCAAGTCTGTCAGTTTGACAAAAACTGCAAAATGCTAAGCCATCTTTCGGACATTTGCCAAGTAACAAATCCATCAATATTTTACTTTCGTTTACCCTTGGTTTGTAGCTTTGAAGACACCATCTGCTGGAATGTTTGAGCTAAAGTTAAAATTGGGATCTTTGTTGAACTCTAGATCTGGTGTTTTGCCGACGCATTGTTTCTTTGAAGGAAAAGCCATTTGCATTTCTGCAAGAAAAAGACAACAATGAGAACACTAGAGTCTACAAGATATCACCATAATACACTGAACTACTGGATCTCTTACGCCTTCAATTTGAGGTAAATCACAATTACATCTGGCTAGAATGGAGACTTTAATGTAGCGACAACTAAGGGCAGTCTTCAAACTTTACCAAGGATTAAGGGTCCGGAACAAGCCATGGATAGCTCAGTTGGTAGGCAGTGTTAAAACATAGTTACCAGGCTGGTACTAATGAGAGGAAGTTTGAAAGTGATAACACAGGCAGGACAATAAAGGAGGTCTCAGTATCAAGCAGACAGCATGGCACAGGGCTCCAGGTGAAGCGCTCAGTACCGGAAGCAAAACAAGCACAGCCCCCTTGAAACTCTCAGTTAAGAGAACTTCATATTTCAATTCACGCTTCTAAAACAACACTATAGAGAACTAGCTTTCCATGTAAAGTTTGTTTGGCTTTAAAGCACAGCTCTTTGAGTATATAAAGCTTTGTTCACACTGTGGGTTTAGGAAGCTTCCCCCCCCCCCCCCCCAAGGTAAGCATTTTTCAAACAACATACCCATAAGCACATTGATATTACAGTAACACGGGAGTTCCCGCTGATAGACTAACTCCCGCGTTTTTAACGTTAAGCCTGGGTGCCTCACATTTCTAAAATGCTGTAAGTAGTGCCAAAAGGCTTTTAGAAGTAAGAGCCTCTGAAATAAAACGTCTTTACCCTCAGCGGGCGCCGCCTTCACTGAGGGTAGATACAGGCCCTTGGGCCCGCACCGGATTGCGCCTCAGCGGGCAACTGCCCGCCCTGCTCGGGGGTGTACGCTTAGCCAAAAAAGCGCTAATCGAAGTCTCAGAGACAAAATAGTTGGATAAAGCCCGTAGTTAGACATTGCAACGGCCACCACAGGCCAAGGCGGCACTGGAGCTCCGCGCCGGCCTAACCCGCATCCCAGCGCGCCGCTCCCCCACGGCGGGGCAGAGCTTTCTTTCCCCCCGTCCCGGGGCGAGTACGCACCTGCGGGCGGCCCGGCACGGTAGGACAGGCCGTAGACGGGGATGCGGGAGGTTCCTCCCTCCATGTCCCGCCGCCGTTTGAATCGAACCCGCCGGCAAACGGTCCGGCGGCGGCGCGCATGCGCAGAACCTGGCGGCGCGCAGGCGCGGCGGGTGCCCTTTCGCGCTTCTTCCCTCAGGGATGGCGGACTGGCTTCGCGGGTCTCCCCGCAGTCGCCCTCAGGGCAGCCGGCAGCTAGCCGGGGGGGTCCTCCCTGCCTCCCGCCGCCTCGCCCTGGGGTTTGGGCACTCGAGGCCTGGAGCTCTCAAGGCCTGGAGCCCTCAAGGCCCCTGTGGCCTTCGGGCGCGGGGGGGCGCTGCGGGCCGTGGGCCCTCCCTGGTGTTCCCGCAGGGCGGAGGTGCTGCCGCTGGCGTCTGAGGCGGTTAAAATCGCCTTTCCACCCTGCAAGGGGAAAGAAGGCATCTGTATAAAATGTTTCCCTACTTTATTAGATGTTTTTGCGGCGTTTGCCAACCCAGTTTGCAAAACGGGTGAGAAATCCCTCTGAAGAGTCGTGGAGGCAGGTCTCGTGTGGGGAGGATTTCAGTCAGTGCTGGCTCCCAGCCTGAGGGCAGCCTGGCCGGCCGAAACACCCACCTGAGCGCCCAGAGTGAAAACGGCACTATGAAAATGCAAAACCGAATATTTCAAGCATTGTTTGCTAGCTTTAAAAGACATCAGGCAGTTGTGGCCCATCTACCAGAGAGCTGTGAAAACTACTTGTGGGTGTCGGAGCGAATCTTTTTAAGATGCGTATTTTCCTTTTGCTGGTTATATTGGAAAATATATTAGGCACTTAAAAGATGAAGAAAACGAACCACGGTGTTCTTGGTGAAAATGAAGTATCACTCAGATTTAGGAAAGTTTGTCATAAGCATTTATTTTACATCAACTTGTATAGAGAACGTTTTTTTCAACAGATAAAGGCAAGGAAGTGTTTGTTTTCCTGTTTGTTTCTGGTAGAGAAAAAAAAAAAAAAGTAAAATTCAAGATTCACCAGATACGCAAATTTTAAAAAGTTACATGTTTGTGGGGAATGCCTTGAGTGGAAACAAGCTATGAAGATGACACACAAAGCACCCGAGTCACTGAGGGGAGGAGGATGCTTTTCTCGAAGGAGAAATCTCACACTGAAAATCTTTGGCAGTACTAGAATTTCCTCTGATAAAACCAACTGAAATTGTTACTGAAAATAGATTTGGTCTGGATTTTGCAGCCTCCTCCATGATCAGTATGAGACTATATCAACTCAAAAGTCTTGATAAGATTTTTTTATAATATTTGAACTGTTTTGATGAGATCCATGAACCTGGACTTCACATAAAGCAGTTTCTGATTGAGTAGAAAATTACTTTCTTTTATTATTAACAATACACTCTTCACTTGATATCTAGGCTTTCAATAGTTGTGGGTTTGAGATTTTTTATTCTTAGTTTTTACGTGAGCTCTCTTTCTCTGTTGTTAAATATCTGTTAAATATCCCCATTATTTCCCTCCTATGTGACCTTGACAAGAAAACAAAATCTAATCACCATGTAGGAAATGAGAAAACAGGTTTACTCGATAAGTTTTGCAGTACAGCTGTGAATATGGCACCAGACACTGGAAGGTCAAAGGGTTTGTACTCCATCAAGACTGATCTCACATCCTCTCACTAGTATCAGATTTGCTGGTTCTGTGAAAACACGGGTATTTGCACAGCTGACATACTAAGAAGTAGTCTCAGCTCTAGGAGAGGTGGGAGGAAAAGACGGATATTTACAGTTCCAGGGAGATTTCAACTTCCTCTTTCCGTAGCAGTACAGTTTTGTTTTCTGCAGAGTTTCAGCTGTTGTAACCAGAACTTTGTGCACTAGATCGTTTGATCCAAACGTCGGGCATGTCTGGTTGGCTGTTCGGTAACACAACCGGACCTTCGCTCCCTAATCCGTATCGGTTTTTCCATGAAGAGGTGTTCTGCTGCGATGCTGCTGGAGAGATATCAAAGACAGTCTCCCTCAGGTCCAGCCGCAGGGTATCTCTCTTACCATTCAAATAACCTCTCTCTGTTTGACTGTACGAATCAGACAGCTCTAAGACATCAGGACAAGAACTGGCTGATTCAGCAAGCTTTAGGCCTTGCTCAAAATCACTAATCGACGTCTCACTGGAGATGTTGAGCATGTCGAAGGAGCTGCCAAGAGAACAAAGGCATCTGTGAATTTTGTAGATGTCAGCAGCAGGGAGGTGGCTGTTGTCTGAGGTATAATCCGACTGCTGCTGGGCAGTGTCACTAGAGCACTGTGATTTATTGAGCTGCCCTTCTTCTTTCGTGCCAGCTGGCTGGATATGGTCCAGCCCAGACCCATCCCAAGCTTTCGGGCCATATTTTCGACATTGACAATCTCGGCAGAGTCTGTCCCTGTGAATTTCTGCTCCTGAGCTGCTGTGCTTGTACGGAGAGGAAGTTTGCAAGGCAGGACACTGGCACAGGTCATCCTGCTGGTCTCCAAGGGTCTCCTGCAGGTTCTGTCTCTCTCTCTCTGTCATTCCTATCCTGGGGTATCTGTTGTCTTCAACTTGTGTGTCTTCAGAGAGCACTGACGGCCGGTTGGACAGCTTGCTTGTGGAAGTGCTGTTGTCAAAACTGTCGCTGAGTTTTCTGGACAAGGGCTGGAGCTCATATTGCTCATTTGCAGTGTTGGACTCCTGGACCTTCCGCAACCGGTTTTGCTTCTCGTTCCCCCCACAGGCAAAGCTTCCGTTCAGCCCGGCATCATCGGAATAGCCTTTCATGGTGTGGGCACAAGGCCAAAGGATCTGCCCGCAGTTCTTCTCTGGGCCGAAGAAGCAGCACAGTGACTGGAAGAAGAAGCTGGCAAACCCACAGCTGATACACTTGATCATCATGATGAATATCCCCAACTTCCTATATGCCAGGACCGTCGCAGGCAACATAATGACCCCTGCAGCGAAGAGAGCAGAAGCTGCCATGGCTGTGGCACAGCTCATCTGCTTGAGGGAAAAGGCCACTCGGCTCAGGCGGTCTGAGTGGGGGCACAGATGATAGGAGATGCAGTAGTTGACGGTAAAGTCAATGGAGAGACCTACTGCAGCTGAAATGAAGAGAGACTCCACTGCGTTAAGCTGCCATTCCAAGAGGACTAAAAGGCCAACGGTTACCAGGACAGTGCCTGCGATGGCAGTGACAGAGAAAACGCTAAGGAGAACGTTCCAGGTAGTGAGCAGCAGCACCACAAAGGAAATAGCTATGGAGAGCCCCATGACCACCATCATTTCTGTGCTGAGACTGTGCTGGAGATTGTATAGCTCTAGTTTACTGGTAAACCATCCATTCTGAAGCCCCACGGGGGCAGTTTTCATTTCCTCTGTTACCCAGAGGTTGATTTCCTCATAGAATTGTTTGGCTTTGCTGTAGTTGAAGCTATAGTGATAAATAGTTTGAAACTGCAGCACTAAGGCAGCAAGATTTCCCTCCCCGTCAAACCTGAGGCCCAGATCGTATGTTTCTGCCCCTGCCCGGCCTTGTTCCAGGAGCATCATTTTGATGCAGTGTAGGAAGACTTCGCTTCCATAAGGGAAGGAGAACTGGTTACAGCAAAGGTTGAAGCTGTGGTCTCTCTGGGAGCACTGGCGACTGTCCATCCACCTGAGGAACTCCTCCATGAAGCACACAGTAGATTTCTGCTCTGCGTCGGGGTAATAGAAAGTTTTGTTCTTCACTTTTTGGCAGAATTCGAGGAGCCACTTCTGGGCATCAGGGTTTTGGATTGTGAAGGTGACGTCTGACACTAGGGTGCCATTGCTTTTTGGATTGAAATGGTCCCCGTTATCCACGGGCAGAATGCCCCAGACTATTGTGACAGGCATACGCTGCCCTTCTCCATGCTCCAGCCTCTCAAACATGAACTGGTGGCAGTACTCAGAATCGTACCTCTCAAAGGGGTGGCTCAGTCTAAACACCTGGACAGATGATGTCTCAAGAGTCGGGAGCTTGAGTTTTGGGTTGGAACAGGAAATGTAAGCACCTCCTATTGCTAAGGCAGCAAACCAGCAGATCCAGATGTACCGAAACTTGATGACCCCACAAGGCAGAAGCTTTTCAAATAGCAGCTTGGAGGTTTCAGACAGCATGTTCTGGAGACCCCTGAGAACATAATGGAAGGAGAGAGCGACTCTCTTGTGGCCGGTGTTGTTCCAGTAGTCTTCTGGCTTGTAAACGCAGGTCGTTGCCATGTAGCGCTCGTACAGCACAGCCGAAGAAGGGAGCCAAGTCATCATGAATACCAGATTCACCAGCACGGAGGTGCCCATGTAAATAGCAAAGCAGCGGATGGCTATTATATCGCTAATATAGCTGGCGTAGAAGGCAGCACCCATTGTGAAGCAAGATGCCAGCATGAGATACGCAAAATGGTGCATGGTTTGACTCACCCACTGAGAAAGCCCAGCGGAAGGGTTCTGGTTCTTGCTGAGGTTCCAGAGGTCGAAGAAGACAAAGGTGTGGTTGGCACAAATGCTACTGAGAATGATGACTGCTGTCAGGTTTACAAAAGGGAAATAGGTGAATCTGAAGGCCACCTTGTACAAGAAGTAGGAGATCATTAAAGAACTGACAACAGCGAGCAGGACCATCAAGGTAATAAAGACTGAGCGTAAATAAAAAGAAATGCTTAGAAAAATAGCTAATATTGCCAGGACTGGATACTTAGTATCCAGTAAAAGATAGTGCTGGAATAGTTTCTGTTTAAGGCCCAGGTCCATTCCAGTGATAGATGTATAGTTATCAAACAGATCCCAGGATTCAAGATTGTCTAAGTAGATCCCCATCATAGATGCACCTTTCCTTGTAGGCAAAAAGAGCAGGCTGTATTTGAGAGATGGCACTTGGTACTCCATCGTCTGGGGACTAAGAAAGTCTCTGTCGACCAAGAAGTGAAGAAGCTGGTAAATGGCGTTGAAGCGGGTACATTTTTCTGGGACTTTGGCACACTGAGAGTGTTTCTGTCTCACAGAGTCAGGGCCTATGCAAGACGGAGTGAGGATGCCTTTGTGGTAGTCTGGAGCACAGGCACGAAGGAGGGCCAGGGTATGGGAGATGTCTCCCTGGGTTACCTCCAAACAAGATGACCTGTTGTACAGGACAGCAATGTAGTTCCCCAGAGACCAGCTTGGGCAGCATTCGTTGGCTTCAGTACGTTGGCAGAGGTCTCTGAAGTGGACATGTGAGCGTATCTGAAAAACAGAGGAGGGAGCATCATGTCAGACCCTCTCTGCACGCTTCATCTTGCAGCCCCATAGCGTTCCTTGCTCTGTGCAGTAATCCTCCCCTCTGGGTGTACAAGCCATGGCTTGCCATCCTCCCAGTGACAAACTGCAAGTGCTACAGTTATTGAAACATACTAGCCTTTTGCAAAAATTAAACCCTGCCCATTATTTATATTTTATAACCTCCAATTTGAAAATTTGGATCCTATGGCAAGCACAGCTAATCCAATTAAATTTCCCACTTGCAAAACTTGCTGTCACAGTCTCCAAGATGATAGCTCCATTTCGGTAATTAGGTTCTGCTGACCAAAATTGTCAGCAGCTTCTAATGGACACCTTTGGCTTCTGGACCAAGCTCTTGTCCAGTGTTCGTTTATTCTTGTTTAATGGCAGCTGCTACTTTGCAGCTGGACTTTAGTGACAGGTGGAATCACCTGTGTATTGCTAAGTAGGTAAAATGCTTTGGAATCCTCTAGGCTGAAACCTGTTCTGTAGCCTATGTTATTTTTTGTCTGGCTTTGTTTCAACTAGTGATTAAAGATTACGTCAGTCAGAAAAGAGTCAGCATGTATATATGTTCTTCCTGACATTACTAACCTTGTCTTGTTCAATTTGACACATGGACTGAATAGCTTGCAAGTTCCATAAGCTCCCAGCAGTTGTGGACATAAATACCAGCTGGGAATAGCTCTTTTCTGAAATAAAGAGGAAGAAAAAAAAAGTTAAAAAAGGATTAGGTAATGAAGATGAATCAGGCAGGCTGTTTGGAGTAGACTCTCTGTGCATAGAAGAAAAATATATATTACTGTCTATATGACTGCTATGGAGGACTCCCTGAAGGGAAGCAGGTCACAAAGACAGTAGTTTGTCGTGAATGGTACCATCTGCCTTGTGTGATCTGACCTCTGCTCCTCGCCCATCTGTCAGCAGCAGGAGAGCAGTGTTGGGGCATTTTCAAAATACCCTCTCTGCGGTCAGCAGGCTTTTGGTGAGTGTTGGCATCTGGTTCTGCACCCCTGGTACAAAGAGAGGGGCTCGAGCTCAGCCAGAAACTCCCAAGGACCTGAGGATTTGGTGTTTGACTGGTTTCAGATGTGAAGTAGAGGCAGGGAAGGGAGTAGAAATATCGCATTCTACTGACTAGAGTCCATTTTGAGACAAATTTTGGGTGTCTTGGAGTTTTCCTCTTTTTTTCTCTCCAGCTTTTACTGCCACTTCCATTTTCAAGAAGAAAAGAAGGAACAGGGGAGGAGTGGGAAGAGAGAGGGAGTGGGAACAGAGAGGGAGTGGGGTGTATGCCACTTTTTCAGAGTATACACTTTTGATATGGGTAAATGGTGAAAACATTAGTCCTTTTACTGGTGCTTTTAAGGCATATTTCTAAAGAGGAAAAAGACGTACGGCAGAAAGTTAAGGAGAAAGAACTCTTCTCTTCTCCAGAATTTCAGAACAAGCTTTTTCTAATCACTCAGTTATGAAGTGCTGGAAGATCACTTTCCAAAAGGTAGCACAGGTTTCACAGGGTGGTGTTGTACGCGCTGCTTTCTTAGAGCACTTTTAGGACATTTCCCTGTGTCCTAAACCACTTTGACAATTCTGTAAGCTGTTGAGTTCTGGGTGTGCAATACTTACTACCCCATCAAGATTTCACTCACCTGGGGGACCACAAAAAAACCCATTTGCTCCGTAGATTTGTTCCACCATTCTCCGTGTCCTCACTTCTTGTTCTCCCTGGGCAGCCTTCTGTCCTCTGCTAATGCCAATGTCATCATAGCTAGCAAGAGATCAGATTATTTGTGTGACTAGAGATCATCTGGCTATGAGTTACGTTCACTGACAGGGTTCTGGTGCCACACATAACACTGCTGCAGCAATAAAAGTTGTCATAGTCTTGAGAGAGCACTGCTTGGATGGCAGCTTTCGATATTGGGTTGACTGCATGAGACTAAGTGAGAAATGGCATCCCCTTGTGCAGACATGCTGAGTCGCCTCTGCGGTTTCTTAAAGGTAAACAGTGATGTAAACGCATGAAGAGTTTAGAGCCTAATTCCTGGTTTCAAGAATAGGGAGCCCAAGTCCGCTGCAGGCAAACAGACTTTAAACTCCCCAGTGCCTTGATCACTTTTAAGCATAGCATATATGTTGTAATTCACATAGGTATCTTGGAACATTGAATCTATAACTTTACAGCCAACATCCTCCTCAAACCCCCCTAACCAAACTTAAATACCTTTTCTTCTCGGCATAGGGAGAAAGGGAAAAGGTCTTCTTGTAGCCTGTGTGGCTCTCTACATTCCTCCACACAACGAGCTTTCTGCCAATGTCAGTATCTCGTGGCTCAAAACCCTGCAGCCAAAGAAAAGGGTTTTGTCATCAGCTTGCATTTTAGCTTAGCTTTCCTTAATCCTTCTCCTTGACACAGAAACTGTATGAGATTATTACTCCATCTTGGAGAGATACACAAATTGAATTTTCCCTGGACATATTGCATCCCAGAGCTGACAGAAAGAAATATTTCTCCTTTCCTTTCCGTTTTGGGCAAGGATGGCTACAATTCTCTCTCCCTGATCTCATACGACTCTTCTCCTCCTCTTCAAGTAAAATAGTCACTTACAGAAATGGGAGTAATTTTCCTCTTCCTGGACAAACTCTAGTCTATTCTTTCTTTCTCAGGATTTTTCCATTAATGAGAGACAGGGATGACATTAGAAAATGTGGGATCCTGCATGGAAAACAGGACCCTGTGCAGCAACGCTTGGAACAGGGCAGCCTCTCCATTTCAGGAGCCTCCCACACAGGCTGTAGGAGCCAAAGCCAGATCCTCCATCCAACCTCCGCCCAGCCTAGCTAGTGCTTTTGGGCAACCCCAGCCTTCCAGCAGTGGAAGGGGAGCAAAAGGAGCAATCCCAGTTTGTGCTGGCAGTGTCTCCACACAGGGTGAGGGCACTAGTGTGAGTCCACAGCACTGCTGAGAGGTGGCTGCCGCTGGCACAGGCTGTGCTCTTCCAGTGGTGTCACAGAAACAAGTAAATACTGTGCATTACTCTGGCACATTATGTTCATCCTGAAGGAATCTTGCTTTGGTTGCACGCTGTGAAGATGTGGGTTAAGGACAGCAGATCACTGATAAACATGGTCATTTTTGCTAGTGGCTTTAATGTCCTTGATTTACTGTCCTGCCTTGCCACCTCTATCTGCAGAGAAGGAAGGCAGCGTAGGCTCATTTCATATGGCAGAAAGAATATATCACTGGTTGGCCCGTGGATTTTCCTTATGTTCATGTCGACGTACTGTCTGAAGGGACTTACCATTAAGGGTTCTGAAAAGTCGGGCAAATTTCCAACAAGCAGGCCAGCTAAAGTGCAAACCACAGCCATCACTGAACACAGCACCAGGACGGCTATGGGCCACTCCGCGATCATTTGAGAGTAACTGGAATCAACAGGAGAAGAAAAGAATGCAGCTGTTAAGGCACTTCTGCTGTTAGCACAAAACCTGCTGTTGAACCAGTGTAGTGTTAGTAAAAGGAAGTAAAAGAATTAGGGCTTTCTGGTTTGAGCATTTATTTATTGAAAAGCTTAGAGGCTCTAGTACAGCTATTAATGAACATATTATACCTCCAACTGGATGCTTGCAGGCAATTCTAATTAACTCGGGTAATTACATTTTGCCTCCGAACATTTTCCTGCTTTTTCAATCAGAAATAATAAAAACCAGACTCTTGCATCCTAAGGCAAAATGAAGCTTTAAAAATTTAACTTAAAAGATTGCATTTAAAAAGACCTTCTTCCTTTTTTTCCCCATCGTGCAATGTAAGCTAGTAGCTGCCTAACAGTTTGGCCTGTAGATTTCTGACCTGTGGACCCTGGGAAGTCTTTGGGCTATTCTGAAGGGTCCTCTGAAGGTCACTAACTAAAGCAAGTCTGTTGGCATTAGTCTAAATTCACTCACTATATAGGGATCTGCCTTACTGTTGGGAAATGAATGGACATCTGCACAGTAAAAAACGATGGAAACCACCGATCGGATGTGTAACCGGTGTTAGGATTGACAGCAGCATTCAGGGAGTGGACAAGTGGCTTCTGCATCCACAGGGTGAGTGAATCTCACCTGCTATCAGCCTCAAAACCAAACGCTGAACCTACAACAAGTGCATGGTGAATGCAGCGGACCAGTTTTCCTTCGGGGTTTGGAGAACACATACAAGCCCAGGGGCCAGGGCTGTGCCTGGAACACCTATCAGTGTGGTATGGTGGCACACATATTTTTAATGACATTTCTATGCAAAAAAAACCCTTCCAGAGAACCAACTTACTCTGGCCAAAACTCTTGCCAGTTACTTTTGTTCTTAAGATCTGGCCTAAAATTTTCCATCCAAGGTCTAGTTTTCTTTTGGGACAAACTGTGTCTCCTATAGGATGATCTATCAAAGTCACTATCCCATGATTTTTTACCGGTGCAGGTTTTACTGCCTCAAGATTTTTGTCTTCCTCAAAAATATCTGTTGAGATATAAGATATCAGGATGGGTTCCTGCTCTGCTTTGTGAGGTTCTAGGTAGTTCTTCTGTATTCTAATGTATTTCTGAAATATAAGAAATTCTTTGTTCAAAAATAGTTGACAAATATTTGAGCTTCATGGGGAAGTGCAATATTTATGAACTTTCGAGCGGCTGCGCCAGTGCCTATCAGCCTCGAGGTGTAATGTTCCTGCTTGCCTGCTCTTTTGCTTCTCTTGCCTCCAGCTTCACTGAGTCAAATAATGCAGCTATTCCTCATAATTAGAAATCATCACAAGCCCTTCAAATAGCTTTCCACATGACTTTTGGTCAGGCCTGGTATTTTTTTCAATTTAAGACTGCTTTATCAAGTTTGTTTTCATAGATGAAGTCTTTGCTATGAAAATGAACAGAAATTGCCCTTTACGCATTAGAGTACCTAATTTCTGGAGGCTGTTTTGGGTGATTCCATGTCCAATTACCAGGGGGAAAAAAAAAAAAAAAAGAAAAAAGAATCAGCTGCAGTGTCTGATGATGGAAGATACCCGAACCTTCCAGAAAAAATAGTTTACAAAAATCAGCTTTTAAAGAGAAGTTGTAAGCAATCAAATTATTTTAATTTTGAGAAATGTATTAAAAAGCCTCTGTCTTTTGAAAAGGTGAACTTATTTCATGGGTGGGCTGTCATTCTGATTGTTCGTCTGGTGGGCCAAGCTGGATTAATCCGATATTGATATAGATATACACACATACATATAGAATTATTTTATATATATATCAAAAGTTATTGTATGGACTAGAGCCAGGTACCTGCCCCAAGAACAGCTCTGAAGACAGTGTTGCTATTCATTAATGCAGGTTAAATTGATCTCACAAGCAAGCAGATTTTGCTGCCCGGATGGGAAGCCCTGAGCGGGGGGCGCTGCCCTTGCCTCTGAAGCTGTGCCGGCCAGGGATGTCACCAGCCATAATCCTTGCCTTTCCTAACAGCTGGGTGGGAGAGCAATGATAATAGGGTAGAAGGACTGGAAGCTTTTGGTATTAAACATACCTTTTTGGCATCCTGAAAGCTTTGTCATGCCTGCAGACAGAAAAAAAAAAAAAAAAAGATGTGATCATTTATTCTTTTCCTACGAGGCACAGTGCTGTTCGTGAGCCAGGTCACCCTGTCAGGGGCTGCAGAGCACCAAGCTGAGCCATTGCTGCAAGAGTACTGGCACTATGTGGATTAGTCTAATGAGTAACAGAGTCTTTCCCTCTCCCGTTGGCATTTTAACCAAACAGGATGGGAAGACACGTAGTCACTCCTCATTTTTGCCCCTCTAAGAAAACCCTGTGGAAAGTAATGGACATTAGCAATGTAACCCCATAGAAATCGCACCACAGCTCTATCTGTGAAAGTCTATCCGTTTTAAGCACTTTCCTACTGAATTTTTAAATTGTTTCTTGACAAGAGCATAATAATAATCTTTATTAAATGTCATCAGTTGGACTAGCAATGCCTGTAGATAGTTTTTATTTCCTGTTCAGCTCAGCAAGGATTTTACAAAAAGGTGGCAATCATTTGTTTCCCAGGCCCTTCCAAAGACAGTGTTCCTCCAGTCTAGAGGAGCAGAAGCCCAGTGAAGCTGCTGAAAACATTTTACCAGGGTTTCCTTCACAGAGGAGCATTTGTCATTCCTACTTGTAGGGCTCTGAGGAACGAACTTCCCCAGAGGGATCCAAGGTTACGTTTGTTAATGAATCCCTAAGAGCAAGCTTTCTTCTGACAACAGAAAATCTGCACCTCAGTGGCTCACCATATCTGAGGGACCTTTCATTCTGCTCTCCGTTTCCACTGAAATGTCCCCATGGCCTTGGGTCGCAACGCAGCTTCCAGCGAACTGCTCACAGCCCTGGCTTCCTCCTCCCTCCAGGGCCATGCCAAGCTCAGCTCAGCGAGTGCTCCCTCCTCCCTTCGCCCTTGGCTTAAACTGGGAGAAGGTGCTGCTGCCCTCGGACATCTGCATGGGGCGGATGGCCCTGCTCCGTCCCGGGCAGCCAACTGGTGACCTTGTGGCAGCTCATCCTTCCTGGCAGGTTGTTACGAATGGAAGAAATGAAAAAGCAACGGAGGAGAGTTTCCCATGGAAGAGTCACTCTCAGTGGCACGTGTAATAAATTCTATTGTGTTTTCCTCATCACGCTAATGCTCTGTGGATTTGGGAGAGAGAGGAGCAAAGAAAAATCCTCACCAGATTATTAAAGAGAGGTGTCTCTCTGGCAGCACAGTGCCCATCCTGTGCTAATTCTCTCACAATAGCTTCTCAAGCAGATTTGCTTGGATTAAAAACCCCATTCTAGCATTATTATGTTATCACTTTTCTGTCTGCCAGTGCTGCACATTCTGCCAGGGATTTGCAATCCAGCTGCGTTTCCTACTTAAATAACCTGTTACAGAGATCGTAGTCGACAATTTTGTTGATAGCATATGAGCTAAAAGGGATCCAGGCTCCACTCCTCTGACTGCAATTGCTCTACACTGCAAACACAAGCAAATTAAATGCTCTGTTAATGGCTAGAAAATGAGACCATAAAGGGCTTTTGCATCTAACCCTGCATCACTGGGCAAAGGCAAGGAAGGAATCCTGTGCCATCTTTTGTCGGACTTTGGTGGCTACTGCTGTGGTAGCAAAGGGATCATGGCCTTTGGTGCCCACAGTGGGCTCCAAAAGGCACAGGCAGCAAGGACGGATGGTGCAGGAAGGGGCAGAGGCTGTAGCTCAGGCTGCTGGGGATGCCCATCCGTATGCATCCTTGCAGTGCTGCCCGAGAAACATCCACCACCCAAGCTCTGCACACAAATGGAGTTTGCCCGATTCTGTCACGGACAACACAAAATTTACACCCTTGTTGCTGCGCAACCTGGAAAACCAAATAATTGTCCCCACTTTTGTATTTCTCACTGTTCAGCTGTAGCCAGTGCTTACCCTCTGCTGCCTCTCCTTTCCAGCACAGGCAGCAGCTTCACTGGGGGAAGAAAAAGAAATTACCTCTGATCTTATCACTGATAAACTCTGCCAAGATAAAGGATTAGCCAGCTGGATGTCTTGCAGTGCAAAAGGAGAAAATACAAAGATCACAGAAGATGGGCATGATCACAGCTGCATGATCTAGGAGCAACCTTGGCTTTATCCAACAAGTCACTTTAAGAAGTAAATCCTGCCTCTCCTGGGGTGGGAATGGCAGCTCTCCGTACACCCTCCACAGGGCCAGTGAGAGCAGACTGGATCCCTGCGTGCATTTTGGGGCAGCTGCTGTCCCAAACTGAAGAGGAAAACCATGTTTTGTGCATCCCCACTCAGAGCCTCCTCATCCCCTCCCGCTTCCCACCCCAAAGTTCAGGAGATGCTTTTTGAAAGCCCCTGAGCCGCTCTCCGCCTGCCTCTTACCTGACTGTTACAACGTGATGCTGCACCGGCCGTCGCTGCCTGGGGGACCACTGTTTCCAGGGGGTTTCCGAGGCCTCGTGGTGGGAAGCTGGCGCGGGATCACCGCTGGAAAGGTGGGAACACAACATGGGCCTCTCGCCGTGCCCAGGGAGCAGGGGCAGGCCGTAGCTGCCTCGGGGCTCCTGCTGGTTGCAGGGGTAATACAGGTGATGCTGCTGCAAGTCCTGGGAGCTCGATGGCACCTGGCCATTGGACTGGGTGGAGACTGGCCCGAGTGTGTGGCTGGAGGAGGGCAGGTGGTCTCCCCCCAGCCTGGGGGATGCAGGAATGGGGCAGTGATGGACTGGGCAGATTCTTTCCCAGGAAGTGCCACTGTAGCTGGGCTCGGTGTTCCCGATCTCTGGCATGGCGAGACAGGTCTGGCAAGGTCCTGCATTTTGTTTTTCTCTGTGAAGGAAAATAAAGGTATGGTAAAACAACAAAGCAGTAGAAAGGCCACGCAGGGGAATTGCATCCTGCAAACTGGAGACTCTCACAGGCCTCCCACATAACACAAGATGTAAAACTTCGCCCACTATTTGCTGTGCCAAGAGCCAGTCTCAGGGCTGAGCTGGATTATGGTTTTTATAAAGACATCCATGACTCACTCACTCCAACTGATGGCGTGTAGCTACAAAAGTTTGAAAAATTGGGTAACATTCTCTCAAACAAGTCTCCAAGATATTCCACTGTGGAGAGAGCAGAACGCACTGGCTGGTGATAACGGCAGGGTCCTGACTCAGGACCACAGAGCGAACACAGAGATCTGGGGAAACAGACACCAAAGGAGACTGCGTGTGAAGAACACGCTCAATTATCTGCGCATCCTGGGAAGATGACTTTGATCGCGCTGCAGAAGAACTGGCTCTACTCCACCTTGGGATAGTAGGAGAGTGAATCATCCCTGGCACTAAAAAAATGGAACAGTGAACTGTTCAGTGAACACAACTGATGAACACAACTGATGTAAAAGGGGCTTCAGCCTCCAGCCTGGCACATGCCCTGACAGCTCCCATGTCCTGCAGATTCCACTGGGCTCTTCAGGATCATTTTAGACATATAGCTCCCAAGGGTGTCAGCAACAGATATTATTAGTCTTGGTATGTAGGAAGGGGATGGGCTAGGATCTCTCAAGATCTTTTGAAGCTTGACTTTCCTCTGACTGCTCAATTTACTGAGAGAAAACATTTGCAGACTTCCATTCCCAAGCAATGAGGTCTCTGCAGGATACACTCTCTTCTCTCCAAGGAATTAAAATAATTATTCTGTTCCTACAGTTCTTGATTTATGGAACCTGAGGGGTTTTGCTAGCTTGGGGAAAGTTTGAATAATACTTTGAGGTCTGGTTAGTCTGTGTGACACCAAAAACACCTTCACACACAATAGACCAAGGTCACACTGACCCCAAAAATGCCTTAGGAATTGCTGTCTCAGGAGATGCAGCTGGCCAAGGCGTCAGGGAGTTTCAGCAGCACCCCGCAGTCTGGAGCTCGAAAACAAAGCACAATATGGAAACACCAGTAGTCTCTGGTCCTTGTTCACAGCATGTGCCATGGTGTCTACAGCTGACTTATGTGTCTTCCTCTAGTGTCTGGTGTTAAGGATTAAGTATGATGAATGATTCAGGCCAGCGAGAATCACAAAGTGTCTCAAGTCATCAAAGAGTTATGAGTGCTGGAGCAAGACTACAGTGAGATGAATTTTAGCCTGATGCACCTGATGCGATGTGGGAAAAAATGAAAGCAAAATGTTTGAGAAGGGAATATTTTTGAAAATTTGCAGAGTGCTTCTCGTTTCTTTTTCAGATAGCCACAGAAAAAGATGGAATTTTAGCAATCGCAAGTCTCTGGAATTGCACCCAAAGTTAAATGGCATAATAATATCAATGACAAAAGGGATTTGAAGAATGCTTTTAGCTCAGTAATGCTTGAAAATCAGTATTCTTTCCAGAAAGAAGGCCATATTGGCCTTGGCAGCTTGTGCTGTGTACTTTCCAACATCAATTGAGTTTATCAACACTGAGAAACTGTATTTCATGATTGTACAAAATGGGCTTATTTCATGAAAATCATCACAACAGAGTGGTGTTTGTGGTAGCAGTTATACCAGTGGAGACTCATGTCACAGACATCGCACTCAGCTCTGCTTGCACAGCGTACCATTCCAGGGACTAGGAACAAAGAAATCTTGACTGCTTAGACACCATCAATGCTAATTTTAGCTTTTGAGCCAGAAGACAGCTGCAGCACAGTTACAGACCCGGGTGGCACGTTCATGCGTCCTCATCACAATGACGCTGACTTCAGAAGCAATAATTGACGTTCAAATGCAGATTTTCTGACGCTCAGGCCATGCAGGAGGGGGGAACTACATGGGAGATTTTATTTTGGGTCATCAAATTCCTTTGCTGAATATTTTTTGGTAGTGGCCAAGGAAGGAGAGAAGAAATGGCAAATTTATATATATCTGTGTAAGTGATCCTCTTTGCATCCTTGGACGAGGCCGTACACCCAAAGAGAGCAATGTCAGACAGAATCTGCATGAGCGTTAATGTTCCTTATGACAACAGATATTCAAAGTGGCTGGAAATAAGTCAAAGTTTGCACTGAAGCAGGTGCCAGAAAACAAGCAGCCAGATGTGTGCGCACCCCATTGAGATGAGGTTGAGAGGTTGTCCCCAGCAGTTCCAGTGCTTGGTTGCCTCTGCTCTGCACCCCAAAATACCAGTGAGACTTGACCTAGACCAGCGTAGCATGAGGGAGGGCTGTTGGCCAGAGCAGGAGCTCCTGAACAGATTGTGACGATGATATCCCACTCACCCACAGAATTTATCAAAAGAAATAATATCAGCCACGTTGCATGAAGTCCTTGCTGTCCTGTCACAGATGGATTAGGGGCAGGATTACCCAGCCTTTCTAGCGCGTGATTTGTGTTACAGCTCTATATAACGATAGTTTACAACAGAAGACTAAAATTTGTCACTGGTGTTTATGAATGCAATACATGAGATTATAAATCAAATGCCAGCAAAGCTGTTTACGAGATGTCATCTCAAGTCTTGTCTGGAGTTGTTACAGCCTCATCGGAGCCACCCCTGCCCTGCGAGGGATTCAGCTCTACTGGTGCAGCACAGGGCAGGTGCGCTGCAGCCAGGTGAAAGAGAGATTGCCGTCTGTGGTAGTCAACATATAAAATGACATCCTTAGTTAGTCATTGTCCATCTGTACTAATTACAGAACCAACCTGACTGGGAGGTGCTACTCACCACATCCCAGACACACAGGGTTTGGTTGGGAGTGCTGACCTGGAGAGTCCCTCTGTCCCCTCTCTCAGGCTTAACGTGTAATTCTCACTCTTCCCACTTGTCCAGTCACTGAAGTGCAGGGGCATCTTCTGTGGGGTTTGTAGCTGTGTACTGACAGTCCTGGCTCAGGGAATTTTCATCAGAGCCAGGATTGTGGTAGGGTTATGCTTTGGCAAGGTCTAGACCTCTTCTCACTCCCTTTTTGATGCCTCTAAGTTACTGTTTTCCCTCTACCTTGATCCTCTTGTTTTTCCTAATTCCTAAATTTCCTAATTTAAATGTTTTTCTAACACTTAAATAGGTGATGGTTTCCTACAATGCATAATAATTCACAGAGACATTGCTGCTCTGACAGCTGGGGCTTTTGGTATTCCCACATCTGTACAATATTTTTTTTTTTAAAAAGCAAAACCAAAATTATTTTTCATTTAAACTCCTGGATCTGCATAGGGGATTGGGACCAGAGGCTTTTTGTAACTAAATTAGTCTGATGGTTTTACTGCCACGTCTGCCTCAGCTGATGGTGAACATTTAACACTGGCCAGGACAAAAAGACTTTCACAAAATACACTTTGAAGATGGTCAGGGAGATGCAGGAAGCAGGCAATGAAGAATTCCTTCTCCAATAAACCCCTCAGCTACAAAACCTCCTGGTGGGGAAAGCAGATGACAAACTCTTGGCTAGCGCAGATTGCCTCCAGCTTTTAAGCACATACGCTAGTGTATTTGATGCTAATATTTCACATGAAAGCCCATTCTTCTTGTTTACCATCTTTGCTGTGAAATACTGTCAAGTCCCGTCCTTCCCCTGCACGTTGTCTCTTAACTCAATCCCCTGCCTGCTCAGTGCCTTCATATTTTAGAATAACTTGGGCTAGTTCAAATCATTCACTCGTGACTCTTCTTCATTATCTCCTTTTCGGACTGGACAATTACAGTTCTGTCAGTCACCCTCCGGATATGAGTTGCCTTGTGCTCACCTCTCTCCAACTCCGTGACGATGTGACCTTGGTTATCCAAAATCTCCAGGGAAACCTGGAGCTCACAAATAATGATGAGTTTGGATAATCACTGCTGGCAGCTCTGCAGAATTCGAGTCTTCACTTGCTACGCTCCCAAATAGCCATAGTGCTGGCAGGCTTAACGTTTGATCTGCTGAGGTCTGCACCAGAGATGGAGGCTGGTCCTTGTTTGCCTGCAGCCACGTCGCTGTTACTTTTCTGGGCTCGCAGGACCCTGAACTATGCTGGAAAAATGGTTGTGGGGGAGTTTGTGATACCTTTTTACTGTCAGGCAGAAGAGGTGGGCAGAGCACCACACTGGGCTCCGCTTGCCACGCTGACACTAGCAAAGATTAACATCAGGGGAAGAGAAACATTTTCTTAAAATGTTCATTCCTAGTCTGGACCATGTCAGATACTTGACATTTTTGGGACTGAGTGGGCAGAAACAGTGTCCCAGACACAGAAAAGCCAACAGAGGCAGCCTGACAGCCTCCATTTTCTTCTTCAAGCTCAGCTGGATGCAACCAAAGAGATGCTGGGAAAAGAGGGAAAGAGGAGCTGTAGGGCAAGGGATAGACTGGAGTTAACTGCTCCTGTTACCCATGGCAAGGAGTTGCATTTCTCACGCTATTTGCTTCCCCATCTCTTCCTTTGAGATGTCTAGACAGTATAATAATCCAATTTATGGAACTACTCGAGCCACTTGGAGTGCAGCAGTGTGTTTCTGAGGCAAGTACCAGGGCACAGGCAGCCTACTTCATGTGAGGGAACCACCAAAAGGACTGAAGCTTCTTCTCACCAGAAACTAGGCAAGATTTCTAAGGCGACAGCTTTCTGCCATTCCGCCTCTGCTGGGCCGCGGAGCCGTGGCAGGCACTGCAGAGTCTGGCAGGAGCCAAGGGCTGAATGCTGTGAGTCCACCTCCAGGCGTGGGCTATCTCCCTCCCCCCAGAGACCAGCCTCCCGCTATGAAGCTCAGACTCTGCCCCGCAGAAGGTGTCAGCAGGACACAGCTTTAGCTGCCCATCTCCCCACCAGCCTCAGCATCACAGCCCCAGCCAGAGGGTTTGCTGGAATCACGCCGTGTCAGCTGCCTGCCCCCAGCTCCTTCCCCTTGGGGACGGCGTCGCTGCCAGCACACGGAGCTGCGCTCGGGCGGAGGAAGGTTTGCGGGGCAGGGAAATGACAGCATGTGGTCACCGTCCCTCTCCTCAGCCAATCCATCTCTGTGGCACATCTCAGGTCTTGCTTCCCTCGGAGCCACACAGCAGCAGAGCACATGCGTCTCTGAGGGAGCAGAAACGGACCAAAAATATTCCGCGTTTCGAAGGAATGGCTTCTTCATTGGTCTGCCTAATGCCACCCTCATCCCAAGAGTATTTCTATAAGCACTTTTTTTTTTCAATAGAAAGCCTATCTCACCCTCTGCATACTAAGGAGAGGATCAGGAGAGCAGCACTTTGCATATGAAAGATGGGAAACACCTACCAAGTGAATGGAGCTGTCTGATGCCTGAGTCAAACCACAACTTCTCCTGTTGACAGAAGAATCTCAAGGGGAAACAAAAACAAGCAAGAGAAAGGGCAAGAGTCTGTGTCTCGACTACAACCAGAGCCCTTTTCCCCCAGGAACCTTTGCTCAATTAGAGATTAAGCACTGCAAAATTTCATTCATAAAAAAGAAAGTGGTTTTATTTTCTTGCCCTTTTTTTCTTACTCTACAAAGGTTTTGCTTGCATATCAGCTGTATAACTTTTCCCAAATGAAAAAAAATAAATTCTTTCTGAATTAAAACCATGTGCTGCAGGTCAGCTTCCATCTAGATTAATGGCTTTTTCTTTGAGAGCTGCAAATGACTTTTTAAGAATGGGGTTTTATAATGGAATTTAAATCGAGGTTTTCTCTTTGAACATACCACCAGCAAAACAGCAGTGGAGCTCTCGAGAATAAAGAGCTCCTTTGCTTGTGTTCCCTAAGGAGCTGAGAGTGCCATTGCCCAGGGATTAGGGAAGGGTTCACTGCGTTTCGCTCTCGCCTCGTTATCTCGCTCCCCTGTCTGGCTGACAGGGAGAAACGGGCACCTCCCAAGCAATTCATCTCCTCCTTAGGCTGGGTGAAGCCCTCCTGCACTGAAAGATTCCTGGGTAGCTGTGATTTGTTTTGCTTTTTCAGTCTAGCAGCAGGATAGTGCACATCCTTGAGAAGACCTACAATCTTTTTGTTAATGAAACTCCCGAGTAGGTTAAATCATCATGAAAAATTAATGAGACTGCAAAACACTGCTTCCCACGTAGTCTGCCAACAGAAGTTTAGTTCTATAATCCTCCCCATTGACTCGTCTGAAGAGCCTTGCCTTTACCCCCGGCAGCTACTGCTCTGCCGCGCAGGTGTCTGTGGTGGGATCCCGCCAGCCCCAAAGGGCTGAAGATCCGCTCCCAGTCTCCAGTGCCAGAGCAGGGCTGGGTGCACTTTGCTCTGTCTACACCGGCCGTGTGAAATGCGCTGGTAAAATCATGTTTGCTAAGCCTTGTTTTGAAGAAAAATAAACAAATGAAACGAAAAGAGAAAGGAAAACAGCACCTTGCTATCCCAGTCTGAAAAAGGCCGGAAGGAAGGCAGTGTTTTCAAACACCTGTATTTTTCTGATGATGAATTGAGCACTGACGATAAAGAGCATCAGCTAGGGCCAGAGGATGGGGACTAGAGAGCTAAGCCTTTAGTGGCTCTATGAGGGGCCTTGCATAAAGAAGCATTTATGTTTACGCATGCTCAGGGGTGAGAGCGCTATCTTCTTGTACTTTATTGCATAAATTTTAATTTCTGAGTAAGCAGCCTGAGTGAAATTCAAAATACACCTGTTTCAGATGGTGTAACTCATCTCTGTAACTTAACTCTTATGGGCCGCAGCATTCCTTTCAAAAGCCCTGTTTGAATGAGCAAGGATTACTCAGGCAAGCAGAGCTAACAGGGCTTCAGCCGTAGTTCTGACCCCACCGGATGCCCGAGATTTAAACCCCTGCTGGATTGTGTAGCAGTCACTCAGCGAGCACCAAGCACCACAAGCACACTGGCCTCTGGCTGAGATCTTCAGAGCCATCTGAAGAAAAGAGACTGCGCTGTTGGTTCCCCTAGGCAGGTGGGGATGTCTCAGCATGGAAATCCTGTATCACACCGAAGCGAAACTCTCTGGCTTTCAGAAGGAATTTGTGCGCTGCTGACCTCGGGGTGTGCTCTGGTCAAACAGAATCTGAAGAGCTCGGAAGATCTGCTGCCTCCAGTCTAACAAATGGCAATGTGCTTGCAAATTTGGGGATGGCTCCTTGCCCATGATTATGGGCTTGTTGATGTTTCCAGAAAATGACAATGCTTGTGGCTGCCAACCTGGTTTAAGACAGCAGGTAAGGGAGCATATGGCACAGCGGGGAGCAGCTGAGGGCTGCAGGGGTTTATAGAAGAGATCTTTGGAATGAAAACCATGCTTGCCCCGAGCCTAGCGCAAAGAGGACTGAAACATGCTGAGCTTCAGCAACAATAGCTCACCCATTGCTGCAGAAGGGAGAGCTCACCATGTTGCAGGATAAAAACCTGCCAGGGAGGCCAAGCCAGGCCGTCGTCCCCAACAGAGTGGGCTCTGCCATGGTGTGCCCGGACCAGCCCAGGCAGCATCCACATCGCCCAGCCCCAACCGAGGGGTGGGCAGCTCGGCAGGCAGCCAGGGGCTCTGCCCGCTCTCCCGCTGGGAGGACGGGACACACCTCAGTGGGGCCGGGGGCTGTGCCCAGCTCCGGCGACACCCCGGTGGCACCGGCCACCTCCACACCCACACAGCCGGGGGTGGCGGCAGGGCGGCAGCTCCCACCCGCCGGGACGCCGGCTCGTCCCCGCCGCACCGGGCACAGCCCGCGAGGGGAGGGGAGCCCCCGCGCCCCCGTCCCCGCCGTCGCGGCCCCCGCGGTCGTACCTGGGCGAGGCGGTGCGGCGGCCGCGGCGGGTCCCCTCGGGCCGCAGCTCCCGGCGCGGCGAGTCCGGCGCGGCCTCCATGGCCGGCGGCGGCGGCGGGGCGCTGTCCGCAGCCCGCGGTGCTGAACGCTCCCGGCGCGGCGGCGGCGGCGGCAGCGCCCCGGCGCGGCTCCGCGCGGCGCTTGCGCGGGCGCGGAGGCGGACCCGGCGCGGGCGGCCAATAGCCGCGGGGCGAGCGCGGGCCCGGCGCTGCCGCTGCCCACGGGAGCGCGGCGGGGTCGGCGGGGGGGACAGGAGAACACCGAAGCCGGGCTGCCCGGCGCCTCCCTCCGCCCCCGGGGCCAGTCCCGCTCCGGGCAGGGTGCAGGGCATGCGGGGCAGGAGCTGCGGGGCACATGGCGGTGAGGAAGCAGGGGCTTCGGGAAGCCTGGAGAGGGAGCAAACCGCCTCCCCCGGCCCTCAAATCCCCTTCCCGTCCTCTCCCCGGGCAGTGCTCCGTTCCTGAGGGAAGACACTTGGTGAGGGTGCAGCGAGGGGGACTGTAGGCTCAGGCAGAGGCAGTGCACAAATCACAGAGTCATAGAATCATAGAATGGTTTGAGTTGGAAGGGACCTTAAAGACCATCTAGTTTCAGCCCCCTGCTATGGGCAGGGACACCTCCCACTAGAGCAGGTTGCTCAAAGCCCCATCCAACCTAGTCTTGTTTGGGTGGCAGTGCCCTCATCTCAGCAGTTGTGCTCCTGCGTTGGCCCATGATGGGAAAGCTCCCAGGAGCACTCCCAGACCCACCTGGCAGGGCAGGGCATTTTGAAGTGTGTGGGTTCACCCTCTGGATTTTAGCAGCGTTAAATAAGTAAGCAATTTTTTGAAATAGATGGCAGTTTTGAAACAACGGAGCTGAAAGGACGGAGAACACAAGGAGGTCAGACACGTTCCCCTCCCTGCAGGATCCTGCTAACATTGGCTATTGATACCATGAAATTGCCCTGAGCTGTGTCGTAGCCATTCATGTCCCCTTGTGCCAAGGGAGAGCTTCCCACGGAGCTTGTGGAAGCCTCATGGTGGCTGCTCCTTCTGTAACCCCTTCCATGCCAATGACCATGGCACTACTTGTGCTAGGAAGGCCCTGGGCCTTTCTTATGACCGTGTGTATGGCCATGGGAGTGGCAATGATCTTCTCCCTTCTCATCATCCCGTGTGTGGCCATGGTGATGGCTATGATCTCCTTTTAGCCATGCCTGTAGCCCTCACTGTGGCAGTGACCTTCTTTCTCAGGAGAGTGGCATCCATTTTGCTTCACGTGCTACAGAAAAGCTGAAGGAAAAAGGGGGAGTATTAGACCAGAGAGTATCCTATAACTCCCACTAATCCTCTAGCTGCTTAGAATAAGTCCTTCCTGCCTTAATGTCTTAAATGCCCAAGACAGTTTAAAGAACAAAAAGCTTTTCCTAATGCCAGGATGGGCGATTCTCTCCAATCGTAGGTTGACGCCTCTCCCAACCCATCAACAGGGAGTTTCTGAGGACAGGCTGCAGCCAGCGCCAGTGTCCCAGTGCGATGATCCCTGCTGGGCTGCGTCACAGGGTGCTGCCCGCACCCAGGGGACCAGCCCTCTTTTCTGAGCCTCAGCCACAGAAATGTTGCTTGCCTGGTAGGATCAGATACGCTGCGAGGAGCAGCTACAGAATCGCTTGTATTACGTGGCCCAGCAGGAAAGAGTGAAACCTGGTATCTGCTGAAAAGATTGGCTGGCATTAATGTGATGACAAGGACATGGGTGCTATTTCCTTTTCTTTCTTCCTGATGCTAAATAATAATAGTTGCAACAGTAATGATAATAATAAAGCCTTGGGAGCTGAAAGGATGGTGGGAATAGGCTGAATTGCAAACATCCCACTGCTTCTGACAGACAGGCGCATCTTACAGCTTTTAGTTTGGCTCAGCCCGATGTGTGAACTCCTTGTCTGTGAAGTGGGGGGATCACACTTCCTCACTCCCACAACTTGACAGGTTTCCTCTGTGGCCTGCAAGGTATTTGACACACAGATTAATTTTTTTTAATTGTCCTTACCCAGGGTCCACAGCAGGGCTCCTGCTCCCAGCCAGCTGCAAAGCACTGCGCGAGGCAGGCACTGGGCTGCCGCGGCCCTTTGGGGCTGCCGTTACTGGCCAGGGCTGGAGCAGTTGGTCGGAACGTCACGTCACGTTGGCTTTTTCCGCTCTTCGGCAGTGCGGGAGCTGGCTCTTTGCCATGGCAACCCCCAGCAGAGACCTGCCAGCATCAGACGGGTCCAGCTGGTCCCCGCTGTCCCTCTGACATGAAGGAAGCTGGAGGAGGGTGAGCAAGAGGGACAGAGAGAGATGACCCCAAAAAAAGTGGAAGCAAAGAGAAAAATAGCAAAAAAGGGTCAGGAATACTGAAAAAGCTGACAGACAGTAATGGATATGTGTGGAAAAGAGAAAAAAGCTGCTGAGCAGAGAAAGGGGGAGAGAGGGAAAGGAGAGGGAAAATATGTGAGCAGGTGAATGGGACAAAGATGCACTGGGGGTGATGTGAGAGGGGGCTGAGGGAGGAGGCAGGTTTATGAAGCTGCTGTGCTGCAAAAAAACCCTCTATCATCTGAGAGAGCAATTTTCTGCTGGTGACCTGAGAAATTTAGGGGATTCATCAACTACTCCTCCTTTCATGAAAAGTATCCAAGAGCAGAAAGCCTCCTGGCTCGGGGCTTGAGCTCCCCAAGTGGGGCTCAAAACCTCTGCTATAGTAAAAGGCTTAGGTATTGACACATGGCAAAAGGTCAGAAAGTACTGCTGGTGGGAGACCCAGGGCATCCCTCCCCTCTGCGCCACTCCTGAGAGCCAGGGCATCCATCTCCTCTCCACCTCACTCCCGTTGTCTCCCCAGGAGGCAGGGTGAGGCAGGCAGGCTGACAAGTGCTGCCTAACAGTACCCCGGGGAGCAGAGTTGGGTATTTTTGACACTAATTGGTATTTGTGGCAATTGAAGTCCAATTTCTTACCTCTCCTGCTTGACCTGGGAAAGGGGTAAGAGAAAAAAACCTTCATATTTGAGCTTTGATACATTTTTTACTTGAAGCATCTCTTTTCTTCATGTTGTAGAGCTTCTTGCTTCTCCTAGCCCTCCTGCTCACCATCCACTTGCATTTCTTTCACAAACAAAAAGCAAGACATTGTTTCTGCAGCTCTTCTCTGTCTCGAGAGAAGTCGGGGTCAGAAGCGAACGCTGCACTTCACGTGCTGTGTGTCCACAGTCCCCCCAGTTTGGAGGTTCCTCCCTCTCCCACCAAAGTCAGTAACAAGGCTCCCTTTGTCTTTAGGAGTACAAGCCAGGCTTTAGGAGTACAAGCTGGGCATATCATAAGAGAAGTTTAAGAAGAAAGAATAAGGCTTTAACCTGATGGGCTGGCAGACATGACCAAGAACATTTCCCAATGGATTTGCTTTGTGCTACAGTCACAGTTCAGCATGGCTCATTTCACGGTGCCCTATTTTAGCATGGCTACTTTCAGCACAATTCATTTTCCTTCATCGTAAATCAACATTTCCCCGAGCAGAATTTACCTCGATTCACGATGTCCTGGCTCCTGTTAGCAGAGCTCAGCATTTCGCACACCAGTCGCGATGGCTCGGCGCAGCCCACGCAGCACCGGGCAGGGCAGGCTGCTGGAGCGTGGCGGTCCCCCGCTCGCAGCGTTTTGCAGTCCCTTGGCTGATTGCTAACATTTGCCGTCGGCTATCTTGGCTCGCATCACCTTGGTTCATCTCCACTGACACTGTCACAAAACAATCCCTCCTGTGCTCTGCCCTTTCTGCTTTTGCTCCTATTCCTCTTTGGATCATCATGAACAGGCAGTGACACATCCCAGCGGATCAGGGGATATCAGCTCCTGATAGCCCGCTTTTGCTATTTATGCAGTGCTAGCATCGCCCTCTGGGATAACTGTATCTCTCGGACTGACATTGCGGGTCCCTGAGCCTCCAGAATCCCTCTTGTACACTACAAATAGATTCATTAATATAAGGCCTTGACCTCTTTTTAGCAAGGTGGACCCACAACCTGCTGTTGAGTCTTGGGCATTGGTTTTGGCATCTGGTTCTCCCTCTTGCTGCCCCAGGAGATGTTTCGGAGTTTGGCCCCTTTGCAAGCGCAGGCCATGCTATTTTGTGGTTCCATGTAACTGCTTGTTAAAGAGACTACACTGTCTGGCGTCGCTGGGATGGCACCAGGAGCAAAGATGATCCCTGCCCCTGGAGCTACATGTGCTCTTCTTCCCGTGGCTGCCAGTCATTCTTAGTCCCTTTCTGACATTTGGCTCCCTCAGAGTAGGATGGAAAGAGAAATCCAGTGGCAGCAGCAGCCTGCAGAAGAAAGCTAAATCATGGGCAAAGCCTGAGAGCATCTCAGTAACAGCCAAAGGACCCCTTACCTGGTCCGTAATGGGTTGCTCAATACAGGAGTGACCAAAGAAGAAAAATAAGAATAGGGCAAAGGGAATAAAACCTGAAGCTGCTTTTATTGCAGCTAAAGACGCCTCTTTCTCAGACCCCATGTGTTTCCATGACGAACTCCAAACGCTCTATGCCAAGGCAGGTCCTGTATGCAAAGAGGCTCCTGTTAACAAAAACAACACTGAGCTGTGCACGACCTCATGACTGGACTTTAAAACTAGAGAGAGCTGTGATGGTCATCTCGCTCCTCTGCAACACAGACCATCGTATTTCTGCCAGTCACTGAGCCGGTCACCTGGGGGCTGCTGCACTGGAGACACACAGGTGGGTGCTGCCCAGCTGCCAGCAGAGCTCCCATCACCCGACAGCCACACGAGCTGCAAGGCAGGCGAGTGGTGCTCTCCTGGCACCAGTTCTCTTAGGGCCCTGGGGCTTTAAAATAGCCATTTTGGTGGTTTGGTGGACACCCCAAGCACCCGGGGCAGGAAAATGAGATGGAAATATTACCTACACTCTGGTGCTTCTTCCAGTTAGGGCAAATCCTCAGGGTTTTGCTTCCCTGATTGAAGCGATTCACAACAAGCAGCACAAGAGCGTACACACCACATGGTTATCCCCCAGCTGCGGCACTTCCACCAGCCGGCGCAGCCATGTTGCACAGAAATGCTCCGAAAGAAGCCCCTGCCTTTCTGGCCAGGCACCCGCGTGCTGCTGCTTCCCCGCTCTGCCGCGTGTGTCTGGCGGTGCGAGCAGCCAGTGCCGGCACAGAGAAAGAAACAGCAAGTCCTGCAGCCCTTCTGCCAACTGATCAAACAGACTGCTGCAAATACGCCCGCGTTGTTCGTGCCGTGCCGTCCACATCCAAGGAGGGGGCTGGCAGGGAGCAGGAGCTCCTCCTAGACCTTTGCCTGGACCTGCTGCGTGGGCTCGCACCCCCCGCAGTCAGTGCTGGGAGGGAGCGGTTGCGGTGGCCGAACTGCTGGAAGCCGGGAGTCCCTTTCTTCAAAATCTGCTTGGCTCTTGCCCCTGCGCTGCAGCGGCGGCGGAGCTGCCTGTGCCCATCAGCACACGTCATCGGCCAGAAGCTGGTGCCATCCCCAGTGCCTGTTGCCATTTAGAATGTTGCCACTCTGTGGCCTCTCTGTGCTTGGCCAGTTTGAGTCTGGCAGAGGAGATCTCAGTGCCATTCTAGGGGAGGGATGTGCTGGTCCTGAGATTTCATCCCCTTACAGAAAAAAAAAAAACAAAACCAAAAATGAGCGGGAAGGATGAGCAAATGGGGCTCCCAAACTGTTTTAGGAACATCAGTGATGCCCACAAGACAATTCCTTCAAGCTGAGACCATCCTTCAACATGAGGAATGTTTTCTTCCCAGTGCCTGGCAAAGCACGACGGGTGAGTCGGCAGGATGGAGGCAGAGTGGTCTGGATCAGTCTCTTTGGAAGGGGATGCATCCCGGCCTCTCTCGCTGTAGGCAATGCTACCCTGACCCTCAGGAAAACCGTGCTCAAAGCTCACTGCTTGCAATGGTGACACCACCATGGTGTTTTAAACAGTGCAAAATCACTCGTGTTATGAGGTTCCTGGACAGCCAAGCCCTTGGACACCGTGGTGAAGGCAAGGCTGGAGATGACTCTGCAGCTGCTTCGGTTTGCAGCAGGCTGCCTGTTTCCAAGCAATGTGCAATGTCTCGCAGATCTGCAGCCAGCTACGCTCCAACCCTGGCCTGTCACTGCTCACTGGAGCAATAAAATAGCAAGCCTCAAAGCCAGCGACAGCGTGCCAGGCACCTCCCGTGCTGGAAGATTTCCATGGGTACAGCAGCAGCAGTCCTGGCCTCTTCTGCTTCATAAACCTCCTGTTGTCTCAGCCCGTGAAATTGCTTCCTTAGCCAGAGTACAGGCCCGTGGCGGGGCTGGTGCTGTGTTAGCACATCGAGCCCACTCACCTTCACTGTACAGGGCTGATTTTGCAGGTGAATGTAGCTACCCACCTTCTGCAACGGCAGGAGGGTTGAATTTATAGATAGAAATACACTTTGGTCACGGTTTGAATGCCAAGACCTGAGTCAGACCTGTTTATCCGAACAGACACTTACATCTCGGCTGAGTCTTATGCCAAAAACATGGGCGCTGGGTGCCTAAAGAGAAAGGCCTGGGTGCATGGCTGGTCTCCCTTACAGAGCCGCTCCGATCTGCTGCTGCTCTGCTGCGCCAGCAGCACGGCACGAGCAATGCCGTTGCGTGTCGCAGGACATACGTCTCCGCAGACGTTTGCACTCAACAGAGCCCACCTTTTTCCTGGTTGCAACTCCGTTTACGTGAGTCAGCTGAACTGGTCCACGCTTGCTTTTTTCTGGCTTGTAGGCGCATAGATGCTGTGAATTCTGAGAAATATACCTGAGAAATATAACTACTGACAAAATAAGATTTAGTGCCTATTTATTCAAAGCCATTTGTGACCACTCTGTCCTGGGCTGGGCTTGGAGGAGCTGCCACCTTCCAATATCTGCGCGAAGCTGTCTGTGCTGATGGGAAGCATCCTCCACAACATATAAGATACAAGATTTCAAAGGGACTGGGGAATCAGGCTCACGGGGCAATTTTAATGGCCAGTTGTTATTTCTGTCCATCACAAGCGCCCAGGGAGCGTGCTGAAGCGTGGCCCACGTGCAGCACAGGGAGGAGAGGTCCCTGCAGGGCCCCTCTCTGCTTCTCAGGGTGACTGCGAGGTTCCTGCAGAGCTGGGGACCTCTGAGTGGCTGTTGACACAATACCATGGGCTGAGAAGGTACCAGCCATACGGCAATTATGTTTCTGAGCACCAGTACATTGCAAACTGAAGCAAATAAGAGATGTGATGAGTTTGCTGTGTGTTTGAAGGGGCAGGAGGCCCGTGGAGACCCAATTCAGCATTGTATTGGCAGGGAAAATCTGACTGTAGATATATCGTGCCATTTTCTGCGGTGCCTTGTGCTGGGAGCACTGCCACGTTTGCTCCGAAGCAGCCCATATGTTCGCACCATTTCCCAGCGTGATTGACAGTGAGCCAGTTCCCTCCGAGCACCCTGAGATATCCCAGACTGACGGACCCTTTGCAAGTAAATGCTCTTCTTATGAGGATTTGGGACATAAGTTCTCAGCCTGGGGAAGGCCAGTGGAGACATTGGGATATATCAACATACCTTGACTAACTGTGTCTGTAAAAATACCTTCTTTAGCTTCAAAAAGGTTTGAAAATCACTTTCTGGCTGACTTTTAGTGGAACCGAGGATCTTGCAAACAGTCTGCGCAGCGTGGTCCTGCCAGGACTTGGCCAAATACTCGTATGAGATCAAACACTTCAAAACCAGCCATCCCCTCTCCTGGGATCCTGCAGTTCACAAGACCCACATTTCAAGCCTGATTCTGCAAAATACACTGTACCCAAGTGTCTCACAGCACACTAAAGCCTAGCATTGAAATACCATGTCTCTGGAGAAAGGAGATCTGGCCGTGATAATGCGCTGAATGGGGAAAACACCCTCTTTTTAAAATAAGAATAAATAAAAGTGTGGGACCAGTTATCTGGAAGGGGTTGAGTCCTCACGAAAGCCGTGGTACTGCATCTCTGCACACCCTGCTTTTCTCAGATTGTGTCTGCTCCTGGCTCCTTGCAGACAGGTCGTGGCTGAATATCGCATGTTGCAGGTCAGTGAGTCTCAGGCATCAAGTTTTCATTCCAGAAGGACAGGTCGTTAATGAACGTGACACAGAGTACAGCGGGGGCACCATTAGCTGGCAATACCTTGGGCCTCTAAGCTGTACGGTGGAGCAGCTTTGCACAAAAGAGGGGTTTTGATCGATGCCGAGGAACACGCAGGTGAGAGGTGAGCTCACTTCTGCTGTCTGTGGGCCTGGGCACTTTGTTTGGAAACACAAAAAGGGCCACAGCTCCGAGATCTCAGAAACAGGAGATTTGCTGACACAGGGCTTTTCAAGTGAAAAAAATATCTTTTTCTGAACTGACGTTTCCCCAGTGGGGAAAAAAATGTGTTATAAAAACCACTCCAATTACCTGAAGTATTGTTAGATGGAGGTAGACACCTCCTTGGAGACTTATGTCCCCTGCTTTGCATACAGCCCTTCTGTGTCAGCAGACAAAAGTGTTTGCATTCAACATGTCTTGGCAGAGGCTCCTCCGAAGGAGCCGGGCGATGCTCCACGGTGCTCACAGCCCTGGGTCTCCCTCCCCACCTGCAGGTCCCTCCTCTCTTGCTTCGTTAGCGGTGTTGCTCGCGGGAGGTTACCAGTGCTGCCTGCTCCCGTGGTTTTGTCTGGTAGCTTTGCAGGCTGATACAACCTGCGCTATCACCGCTCGGCAAACGCAGCCGAGGTATCGGTTACCAGGAGATGCTCAGCTTTGCTAATTGAATTTTTCGGTCGGGAAGTTTGCCTGAGAGCTCCAGGGAGCTCCTGCTCCAGCCCTGTGAAGACAGGACTGTGTTGCTCTTTCTGTTGTGGCAAGGGGTTGGTGCTCCCCCCCCTTCCTCATTCGGGTGTGTAGGGCAGTGACAGCAGATTTAAGGACAAGAGAAAGTCTCAGCCTGTGTGAGTCTGTCCATGCCGAGGACAAGAAAATCAGACGAATGGTCTGCATAGCAGGGGTGTCAGCTAGGAAGTTTTAACATGGGAAGAGCTTTTTATTTTACAACCTTATTGTGTCGTTCTTTTCTTCATGAATCTAAGCTTTGCCACAACAGCTTCAAAGCAGGAATATTACAGTCTTGCCAAGGACGAGTTTAAATTCCAACCATAAAAGCTAGTGCTAGCAGGGGTGGTTTCCCTGAAATCAGGTTGGTGGTTCTGGCAGGTTTCTGGACTGTTGTGAAGGTGATGATCAAAGCTGCAGTGGGGAATAGGAAAAGCTTTAATGAAGGACAGAAGAACTACTCTGCAATACAACCTTAATCCTGGCTGTTGAAGGCAGCACTAAAAGGTCTGTGGCTCTGCCAGAGAAACTCCTCCTGCCTGCGCAGGGCTGGCGGATCGAGACATCCCGTCCTTGCGGGGCTGAGCTGCCAGCCCCATTCCTGGTCCTTGTTTTAATTGCTGATCAGAGCTGAGCTTCTGTTAACTTTCCTTCCGTAAGCTACTTAATGCTGCCGGCATGAGCAATTCCTTAGCCTTCATTGATATAACACAGGCAGCAGCTGATACCAGCCCAGACCCAATCCATTACATGCCCAGGGCCACCACAACCACAGAATTAACCATGAACCAATCCCTCAACCTGTATTCAGCTGTGAATTTGCTCTTTTTACTTCATAATAATAACCCCAACCCTACTCATACCACAAATATTAGCTTTACAGCTGGCTCCCGCAAGATTACAGCTGGTCTGGCTCCTGCACGGTCCCCTGCAACGGAAGGAAAACTCGAGCGAGCAGAGCTGGCCCTGAAGTGCTGCTCCCTGCCTGTGCCAGTCCCATCTCGGCCCCGCAGCACTCGCAGGCTTCCACAAGGACCAAGCCCTTGTGTCCCGATGGCATCAGTGCCAGCGAGTCAGTGGCATCCAGGTATGATCCAGTGGACATTTTGGAGAGGAAATTGGCCAAAATGGCCCATTTCAGGAGGATCAGAGCCATGGGGGGATGAAAAGAAGTTGTTTTGGCATAAAAGCAAGTAGGAGAGCGGAGGGAGAAAGTTCCATCTCTCAAATTGTTTAAATGTTTCTGCTTTTTTTGGTTAGAAACTGAGCTCCAGAAATGCTCAGAATATTTCAGCTGATGCTTCCAGAAAAAGGCATCTTTAAATGTTTTTTCCAACTCTTTTTCAACAAAAGGTTTAAATAATAACAGGTCAAAAGAAGAGTTGTTTAACCAGTTCCTTCTGAAGGTACTAAAGGAAACGCAGAATTCCAGGGAGAAAGGAAATTCATTTTTTCCTTTTTACAAACCCAGTTCTAACCCTTATATTTTAGCCCACCCTAATCCCGCGTGTCTGGGCTGCACAGTGCCCCCAGCCCTGAGCAACACGCTCGCCCACGCTGCAGGGACCAAGTCAGAAGAAGAAGAAAATGTCCACAGTCCCCGTGGAGGGCCACCTCGCCCAGGAGCTCGCAGAGACCTGAAATGGATGCCCAGAGAAAAGGAAGAACAGGGCAAGCGCGTATGATGGCTCCCCAAGTGCTTTGCAGGGGATTTTCTGAGCGTGACGTGATGTATCCAGTTAGGAAACCTCCCAGGAGTAAATGCGTGGTCTCCTTTTGGACCTTGGTAAATGTGATATAAATTTATCACAAGCTGAGCCTCCTCAGCTTGTTCAAGTGTTGAAATAAGGCCAACATGTCTCAAATTCTGACCATAGCTGGGAGAAGGACCGGTGTCTCCAGCTGGGTTTTAATTCGCCCTCTTGAATCTTGATTTCCATCCTCCTGGAGCATGGATTATTTGCAATTTCAAGAGTTTTCTGCCACTTGAGTGAGGTACTCAGCCAGCCAGGCACAGCGCAGCAAGTGTCTGCAAGCGCTTCATGCACCTTCTCTCCACTCAAGCATTAATTATTGTTGAACTGGTCCTTTAATATTTAATTGCCACCTTGACTCTCCTTTTCATCTCCTCCCTTCTCAGGCGTCTCTGTGCCTCTTGCGGGCTGGCCCTTGCACTTTTCCTGGGCTTGTCCTCCAAATCAGCTCCACACCTTAACCCTCTGCACAGGAAAAGCCTGTCTCGCTGCGAGCTGAGCCCGAACGGAACCCATGCAGCATCGGTGCGACATGACGCCGTTGCAGTCCATGAAGAGTCTTCAGTCCGGCTTAGACCCTGGAGCCAAGGTTGGTCTCTGGAGTTTGCTTTTCAGTTCTGCTGGCAAAGGCAAGTGAAATGGTCTGTCAGGTTTTAATTGAGCTTGTTTGGGATGGGAGGCACTCATGGGTCTGGAGAACAGCCGCTGAGTTTGCCAATTCTTTCTTCCTGCATCAGACTGAAAGTGGGTCATGTTGCCACTGGTGTAGCCCCAAAGCAGCCCTGTGTCAAATAATTTTGACTTTTTGTAGTTCACAAGGGGCATATGACCATTTGAAGAGCCAGCTGGCTCTTGGCATGCTCATTTGCAGCTTGTGAACTACAAGTTACAGGCCGCTGGGCTGCCCACATCCTCCTGGATCTGGGCTGAAGGCGTGGAATGGGGAACCTCCCTTGTCCCCTGCTGATGACAGCTTTCACCCAGGGCGAACCAGTTGCTGTCTGCAGCTCTCCGTGCTTTCCCCAAGGACTGCATTTCCATAAAAGATGAAACGAACCTGCCTGACTGGCTGACCCGGCCACTTTCCACAGCCTGGCACCCTTCCCAAGGCTGGGTCATGTGTCCTACATCTGAAAGCTGGGGTAGCAAATGGGGTCAGCAAACCTGCACTTGGCCCTGCTGTGCATGTCTGGAAGCGGGAAGAACTAAGAGGACAGATCCTCTTATCGTTCGCTCAGCTTCAGAGGCCCTACGCTAGAATTACAAGTTTTTCAGGAGCGGAAAATGTCAGGTGAGGTGATGAGATCATGAGTTATTCAAGGTGACATTAAACGCGGGTTGGCACAGATCTCACCCACGGGACTTGGGGCAAGAACCTGCAAGCTGGGATGATGTGCAGGGAGGGGGAAAAGAGGGGACAAACTTGTCCTCCAACAGGACCAGGGCTGCTCTGCACATCCCGAGAGGTTTCTGTGCTGGTGCTGTGATTGGTGTCGCTATGGGAAGGCAGCCCCTTAGTACCGACAGCCAGCTATGATCTTCACTGATTTTAAGCAGGACCAAGCTGCCATTATATCCTTTAACTAGCTTCGGTAGTTTTCCTTTTAATTGTGTATTGATACATTTAAAAATGAATGTCTCAGAAGTCCTTTGATCCATATGAGTCTCTCCAGCTAAAGCCTGTTTAAAGTTTCCGGCTGGTCCCTCCTCCCAGTCTAGGGAATATGCTGACCTTTCTCCTGGCTGGCCAGGGGAAACGCCTCAAATGCCTTTTTATCCTGCAGTTGCAGCTGTCTGAAGGATCAGAGCCGGGGGTAAGCAAGGGAGGCAAAGGAGGAGTTTGCTTATTGCGGGGAAGTTTGCTCTGTGGTTGATACGAAAAATGCCTCCAGGCCACCGGGAAACTCTTCTTTGATACATTGCATGTTCCCGTCCCTCCCTCCATCCGACAGGCCTGCAGAAGCATTGCTGGTTCTGCTCAGGAGCCTCGGGCAGCCTGATCTGTGAGTTCATTGCGCCTCTGAAACTCGGCCATGCGGCTTATCTGCCGGCCCGATACACGATGTGAAAGCAGCCTCCCAAAACAGCCGGACTTCAAGCTCCTTCTACAGTGGGCTTCTTGGCAGCTGGCTCCCAGCTTCTCCCAGCAGTTACCGAGTGCCATCTGTTGACTAAATAGCGGCCATGCAAAAAAGGGAGAGGAGCCAAGATGAAGATGGATGAAGTGCACTTGGGAAAAGTGGCAGCAGGGGACTGAGAGGCTTTGGAGGAGTTTCACAGAGTGCAAAAGGAAAAGGAAGGAGGGTTTCAAGCCAAGGCGGTTCCTGCTGGTGGAAAGGCTGATGAAGGGATGCCAGGAATGTTTCTCGGGGCAGTCAGGTTTGGGTTTATTGAGGGATCAGATTCTTTCCTTCTGCCTTTGTGTAAGGCAGAGACAGAAAAGAAACACATACTCCTGCTGTTAAAACATGGGGCAAGACTTTCTGCAAGCTGCTGAATGCTGCCCTGGAGCGGGGAGATTGTAGACTCCTGTCAGAGATGATGCTCTGTGTGGAAAGTGGTCAGGGAGAGGCTTTGCAGCCCACAGCTAGAGAAAGGGGTTATTCCACTGTCACGAGCACAAAATGGACAGGCCAGTGCCCTGATTTCCTTCCTTTGCCCCAGAAAAATCTCCAGCAAACTTTGCCCTGAGCTGAGAGCAGGGGCTCCAAGTAGGCAGCTGGAGGCTGTGCTCAAGGGCGGTCAGATGAGCCTCAGTGCAGCTCAGCCCCGTCAGGGAAATGCAGCAAAAATCCCCTTATGTCCTCTTGATTCCTCCAGCTTTCAGGCTTTCCTGAAGAAAAGCTGCTGCCCACTCCAGGGACTGCTCCTTCGGGGGCTGTCAATAGTTAGCAAGAGCTCAGAGATCCTCTTTCCATAAACCAGAAGCCACAGAGCCAAACTGAGGTGTCTACCCTGGGTACGCCCCACGGCTTCTGCACTGAGTAGGCTTCAGAGGTGGCACAAGCCAGTCCACAGCAGCCAGAGCACAACAAAGAGCCCAGAATCAGGCCATCCTGCTTATTAAAGGTCTTTTGGCGATTTTAGAAGAATAAAGGGATTAACTCTGGGGGTGGTGGACAAATTCCTGGGTGAGTAATTAAGCTGGTTTCTCCAAACATCCTTCCTGTGGCACATGGATGTAATATACACTCGCTGCCTGAAGTACTGGGTCAAGTTGCTGCATGCTGGGAAATAAATGCCACCAACTGCCTGAGAGAGCAATATTGATGTGCTTCAGCCACCGAGGTGGGGGTGCTCGTGTGAAAAGGATTCAGTGTGTCCTGAGATCCTGCAGAACCCCCAAAATGTCATACAGCCAACATGCCCTTCTCACTGGAGCAGGAGACTGGGGACCATCTTTGGCTCCTCTCCTTTCCAAGTGGCAGACCTCTGGGTATCGGTGCTCCCTGGTGCCACAGTGATGGTCCTGGAGGACTGCCCTTACCCTGAGGTAGGCACAGACCCCATGGAAAGGCAGTGGTAATCTTGGGATTTAAGAGAAATCAGAGTTTTGGCAGTTCAGAGCAAGCCCTCAAGCTGAGGACAGCCTTGGTGTTATTGCAACCCTTTCTGGCCATGACAGCAGGTATAAGAGAACATATGTGCGTGTATATAGCTCCATACATCTCAGCATATTTATAAGATTCTGCTTTCTACATCCTGTGAGAGTCACAAGAGCACAAACAGGTCCCCAGACCAACCTGTTCTGCCCCACTGCTGAAGCTGCAGATGCTGCTCCCTTGACTGGGCCCTTTCGCCCCTGGGTTTCTGCAGCATTAACTGAGCATTGGTTTCAGATGATGATGCAGAAGTAGATGCTTGTCATTTATGCCACTCAGACAGAGTAAAGGAAAGATGAGAAATGTCAGCTCTTTGTGTTGAGGGCAGTGGAGTAGCTGACGCTGCCCTGGAGGAACTGCAGCTCTCCAGAGACATTAGCAAAGACAAAGGTATTTTGGGGCTCTTCATGCTTGCTCATGGCACTGCTTGTTGCTGGAAGAGCTTGTCATTGCTGGAAGAGCTTGGCCACACCATTGATAACAGCACGGACCTAGGATGCCACAGCTATGAGGTCAGTAGAAACTCCTTGCAAGCACTTAGCTTACGCTTTGACAACTTGGATATGATCACTCAGCTGCTGTGTCCATGGGTAGCACAGTGGACCCCGCTGCATGTGGTGTTTACCCTGCATTGTGCAGAGAACCTGCCTGGTATTTGGGATAATGGTGTGGGCCTCTGTCTTAACCTGGACCCGGGTGTGTGCAGACTCCTTGAGCCCAAGAACATGGCCACCATACAAACAGGATAATACACCATTGCTGGAAAAAGTGTTTCCATGAACACTGACTCCCTGACTCAGCCCAGCAGCATCTCCCAGGGCTGACCTTGTCCTTGGGGCCACCAGCCCAACCAAAAATGGGCCATTACTCCACCCTCACAAGGGACTGTGTCAGTTTGGAAACCCAAGGCAGCACCATCCTCCCAGCTCCCCTGTGTTTCCAGGGCAAGGAAAAGCTCCACATGGCTCCACTCCGCACCTCCTGCAAAGGCTTGTCCAGCACAAACCCCTTGACAATCACCTGGGCTCCAGCAAAGCTCGTATGTCTTTTTCCCTATTTCCCATCCACAGCAGAGTCTTCATTTCCTTCCTCAGCCTGAATCCAGAGGCACTGCCTGGGAAATGGTTTCAATTTCCTTTCATCATTTGAGTAGCTACTAATTAATATGGGTCAGTCTTTCCTTCTAAGCGCTTTTACTAAGCCATGTTTCCAGCTCCTTTAGTGCCTTAGCCCTGATCGCCAATAGTTAGAGTTATATGCAGAGAGGAGGGGCCAAATTCAGAATTCTTCAAAGTCTTTTGAAGGCTTCCCTTGAACCATGCTGGATTTGGGGTTGAAGTTATTGGATTTTGTGAGTTGTTGATGCTCAAAGGTCTTAGAAAGGATGGGAACTAGCAGCAGGCCTGCGCAGTTTTTCTAACATACAAACATAGCTGGACCCTCAAAAAGGCCGGGGTGTGCATCAGTCCTTGGGCAACAAAATATTCCCCCATGTGCTTCCATCGCCGGTTCACCTCTTGCCTGATCTGGGTCCCTCGGAGGGTGCTGGAAGGGCAGGCAGTCTGCACTGAGGGAGGACGTAGCACACAGCCGGGACGTGGTGCTGAGATAAGGGTTTGAGTGTGGCAACCTGAGAGCGCAGCAGAGGAATGCTGCCTGTTTTCTCAAACCCCGGCTATTTGTGACTCTTCTGGAGGTCATTTTGGCAGCTTTCAGATGAGGACTTACCGGGGGACCCTCTCCTTTGACTATGGGCTTTCTGCTAGTCATGGTGCTGGCTGGGAATGCCAACCCCACAGCATCGCTTCTGCTCCCTCCCTGAAAGAAAGGCACATTTTAAAAGCAGGGAAGTCGTTCCTGGAGAATATTGAAATTAAACAGAAAAAGGCAAATCCAGCACTTGTTTTCCCGTGGAGGCTCATACACATACTTGCACTCACAAGACATTCAGGACCCCAGATATTCTCCCGGTCCCCCGCCAGGCGTGCAACTAGCCATGCATAACAAATAACACGACCCCATGAATGGCCGTGAAGTGAAGTCAAGCTGTTTGCCTGATCCATTTTTCATTGTTCGCCTGGCTTTTCCCACTTTGAATGAAGGCTTGTGGCATCAGGAAGTTAAAAGGAGTCAGGAGGGGGGAAAAGGGGGAGTGTTTCTTTTAAAAAGAGAGTGAGATTGGAGAGGAGGACACAGGCACTCAAAACCCTGTCTGTGCCGGGTATATTAGGCAGCCAGTGCTCTTGGCTGGGAGCCCAGACGAGGCTTTTGTAATCAAAACATGATCTTGTATGCTGTGCAACCAGTGCTGAGAAAGGCCGTCTGATGGCTCTCCTCTTTTAGCTCTGCTCTGGAATCCGCCGGGCTTCGCCGCCGATGTCCAACATGCACCGAGCTGTGAGTGCTGCCTTTGTGGGGCCTGGGAGGGGCGCGGGGCGGAGGGGTCCCTCACCCAAAAAGGCCACGAAAGGACATGCACTCGCTTCCTTCAGGGTGGCCTTTCCGTGGTTGTCGCTTTGTTGTTTTTTTTTCTTGCCTGGCTGCCAGCAGGCACCGGGAGCAAACAAGCCGTACCGCATTGTGGGGGGTGCTGGGGGGAGTGGATTTTGGGTGCTGGGGTTTGCGTGTCGGCGGCTGGGGCAGGTTGCAGTGGCTGGCTCGGGACAACGTGCCTCCCGGGAGGGCAGGAGGCCGGGGTAGGTAACAAACAGAAACCCAGGCGGTGCTGATGTTGCCTATCCCAAGGGTTTCAGCTGCAGCTGTCAAGCCAGAGGATATTTCTTAAAAAAAGCGGATGCATTTGCTTACGCAGAAGAGTGTTAGCTAAGGGCCCCACTCCTCTCTCCTCTTCCCCCCTCCCCGCTTCTGTCTTTCTCGCTTTTCCAACCCTGCTGCCTCTGAGGTCTCTCGCTGTAGAAGCAGGCGATCAGAGAAGTATGCGGGAAAACCCTGCGTGCAGAGACAGTGTGGAGCGAGGCGTCCCTCCAGCCCCCGATGAGCTGCGTAGCGAGTGTGTGTGCCACTTAGGAGTGGGGGGTATGACAGAACGAGATGTCGTCATTTAATTGAAGCACGAAGACACTCGCTTTCCATTTCTCCTATTGTGACATTTTTATTTGCTAGAAAGAGGCCTCTTGTTCTGCGGGTTCGTCGCTCTGCTGTGCTTATCTAGGAGGCATCGGGCTCGGCTGCTTTCTGATTCAAAGCCATCGCACGTTTGTTCTGCCAAAGCCATTTATAACTCTCCCGTCGCTGTGACATACGGGCACCTTGGCTCCCCGGAAGAGCTTGACTCTGGGGAGGGCACGGTGCAGCCACTTTTCACCCTGGGCATCAGCTTCAGCATGGGCTGGGGCGGTGGATTCGTTCCAGAAGCGGAGGACAGGGCACATCCCCCTGTTATCGGCTGGCTCGGAGCGGCGGCTGATGAGCAAACGCTGACTTGGCTTAACTGTACAATGGGGGAGCCCCTGCGAGCCCGTGCGGGGGCTCGAAACGCCGCTGGGCGCTTCTGCGTGCACCGGGGCTGCTCTGTGGCTCGCGGCTGCGTGGGCAAGGGAGCACCCATCAACCGCAGATCCCCGGCGCTTGCCGAAACAGGCCGCGCAGAGAGAAATATGTTAATGGCTTCATTAATAACGGGGAGGAGAAGTGCTGAATACCAGCAAAACTTTCCTTCCAGTGACTTGTTTCCAGCTGGAAATGGAAGGACCCCCCCTCCCCCCGGCATTAGCTGTGTTGCAATGTAGACAAAATGCTGACAAATGTGCAGTCTCGTGTGGAGAGGGAGAACGGCCTGACAGGTCTCTTCCATGTTTTGCCTCTGAAAAGAGAAGAGCACAAACACAATCTCTGCCGGAATTTTTAAATTCTTCTGAGCCGGCAGCTCTGTCAGTTCTCCTTCAAAGGAATGTGAAGATGAAAGGGGTGTGTTTGAGGGCTTGCACCACTTTGATCCCACCCTCAAGCAGCCAACACCCCAGCACTCAGCAAACAGCAAACCTGCCAATTTAGGGCTCACAGAATAGCTTCTGTTCAGGTAAACACTGAATTCAGCTTTAATCAGCCTTGCAAAATGGCCATGAAAGTGTATCCACCCACATATACAATATACTCACCTGTCGCGTACCCAGTCGATTGATGGCAATGGAAAATCGTGTTTCGTTCTCCCGCAGACCTTGACAAAATCCCATTGTCCAGCAGGAGAATGTGTGGAGGCGGTTTGAATGCCCCTGTTGTTGCACCTGAACACAAATGGGTGCCTGGCAGAGCGGCCCTCGGTGAGGGCTGTTAAATCAGCACTGATAAAATACCCCTCCTTCGGGGTACAAGTGAAGATGCGCTTGTGCGGGATCTGGGGTCTGCTTTCGCAAACTGGTTCTCCTGCCTTTCCCCTCTCTGGTTTCTGACATCCAGCGCACCTCCTCTGTGATGGTGGCACATTTTCAACCTTTAGTCCCTTTTCTCCAAAGAACATATCATACACAGACTTCTCCCCCCATCCCTGGCCCTATTATTTGCAGATCAAGCACGGATCTGCTTGATCAGAGCTGAAATGTAGTTAGCTTTGGGGTGTTTTTTCATGTAAAGCCCTTGAAAGGAAGAGCTAGCGTTGCAGGGATGTGCGGGGGTTCAGCAGCTGGATCCCTTCCTTTGAAGGTGAGCACTGGCCATGCACACAGGGGATATTTGCAGCCCTGGTTCCCGGGAAGCCTGTGACACTCTTGGAAGAGCCGTGATGCTCACCCCTGGCTGAATTCCCATGCGCTACTTAGAATTATTTTCCGAAGGACCAGCTGATCAAACATGCCCACATTCTTACTTTGTGCCCATCTCCCAGGTAGCTGAAAACCTTCCCATGTTAAGGAGTTAATTCCTACAGCTCGTCTAAAATCCTGTGCTTTCAAATGGGCAGGGTATTCCCATCCTGGTGAAATGCTATGTGACCCACAAAGATCAAGGGTCAGGTTCACAGCGCCTTCATTCTGCCTCATTCGATGCACTGGCACACTATAAACACATACATCTTCAGGAGGCCAGAGCCCCTGTACGTCGCTGGATAGAGTTTACAAAGGTAGCTGGGAACATGTTGCAGAGTCAAAGGCTTTCCCTCCCCTGGGCTATAGCATCTGTGGTTTTACTCTTTGCCTTCAGGCCTTGGGCTTCTCACTGCATGTTTGCTCAGTTTAAGAAGGGCTGTGTTCGATGGCAGCCCTCCATCCCCTCCTCCGGCCCTCCACTGCTCCAGTTTTTCCTCTGGTGACCTCCTTACGACCAGGCAAAAGGCAGCCGAGGTCTCCAGGAGAAACCCTCCCTTCCCAGGAGGAAGGGCTTTGCGAGCCCCTTGGCTACTGCTGGTGGCTGGGCCCTGGGGACCCTGGCTGCCTGGCTCAGTGCCGGCAGGACAGCACCCAGGGCATGGCGGGCGTCAGACCCAGATCCCATGTCCCCAGCTGCCGTGGCCCCTGACGTAGCCTTCCCTGAAGGGGGTCACACCTGCTATGTCATGATTAATGAAGGAAAAACCCCTCCTGCCTGTGCAGAAGCTCTTCCCAGCCTTGAATGCTCCGGAGCATGCCATGGAGGATGCTTCTGGGGATTTTGCCCTGGGGATGGGGCAGGGCAGCAGCAGAAATGCTCGCTCACAGGGATGCGGTGGTGGTTTGCTCCCATGAAAATGGGGAAACCAACTGTTGGTCTTGGTGTTTTTATGAGGAATTTTTTGACAAATTTCAGAGGAAACCAAAGGGGATGGGCAAAAAACATGCCTTGCCTATGCATTGTGAGCAAAAACACTTTACTGCTTCAGAGTATTTTAATCAATTTTATTTGCCAATTAACCAGACTGATTCTGATTTTAAAGACAAATAAGCCCAAAAAAACATACCCTTAGGAAAAACACCCCTGCTTCCATCCTGGTACCCCTCCCTCCCTGTTTTTTGGTTCTCTGTTCCCCTCAGCACAGGGCATCCCGTCCCTTCGCTGAGGTGAGGGCAGCGCCGGCAGGGGGGGTTCACCCCTGGTGGCTCCCCTGCTGCCAGCAGCCCCTCAACGGTCCCCACTCAAGTGGACCTCTGTTGGAGCGGGGCCAGAGGAGGCCCCGGAGATGCTGGGAGGGCTGGAGCCCCTCTGCTGTGGGGACAGGCTGAGAGAGCTGGGGGGGTTCAGCCTGGAGAAGAGAAGGCTCCGGGGAGACCTTCCAGCCCCTTCCCATCCCTCAAGGGGCTCCAGGAAAGCTGGGGAGGGACTCTGGATCAGGGAGGGGAGCCATGGGACGATGGGGAATGGGTTTTACACTGACAGAGGGGAGATTGAGATGAGATCTGAGGAAGAAATTCTGTGCTGTGAGGGGGGTGAGCCCCTGGCCCAGGTTGCCCAGAGAAGCTGTGGCTGCCCCATCCCTGGAGGGGTTCAAGGCCAGGTTGGACAGGGCTTGGAGCAACCTGGGCTGGTGGGAGGTGTCCCTGCCCAGGGCAGGGGGTGGAATGAGATGATCCTTAAGGTCCCTTCCAACTCTAACCATTCTGTGATTCTCTCCTCTTCCTTCTCCCAGCAGGGCCCTTCTCCTCTCAACCTCCTCCTGCGCTGGCCCCTTTCCCCCTTTCCTCTGAACTAGGTTTCCACAGAGACGCCATTGCTCCCTGCAGGGTGCTGAGGCCCTGCGCCCCTCTGGGGGCTCAGGACTGCCATGGCTCCCCATGATTGGCTGAGAGGCCCCATGGACTCCCCTGATTGGCTGAATTTTGGCGGGAGGCCCCTGGAGGAGCCGGTTGGAACTGGCTGTGACCAGCTGGGGGCGGTCCATGGCCTCCGCCCTCACAGGGCACCCCGGGCCGCCTCCCTGCTGCCAACACCTCACCAGTTATGCCCAGTATATCCATGCAACTGGGGTGGTTGTAGGACCAGGCTTGTCACGGCCGTCAGGTTAGCACCGGGCAGGGCCTGCGAGGGCTTCCAGGGCTGAGGTTGGAGGTGGGCGCAGCTTCCCCTGGGCAGGTCCCTCTCCTGCCTCCGGGACATGGCTGGGGCTGAGGTGCCCTGGGGCAGGGTCTGATACCAGCCTCAGAGACTTCGCCAGGTCCAAGGCGAGGGCAGGGCCAGGATTGGCATGTGCAGGACAGCATCCGCAGAGGACGTTGGCACACACAAACCTCTTCACCAGCCCCTGGGGACCCTCAGCATACCTTTGACCACGCACTGGCTGTTTCCACTTCATGGCAACACAACCCCGAGGGTCACCCACAGGAGCAACGTCCAGTTGTAGCGAGATTGGTGACAGTTTCGTTCCGTTTGCTTCTTGATTCCTCCAAACTTTGCCGGTGCTGTGGGCAATGTGCATCATGCGCGGCAGCTGGATTTGCTGCAGTGCTCCTGCAGCAGATTTACTGCACAGGGCCAAATGGCAAAGGTGGCAGGCTGGGGGTAGCCTGAAGGTGGTTAGAGTTGCAATCCCAGCAAAACAGATATCCAGGAGTGCAATGCCTGCTCAGAGATTTGGGGTTCCTTTCCTCCCCTCCCCGGTCTCACTTTGCCTTATCCAGCTCTTAGTGTGAGTGGAGGAGAGGGAATATGAGGCCTCTGCAGCATGCAGATGCCATGCTGATAAGGAGAGCACAAAAAACCTGTTTAAAAATAAACCTATAGTGCCTTGGAGAGCTCAGCCTTACCACCTTGCTTTTCATGCAAACACCAGGCAGAGTCTAGACAATATGGATCAGGTTGCTGCAGTGAGTTGATAATCCTCAGCATTAATTTTTGTTAGACACTGCTGTCACTAGAATTTTAAAAATCCAATTTGATATCCCCTGTGGTAACCCAGGTGCTCTCTGAATGTAAATGGAGGGGAAATGATGTGCCTGAGAACATGTGAACTAACAGTAGGGAGAGGTGTCACTTACTGCATGCAGCTAAGCAGTGTGTTAACTCTGAAGCCTACCAACAGCCATCAAAGTGGGACATCAGCTTTTTGCTCTACCTACCTCATTGCTGAACAAAAATTGTGAGAAAATAAAAGGTCAATTCTGTCAGGAAAAAGTCAATTTACAAGATACAGTATTCTTTTTAATGGAGGACCAAGGGGAGAAATGGTAGGAGAAAAACTCTTCCACTTCCCACCCTGTCCAAACAGGAGCAGGTTTCCTCCTGTTGGTGTGATGACTGAGAAGATCTTTGCTCCTTCTGTTTTCAGGATGCTGCTGTGGATGATGCAGTGTTAAGGAAGAAAGAGCAGAAAGATGTTGAACTCGATAAGAAAATCTTAGCTTTGCGGAAAAAGAATGAAGCGCTCATACGAAGATACCAGGTGAGTCTGCAGGTTCTGACCTTTCCCAGCTCTGTTTTGGAGTCCTCAGTTGCACTGTGAAGAAAACGGTCAGCAGTGTCGGTATGACTTTGTTATACAGGTAACATTAACATCGGAAAGCATTCAGAGCAGTGGGCAGAGCTCTGCCTTTAGCTGTGGCTCCTGAATTGCCTTGGAAAGCAGGCTCACTGATGCTTGCCTTGCTGCTGCAGCATCTCCTCTTGCCCTACCGTCTTCCTCTGTCTGCATCACACTTTTCCCACCCCTTCACCTCATATTCCCTTGACTTTTTCCCCATCTGTCCTTCCCAGTACCTTGTGCTTATCCTCTTGGGTGCATAGGAGGTTGCATCCTCAAGACATTTGATAGGTTTATCTTCCCTGCCAGGGCAGTGGTTTGGGTTAAAGCCCTTCCCTGGCCAGTCCCAGTGTTTCTGTGGAGCACAGATTTGCTTCTGTGGAGGCAAATCAAGGCTTTAGCAGCCTGTTGATTACTGCAGCCTTACCCTCTGAATTGGGAGGAAGTACTCCAGCTACACCCCGTTTTTTTGATCCTGCCTTGTCCAAGAAAGTCTCCCTAGTGGCTTGCAGGAGGTAGCCAGCCTGGCTTGTATGAGCTGGTTTGGGTGACATTATGGTAACCCGGAGCTCTCGCTGTGGGTTTGTTTACCCCTCTCCATGAATGTCTGCATACAGCAGCACAGAGTAGAACAGCCTGAGGGTACTCCTGGCAGAAGGGTCCCCCTTGGCTTGTCTGGGATATTCTCCTGGCTGTGCCCAAGGCCACTTGGCTTTAGGGGCTCTTTAACATTTGCCAGCTGGGTAGACAGTCTTGAGTTTGACAAAGAGCCACACTGAAAACCTGAAAATCCAGAGGACACTGTGTCTTGGATCCAGAACTGAGACACTCAGTGGTGCTCTGGGCTGGGTCTTGCATAGAAGACATTTCCTTTGATACCACAGAAGCTATTTTGGACCTTTTCTGGTGGCAGCAAAAAATGGTACGTAGTGGAAAGCTATGGGAAAGGTTGAATGCCACAAGCAGCTCGGGGAGAGGAACTCTCACCCCTGTATGAAATGCTACCCACCTGCCGCCATCACTTGGCTCCTAGAAGAAACTGCCTAGTAGATTGCCAGATCTCAGCCACCTTCTCTTGGCCGCAGATGATGCCTTGGCCCCAGACTGGCACAGGGACCGTGGCTCTTTTGCACAGCCCTCCTTTTCTGCAGGCTTGGTGTGTCTTCCAGTCTCTCCACATGTCCTGTACCCAATTTTTCATGAATGTCAAACTGATCATCTTCCCTGCCTGTCAGAAAGGGACCCCTGTACTCTGTGCTTGCTTCCCATTGCATGTGCTGGGACCACAGCGGACACTCTGAGTCAACAAGACATTTACTAAGGTGCCAGTGGCACAGGGACAGGTAATGCAGGTCACAGCTGCCTGTGACCCCTTCCAAGGGCACGTGAATGGAACACAAGTTCGTCCACTCCCTCTTAGAGGTATGTTTCTGTGGAAACACATGGGTTAGAGGTGGGTCCATTTAGAACTCCTAAACAGGAAAATGGACAACATCTGTAGGCATCCAGATACCAGCTGATGATAATGATATATATGTGTTTCAGGAAATAGAAGAGGACAAAAAGCGAGCTGAGCAGGAGGGAATGGCTGTCACCTCCAGGAGACCCAAGCAAGACGGACTCACTATTACTATCACCAAGGCTCACAATGTAAGTGCTGCCTCTCCTTCACCACTGACCAGCTCTCACTCCAGTCCTACCTCAGCAAAGTGACATTTCTGAAAGGAATAGCCTCCAGAGCAAAGCTTTTTCAGGTGTGGGACATTGCTCCTAAGCCCTCAAAAAAGGATTTAAAAACTGCAGAGATGTGCGCTCAAGGTGATTTTAACTTATAAATGTAAATTTCCAGCCATTCCCAGGCACCTGTACCCAAGCACGCAGAATTAACAGACAAATAAATGAATGTGTGAACAGGCACACTTGGCCCTGGATGGGTTACAGGTGTGAACATTGCAACAAACACGTAGGCAAAACCTATCAGGTGCATGTGTGTCACTGGAGGCATCAGGAATGCCTCTGAGGATGCCTGTAGCAAAATCATGGTATCCTTATGCTTTGTGAATAGCCCTTGGTTGCTTTGGGGCTTCCCACAACTGGGGCAAATGCTGCAAGTCCCAGGCTTCCTTCCTAACTGGACCGAATCTGTCTGACAAGCCCTGTCCACCCCTCCTGGCGGTGTGCGGCTTGGTAAACCACCCAGCCAGTCCTGCTTTAACCCCTGGCTGAAGTCCTCTATCAGAGCAAGCACATAGCTTGCTGAGCCAGCCCACCACCCTCCTTCCACGCAGTTGGCACTGGTGGGTTGTTAGATCCAGCCTAGTGCATTGCTCACGTCTCAGCCATGCCCCGGCCCTTGCTTTTCTCCGGAGGTGCGCTGTTGCACACGTTTTTCTCTCATACAGGACCTGAAAGATGCAATTACCCAGACTGAACACTATGGACAAGATAGCCCAGCCCTCTCGATGGTGAGCACCACCCTCAGGAGCCATCCACTTGGCTTCCAAGGCCATCTCCATCAGGACTTAGGCTTTCCTGATCTAACTCAGAGTGCTGCAGAAAGAGATGAGGATGACATTTATTTCCTATAACTCTGGCATTTTAGTCTGAAATGTCAGATTTGTAAGTGCAAAGGATTTTCCAGACCCGCTGTAATTGTGGGTTTTGCTGCTGAGCAGACAACGAGCCCCTTGTTCCCTAGGAATGTCACGGCACCACGCCGGGCACAGAAAAGCTTCCTCGGGGCAAGGCCTGCCTTTTCTGTAGCTGGCCTCCCTTCTCGTGTGCAGGTGTGTTTGGGGAAGGGAACCGCATTGGTGAGCCGAGGGGCTTGGATTTGCTAATGGAAGTAATTCATTTTCCAGGACAAAAGGATTGTGAGTGAGAAATGGGGGAGTCCCTGTCCTACGAGCCCTGGGTTTGGCATTGGCAGTGAGGAAGAGGAGGAGGAGGAGGAAGCAGATCATATGTTCACATTCAGGATGGGGAAGAGGATGCAGCTGGCTGTTACCATGGACAACAAAGCCAAGGTGAGCAGGGAAGAGGTTTCCTCTTACACTGCAGCCTCTTGACTTACAAAGGAGCTTCTGTTCTGCCTCTCACTTGCGCTTTCTGCTCAGCATGTCCCCTGATGTCTCATCTCCAAAGGGAATAGTTCCCTTCCCGCTCCTTTTCAATCCTTCAGCGCAGTGTTGGTCTTCATCTGGAGTTGCCATGCACTTTCCTCCCCGTGTCTGATTTACAGGAGCCAGCCCCCAGGTTTGCTGAACCTCCCAGCGGCTCCATCCAGCCATGCATAGCTGGTTCCCTTTCTGAGAGATCAGCCACCTCATTGCCCTTCTGGGCCACTGGTGGGTTTGTTAAATTGTGTCGCTGGGCCTGGAAAGGGGATGGAAATAAGTGGGAGCTTGGACAGATTTAGCTGTGTTACTCCCCAACTATTCCCAGGGAGGCAGCAGTGTTTGGTGGTAAAACCAGCATCATTTCTCCCTGTTGCTGTATTCCAGAAAGTCCTAAACACAGAATAAAAAACAGTGACGTGTGTATCTGTTGCAGTTGCCAATGTGTTGAGCAGAAAGTGTGACACAGTATTTGCAGACTTAATTAAAAATTGTGCAAAATGTCAAAAGTAATTGGAAATGCTACTTCATTTTTTAAATCCCAAAGCATCCCCTCCTGGGTGCTACCTCATGCCTCGTGGAGTCTGTGCATCTAGATATAATGATCAAAGGATCCTAATGGCAGCTTTAGCATGTCAGGAGATATTTGCCAAGAAGGGTTTGATAAAACTTTGGCAGTTAGTATTGGCAGTATGTCCAAGGAAGTACGTGCCTGTACGAGCTTCACACTCCTGTTTTCTTCCCTTGGAGTATATCTCAGGGGACTGATCTTGTTCTCACTGGAGTCTGTGAGTTTGACCACTGAGATAAATAGGAACAAGGATCAGAAGTGCCACCTTCTTTGGAAAACTGTAGTATCTGCATGCACTGATGCACCTGTATGGGAGCTCAGGGAATCTCTCCAGTTAGTGAGTCTCTGGAGGGAGATTATTGCTGCAGGTGATATTTCTTGCTGTTGAATGTGTTCCAAAAGAATACAAGTGGCAATCTTACCTATGTATTGATTAAGACTAAGGAGACACCAGTGAGACAGTGGGAGACACAACATCCAGGTGAGCACAGCCCCTTTGTGCTGACTGTGCCGGTGGGAAGGAGACAGAAAGCCTGAGCTGGCCCTTGCGCCTCGCTGAGACATTGGGGTGGACAAGGTCAACCCCTGCCTCCATCACAGCAGCACTGGGAAAAGGAAACGGTGGCAGCAAATGGTGCTCCCCTGGGTCCCCTTTTAGGCACAGCAACGTGCTTGGCCCACAAAATGAGAGTGGGCTTTTTTGAGCTGAGGTCCAAGCCAAAGACATTCCCCAGGTAATGAAGCGAAACCCCATCCTTCCAGCTACCCTGGTGCTTTGGGTTAGGAGTGCTGAAAACCTTGTCTGTAAACAAAAGGCAGAGAGACATTTCTCCCTCTGAGGCAGCTTGGAAATATTTTTCTGATTTTGTGCCTCGAATGCCTTTTCATTTCTGTTTCTCTGTGACCTAGTTACCCTATCTTTCCACAAAGAAATAGGCCACAATCACTGTGCCATTATAACGTCATTATATGTTACCTTGAAGGAACTGAATCATTTAGGAAATAATGCACCTTTCAGAATGATTTTTCAGGAGAAAGGGACTGAGGCTTCTCATTTCCTTTGTTCCAGATAGATTACCGGTAGCATGAACATCCCCTTCAAATGAAATCTCCTTCCAGCACAACCAAACTACCTCCTGATGTAAGGGGAAAAATTCTGTTTTTTCGTAGAATAGAGGGTACATAGAAATCTAACCATCCTCATTACAGACTGAACTTTACCAACGAGATATTTGAGAGTCTCCTCCAAGGTTTCTCATGGCTACATAGCTCTGCACGGGGGACTTATATTTGAAGCAATTACATTTGCAGAGTGAGTGGTTCTCACAGGCAGGCTGTGTCCCCTGGAGCCGTTTCTGTGATCTATAGCTCAGAATTCAAGTCCTAGATGGGGATTTGTATTAGCGCAAAGCACTGGCAGCTACATCATGTTGCAGCCTTAAACTCTCTGCCAGGGTTTTTCAGCATGGCCAACTAATAGAACGCTGAGATTTTTCTGCTGGAAACACAGACCTCTGTGGAAACTCCCCATAAGTTCCCTGTTGTGTGATATATATGATTTTGCTTGCGTTAAGCGCCTTTCACAGGCCTTAGCAGACCCCCAGTGTCTCCTGAGTGTTGGTGTAAAGCAGAACCCAGCAGCCTGACTTGATGACAGAGGAAAACTGATTTATTGGTGAATGTTTCAGTGGCATCAATCCAGAACCTTCCTTTAGTTACTTTAAATATAGTTCTCAAAATGGATGAGTAGGAAGAGCATGGGACTGTACTGGGAGAGAGGGAAAAATTATTAGGATTTTGGACAAAATTGTATTTGATATCACATGAAGTGCAAGCTTATTTGTAGCTGCTGCCCTGTTAAGGCATCCTCTGTGCTACTGAAGATTAAAAGAGAAGGCAGATAATTTGCTTCAGCTTCCCAGTGAGCAAGGAGTCACCAAGTGGCCCTGGAGAGACTTGCTCCTTGATACTGGGATGACTAAATGATCATCACCATCCTTCCTATGACCGTTGCAAGGTTCAAGCAACAGAGTAGCTGGGCTGTGCAGAAAACCATTTACATTCAGTCCTAAATACCACAAATCACTGTAATGGGAGAAGCCCCAGTGGAAAGACAGCTGTCAAATTGCATAAACTGGACAGAAGTCCAGGGTTTTCCTTTGTTCCCCATGTTCTTTGTCCTGACGCTCCTCAGATGGGCATTTTTAATGCTACCTTTGCAATCTGGGGCATGCCTCAGACAGAAGACGGGCACTTCTCAATTTGCAGTTTCTCAGTGAAATACTACAAGGGAAGCAGTGCGGTTTTGTCTGACTGCAGCTAAATAGCTAATGCCAGTCTCCAACCTCCTGCAGGCAGTGAGTGAGCCGGGACAGGCCCTGTGGCAGGGAAGAGGTGGCTCTGCCAGGCACTGCCAGCTGTTTGGGCCCCGCTCTCTGTTCCCGTTGGCTCTGCATGGGGGCTTTCCTCATCTGACATCCCTTGCTTTGGGAGCTAGCCCACCAAGGGCCAGGATTTTCCAATGTGGGACAAGAAATCTAGGAAATTACTGATATTCTTAAAATAAGAAACAAGCAAAAGGAGACACAAGTCGGCACATGTTGTGGAAAAATATGCCATTAATTTTAGAGAGGGCAGTTAGTTAGAACTGAACTTTTCAGACTTAACTGAAAAGTAAAATTGCTGACGAGAGAATTGACTCTGTTCTATCTCAAACCAGGACAGCACATTACGCAGAATGTGCCTTCAGGCGTCGCATCTTAGCCAGAAGCAATATGGGGAGCGAGGGAGGGAGGGAAGGAGGGAGAGAGGGTATTACCTAGAAAAGCTGGTGGTCCCCCAGCCTGTACATGTCTAGCTGTCGCAGCTCTGCTAAATACTTATTTCCTGTATCAGCCTCTGAGTCTGCCTTGCCATCTGCTCAATAAACTGCAGGGTTTAACGGCTTTGCCACTGCGCCAGCCTTCACACTGTGACTTTTAACATCTAATGGCTCAAGGAAGGTGCCACCTCCCTGTAAATCTAGTAGTGCGCTATGAGGCTTCTGTCCTGCTAATAGATTTGGGGACAAAGTCCTTTGCATTGGTTTTCAGGTATCCAGGTAGTGACTTTGCTGTCGCTTGCACTTAGGGCCCATGTCCCTCCTCACGAAGGACCTTCTCAGACAGTAAGCGCTGAAGCCATCTTCCAAACGTACTCCTGGCTGCTGAGCCTCCCTGGCAAGAGTTATTTGTGACCATTTTACTTATCTAAAGGACAGGCCATCACCACCTAAACACTGAGAAGAGCCCTAGGGAACAGCTGTTGACTTAAACTAGAATTACTGTTTGAAGTACAAGTTATGGATCAATAGCTTGCTATTACCTTGCTAAGTCATCACTGGGCTTACTTCCTTAATTAAAAAAAAAATTAACTAGAATGCTAAACACCTCGTATTGGTGCTCTGTTTAGGGCAGAGCAAGCCCAGCTCTCCAGTTCATTAACTAACCTCAGCAGTACCACCTAGGATTACTGAACATGCCTGCTCAGGGCTTAAAGGAGGGAAGATTTAGTGCCTTGAATGTCCCAGGAAACTCAGGATTATCCCCGGAGCAAAGATATTTCCTGGGAATAATTAATAATTGAAGAACAAAGCAATGTACAGCTTCAGCACCAAAGTATCTACCAGTCTCAAGCAACTCTGGTTCCAAAGCAAAGCCAGACCATATTTTCAGCCTCTGAATCATGCTACAAATAGAGCAGGGAGACAGGACAGTTAAGAGCCTATTCTGCATGGTATAATGTGTCCAGCTGCCTTCAGAGTATGTCAGCAGATCTCAGTTCTTCCCCAAATATACTACAGTCATGCAGGACTGGACCCTGTATAGGAGGGTCTAACTTGACTCATTCCCATGATTCCCAAGAGCTTTGCTCTTACGGTGGGAGAACACTGTCCTTTGTGGGGACTATTTGTGTGTTGAGGAAACAGCTGTGCCTTGCTCAGGCTGCATAGTTCCTCGATGGCAGCAGGCAGCCTCCTCAGCTGGTGGGTTGCTGCCAGGGATGTAGATGCTGGGGAAAAGAAAGAGATTCTTTCATAGAAAATTGCTTTACAGATTGCTTTGGGCAATTGCCCAGATGGCTTTACAGAGCCCTCCTCCCCAAAAGGTATGAGTGAGGAATGGGATTTTAGAAGAGGAGAGGCTACTGTGGGGAGAGAAAGGAGAGAGGTGCAGTCTTGTGTACACCAATTCCAAAACAGGGAGGCTGTATTTGTCCCTCTTGTGACTCTACTGACATTTCTGCAGTTAACTGTCACAGTCCCATGATGTGTAAGGCTCCTCAAAAAACTGCTGAGCACTTTTCTTCCATCCCTCCAGCCATCAGAAAGAGTTTAGTTTTCCTTATAAAGGGAAATTGTGAAGCGCACACAATGATGCTTATCACTTCATCCTTTCTAGCTGTGGGAGAAAGTTTAAATAGGAAGGCTCAGGTTTTCAGAGCGTCTGACAAGGTGTTGGTTTTCACTACCTTGTCATCACAACAGGAAGTGTTTGTTCATATATCTGGGAGACGCATGATTCTGTTAGCATAACTTTGCAAGCTACTGTATAAGGAGGTGTCTATTTACATAGCCTTTAATGGAAGAGTTAAATAAAACTGCATTTTCCTGTATTTATCACAAGGTAAGAGCACTGGCATGGCCTGTTAGTGCCAATACACAGTAACTTCCCAAAATGACCACGTTAATACTGTATTTCTGAGCCACTAAATCATCTCAGCATAACTGCCAACAGGAGTAAGACCAGAGGATACTCTTGCGGCCGCAGACATTGCCCCATGAACCCAGAGGGGATGGCAGGAGAGATTTACAGCTTCAAATTATCCAGCCCAGCTCTGTGGTCTGCAATACAAGACCAAGATAGTCTATTCACAAGGTTAATTTTTCTTCACATCCATTAATAGCAATTTGCACTGACATAAAGGAAAACCACATTGGTTTCTTCGACTGCAAGCAGGAATCCTATGCTGACCATTCTAATTCCAGTCTCCAGTTTCAGTGAAATTTTGGAATAAAATATATTAATCATAGAACATAAACAGGATTTTAAATATTCTTTTCATTTTAAAACATTCTGTGTTTGTATTGGCTAATAGTTCTGGCAATGGAAATATGTTACCTTTGGACGTGACGTGATTCAGTCCTTCAGAAGCAGGTACTGCTTAAAAGCCATGAGCTAAATGCTTGTGAGCTTCGTGGCTGATTGATCCTGAATTCTGGTCTGTACTACCTAGTTCTAGTTGTATAAAAGCCAGAGCTGCAGAAAGTAGGCAAAATTACTAAATTCATAATTGCATATTAAATCCATTACTTGCATACATCTGCACACATGCATGTGTGCACATACACACATACACAGATGTAAAACCTAAATAAGTTTTACTTCACAGTTGAAGCAGGCTACAGACGTGGGCACAAGTGTGTCCTAGGCTTGGTTACCCTCCACTAGACTCTTTCCAATTAGTCTATACCTCTCTCATCTTACGGTGAAGGGAAACTGGACACAATATTGCAAATATGGCCCAAACAGAGGGAAATAATCACGTCCCTCAACCTGATGTCCATCCTTATGCTAAGGGAACCAAGTGAGCAATGAGCCTTCCTCACCGTTTACTTATGGTGAAGTTGTTGCCCACCAGACTCCCAAAATACTTCTGCAGAGCTGCTCCCAGCCAGCTGGGTCCCTGCCTGCAGTGATGCATGGGAGTTTTAGGGATTCTTTTGTTCCAGGACTTGTCATTTGTTTTTGTTGACCCTCCTCCACCTTGTCAAGGTCCCTCTGAATGACAGTACTGTCCTCCAGCACATCAGCTTGGTGTCACCCATGAAGTTGATGAATGTGTAGTCTGTCCTGTTATCCAGATCACTGAAGAAGACGCTAAGCAGTAGAAAGCAGCCTGACAGTGATATCAGCCTACACCCTCAGCACCTTTGGATGCAGCCCACCTAGTCCCACCTTCTTCATTTAAATGGTCCATAACTGAATCTCCCAGGATGCTGAGGGAGTGAAGCATTTCTCTGACTCTGCCGCTAGGTTAGGGATTTGGGAGGTAGAGAGCAGACCCTGCCAGTAAAAGACCAAGGCAAAGAAGGCATAGAGTAACCAGTCTTTTCCGTGCCCTGTGTCACTAAGTTGCCCACCTCATTCAGCAGCAGGCCAACAGCTTTCTTCAACTCTCTTTGCTGCTAAGAAGGACAGAAGTCCCTCCTACTGACCTTCACATCTCTCACTTGTTTCAACTCCAGGTGAGCTTTGGCTTTCCTAACTCCATCCCTGCACGCCCAGGTCCTGCTCCTGTAATCTTGCTTGAGAGCCTGTCCCTTTCCACTTCCCACACACTCCCTTTTTGCATTTAAGTTAACCGGGAGCTCCCTGCTCAGCAAGCTGGGCTCTTTCCACACCTGCTCATTTTCTTGTGCAACAGGAAGTCCTTGTGTTCTTGTGCCTTCTCCATGAAAATCAGTCAGGTCTCCTGGGCTCCTTTCCCCTTCATGACAGCTTCATGCAGGATCCTGCCTACCAGTTGCCTGAACGAGTCAACATCTGCTCTCCTGAAGCCCATGGTCTCTAGTCTGCTGCTTGCCTTCCTTACTGCTCTGACCCCTAAAATCCACTGTCTTCTGGTCACTGCTGCTGATCTTCTGGTCACATTTTCAACCAGTTCTGACTTTATTTTAGGAACAGGGCAGTCGCTTACTAATCTGCAGTAATGCAATCACTTGTAATGTTGTGACTGCAGTGGGGTGTGTAATTAAGGACAGTGTAGCACGCCCTGTTCCTGGAGGGGCAGTAAAACTAGGATTTCAGAGCAGTTTAGATTCTGCTTTGAACTTTCCGGCTCTGCCTGGTCTCTGATAAAATCATATCCTTCTTAAGACAGGTAAATAGACTGAAGCCTTTAAAGCAGCTCACTGTTTATAGGTATGGGGGCTTTTCCAGGACATATGTCCTGGCGGCAGGTAAAAGTACACCTAAAAGTCTGGCTATGGTAGATGCCAAGACAGTTTACTCCATATTTAAATGATTGCCTATTCTCTTGACTATCAGATTTTACTCCCTCAGGAAAAACATCCTGACATCTCTGGGGATGGCTCACAGATGTTGGTCCTCGGCAGCAGTCAAAGTAGGAGGCTGCATTGACACAAGCATAGAGAACAACAGGGAAAGTACTAGAATGGCACTGAACAGATTGGCAGCAGATCCTGGCTTTGCACGCAACATGTGGCTTCACTTATTTCAAGAAAAGCAGAAATAGCAAAGGTCCTGCTAAGGGCAGGAAAACTTGTTAGGAGCTACAGCTGAAACCTAAACCCAGAGCTGTACATACTCAAGGGAACACAGAGAAAGGTTCCCACCATGTCCCACAGCTCTGGCAGACAGAACCAAGGGCAGTGCAGGGACTCACTCTTGCATCCATCAGACTAACTCAAGAACTGTCTCTGCAGAGACAGCACCAAGGGCAGTGCAGGGACTCACTCTTGCATCCATCAGGCTAACTCAAGAACTGTCTCTGCTGAGACAGCAAAATTACACAGATGTGAAAGAAGAATAATCAAGAGACCGAAGATCTGATGCTGGAAATACTCCAGTACCTCTAAAACATTTATCATGTGTTAGGAAGCTCGATGACTGGACAAGCGATAAAAAAGGTCTTGCTGACGGAGGCTGTCTGCAGCAAGGCTCCCTCCATGCTAACATCTGCGCTTCTGGCAGAGCCAAGTGAAGATGAGGCTAATGCAAGACATCTTGATATCATATGTCATGGCAAATTCACTGATGCCTGCAAGACGTCCATACAAATCAGAGGTCAGTGTGTGCTGTTTGTTTTTGAAACCAAGTTCATAGCAACAAAGAGTTCCCAAGTTTCACTGAAGTTTACTTGGAGATTTTGAGCTCCTTGGAAATCAAGACTCCAGTACGTGTGGAAGTCCAAGGAGAAAAACAGAGGAAAATATACCATCCCATAGAGAGGGAAGCTTCTGAGGTTTGTTCATCCCTGGTAAAGCTGAGCAGAGGAATCATACAGATAAAGAGAAAACAAAAAGATCAGAGATAAAGATGGAGGTGACTTATTATGTCTCTCGTTCCCTTGTAAGGCAAAAATAAAAAGGCACATGATGGAACTGAAAGATGATACTTTTAAATGAGAAAAAGTATGTATTTTTGTACAAAAGATGTGCTCATTTTGTGTAAGTGAAGGCTGAGGGCACTGGCAGGAGCTCAGCCAGCAACAAAGATAATTAACAGAATAAGAACCAGATGTAAATCCGTGCAGTAAAGTCATGAACTGATACAGACAGCTGGAAATAATATCTGAAAGGGGTAAACTGCCCTTGTTCAAGGAGTTTATATATCAGTTTTCTAAACTATTCCACTGCTGAATAAATCATTCCAGAAATATGAATGTACAATGACGATGAAGATGATAAATTATCAAGTGTTAATACACTTCAGGGTAGTAACTGCAAGGCTGGAGAGGACAGCACTGTTTCCCTTCTCTTTCACCTTCTAGACTTCTGCTCCAGAGTAGCCTCACATTTTATTGGGACATGTTTGATGGGAGGACAACTTCACATTTGTTTCAAAGACATAAATGCAAGATGGCTTGCCTGTCTAAATTAAAACATAAATCAGTGTTCATGCTGCAAAGCATGTGAACAGAGTAAATCCCACCCTACCTAAGTTGTGCTCAGTTAAACATGCCTATGTAATATTACATGTCCCTTAAAGCATCTAGGGTGGCAGCTTTATAAACCAAGACAACTGACGATCTGGCTCGTGTTTCTGTTCTGCCAGACCAAAATCCTGTGCAATTTGGAGGTGGCCACTCTCCTAGGAAGGGCACTGCACAGGGCTAATGGAGTTGTCGTTAACTCATCCTGTCCTTTGCAGGGCAAGCGGATCGTCAGTGAGAAACGCACCGAGTGCTTCCCTGGCCCCGGCAGGGTGCCAGACCTGATTGAAGAAGAGACAGACCATTTGGTGGCTTTCCGCCAGGGTAGGAGGATGCAGATTGCCATCACCATGGATAACAAGGAAAAAGTAAGTGCATTGCGAATGACTGGATGCAACGTATCAGTGGGATCCACTAGTTCTGCTGGCATGAGAAGGGCCATGGGGACAGATTAGGAGTTAGCCCAGCAACAGGACATCGGGAGAGACTATATATTAATAGTGTGGAGCTGATCGCCATAAAACTCTGGCTTCCATCACTGTGAAAGAGGAAAGGCTACAATCCTTTCTCTTCTCTGTGATCCTAGCTAGAGCTAGCAGGCTCTTAAACATACTGGGTCCATAAGATGCTGTTTTGGAAGGATCAATGAAAGCACTGCCAGATATAGGGCATGAATCTCACCTCCTGTCTTTTACCAACTTCTTTTTGGTGCCATACAGCAGATTGAGTCAGGAGTACCATCCTCTTGACACACTGCATGACTTAACAGAGCTGGGCAATATCTGCTTCTAAACCCAAGTCCTGCTGTGCCTGGCCATAACCTACTGGGTGAGTTGGCTGAACTTTGTTAATCTTTGAAACATATTTCAAATACTTCTTTGCAAATACCTTCCTCTTTACACACACGGAGGCATGTGATATTTTCCTATTTGAGAGTTTGCACAGATAAGTAAGAATGCCTGCAGCAAACAGGGTCAGCAAAGACTATGAAGGAAAACAACACTTCGTGTAGCTGCCAAACACACCCAGGAAGGCTGGGAGACCTGTGCAGAACCCTCTCTGGGACAGGAGCCAACCATCTGCTGACTGCCCACGTTCATCTTCAGCTACTCCTCCTCCCCAGAGTTCACCTAGGCTCTGAAAGCCCATGCGCTGCTTTTGAATGGCTACCAAGCAGTTTGTTGAATGCCATAAACCTCATATAGGCTGCCTGATTGAGCAACTATCCATTTGCCAAAGGTTCATGTGGCAGATGTTGCCTGTTTCAGTCTAGGCATCACGAACACACCTAGACATATGGTGGGATGAGAGTGACCTGACCGTGCCTGTGCTGTAGCTGTCCTTGAGGCTGTCAGTATAATTCTGTCATGTGCAGGGCAAGTCTCTCCACTTCTGCTCTTGCTGGGCTTGTTTAAATACTTGTCTCTGAGGTCATCAAGGCTGGGACTGTGCTAGGAGAGAGCAGGAATGCGAACAACTCTGTGCTGCTCCTCCTCAGATACCAAAGTTCGTTTAGTCTTCTGTTTTTGTTTTTTTTTTTTTCCTTAATCCAAACCCAGTCGCTCGGTTGGCAGAGGGTCGGACTGAAGCTCAGGCAGCCTTCTAGCAGCAGCAGGCTGCGAGGGAGGCCTGCTAGGTGCTGGGCAAGGGCCTGCTGGTGCTGATGTCCACAGCGAGAAGGATTGTGCAGAGCCATTTGGTGCCTTCATGCCGTGGCTGAACAAGAGGAGGATCTCCGTCAGGAGCACAGGAAAGCCACAGAGGCTTCATATAACTCTAGCTATCAAATAACACTACCGAGGAGCAGTATGTGCCCTCAGCATTACTTAAGACTGGAAAGAAAGATTAGTTTTGCTTGATCACCTGGTCTTCTGGCTGGACAGATAGCCTGGCTCAACAGCAGTCTTGGACTAACGTTGCTGGCAAGACCCATTTAGTGATAGCATCACGCATCTTGCTGGCACAGAAAAATTGTCCCCTGTTTTCTGTCACTGAGCTTTGAGGCATACCTCCCCCAACCTCTTGGAAGCTCAGAGCGAGCAGAATGGGAGCTTGCTGCTCCCTGGAAGGCAGGGTGCTTTCGGGACCACGTGCTCGCCCAGCCTGTGCAGGGGTTGCCACAGAGCACACCTCTCATGGCTGGGAAATGGAGGGGCCAGAAAAGCACGTTAATGAGCTTATTTTAAAAAAGGGCTTTCATGGGAGCATTTGTTGTTGTTCTTTGGATTCCTCTTATAATTTTGAAAAAGATATAAAAGTGTTTGAAACTCTAGTTTCCAATACCTGTTACCAGCTGGATATGTTTCAGAGTCCAGCTGAGCTCAGGAGATTTCCTTGTTCCTGGTGATTTCACTAGACTGATTAGGTCCTGTTCATCTCTAGTTAGTGGTGATATCTTCATATTACTCTTTTAATTGTGTAACTTCGGGCAACAGCTACAACAGCCAGGACAAAATCCAGCTTTCAGCATGCAGGCATCTAAAACATGACTCAAAGGATGGGGCTGTAAGAGGGTTAAATGGTTGGATTTCTTGGTCACCTCTGCAAGCTACTTTCTTCCATCCACACTTGGTCAGCCTTTTCCCAGACTCAGTGACAGAAGCAGATGGGGCCTGAAGTGACAGGTCACGTTGGCATCTCACACATCGTGCCAGCTCAGGCTGGTTGAGTCAAGGGAGATTTGGTCTGGCCCACCCTGTCGTTTCAGCTGTTCCTAAGCTGCGTTAAGGATTAGTGTTTTAAACAAGTGCTTCTTTTTACTGGTAGTGATAGTGCTTGAAAAATTGAAACCAGGCAAGTCTGTCTCACGTGTTGTGCCTCGGAGCAGTTCTCCAAGAGGCACTGGAAGACTGCAGTGCAGAGAGAAGATCAGAGTTAGTAATACCAAAATGTATAAAATGCCGTAGTAAATAATTTTAGCCTGCAGAACTCAGTGTGTGTCACAGGGGTGTTGAATACAGCAACTCATTTTGGAAATGGAGGCCGAATCCCACCAGCACTGTTGGAGTCACAGCATCCACAAACCCTGGCAGCCCTGGGCTTCAGTTCTCCCCATGTAAACAGGGTTATAGCATGCCTCTGCCATCCTAGCCGTGGTGCCACAAGTGTGGGAGCAACGCTGAGTGGCTCGGCGCTGCGTCACTTCAGCAAAGCTGCTAAACACGGAACCAGCTGGTAAACAGGGAAACCTGCCCTGGTGGGCTCTGCATCCCCAAGCCACCCCAGCACCGCAGACGAGCTGGGACCTGCCCAGTGAGGGCCAGGCACAGGCAGGAGTGTTAGTGCAGCAGTGTTTGCACTAACCAAGTGTTTGCAGCAGCAGCCAGCAGCACCGCGTCAGGGAAGGAGCAGAAGACCAGGGAAGCCTGCAGTCACCCCTCCCCTCCTATACTCACCACCCCCCAGGTTAGGGGCCTCCTCCACCAAGAACAGCATCTTTCTCCTTGACAGGCTTTTTCTTGCCTGAATTTTAATCATTTTTTTTAAAGTCCATCTACACTTTACCCCCACAACATCTCCAACCAGGAGCTGCAATGTTAAGCGACATGCTGTGTTGAAACATGCATTCCTTCTTTTTCTTCAAACTTCTTACCTGATAACTCCACTTGATGTTTCTGCGTCAGAGGAAGCAGTGCACAGATCATCCCCTGTTCACTTTCCCAAAGCAGAAACGATTTTATTGACCCGTTTCACATCCCCCTTCAGCATCTCTTCTGCAGGCTTAAGAGACTGACCCTATTGAGACGTGTCTGGTGAGGAAGTAGTTCTATATTTTTGATTACTGTCATTGCCCTCTGTTGTGCCTTTGTTACTTTTACTGTAGTCTTTTAATACAAGAAGACCAGAACTGTACATGGTATTCAAGCTGCAGGCTCTTGTGGATGTACTCAGTGACATAACAATGTTTCTGGCTTGTTCTCTATTCTTCTCCTAACAACTTTGCATTTTCTTTGCTTTTTTCTAAATAATTGAGCTAACATTTTCAGAGAACTAGTCACAATAACACCAAAATTTCATTCCTGAGTGTTAATCATAGTTCAGGCTTCATTACTGTGTGTATGTATAAGAAGGGGCATTTTTCTCCATGTGAGTTATTTTGTAGTATTGATATTGAATTTCATCTGTAATTTTATGATGCAGGCATTCAATGTGAAGAGATCTTTTGCAGCTCTTTCCTGGCAAATTACATTCTTTGCCCTGGATGATTTAGTATCATCAGCAAACTGTCATCTCTCTATTCAGCTCCCTTTCCAGACCATTTATGAGCATGTTGAGCAGCGCATGTTCCAGTGGCACACCCTTGCTAATCTTCTACCATGGAAACGGGCATTTTCTTGCCACTTGTTGTTTTCTAGCCTTTAATTAGTTGATAATCCAAAAGAGAAACTTCATTTTCATCCCCAAACTGATAACTAAAAGGAGAGCCTGATGGGGTATCAGTGTTACGTCTGAGTGGCTGCATGTTAGGACCTGAGCTGAGACCCCAGCTGAAGCATTACCTTTCAGCCTCCCTTATTACCCCAGCACAGTCCATCCTTTGGGGTTTTTCGCCTCATGCCCCAGCTGGTTCCCTGCTCGTGCTGGGTTACTGGTGTCCTCTCCCCACAGAGGCCTGTGGTGCCTAGGAGAGAGGATCACATCCATCACTCACCCTTCGGTAACATCCCGTAGCCTGGCCACCATCAAATTTGCCTCCTCCTCTCTGCACTTGCCAAATTTATCCCATTAAAACCTTCAGTGGCCATCTTCATCATCCCACATTTTTATCTATTTTTATTCATGATGAAATTAAATTAAAAAAAAAAAAAAGAGACTTCCATTCTTGCTGCCCTTGGTGCTTCCAGCTAGCACCACGTTGTCAGTCCCAGGCCACATCGCAGCTGTGGCAGAGGCTGCCAAAGAGGAAATGCAAGGAAAAAAAGGCTGTTCTCGTGATCTTCTTTTCCGAAACAGCCCCAGTGCCTTATATTACCCTGCCATCTTGAAGCCTGTTTTTTTCTACCCAGTGAAAGACTCTCTCACTCTCTCTTAGCACCAGACCAGGCTGGGGAGACCACATTATCCTGTCTCCCTGCAGAAGGAATTAGCCTGGGCAACGTTGCTCTACTGATGCAACCTCCCGCCCTTCAGTGCTGCTGCTGGCTTGGATGTGCCACATCTGGGACCTTTCTTCCCACCTCTGCCTGGCTGCCCCTAAATCTGCAAGCAAGACTGGGGATAATGCCTAATGTTTAGCACCAATTTTCCTAAAAAGCCACTCCATGCTCTGGCAATGTTTCAGGATCATTAATGCATTAGAGCTGCAAGCTGGCAGCCCCGGACCAGCGGAGTACAATGGTTAATTAGCAGGTTACAAATCATCTTTTAAATGGACGGTTGATAGGGCTTCAGGGCTTTTAAATTGTCCTTTTATTAACAGAGTTTCCCAGGATGGTATATCAGAAATGACTGTTTGTAATCAAGAGAAACAAAAGCTGCTTTCAGGGACTCACAGAGAGGAGTCTGACCCCGGTGCTTGCATGGGAGAGGAACCAAACCTGTGGCAGGAGAAACACTTGCTTTTACATTGCAGATGGGAGGGGAAGATACGCAGGAAGGGTGGCTGGAAAGGCTTTAGCTCCCTTCAGGCAGCACAATTAGTAGGCATATTCTTCAAAAGGGTTCAAAAAAAATATCCTCTCATGTACTAGCTTCAAAAATCCTGCCCAGTGGGGGATCCGAGCACTGGAAAACCAGCCCTAAGCTCTTAGAAAAATCTCCTCCTGCAGAAGAAATGCTGGTTCTGGTGCCAACATGTGACTGGAGAAGTGGGTACCAAAAGTTTAATTTAACACATCTGTTGGTACTTATTTTTAAAACAAGAAGACAATGAAGTAGTTCAGAGACGTCAAAACTTTTTGTTTGAAGAACTGTTAGTATAAAACAATGCTTAACGTGGCTGCATAATGGCATCAGCATCGTCACCATTGCACATTAACATTAGCTGAGTATACGCGTCTTGGGAGGTCAGACAAACCCAGCAGCAGAAAGCATTTGGGATCCCAGGGCCGTATCCTGGTTAGGAGCAGGCTCTGCCCTTCCCTGTCCCAGACCCAGAGAAGTAGAGAAATCCTTGCATAAATCTCAGGATAAAGAAACTTAATCTTCTCTGTCTACTTTAGGTTTTTGCTCCCTCCTCACATCTCTTCCCCTGCTGTGCAGGAACAGTTAAACGATGAGATGATAATGTCATTGTCATATTTCATAATTTTGGGGGCGGAGAGGAAGAAGGAGGAGAAAAACATGTTTTGCTCTTCCCCATGGCCTGGGTGTGTCATAACAGGCTGACAGCAGCTCTGGGGCAGCATGGAGCGACTGCGAAAATCTGCTCCTGAGCCAGTGCAAAAGCAAAGCTTCCAACCTAGACGATTCTGTGTTTTCTTAACTGCACAGTTCAGACCTGCTTTCCTGGTAGGAGAGAACCAGATTTTTTTGGTCCTCTCTGTTTTCCACTGTGCCCTTTGAGAAGCAAAAATAGAAGCAGACTAAGGAAAAAGGCAGCCTGGCTTTGAGAGAGGCGTGTAAAAGGATGGAGAGTTGTACAGTGTCCCTGTGACAGAGCAATTTCTGGTGTGTGCCGAAGAGCTGGTGCCCAAAACAGGACAGGCTCTGGATTGCAGGTCTCCATCCACGCAGGAGCTACGTCTTTTCCCATGTCTCGCGGGCCGCAGCACTGTCCCTCATCCGGGCCATCCCAGCACATTCCCTGGGTGCAGGCTCGCTCTTCGCTTGGCAGAGGCAGGGCTGAAGTCAAGCTGTGCTGGGCTGCGGACAGGCAGAGGCACACTGCTCCCCCCGCAGCTTACGCACACCCTGGCTCAGTGCTCCGGCTGAGCGGATGCTCTGGCTTTCCGGTTCCTGTCTTCAGGGACACAATTAAGCATTGTAAAGGATCCAGACTGAATCATTCTTTACATGAGCTTGCAGGAGAAATATGCAGACGCAGATGAAACAATAAGCACACCCATGCAGCTCCCTGCCTCAGTTTCCCCATCAGTTATGAGCTGTCTGGCATTTCCGAGGCAATCAGTGCTCCTTCTCTCCCATCTGTCCTCCCACATAAGGTTTTCCCTGGGACAAAGGGGGTCCAGCTCTTCTGCAGCAGCTGTACTCTTTCTAAAATGGTGTTTCTTTTACAGCTGCTTTAAAGGCTAACATCCCTCTGCACCTTGCTCCCCAGTCAGCCTCCTCAAATAAGCAAAGTTCCCAGGTTTCTGCTAATTTAATCTCTCTATAAATGCAAGGTCTCAGTTTGGGGCTGCAGGGACCCATTAGATCCCAGATTCGTCAAATGGGGCTGCACAAACAGTTGACTTCGAGCCTGGAGGGAGCATTTTTGGTTACGTAAGTTTTCACAGCACCCTTTCCAAATAAATACCCACTATCGTCTTTCACCGTACCCTGGCCCCTTTTGCAACAGGCCAGGATATGGTGGGGGGTGGCTTCTCTGAGCACAGGCCCCTCTGCATTTTTTCCCAAATCTTTGCTGAGAAATTGTAGGACAATATAGCTACCTCCTTCCTCATTATTTCCAAGGGTCTATTTACACAAGCTTCCACCTGTACTGGTGCTACACCAGCTTCACACCAGTCAGACCAGTGAAGCTGTTGTGCTCTAAGTGCCATGTCCGTGAGCACTGCCTGTATGGTCACACTTCCCGCCTGCCTCAGATTTAGCACATGCGGACAGTCCCCAAAAAGACTGTCCCCAAAAAGACTGTCCCCAGCTCGCTCCCTGCACCATCCCACCGGGTACATGGGAGCAGGCTGGAGCGGGGTGAGTTGCCTCAGGAGGCTGGGCAGAGCCAGCAGGTGTCGACTGGCATCCCAAGTTTCACGCTTGTAATGCTGGGCTAAACCTGGGGCTGGCAAATGCCTGGAATGAAAGTCCTGTTTCCAGCCTGGGTTGGACCTCACCACACTGACACTTTCTCGAACGGCTGACCTGGCAGTTTGTGCTGCGACTTTCCTCTTTGTATTTCAGTTTTGCTTGGCGGTGCAAAACAGCAGTGTGATAATCTCTGCCCCACACACTCCCCAGCCCTGTAGCGGTTCAGCAGGGAGGGGAATTTGGGGGTGCCTCAGCTGGGCTGCAGCACACCGGGGCCTCACCGCTCGCGACAGCATTTGTGCGAGGCAGCCCCAGGGCTGCCATGTAGGGTTAGAAAACAGGGGGGAGGCAGCCGTGATAAATGCTGTGCCACTTGGCAGCCGCCGTGCTGCAAATCACGTGCTATGGGTGGGAGTGGGACAAGTGGCCCAGCTCTGAGCAAGCACCAACCCCTACCCTGAGGGGCTCAGCAGCATGGAGGGCAGGCTGGTACCCTGCCCACATCTGCCTGGCACGTGCAACGGCACACAGCTCTCCTGATAGCACCCTGATAATGCTATCTAACCAGGGCAGAAAGCCTTTCTTAAAAGATATTTATGCTCTGCAGACTATTTTGCTAAGACCCACTGTCATCCCGCCCTGGCCTCGGACATGGCTGCGTCTGTATCATCAGTCCCACGGAGGGGCCGTGGCATGCCTCATGTTTAGTGTCTGTAGTTCATTAAGTCAGAGGGGTTAATTTTCACTTCCTGCCAGGCAGGGGGATACCAACGCTAGAGCAGAGCTTGCCAATCTGGTGGCAGCATGGCTAAACCCAATGGAAGCAGGGATGATCCCAGTAGAAGGACACTGTGTTTGATGGACAAAAATCACTCCCAGCTTTACCATGCTGGCTTTTAGCTGCGTCTTAGATGGGCTCCCAGCTCTCCTACAGGTGAAATGTGAGCTGAGTCTTTGGCCCAAATCTGAAAAGGTACCTGAAACTTGGTCTGCCTTGGGAAGAAATGGGACCATACAGGACACCTCTCTGCCTCTAGCTTGGGAGGAGGACACAGGACACCTGCGGGAACACATCCCTTTTTCTTGCTTTTCTCATACATCCCTTACTTTCTGACTTCTTTTTTTTTTTTCACATCAGTTTGATTCAGGGTCCCATAAACCAGTCTTTCCTCTTTTGCTGACCTTTTCAGGGCAGTTCTTACATGTCCTCATGGGGACAGGGTCAAGCACTGACTCCCCTGCCAGGAGTCCTTGCTTAATCCTCGCAATAATTCCTGTGTCTGTGCTCTTGCAGGCAGAGGAGAGGAGAACAGCAGAGAAGAGGAGATCAGACAGTGACAGGGGCCCAGAAAATGAGCACAGCCGGAAGGTGAGTTTGGCGCCATGTCCCTTTGGGGGGGACTCTTGTCTTGGAAGAGGAAACCAGTAGGATGTGCCTCCCCACCAGTAGGAGCTGCACAGTCCTAAAGGAAGCAGCGATGTGCTCTGATGTGATCCCACTGTTCATCCCTCTTGTCATCCAAAGCTTTGCTGGGCAGCTAACACACCTGAAGCACAGCAGAAAAGGGGTGGCAGGGGACCTGCCCTTCACACCTTGTCGTGGCCGCTGAAGTCCCTAGCACAGCAGCAGGGGTGTTACGAAGGGTGACGTGCTCATCCCATGCTGCAGCACAGCCCTAGCTGCTTTCTCTCCCAAAAACACTTGTGGGTTGAAAGGCTCAGGCCATATTAGCTACAGTTCCTCACTTCAGCAGGAGCTGAGTAGGATGGAGGTAAATTAAAGCACAGGCCTTCCCACTGACTGTTTAATGCAAACCCTGGAGGACATGCTGGCTCCCCCGAGCCTGCAGATGCTGTTAATTAGTGGAGCACAAATTGAATAGCCCCACCTCAACATGATTCATTAGGAGGACACAGATGGGCTCTTAAGCATTAATTCCAGCTGAGCCCCTCAGAGCAGAAAAGGGGAGCACGATAGCCTCGTGGTCCAGCTCACCACAGCTATGCTCCAACTGAGGTGAGCCCCTGGTGAGGGACCAGCCCTCCCCTGCTCTGTGGGCCCTACAGCCACCTCTGCATTTACTGACGAGAGAGCAGGGCCACCAGCCTCGCTCTTTCCCTCCCTTTTGGCTTCCCCTTTGCTAAGGGCCAAGGTAGTGGCGCAGGGCACTTCCCTTCCCCTCCAGCTCCGGAGGCTGGGCCCTGCTCTCGCTAGCTGTGCGCTGCTCAGCTCTTGCAGGCTTCTCCTCTATGGGTGCATCAGGATCCATCGTGGCAGGACCTGCTCTGCCTTGCCCTGCCATGGGGCTGGAAGCTGTGGGGAGCATCTCCAGGCCTGTGCCCCAGCCCAGGGACCAGTGCTTGCCCTCGCTTTCTGCTGGTGCGCCTTGCCTTTCTGCGGACCTCATCTCTCCCTTCTTGGGGATGTAGTCTCAAGTTCCCCAGCTCCTGCCAGCTAAGGAATGGAGGAGCAATTACTGCCACCCCATCTCCAGCCCACGCAGGTGGGTCTCCTTGGAAACAGGGCTTTCAGTCACTCCTTCCCTGCTGCTCTGCTTTTAACAGCAGTGCAATGCTGAGGAGTTAATTCCTGTTTGGGGAAGGGGTGAGGGTGGCTGGCATGGAAGGACACGTGTATGAAGTGATGAATTACCCGCTGGTAATTAGCACCCCAGGACTCAGCTCTGCACTAAGCTATTTGCTATGCAGTGTTGCTTGACAACACACCATGGCCAGTTGGCTCCTGTTTCCACCATGTCCATTAACCTGGCAGCTGGGTTACCCACCTCTCCCTCTTCACATGCTCCATCAGCTCTGAACTATCTTTTCATTAAGCTTTGAATTTTTGAATAGTGGCAGCCCTTAATTAGTCTATCATGAGGAGGAGTGATATACTAAGAGGCTGAAGGCAATGAGGGCGAAGAGCCCCTTCTCTCCAGGGGTGCTGCTCTTGACACTTGCCCTGTGACTGTGGGCTCCTCTGGATGTCTGGTGGCCACAGAAGGCTGTCTTCGTTCTTGACCCTGTCGGTGTGAAGGATTTCATAGGCATAACTTTGATTTAAGTGTCCCAAAGTCCTCAGGTGGGGGGATTTAGCAGCCTGGTGCATCTTCTATGAGAGTTTGACCTTTCAAACTCTGCTGGGAGATGTTGCAAGCATTCCAGGAACTAACTATATGCCATAAGTAAACCTTAGCAAACTGCCTCTTCCAGGAAAAATTGAGAACGTTTGGTTTTAAAACCTTCAGGTGAGCAGGAACACAACAGGTGAAAGCCACTCTCTAATTTATGCCTGCAGTTAAAGTGACTGCAAGTAAAATTGGGCAAATTAATCTTGTGGCCATTTGCACACAGCATTACAGGGGCATTACAAAAGTTTGTAATCAGGTACCGAATATGTAGAATGAAAAACTACATCTTATGGCAGCTGCTTCACAGATCAGGAGGTTAGATATCACTACAAGAACCAAAGAAACATTGCAGTTTAGGTTAGAGAAACAGCAGTGAAGCCCCATCTCATTAAGGCAAGAGATGGCAAAAATCCAGATGGCAAAATCCAGGGATTTAGGTGGAAGCAATTTTAATCCTTTGAAATGTAATTCTCTTCACGTTGTCTGGATGAAGTGGAACAACTTTTCAGAAATACATTGCCACAAATTATGGTTACCATTGCTGAATATCCCTGGGAGGAGATGGTTGCTCGTTCTGATTTGGCTATGGATTTACGGTGTGGCTCCAAGCGAGCCGTGTAACATCTTCCTGCCTGTTTCCCACTCTGTAAAGTCACCCAGCCCTGGGACCAGTGCACTTAGCCTATGGGTAAAGCAGAGCCCTTCTGTGCACACGTCACTTCAGAGAGAGAAGCTAACCTTGCTCCAAGTTGTTTTCAACTGCTACTGAGCATTTCTGGTGGTGACAGTACAAAGCACACCGAATGCAGCTGTTTCAGACATTTTTATTAACAACAAGCTCCTTTGTCTCCACTAGGATGGTGGGAAGTCAGTCCAGAAGGGCCCTGGAGACCTGAGTTTCCCCATGACTGGACGGGAACGCTCGGAGTACATTCGCTGGAAGAGGGAGCGAGATCAGATTGACCTGGAACGACTGGCACGTCACAAGAACGCGAAGGGCGAGTGGCGGCGGGCTTGGGATGTGGAGAAGTCAGAGCACATGTAGGTCCTCCGCAGTCCTGGGATGGTTTATCTGCAGCAGGCCATCTGAAGCCAGTGATGAGATCTTGTGCAGATGTTTATTGCTGATCAAATCCCATGCTGTCGTGCCTCTCCCTGACCAAATCCACATTGCTGTCTCTTTCTCCTCCTGACCATGTCTATCAGTGGGACCAGATATCAGAGTGATTCTCATATTTCCTTTCTGACATGAGGTCTCCTACTCAGATAGGACATACTGTGTGCTGACAAAGATTCCCTGCCTTCGGCCCCACCAGGACATGGACTGTGGGAGGGAGAGGATTGTGAATCACTTCTCAGTCTCCATCTGGAGGGTCCTCTCCGTCTCCACATGGACAAATCCAATGGCAGGAGGGTGCAGCTGCTCTTCTAGAAACAGGGATGGACAAACTCGTGTTGCTAGTCCACAGGTTTTCTCATTGCCCTGCTTGTTTCTCAATCACAGGACAGGCCAACATGCCTAAATCTTCCACACCTCAAACTCAGCCTCTTCAGGCACTATGGTGTGAGGGGGTCACTTCAAAGGGCCATCTATGGGGGAAATGCTGGGGACAGCGATGTGGGAGAGCTCTTAATGGGGTCTGACACTTCTCTGCTTTAAACACTGTCCCTCTGACTGTGCTTGTTCAGCTGGGCCACACCAGTTAGAAAGCCTTGGAGGATGACATAGCACCTGCAGCAGGATAAGGGTTTGGTAGGGTGCGGTGTTAGGGGATGTTACATAGGTTTGCTGATAAAAGAATGTGTACAGGGCAGATAGATGGCACAATCTTTTGGCTGAGGAGTGGGACCAAATACATAGATTTTCAGCCACTGAGACCCCAGTAATTGGAGGTAAATTGACTTAAGTGGGTGCTGAGTGTTGCTGGCAAGACAGCTCTGAGCCCTACTGTTCTCCTGTATATCAATTTTTAAGAGAAAAGCCATAATACAAAACAAGCAGGATTAGAAACCAACCAAACAAGTCTGATCCACAGGTCTAATCTGAGATCACGAGTCCTGAAGCTGCTTCAGATTGTGTTTAGGAGCTTGGGAAGCTCCATCTGAGCATGGCACCCCTACACTACAGGCATCTATAGGCTTTGTGGATGTTCATAGAATTATACATATACATATGGGTACTGATGTAAAGGTTTTGGAGGTTCTCCTTTGGGGTAGAATTGCCTCACAGCCTCATTTCTCCTGGTTAGTGCATGCAGTTTCAGCGCCTGCTGATAAACCTGCGCATATTTGCCAGTGGGCAGGTGCAGAAGGGCCGAAGGCTGGAGCCTGCGTCGTCTCGAGGTCTCCTGTCCATGCTTTTGCACACTGGAGAGAACCATCAGGTCTGACAATGCCTGTTTTTAACCTGCAGGTTTGAAGAGGACTTTGTTAAGGATGGGGAGCCAGCCTTGGATAATCCCAGCAATAAGAAAGGTTGGCAAGGGACACCTAGACTTTGTCCTGACGCTAGTGAATGCTGATCGTGCGAATCCCAGTGCCACAGCAGCTGTCGTGGCTGTCAGTTGCGAGACTGTGCTTTCCTGGGCAAATGCCTCTGAGCGCAGTGTTGGGGTCTCAGCCCTCTCTGCCTTGCGGAGTGCTCAGGGGATGGGATTTCAGCATCTGGGTGCTAGTGCTTTTTATCTTCCCAGGGAGAGCAGTGGCTTCTGTAACCTTGTACAACACAATACGGAGGCTCAGCACTGCCTCCTTTCCCAAACAGTGGTTTGAGAGGCAATCCTATTCCAGAGCACATCATCTCTGATCCCTGTGGCACATGCTGGCTTCTTTACTAGCATAAGTCCATCACGACTCCTGTTGCTCAGGAGATGGACTGGCAGAACAAAGCTTTCCCTTGTGATGCCCTATTTGAACGTCAGGCTTTCTGCTGCGTGTCCGTTACAGAACCTCACTTCTGTGTGTGCTTTGCTTTGTCCTTTCAGGGGGAAGAAACGCAAGGAAATTCCAGCACAGGTCCTTTCCTCCCAACGGGAGAGGTGAGTAAACCATATGACTTGGTTGTATCCCCCCACTAAACGTCAGCACCTCTGATATGGCCTCATGGAGAGAGTTCTCTCCAGGCACTCTGGCAGATTTGGAGTGCCTTCTGGGGACATACCACGTGGCTGCTCTCATAGCTGTGTGGTACAGTCTGTGCTGTGTGGCAAGGGAGAACGAGAACAAGTCTTCCAAGAACAGCACAAAGGAGATTGTATCCAAGGAATAAGTTTGAAAGTTACAATTGGAATTTGGAATAAAAAACGCAGAAGAAACACCCCTAAATTCTCAATTTGTATTTTACTTCAGAAAATACACGTACAGTATGCATTACAGCTTCAGAGGCTTCCTCCTCCAGAGGTACTTTGCAGTGATACAGGGATGTTGGGCCCTTCAGTGGTCTGTCACCTGGTTCTGCTTGCTCTTGCATGGCATTTCCAACCTATCTTCTAGGTGGAGGACAGCATGGAGTGAATGTGAGCGATCCTGGTGCGAAAGCAGTACCTGCTGTGAGCAGCCGAGCCAAAGGGAAGGACAGACTGACGGGAAGAGCCAGAAGGTAAGGAGGCTGGCAGTGAAGTAGTGGTTGTGATATACCTGTCCAGGTCTCATTCCTTGCCCAATTGTGAAAAGGGACAGACAAAAAGAAGTATTGTTCCACAACAGCATCTTTTCAGAGCGGTTCACGTTGGCTGGGACCATGTCTGGCAGGACTTCGCTTAGTGGGGTTTGTGGTACTTGTGGGGTGCGGCATCGCTTTACTGACCCACTGCCTCAGCTCTCTGCTGAACAGCCCAGGGGCTCAGGGTTACGCTGTCACCAGGTTTGGGTAGCACTGGCACATGCCCCAGCATGCTTTTGAACACATCTTACCTGACTTCCAGGCACTGCTGATATAGAAGAGCAGGCTCCAAAGATAGTTCCAACTGAACAAATAGCCATTAGGATTGATACTGTGGTACAGATGTCTTTTCTTCTTAAACGACTGTTCTTAAGGAGGTAAGGAGGGAACTGGCCTGCTCCAGCCAGCTGTGGGCAGCACACAGCAACATAGTCATTTGCACAGAAGTAATTTCAGAATATCAGCAAAACTAAGTGCATTTTACAGGTTCGCCCACATCCTCCCAGGGGCCCCCCTCCCCTGCTGCTCTCCATAATTAAATTTCAGTGCAGTCTCCAGTTTCCTGGAGCCACACTGACAGTTTAATAACGCTAATCATCTTCACAGCACTGCCATGCCCTTTAGCAGGCAACAAAAGGATGAAGAGTTGATTACATACCCCAAGCCTCTTCATTTACCCAGAACACAAAACCATTCCGGTAGCTTTTAATGTTATCATTCTTCAACCATACAGGTCAGGTATGATCACACAGTTAAAGAGATGCATAAACAGATACGTGCTTCACAGGGGTACTCACAGCATTCCCCAGAAGAGAAGAGTTAGGTGGAGGTCAACTGCTGCTTGCTGTTACTTGGCTGAACTGAAGAGTGTTGGGCAGGGGCTGTGCGTGCAGGATTCTGCTGTCAGGACAGTAGTAGGTCTAATATGCAGGGCCTGGCACTGTATTAAGCCTGGAGATTTGTTAATGTTGCCCTTGTTTCCAGTGGCGGTGCTTTGAGGAAATGTACCTGAGCAGCCGTAACTCTCAGCTAGTTAAGCTGTGGACTGGGAATCTACTTACAGCATAAAGATGGGTTATCTTCTGTCTTCCTGAGCCCTGTTAGTTAATCATACATTTAAAATTAAATTTAAATCTGATAAATTGATGAAGTATGGGCTCAACAGCATGCAAATAATCAAGTTAGCTTTGTTTGCAAGTTACATTGCACCCCTTCCCATTCTTCAGCTCCATCCCCTATGAAATGTACTTGGGAAAGAAAAGCTGATGCGCTGTGCTCATGTTCGGTCTCCCCCAGCCGCTGACTGTGGCACCGGGGAATTACAGCAGTTCCCAGAGGATACGCAGGATGGGCATGCCAAGAGATTTGCTTTGTATCGTTGCTTTCTATGAATACCTTAGAAGGCTTCAGGCTGAATGTTGCTGTTCAGAACTATGAAAGATGCAGTGATTACACTGTTCTGCCCCGCCTGAAGATGCCAACCCATCCGGGCCAAACCAAACTCCCAGACCTCAACGACTACCCTCAGGAGCAAGTGTGGTTCTGCAAGATATGAGGGAAGACTTCAGGAAATTATGATGATGTTAGGAGGACCTGATGACATGATAACCCTCATGCTTCCAGAGTTCAATCTTAAAGTTTAATCCTAATGCAGTCATTTTTTCTGCTCTGTGGACATCTTAGCTGGCTAATTTAGATGCATATGGCTGGTTAAGTGTGTGCTGGGAATAGACTGTAAACGGAAGAGCAGTGTTGATTTTGAGCGGCTTCTTGGAATGGACAAAGAGTTTGTTGCTTCCCTTTTATAGGCAGTGCGGACGGATGGATCACGCTGTGATCTGCTCTCTCCTCACCACAGCCCATGGGTCAAACCCCAGCGGCCAGGTCCTGCCTCAGGCTCCATCTCTGCCCTGGTCAGACCCAGGGGAAGGGGTGAGAGCCTGCCCACTCCCCTGTACCCATCTCTTCTCCTCCTCCTTGGCAAAGCTTGACTTATGCCCCAAAGCATGACTGTGACAGGCAGATGCTGACTAGTTTCCAGAAATCATAACGGGATCTTGAGACATTTCTTTTTCCTTCTATGCCGAGCTCTCAGAGCCATGCCCAGAAGGAATGCCTTGGCTAGCTGTCTTATGGCAGAAATTCAAAGAAATAATGTTGGGCTGGGATTTAATGTTTTGTACAGACTGCCTTGGAGCTTCTGACTGGCCAGCTTGGAGCGCTGTTTGACGACATCTCATTGAGCTGCGCCTCATTAGCAGCCCTCGGAGTCTCTGCCTGCAGTGGTCTGTGCCTCTTCTGCTCCAGAGCCCGGAGAGGCCACAGATAGCAGCCTCCTCTCTGCCAGCGGCTGGGACAGTTAGCATCATTTCAAACCAAGTAGGGTTATACCTGAGTATCAGCACTTTTACCTGCTGTAATAACATAGTATTATTCCCTTGCTTTTCTCACCTCACCCCATTAGCAGGACATTTATGCAGTGGATCCAGCAGACTTAAGAACCCTCGTGCCTCGGACGCGCCTGATTGAACCATATCAGAGTCAAAGCACACCGGCAATGTCAACCAGTTCAAAGTGACAGTGGTTTCTGGATCCGTTCTTTATCTGGGGAGAGGGCAAGTTCAGCTAGCTAGATTACACAGCAAGGTTTAGCACCTTCTGTTGAGAGGCCCAGAGGATGCGTTGCAGGGAGGATGTGTTGCAGAGAGGATGCTTGGCTTGTCATAGACTTCCACAGCCTGTTCCTTTCCTGGCAACAAACTGAGAAGGTATGTTTTCCAGTACACGTTTGTGTCTCCAGTGCAGAGGCTTGGAGGCTTTTCAGTGCATCTAACTCCTCCAGGGCTGCTGGGTTCAATCAGGATATTATTCATACCCATTTAAAGGCCTTAAGGCTCCAAAATGGCTGGTGCTAGAATCCTATTTAGATGCCTAAATTCTCTTGCTGATGAAATTATAAAATTTTATATAATATTGTCTCCACAGAGACATGCTTTATTCTTGTTCTTTTTATTTTTTTCTCATTTTATCTCACAATAAAACAATACATCGTACTCCTCCCTGAACATCCTCCATTAGAAATGAGGCTAGAAAGCGTCCTGATTATTTTTTTTTATTCTTGTTTGCTTTGCTTCAGTACTTCATATTTATCATCTACTAGAATGGAAAGTCATGGTTCATTTTAAACTACAAAGTAGTATCTTCAACATTAGTGTGTTTAGCTGTGAGTAGCTGGAATATGGAGTCATGCCATGAAGTCCTCGCCTTCACCTGTGGACCTGGGAATATCAGGGGAAATGAGAAAGCCAAACACTTGTCTGCTGCAGCGTGGACACCTTTCTCAGCACTATGCGACTGCTCCATCCTGCCGGAATCACTTGAGAATAGCTCTCCTTCTGCCCATCCATCTCACCTCATGGACTTTTATTTTTCTTATCTCTTCATTGCGTCTTCTGTGTCCTCTGTTGATCTAGAAGGGATCCTGTGACTCTCTGGTCATGTAATCTTGTCTCTGAAGCTGGAAGAGCATCCCTTGCTCCACTGCTTCTCTTTGGGAAGAATCATTCCTGAAGATTTTCCTCTCATTTCAAATCTGAGTTCAGGGAGCCTTTGGGGTGCTGAATATTTCACAGAATCACAGAATCGTAGGGTTGGAAGGGACCTCTGGAGATCATCTAGTGCAACCCCCCTGCCAGAGCAGAGTCACCCAGGTTGCACAGGAACGCGTCCAGGCGGGTTTTGAATGTCTCCAGAGACGGAGACTCCACCACCTCTCTGGGCAGCCTGTGCCAGGGCTCTGCCACCCTCACAGCAAAGAAGTTCCTCCTCGTGTTGAGATGGAACTTCCCATGGTCAAGTTTGTGCCTGTTACCTCTTGTATTTCTTACCTTTGCTTGTATCTGCCCTTTATCACTTAGAGACTCCTCTCCCATTTAAGACCAAGCAACCCAACAACAGTGGTAAGACCTGCTTGGAGCATCTGGCAGTGACTTCCAGCAGCAGCTTGCCCAAGAATTTGGAGCCAAGTTCCCAGATGAACCTCTGTGATGGATAGCACTAGCCATGCTAGGGAATGAGCTGTGTATTTTCATTGCATCTTGGTGATTAATAACACACTCCAGGGCGTTAGGGGTAATGATGGGGAGGAGGAACCTGTCAGGTGGAGAAGCTGAATATTTCAGAATTGCTGCCTAGCTATTTTTGGCTATCTTTAGACCTGGGGGGATGGTCTGTCGTAGGCTGGCTCTGCAGGAGCCGTGCAGTGGTAGAGTAGACAGAGCAGGGAGAGGCAGAAACCTGCAGTCAGCAAGTCATTCCTCTGTTTAGATATCGGTCTGGGAAAAACAGCCGTTGGTCCCACCAGCATCAATGCGGAGTGCAGAGGGGAGTTGATCTTGAGGGCAGCCCATGGTGAAATTTAACACGGTTGAATATGCGTGATGAGCTCTACCCTTCCATACAGCCTGACTTTCCGAGCTCTTGCAGGGCTCCCCTGAAAATACAACCCCAGTGGTGGGGGCTGCTCCCAAGAAAAGGGGCCCTTGTGTGGTTTGAGCTGTCACAGCCAGCGGCAGGGACCTACCTTGTACTCAGGACAAGACCTCACTGGCTGTGGTTTGGGTGCTGGGTCTGTCGCTAAGCCCTACAGGACTGCTCCAAGCTGCTTCACTCTCTGCCTTATTAAGGGCACCATACCCAGCTCTACACTCTGAGAGCACCTTGAGGTGCTTGAAATGCAATTCACTTCTGCCCCAAGGACTTCGCTAGATAAGGACAGCGTGAAGCAGCTTAGCGTGATTGTATGGTGGAGCCTGTGATGGTAATTCCCACTCATTTTTCACAAGGGCACATGGGATCACTGTAACACGTTTGCCTATGGAAACGCCTGACTCTGCAGTCGCGTCAACGTGCCTTTTCATTTTTTGACACAAATTGAACAAATGAAGAGGCCAGTAAGCCCAGCAGAGTCTGAGAGAAGAATTACATCTCACACACCTTTGCATATGTTGTGTTTTAAGAGTATGGGGCAGGGAGAAATGTGTGTGTGTGCGTGTGTGTATATAAAATGTTTGGGGGGGTGTGGGGAGTGTGTGATATGATTCACCAGGCACACATACGAGAAGGTAAGGGTTGCTAAGACCCTTCCCTGCCCAGTAGCACTGCATGGGCAAATTCAAATTTATATTCACCCTAGCAAATTCAAACAAGCAAAGAAAGCTGTTTGTGATGCAGCCTTTAATTAAGCTGTGGCCCTCTTTGGCACAGGATGTTGTAGCTGCTGCAAATTTATTATGGGGTCAAAATGCACTTACACAAATCCTTGGAAGAGACTGTCTACTAAGCATGACTCAACACAGAGATACCATCTCAGGCTCAGGAAATCCGAGCTGCACATTTCTGGAAACTGGGGAGGGTACTGGGGAGGTGTTAAACGCATTTGTCCTCTTTTCAAACTCTACCCTAAGTGTCTGCTAGTGATGCTGAGAGGGGAAGGGAGCCTGGGCTAGCTGGACCGTCAGTCTGATCCTAATGCCCATTCTTGCAGCCTGCTTGCGCATGTCAGCGTCTCCAATCTCCCAAACTACTTCAAAGCAATTTTATCCTTCACCGTCTGCCTCTCTGTCTGCCATTGTGGAGATCTGTGACACTTGGGCAAGCAGGACAAGACTGGGGCAGACATCAGCATAAGCAAACCGTATATCTTATTAGTCTAACGACAAATGTCTATTCTGGCAATTGGATTTTATGCCTTCATTACGTTTAGAATTATAACAACCAGTTCATTAAGACTTTGTGGCCTCAGATGAGTGTCTCTGGATGGGCTGAGTGCTTTGCAGGTGCCAAAAGGAACTGGGCCAGTTATGTCTGTCACCTTTATCCCTTGTTGCCTGGCCCAGGGGCTCAGACAAGGAATGCATGGCCCTAGTAGAAATTCCTACCCAGGTGTCAGGCAGGGAGAGTCACTTTGCCGTATGAGAACTTGAAGGCCTAAATTCTGAAAATATTTTTCTTGACAGATGGGATGCAAAAGAAGGCGAGGACATGTCTTTTCTGAAGGATGACGTTGATGGCCAGGTGAGTTAATGAGTTCAAGTTGAACATGCACTATCAGGATGGTCGGAGGCTTTCAGCCAGTGCTTACCCCTCTACATTGGGGTAAGCGTACCCTCCTTAGCACTCTCCAGATGGTGTGATGTGACAGCAACTTCACTTCTTGCATTGACCCTCTGTCAGAACAACCCCACTTAATCTGGTCCCTGAACACTTCTCTTCTCCACCTGCATCCTTTTACTTCCTTTAATGAGTTCCATCATTTTTGCCCCTGGTTTTGGGAACCATCATAGTCAAGGAATACCGTATACTAATATTTTAATAAGCTGAACTAAATATCTCCTTCTTTTCTTAGAGGAGCCTTGGTAGGGACAAGCGGAAGAGCAGAGGTGAGGAGGGGGTGGAAGAGAACTGCACAGATGAGCTGGAGGAGAAGGTGAAACAGCCAAGCCTCCAAGATCATGGGGCCTCCTCATCACAAAGACTACAAAGTGGAAAGGTCCAGTCTGCCCACAATGGCCAGAAGGAGGAGCGGAGAGGAGGGAAGGGCTTCAGCATGGAGGTGTCTGTGGCCAGCACAGGTGACTCAGAGCCAGGGCACAAGCCAAATAAGGAAGGCATTGGGGAAGATACCAGTGGGAAGCCTGGCTCTGCTGACATCTCCCAGGAGAAGGAGAGCACTAACAGCACTGCTTCACAGAGCAGCCTTCCAAGAACCGTGCAAGCCACCAGGCATGGCAGTGAGGAGACCTTGTCGTTGCCCATGGGAGCGAATTTAGATGGAGCTGGCTTAGAGAAAAACACAGCTTCAGAACAGAAATCCACTGAGGAGTCTTCAAATGGCCACGGCGGAAAGCTTGACACAGCGGTGGGAGACAGACTGGATGCAGGTCAAGGACAGCTGGTGAGAAAAGGAGGGGAGGAGGTGACTCAAGACACTGCCCTTCAGGGGCAAACACTTGCGCTGAAAGGAGGTGAAGATGCTGAAGGCACTGACCACAGAGGAGAGCCTTTGCCCCCAGGGAAAGCCAACTCTGACAAGACTGTTGTGTCTGGGCAGGACACAGCAAAATCACAGTCCAGGGAAGGGGACCAGCCTGAGGATTGCAAGGACAAGGACGATGGGGACACTCTCAACTAGCAAAGATTGCACGGGCTTGCCTGAGACAGAAGGTGAGTTCCTGACCCCACTCCCCATGGTGTCTTTGTTATCCCGTTAATGCTCTCAGCCATAGTACATCACAGCGTCATGCCAGATAACTATCCAGAAGCGTTCAGTGACAGTGATATGGATCCCTCAGGTAGTCTGTGCATCACAAAGACCTGCCCTGGAGTGCATGGGGAAACAATGGAAAGTCAGACAGGAAAATTTGGACAGAAAATTGGACTGCTGAGTCTGGTTGGTGACATGCATTAATTAGGGCACAAACTGAAACTATTGCTGGGAAGGGATAACCTAAGCAAGAATAGCAGAATGAATTTGTTTCTGTCTTTGGGGTGATCACAACTAGAATAACTTGAGGTCCATGTAGTCCCTTTCCCAAAACACTTGCAGAGGCCCACCTTGTAGACAACAGTTTGAAGAAGGATTCTCTTCCCAGTACAAGGTCTGTGAATGCTGCACTTTGGATTATACATGTGGTAACACTACTGTGCAAGGCAGTGTATAAATACAAAGGGTGAGGTGGCTCCTGTTGAAAAGGCCTATGAACCAAACAGAAAGGAGGATGAACAGGTCTGGGTGTGTAGCAATGCTCCAGGTTTTACTCAAGTAAGGAAATTTCTTCCAGAAAGGCAAATGCAGAACAAGAAAAGCCAGGAGAAAGAACAAAGTGTGATAGGCAGAAAAATAAAGTAGAAGTTAGAAGGAAGGGGCAAAGAGAGAGCGTAGGGGCTCTTTGGCAGTTACCTTTGCAAGACATATTTTCTAGGCAATGTCACAGCCAGATCAGGATATCACACCCACAGGTGCTAGAGCAGACCAGTAAGTCAGGAGGGGATCCTACCACCAGGTTACGCAGTAAGGCTGCAATTCACTCCACCTAACTCAGGCCAGGACAGAAGCACCTAACTTAAGATCTGGGCTTTGTTCCTCTTCAAAGGAGAGAGATGAGACTTCCAGAACGCAATCCTGCTTGCCTAACACCTGAATTGCCCTCAGGATACTCCTGGCTCCATCCTTTAAGTAGAGAGGCAGCAGCTATATTCCATAAATAGGCACTTCAGACAGTTAGCTGCTCAAAGCTAGGCAGGCAGAGCGCCCCACCAAGCGCCTTTCCCAGTTCCAGCAGGCTTTTCTGCAGCCCCCGACCCAGCAGTGCTGCTTAGTATTCATCCTGGAGGCACAAATGAGCTTAGGGATGAAGTGGTTAAGCTGCTAACAAAAAGACTTTCACTATAATCCAATACTATACAAAAGGCATGGAGAAGCGCAAGCGTTACAGCTATTGAAAAAAGACAAAACACCAAGAACCAGCAGGAGCCGGTTCTGTGTTTGAACTAAAATTCCTTCAAGTTAGGGAAATTAATTCCAACAGCATTTAGAAAAATGTTAAGAGACACCTGGATGCACATAGAGGGAGTTTACTGTCCAGGCCGTGCCTCTCCAGTCTACCAAAAATCCCCTCCAAAGTAGAGGATGAAGAAATTAAAGTTATCCTGAGTGAGAAAAGTAGTCATTAATTAGGCACCTGCTAAGAGGAGACAATAAATTACAGTAGTCCATTTTCATCTCAGCAATGGAGATTCCTATGTTTTTTTGCTGAGTCCACTTCAGCGTGGCTCTTTACTCCATCACTCCTCACTGAATTCATTAAGGCAGGCTTAATTAGAACCATAGCCTTATGTCTTGGAGAAGAGGAGGCGACTTAACCTGGTGTTTGCACTTAAGCACTCACATATCTTCTTGGCTAAGCTGGAACGTGAGACCGGTATCGCTCTCTGAAAGTATTAATCGTTTGGGAAACACCAAGTGTAGTGATACTATGGAAAAATGAAGGGTTAACTGGTGCCCCAGTTCCCTCTACCATTTCATCCTGCCTGTCTTCCCATCTGTCTCCTTCCTACCTGCAAGGCCATTTTCTCTGGCCTGATCACGCCCCCCCAAGGGAGCATGTTCCCACCCCACTGTCCTCTTTCCCAAACAGTTTAAGATGAATTTCCAGGTGTGCCTGAACTATGCACTTAGCATCAGATACCACCTTTTGATGCAGACAAATTAAAGCAAGATGGTTTCCTTTTCTGATATTTCCTGTAATTTAGGAGATGGTTCAGATGTCAGGGGAGCCCCGTGCAGGGTGTGGGTGGCAGGTCGCCTGGGGAGGGTCGGCCTTTAACCAGACGTGGTGGGGCTGACCTGTGTTAGCATCCCGGGAATAGGCACAGCTACGTCAAACCTTGCACTGAGAGAAAGCGTTTTCATTCTTTTCAGTCCTTAAGCAATCACCAACCACTAATTCGCAGCAAAGACACAGCGACGGATCCTCTCTGAGCCCTCTGGTCTGTGACTGTTTCATCTGAAGGTTTCTTGCGCTTTCCCCTGAAGCCTCTGGCTCTCGCTGGCAGCGCACCCTGGGCCGGCGCAGCAGTTTCTGTGTCCCCCCATCTCAGCAACGGGTTTCTCCAGCTTTTTTCTCATTCTGTTGACTGCAGGAGCATTTAGGGAATGAGCGCATGAGTGCTGCTTGGCTGTTAGTCTTTAATGATGTTCTAGGGCACCATTGTCACCTCCTGTCTGCTGAAGTCACCACAAAGCAATTTGACCTCTCCCTTTGCACCAGTGACAGGCCACGGTCGGGGCTGGCTTTCCCAAACAACATCACTTATGGACAGAGTAAATTCTGCCATGATTTATTTGTAGTGGGGAGAAGAGCCAAGAGGAAGACAGAGGGACCTTTAACTGTCTGCTCCCTGTGTCCAGCTTGTCAGGAACATCCCCTGGCAGACAGAAGAACCCCACAAGACCTGGATTTCTCTGGCACTAGCCCAGCACAACCAGAGCAGTTTGGCTGTGTGGCCTGACAGCAGGGCTCCTAGGAGCAACAAAATAGCAACAATGACAACAACAACAACAACAACAACCGAAAAAGCAAAAGCTCCTTTGGCTCAGGTGTCGGTTAAGCTGTCAGTGTGTTTGGAGCGAAAAGGTCTCGTGTCTGTTCCTGCTGTTGCTTTGAAGTTCCCAAATCAACATGACAGGCTGCATAATGACACAGATGGCAGTCATAAATAACCACCGGCTGCTAACAGTCACTTCCCTTCTCCCTTGGCTTCTGTTTCCTAGGGCTCTATGGATTACTTTTAGCTCAACTTTATTTTCATGTAATTCTCCCTAAAGTGTTATTTCACAGCAATTCTTTAGAACCAGATCCCTCAGGATTGCCCCCGTTTGAGGTGTGTTTGGACCCGTGGTGGGGTTTTCTATTCGTTTTTTTGGCTTACTGAGCCTGATGCCTGCGGCTGACTCCAGACGATGCTTCAGGGCAGGGATTGCCCAAAATGCAACCCACAGGAAACCTGCATTCAGCAAAGCCGTTGCATGTGGCCCACAGAGGGACTTAGTAGGTGTGGCCATCCTGGAGGGAAACATCACTGCATCGGCTGGAGCCCCTTCCTGAACGTCACCACATGTGGCAGCGAATGAGTCTGCCTTTTTCAGCCTATATCTAATATAAATCTGGTGTTACCGGGCAGAGCTAGGTTTAGCAAGAACCAGGCAAAGAGCATCATTCAGAAAGCTGAAAGAGCAATAAGATCAAGCATTAAACAGAGAGCTGCGCTTTCTTGTCAGAATGCAAGATTAAAAGTTTATTTATTCCTTTTGTGTCTAGTACCATCAATTCAGGTGCCCAAACCACCGTAATTATTTGCTTCCTCTCACGGCTGGAGTAGCATCTTCAAGGTCCGTAAGCCCGGCTGAGGCTGCGGGCTCGTGGCTCACGTACAGTTTGTACCAGCTGATGCTCGCACTGAACTGCAGCCGTCCATGCTTAACTGTATTGATCTGAGGTCAGGCTGGCACAGTCACACGATTATCCCATTGCAGCAGGGGAAGGAGGGGGTTTCTCACCCTGTGGTGTGTGAACAATGGTAACACAAGTTCTCTGCAGAAGGACTTCACGTGGCAAGGTAACTGGGTTGTTGTTACACAAGCCTCCAGGAGGTACTGAGCGGCTCTGGTCTGGTAAAACCAGGCCAGCTGGAAACCTTTACTATGCCCTGTGTCCATGTAACCAGTGGACATTATACTGGGGAATGCCCTGAAGCACCTGGCAGAAAACATGAGCCAAGTCTGTGCCCAGAAGCCAAATTATAGAGAGTCTGAATGCCTACTGGCTTGGGGGACAGAGAGTTCACAGCAAAAAAGGAAGATGATTATTGTAACCAGGCCCAACGTGAGATATGACCATCCTTAAGGAGAAGCATCTGGAGGGGTGCACTGTCATGGGTTATCAAGACTGGTTAATAATTTCCTGCCAGGAAGTAGCAGGTAACTTCCCAGTGAGATGAGGGGTGGTTTTTTTTTAAAAAAAATACAGATTTGACAAATGCTATGCATGTACCAGAAATGTGTCTGCCTCAACATTTCGTATTTCATAAAACCCAAACTGGAGCCCTCGTTAAACCTTTTCAAAACAGAAAATTTTAATGTTATGTTTTTAAATACTGGTGATTCAGTTTTGATACGGTGCAATTTTTGGAAAATCAGCGTTGAAACAGATGGTATGATTTTGCAAAATATCACCTATCAACCCCGGAAGGAATGTAAAAATATCATTCCATTAAAAAGTTTATATCGTGGAATTTCCATCAAGCAGAAAATCCTGTACCAGGTCACATCACCTGATGCGAGGGACGTGCCCTCTGACCATGGATCTCGCAGGTCCCAAAGCATGGCAGATACCTGTAGTGGCAGTAAACATCAGTAATCAGTGATAACAATATGCTCTCCACCTGCCCTGCTCCTGGGCTTTGGGGGGCCCATGTCCCCCCCACGTTAACGCGCAGATTCCACTCCCCACCGCAGATGCTGCCCGTCCATTTCTGCAGAACAGTGGCTCCTTCCAGCAAGCAGCCACCATGTGGGTTTCACAGCTTCCACCGCTAATGTCTATTTATGGCACTAAAAATCTCCAGCACCTTCGGACTAGTTGGAGATGCTGTGCAGGGAGCGTGGTGGGGCTTTCATCCTTTGCTTCAAATAACAAGGAATAAATATTTACCCGAAGTGCAGGACTGGAATCCCTGGAGAACATCCAACAAGTCCCAGAGAAGTAAACGATACACAAAAACCACAGAAGCTTTTCCCTGAATTCTCCTGAGAAAATTAATCTTAACATCTTTAGAGCAAATGCAGCTGGGGGTGGATTTCCAGAGCAGCTCCAGGGATCTGACCTTGCAGCTCTGGCTGACGTAAACAGGAGTGGGGCAGGCAGGGCCTGTGTGCCGCAGGACGGAGCAGGTCAGAAGAGGTCGGCTTTCTGATGCAAACCAGCGCTAAAGGTTGGTGCAGGAAGCAGTACAAGCAGAAACCAACACTTCTCAATGCAGTTACGGAGCTACCGACGCACATACTGGTTTCCCCAGGGTTCAAAAGACAAGAAGATCCCCTCTGTGATGTCTTGGACGTGGCCTGGGATTGGCAAGCTGAGGTCGCAAGGACTTGACTTTAATAGCGCTGGCCTCCCCGGTCCTGCCTGCAGCCCACACCACCCTCTGGAGCCCACCATCGTGCTACGGGCACTTCAGATTCCCAGAGCACATCTCAGCAGCACGTACCACCACAGCGGAGAGTTTAGTTCTCATGCAGAATTAGGGAATCGTAGGGCTTAATACAGCACTTGACACAGTTACCTTCATACCTCTGTAGTTACGGAATGCCTTTTCCATGGCATGACATGGGAAAATACTATTAACATGGGAAAACACAGGGATTACGTGAGAATGGTTGAAGAGAAACGTACTCGGGCTGAAGAACCACAGGGAAGGACTCCAGGGATGTTCAGGGAACGGTTGTTTAGTCTAGCAAACTGAAGGCAGAAAGCGATGGAGTTGTGATCTCTGTAAATACGGTGGAGTAGTAAACACCGGGGAAGGAGAAGAGACATTCAATCCAGAAGACAATGCTGGTGCGAGAATCAGTGTATCGAAGAGGCCCGTGAATAAATATGGGAAAACTGGAAAAAGGTCAGTACCTGTCAGAGGAGAGAGGACTTGGAAGCATGCCGTGGTTGAAGCAGGGACACTTGTCCCCTCGGAGCCTGGCCTGACCAGCATGCCCCTGGCAGGGATTAGGTGACGTGGTGCTTGTGACAGCAGCAGGATGAGTCTGATGACAAAGTTGTGTATGCTTCTGTCGAAGTTGGTGACCACTGTCAGCACAGATGCTTTCACCGGCACCCAGCAGAACCAGCGTACACAGCCCATCTGGAAATGTAGGCTCTTTACTCCTAAATTTCTCCAGCATTTTGCAGGAGCTTCTGTCTCTTTTTTGGTCTGTGGTGGTGACTCATGCAGAGAAGGAACTATTTGAAGCTGTTAATGCATTGAGAGTCACAGACCAAAGCACCTATGCTTCCTTAGGGCTGCTTACTGAAGCGCAACGCAGCCGCCTGTGTTACCCTCTTAATGTAAACCCCAGATGAAAAGGAGTTAGAGATAAATACACCATGTTGTGGTCTGTCCTGCCAGGGGCACAGGCGTCTTCCCTTCTGCCAGCTCTGCTGTTCAGAAGGAAGAGGGAGATTGTAGAGAATGACAAGATCTTAACCACTCCAACAAGAATCTCCACCAAAGACTGTCTTTAACCCTTTCATCAAGGGTTGCAGTGATAATTTTTCTACCAGTGGCAAATATAGACAGGATTTCCCCCCCGCGCCTGGCCAAATCGATCAGTTCTAGTTCAAATGGGAATTAATTCAAGGGTGTCCAATGGCCTGTGATAGGCAGGAGGAGATGTCTCATGATCTTGCTGGTCTTTTTTCTGGCCTTACAGTGTATGTTGGAACAGCAGATATATGTCCATTTTAAAAAAGCCAAGTGAGAAAATCTGGTGTAATGATGTGTAACAGCTGGTCCTTACACGTCATGTCGCACTTTGCCTTGTGGTGTTTCATGAGGCTGTCCGAGTGGTCCACTAAGAACAAAACTGTCTCTGGGAACTCTGGACCTGCCCCAGGAGAGACCCAACAAAATTGCGTCTTCCAACCCCAGCAGAGGATGGATGGCGCTAATCTCAGCTGGAGGAGGACGGGACAAATTGCCGGGCTTCCTCAGGCACATTCAGCTGCAGTCTTCAGGGACTGCGCGTACATCATCCCCCCCCCCCCCCCCCCCCCCACGGCACGAGATTTCGCAGGTAGCTCCTACAGCGGTGCCAGTGACACGGGGAGGGCAGTGTGGCACTGCAGCCCCTGCTGCGGATGGCAGAGCCAGCACCCAGCCGCATCGCTCCTCTGCCCCGACTCCCAACAGCCAGCCCAGCGCTTGTACGTCTCCCACCGCCCCTCGAGTTACCAACGGAAAAGAGGATCCAGTGTGAAATGAGAGAAATGCTAATCACTATGTCTAATTACTGAGAGAAGTAGTGACTTTAAAGCCCACCAGTGTCTTGGCTGTAAAGGCTCACTCATGCCCAGAAAGGAGGTGTCTGTATTGCAAGGATAATATTGGAAAACAGGAAAGAGAATTGTCTCCAGCGCTAATAGCACAGGGCTGTCAAAGAGACTTTTGAAACCATTAATAATAAAATAGATTGACAATAAACAGAGCTAGCTCTCGAGTCAGTTCAGACTCACAAACCAGATTTTACAGTATTTGGACAACCAAGCACAACCCTGAAAATCTGCTTCCTGGCCTTCACAGTAGCACTGAACCCCAGAACTGTGCTGCTGCAGCACCGAGCACCCCTTGGCAGCAGGATGCGGCCATCCCCACCCGCTGCACACATAGGACAATGAAAAATGTCTCCAGCAAGTCTTAGAATCTCCTCTCAGCTGTACATAGCATCGATTATTTCAGTACCTCGGGTACAGTTTCAGTGCAGTTCCTTATGAGATATCCGTGGCTGTGTCCTTAAATGATTCCTTTAGAGGTTTCCTTTTTATGCGAGCCTAGCTTTCTATCGCCTCTCCCGCCTTCGTGGTATTTCATCTGATTTTCTTTTCATATCCCCCCTCTGCCCTTTCGTGCGAGCTTTCGATGCTGAAATCTCCATCAGCAAAAGGCGGATCTGTGGATTTAAACATGGATGCAGGAAAATGCCAGCTCAGCAATTCTGAGTGGCATCCAAGCATCTGGCAAAGGCAGGAAAAACAAAAAGTCTGCCTTTCCCAATTAAAATCAACGTATGTAGGTGTGGGGCAGGTACAGGGCAGCAGGCTCCACTCAGGGGCCAGTGTTTGACTGGAGGGAAGCTGACAGACCCCTGTGCCCTTGGGGAACCAAGTGCTGCACCCCCAGGGCAGGTTTCACAAGAGGGACACAGAGCCCTGCCCCAAACCAGCCCCTCCTCTTGTTGCTCCAGGTGCTGTACCAGCACACCCAAACCACGCACAGCTTATTGTTCGTGAGAGAAAAGGAGAGAGGGAAGTAGCCTTACTGAACCCAGAGGAGCACTGGGAGCGTGTTCCATCCAGACTCACATTCGGCTTGTTCCCTGGGCTGTGGAGCGCCCCTGCTGCTCCCGTGGGATCTGGCAGGCAGGTATCTGGGTTATGCTTCGGTGGGACCCCCCAGGCAGCCCCAGCCGTGCAGGAAGGTCAGGTTGAAACTCAGCAGACATTTTTAATTTACTGCTCAGCACGTCCCTAAAGACTGATAATCCCGCTGCTGTCTCTGCTCTTGTTTCACAGGATAACGTGCTGGAGGTGGTGGATGAGAAGAGAAGAGGAGCACAAGCTTGTCCTCACTCTTTGACCTTCTATGAAACCAGCTTTCAGCACCCATTCACAACATGTGGGGTCCCCATCCCTACCCCCCTCCCCGCTCACAGGTTCAGCATCACCCTTCCCTAGCCCCGCGCCAAGGGACAGAGAAGGCTACACACACTCCTGTCACTTACCTTTTGTATTTGTTTTGCCTATATTGCAGCTGTGTGGCAAGCCAATGGAATGTCTACTGGATGCACTTTATTTTATTTAATAACTAATTCTGTTTAAAGTTAAGATTTTGGTTTCCGGGCACCCCTACTTCCTCCCCCAGAGGCTGGCAGGGGCTGTGCCAGCTCTCCCTCACTGTTGGGTGAGCGGAGCATTAGGAGCCAGGGTGAGAGGCGTTACGTTGTAGTTCAGTAGGTGGATGGGAAAGTAGTGCTCAGAGCAGCTCCTGTACTAGAGGTTTGTATGCGGCTGATGCGTTGGCAGAGACGTTCGGTAGTTGCACGGGTCACAGGGCACAAAGGGGATGGAGCATTTTTGAGTTGCACCGTGGGGGGCGGGTGCTTTTGACAAGCACACACCAACCACAGCATTTCATCCTTTGAAAGCTTGTTTTCCTCCTCCTGTTAGATGCAGAAGGGCACAGGCAGCAGAGGCTGAATCAGCACATCAGGAGACTGCTTTTTTCTAAGGCAGGTGGCTGCTCGGTTGAGCAGATCTGTGCAGCTCCCAAAACACCCTGCCCGCTGCGTAAGGCTACGGTAACCGGAGATACCTGCAGCTCTGTGTGCCAAGCAGGGCAAGGAGGAGGACAGCACAAATGCAATAATCTTCCTTCTCCCCCACACTGTGCAAAGGAGTTGGCAGCAGGACCCAGGCCAAATTGGAGCTGAAGGTCTAAGGCTTCCTGTCAAACGCTGTCACCTCCCTGGTTGTGCCTTTCATAGCCTTGTGCTTGACTAAGAGGGCAGCAGTTCCCCTGGAGGCTGCCATGCAGACATTCTGACCTGGCCTTAAAAGACAGCTTTCAAATCGAGGATGTGGATGAGCATTTAGAAGCATAAATGCGCAAGAATCCCAGCTGCTTGGATCTCCAAGCAGCTACGAGATTCACAGCAAACTAGGACCGAGCTGAAATACGGCTACTGATTCAGGAGAAGGCAGAAAGCAGGGACGAGGAATAACACAACATAATTTCTGATTTCGGAATGACAGAGAAGAGGGTATCGCCCTCACTTTGAAGCGCTGCTCTGAAACTTGATGCAGGAGTAAACGTACATGCAGACATGGATGCGTGGAGATTTATTGGATTTCATTGCAGGATGAATTCGCTAACCAAAACAGCAGACTGCCTTGGTGGTAAGGTTGGCATGTGTGGCCTGAAATACTGTATGCTGTTTCAATAAACTAATATTTGCACAGATAAACATTTTGTTTTTCCACGTAACTTAGATCCATAGCACCTGTCTCATGAAGGATGAGCCTGGGAATTTCCTCTACATGCCAAATTCAGGAGAGTTTACTGGCTTCAGATGAAGTATTGTCAAGAAATCAAGAGCTGTACAGCTCTGATGTTTTATCAGTAGCAACATCTTCACCCCACCAAAGCCCAGACTGGGTTTATTTGGATTTATCCAACAGATGAAAGAACAGATAGATAAAAACCAGATTGTACAACTGCTCCAGGTCCTGGAGATTCTCCATCACTGTTAAAGGCTGATTTTCATTATCTGACTGGCTCAAAAACCTACTTGCAATTGTTTAATTTTTTAAAATTTATTCTCATTTTTTACATCAAGTCAGTGACCTCAGTCTTGGTGCCGTCAGCCTGAGTCATTACCAGCACACCCCAGGACCTGGCTGGCCACGCGAGGCGCGGTCGGGGACCACGCGCCTGTGGAGCTCAGCGCCGCTGGGCACAAACTGCTACATTGCCCCGCTCCAGCTCTTACTTGTAGAGGTAAAAAAACCAGCTGCAATTGTTGCCGTATCTTACCACTCTGGGCTTCTTTTTGAAAGGAAAACAGTGACTTCCCCCCCGTTCCCCATCTTCCCTCCTTTTTCTCCTGCAAATCCAAGTAACTTTGCAGTTAATGCTGCCTAGGAAGGACTGAGTCTGTACCAAGCTCCAGGGATGGGGCTGTACGGATAGTGCCTGTTCTAAGTGTAATCGTTTTCCTGCTCATTAACACTTTGCTCGAATGCACTTTGGTTGGTGCCTGGATTGCCATTTTTCAGAAAACTGTGGCTAGCTGTTTCTTCTTTGCAGCGAGAGAAAAGACTGAAAAGTTAAAAAACCTGGAGAGGGATTATTTATATGAAATAAAAGTTGTAATGAGGAAAAAGCTGCAGTTTCTTAGTGTTTCTCAGTCCCACATGTAGAGTTTTCTGAATTGAATCCGTGATCTCTGCTTTTCAGAGCAGCAGCTCCAATTCCGATTGCTTAGCCCTTAGGAAAGCGCTTAACTCCTGGGCCAGCTCAGCTAACTCCGAGAAGATGACAGCCAGCATCGTAACGCCAGGCTCACGTTTTCACGGGCATCAGAGCCGCCTCATTGCCGCAGCACTTTTCTTGCAAGCAAACGTGACGGCAGCTTGCAAAGTCACCTGCCTACAGAGGTGCCTGTTTCCTCCCAGCAGGGATGTTGTGAAAGTTACTCTAGCTCTTCCGGACAAGGGGAAAGCAGCAGCCGTTCCAGGCAGAACACCTTTTTCTTTAAACCACACAGCTTGCCGCTAGACACTCTTCTAGTTGGCAAAATTTACCATCAGTTTCAACACGGCAACTCTGTAGCTAAAATTCCTATCAAAATTGATTTCAGACTGGTGAATCAGCTCTTGTCTAGAGAGATCAATTTCAAAAACCTCAAGCCAAGGACAAAAAGTACAGCTGGATAAATCTGGAGACACTTCAGTTTCCAAAGCTTCACCAAGCCAATTACTGCAGGAGGCAACAACATAAAATCTTGACAGAAGCTCCAGCTCTCCCTTCCTGTCTCACCAAGCCCAACACCTCCGGCAGCAGCCTCCCGCAGCGATTACTCACAAGTACAGCCCCTGTAGAGAATCTACAACTAGAAATAACAGAAAGTCACCCATTTCCACACCAGTTCCCCTCCGGATAAATTAGTTGCAAATGGCATAGGGGCCAGAAGCTAAACTGGCATTTGGTCAGAAATGTGTGTATTTAAAGAGCGTAATACAGTAGTTAGTGCTTTTTAAGTTACATGGAAAGCTTTTTAAGTCAATTAGAGGCCCCGAGCAGGAGCAGGGTGCTGCTGTGAGGTTCCACACGCTGCCTGCTGCCTTCCCGGGGAAAGGTTGTCCTTTAGCAGCTTGGCCGGCTCAGACCCCGCGGGTACCAGCAGCCAAAGCTGACGCATCAGCAAGTCTCCGGCCTTTTCCCAATGACACCAGCGCAGCACAGCCACACAACAGCTGACCAGGTAAGATGCTCTCCCAAAACTGCCTCCAAACACATGTGGAATAACCAGAAGTCAAGCTTCACCTCCTTCGCGTTGTGCTCCAGCTCAGGTACAAGTGTTTCTTACCCCGTTCCCCTCTCCACACACTTCGGCACCCCCAGGACTCGCAGCCAGCCATCGGTAACACCCCCCTGTGCACAACCCTTTCCAGAGCAGCCGCTGAGCTTAGTTTTGACCTCTGAAGGAGAGCCCTGATGCCCAGAAGCAGCCGCTGATTTTTGTTACCAACGCTACACCACCAGACTGCTCTTCAGTGGCACTCATGAATTAAGCCAAGATCTGGGGTAAAAATAACACCATCTTCCTTGTCAGAAATACGGGGATGAAGGTGTACGCACTACCTCAGCTGAAACCACGAGAGAACATGCATGGGGAAGAGGTAGCTTTTAGAAGATGAAAACGTGAGCAGCTGCTGGAGCACATTACATGCTCCAGTAACTTTTTTTCCAGCTATTTCCCCTCCTTCTGGTCCCTCAGCACGTGAGTTACACCAAACACGCTCCCCTTGAACAAAGTGAGCTCAATGGGACAAGACCAGCGTGTACAGACAGAGGGCAAGTACTATGTGGCAATAAATAGGTGTAAGCCCAGAGGCACTACACGCAAGGAACGAACCAAGAAGGTTCAAAAACCACCCTCTGATCTAGATGCACCTTTGACTGGGCATCATTAATAATTCTGTACTTCTCCTTCTAGGGAGCGCTTCCATTTGACAGAGCTTGCAGTTCAAATCCTCCTCTAAGGATCTCTCTGAGGCAGCGTTACACAGTGCTGGGGGATCACCGTGGTCCGCTGTGAGCTGGACAAGGCAGGATTAGCAGAAATCGTCTCACACAAAGTCCCGTTCCTCCCTCATGAGACTCTCCTCAGTCAGAAAGGAAAAGCAGAACACAACCTGGTCTTCTCTCCATCCTCTGAAGGGATTACTGTGATTAGGAACTGGAAAATCAAGGCTACTGTGGTATTTACCTCCCTTGACTCTTGACCACGACGCATTCTGTCACCGCGTTTCAGAACTAAGCTGCACCTGAAGCACAAATGTACGGCGACTTCTGTTCTCTGTGACACAATTTTTTGAAGGCTCTTGACAAAAATCTGGAACTCGGGCCCTAAATGATACAGAGACTCAAAGCTTGGAGGAAAGTTGGCATTACGGAATTACTAGCACGTTTAATCAATAAAAAACAGAAGTAAAAAAAAATGGAAGCACAGGTGTCCCTGTTCCAGCCATATTCTTACAGCCATCACGCTGTACAGGAGCATCCCACACTTCCAAGTTTTGAGACTCTGGTTAAATTCCTTATATGACTAAAGCAAAGGGCCTAAAACCCAACATTTCACTCATGTCCAACTACCTCCTTCATCCAAACCGAAGTCCAGCCAACTCCCTTCCACACGGAGCTGCACACGCTGGAAACACGGCACAGTTCTGTTTGCAAGTAACACACAGAACAGCATCTGCGTAAAGGGAATAGTCCTTACCAGCAAGTCCAAGGAAATAACATTACAAATCACGAGGTTACAGCGATTTCTATCTAGGAAGCAACACAAAAGCCTGTGCCTTATCGCGCCTGATACAATTACACTAAGTGAACTGATCTTTGTTTTTCTTTGAGGAGCAGTGAAGGGAAAGACTGAATTGGAGCTGAAGTAATACCACAGATAACAAGATATTCTGCCTTTTAAGCCTCAGGTTTACCCAAGACTGGTGACCACACCATTATTTGGTGATCACACCAAAATTATGTCCAGATGCAGATCACTGTCTCAGTGCAACGATGGCAACATAATGCAAAAATTCACACTCCAAGGTGACAATCCAGCTGTTAGCTGTAGCAGCCAACCTACTTTCTAAGAAAGCCCTAACACCCTGAATTTTAAAAAGTTACCTTAAACCTAGAAACCAGGCAGGACGAGCCGTTTTTGTTACTAGAAGTATTTGCAAAGTGCACGTAGTCACCGATTTCTTGGACAGTCTGCCACAAAGAGCAGCAAGGCCAGAGCCTGGCTCATTGCAGGCTGGCAGCAGCAGTGCCTCACGGGGAACGTATTTTCCTCCGGAGGACTGCGATTCCTGGCTAGGGAAAGGATGTAGAAGAAATTTTCACTGAAGAATCCAGGTCCAAAAGGGCTTTGGAAAACAAGGCCGCTCAAATCACAAAAGCTCCCTGGCCACTAGGCCAGCAGTCCAGGATCCTTCTGCACCTTTACAAGCCAGAGCTCCCCCCACCCAGTGGGCCCAGTACAACAGTGGTGAGGGCACAGGATGCTCCAAAGCCAGTTGTAAGAGGTGTTTCACTTACATCTCAATTTGTCAGCGGAGGAGAAGATGCAAAAACAGACTCTGGGAACTCATCAAGCCTGCACTTCCATACAGGAATGAAGACAGCCACAACCATTGCAGCACTGGCTCATCAGCTATTTTTAGCACCAGAAAGAGAGGCAACCATTAGCAATGGGTCTATTCCCTCTGATGAAGCGGATCTGAACGCTGCCACTGCCCTAAAGATCCTTTACCACCAAAACCCCAAACCAGGTGAAGAGCTTTAAGTTGTTCCTGCTCCTGAATACGAGGCATCTCTCCGCAGTTCCATGGCAGGCTGGAAGAGGGCCATGCAGCCCATTTAATTCATTTCACTTCCTCTTCCATCTCCTCCACGCAGACGCGCTCTATTAGTCTTCTGAGAGCAATTGTATTTAACGTGAAAAATGCCAGGAGTCCGTGTACATCCAGCATACATCGGACGTACTGTTCAAAGCCACTACAGAGTCACCAGCTCTGAGCTGCAGGCCAGGATCAGAGAAATCCCAGCATCTGCGTAATTACACCCAGCTTTTATTTATATTCAAAGGTTTTAAAAGTTAAACACAAGCTCCCTCCCAGAGATGCTTCCCAACTGCATTTAGCATTTAGCACCAGAGCCAAGACACAGACTAAACTCAACTGGCACCAAACAATGAGCCTGTTTTGTTTCTCTTTTACTCATTCCTCCCTTAGAGAGCTGCAGAAAGCCTTTCCCTGTAAAACCAGAGGTTGCAAAGAGAGCAAACAGCATCCTTCTCACCAGGACCCAGAGCTACTGCGGGCGTGCGGCAGCCCCATGAGCAGGTATCGACATGCTGCAGCCAGAACTGCCACAGGAACCACATCACCCAACGCTACAGAACAGACACGCACGGGGCTAGACCCGGACAAACCCCTGGGCAAAGCTGCGACCCGGCGCTGCTGCCAGGACGCCCTCGGCCCTGCCACTGCAGAGGAGAAACAGCAAGAGTTTAGAAGCAGCAGAAGGTGACAGGGTGGCAGGGCAGCCGCCCGCTCCAGCAGCTCCAGGCTTTCGGCTCCTTCAGCAGCTCCTCTACCTGCCCTGCAGAAAGGTGGCAGTGATCTTTTGCCACCTGCCACATGCAGGCTTTTGGCTAAAATGACTAAGCATCATCTTTTTTCCTTCCCACCAGCTACCCTTCTTTTTTAGCGCATTAACAACATCCAGACTTTCCCGCAGGCTCTCTAGAAAATGGAAAAGGAGGGTGGACGATCACATCCAAATCGCTCCCTCCTTTTGCCCAGTTTCTCTCTGGAAACCCGCTGCTCCTGATTTCTACCTGTAACAGATGCTGTGAAGGAATGCCCAGCTGATGCAGCCTTAGTGCAACACCACCACTCCCAAGCGTTTCTCCAAAGCAATCATACTGATTTGGGTATGAAACAACTAATTTCCCCCCCAACTTTAAAAAAGTCAAGTGCCGTATTTTACAGTTATCTTCATGATTTGCACAACTGAAATACATACACCACATTAGAGCAGAGGAAATCTGAACTCCTGGGATCATTTCAGAGGATGCAGAATACCCCGGCAGCCTCACAGTTAAGGCGTTCAACCGAAACCATCAATCTGAAAAGCAGCCGCTCAGAATGACAGAGGTCTTACAGTCTCCTACTTGACAGCCCACATCCTACAGCCGTTAAAGACTGCGATACAGCCTGATGTAGCCGAGCAGAACACTTCTGAAGCCTACAGGGCAGGAAAACACGGAGCTGGGAGGAGAGCCTGCCCAGGGCACATCTCCAGCTGGCTGGCACAGACCTACCCCTGAAGATCAAACCTTCTTCCATCACCAGTGCTTAGCTCCCATGATTAACGGGAGTTAATCACGGAGGTTTCACCAGCCTCACCTAAGGAGACCAACAACAAATGAATCAACGTTACTATGCCACGTTTACCCATGACAGGGGGCAAGCCATTCTGGCTACCCAGAGAGCCCTCCCAGTTCCTCCTCAAGTCCTCCTCCCACCACCAAAGAGAACATACTGCATTGCCGAGACTTTCATATTGGGAAAATATTTTAATATCGTAAACAAGTCAATTTACCTTTCACATGTTTTTAAATAAGTTTATGCTCATGTTAAACAAAACTGTTTTTACCTAAACAATGGATTACAGCCTCTAAATTCATATTGTTCCCAGCTGATCCTGTAAATAGTGAGGAATTTTGGACACCGATATCCTTTTATAGGTAACAGACGGGCATAAATAGCGCAGGAATTCAATGCAGGTTCAAAGGGAGAAGCGAGCCCTGGTGAGGAGAACAAAGCCACAAAATTCCCTTTTTGAAGAAAAACGAGGTGGGGGGTTGGGGGGTGTTAAAGATACGGCAGTTCTACCCAGTGCAAACGTCTCCTTCCGCCACCGGCCCCCGGGCCCAGTCAGTCTCCAGCCCAAGCTCTTCGGGGCTCCGCCGCGCCGGGTCCGCCTCGCCGCCGGCCGGGTCCTCCGCCGCGCCCGGCCACGGCATCCCCCCACTGCCGGCCTCCCCCCGCGGTCCGCCGGGCCCGTCCTCCCTCCGGCCCGGGGGGGCGATGGCTGACGGCGGCCTCAGGGGCTGCCCCGCGCCCCGGGCGGTGGCAGCGGCGACGCGTCCGGGCGGTCGGTCCGGGCGAGGCCGGGCTCGGGGCCCGTCGGCGGCTCCTGCGCGGGTCCGGCCGCAGGGCCCGCCGGCGGAGCGGCGCGGGGCGGCGGGGTGGCGGCGGCGGGGCCGGGCCCGGGGGAGCCGCCCCCACCGCGCACCGGCTGCCAGATGAGGCTGTAGTAGACGGCGAGGACGATGGCGGCCAGCGAGACGGAGAGGACGTAGGCCAGCACGGTGGCCAGGCGCACCCACTTCTTGTTGGTCTTGGCCGCCATGCGCGCCTTCTTGTCCCCGGTGTAAGTGGCGGGCTTGCCCCGCTCCGCCCCCGCCTCCTTCTCCTTCATGGGGGCCCGGCCCTTGGCCCGCTGCTCCACCGACCCCGCCGTGCTGGGCCCGGCCCGGCTCCCGCCGCCTCAGGACATGCCGCCGCCTCGTGCCGCCGCCCGCGCCGCTCCGGCGGCTCCACCGCTCGCGGGCGGGGGCGAGGGGCGGGGCTTAAAGGGGCAACGCCGCCCGGCGGGGGTGGAGAGGGCGCCGGTTAAAGGGGCGATGTTCCCCCTCCCCGTGATCGGGAGTGGGGCCGCTGCGCGTGCGCGGCCGTTGGCTTTGTGAGGGGGCGATGGCTGCCGGTCCGCTCGCTCGTTCCACGGCCAGTGGTCTGGCAGCCTGCTGGCCTCTTTACCTCGGTGGGCTGGTAAAGGGTGGTGGTCTGGGGCTCTGCCCCCTGCTGTGGGACTACCCCTTCCCGCCCCCCAGGGCCTGAAGGGCAGGCGGTATCCCGCTCACCCACCCACCCTTCAGGGCCCCGAGGGCAGAGGAGGGGGGAGCGTGAGGAAGGCTCCCGGTAGGGGCCTAGTGCAAGAGGAGGGGGTCAGGAATCTTCCCTTTGCTTTCTTTTCGCGGTGTGAGCTGCTCCTCGGGCCTCCCTGCCTGCAGGTACGTGCGTTAAAAAGAGCGTGGCCAGCAGGTGGAGGGAGGTCATCCTCCCCCTCTGCTCTGCCCTGGTGAAGCTGCATCTGGAGCGCTGGGTCCAGTTCTGGGCCCCCCAGTTCAAGAAGGACAGGGAACTGCTGGAGAGAGTCCAGTTGTTGGCTACAAAGATGATGAGGGGACTGAAGCGCCTCTGTGCTGAGGAAAGGCTGAGAGACCTGGGTCTGTTCAGCCTGGAGAAGAGAAGACTTAGAGGGGATCTTACAAATACATAAAGGGTGGGTGGCAAGGGGATGGGGCCAGACTCTTTTCAGTGATGCCTGGTGACAGGAAAAGGGGCAATGGACGCAAGCTGTAACACAGGAAGTTCCATCTCAACATGAGGAAAAACCTCTTCCCTGTGAGGGTGGCAGAGCCCTGGCACAGGCTGCCCAGAGAGGTGGCGGAGTCTCCTGCCCTGGAGAGATTCCAACCCCGCCTGGACTTATTCCTGTCCAGCCTGCCGTGGCAGGGGGGTTGGACGGGATGATATCCAGAGGTCCCTTCCAACCCCTACGATTTTGTGATGTGGTGCTGCCTGCACCTCTCGTGCAGCTGGAGGGGTGCCCTGGCTGAGCAGCAGCATCTGGGGAGAGGCTGGTTTAGTTCCCTTCAAACTGCGCTGATCCAAATTTATGGAGATCATCTGAAACTGTTATTGCTGTTAGGGTTTGAATTTACCTTATTCTCTTTAGTCCCTCACAAAAGCATTATATTGACCTAGTCTGAAGACAGCTGAAGTGCTATTCTAGGATATGGATCAGCATTTTAATTTTTTTTCTTTACAGTGCAAGATGTTTACTTCTGAGAGTGACTTAGTTGCTCCTTTTGCAATCACTTTCCTTTTTTTCCCTCTCTTAAATCTTAGGCCAGTCAGGTGAGTTGCAGCAGAAAACCTCTTGTTAACAAGGAACCATAGTTCTGAGAGAGGCTAACAGCAGCTGGGGAAATGACTGTCACCCAGAAAGCATCAGAGGAAGTGAGTGATTGAGTTTTCAGTTAACAGTAGCATTTTATTTTTACACTCGATAGCAGGAAACGTGGAGGATTGGGAGAGAAAGGAAGAACCTCTGAGTTTTTGCAGGAAGAAGTATGGAGCTTGCAGCTCTGAGGAAGACTACTGGAGCAGAAAATATGTTAGGGAATAAAACAGAGTAACTTGAAAACAACTGTAATTCTTGGAAAAGTGGTGGATTGTGTTGACTAAAAGCTCCAGGGCTGCTGTGTGCATGTGTAAGGGTAGCACTGACATGGTGATCTGTGCACACTCACCCTCAGCTGGCCATAGCAGGGAGCTCCCAGTGTCCAGCAGCAAAGGGAGCCTCTGGAAGGGGCTATGAAGCCCCTCAAAGTGGGAGGTGCTTAAGGGCTCTGCCTGGTTGTTCTTACAAGGTCAAAGGAATTTTGGAGACTAAACTTTTTTGAGAGAGCAGCTATGCAGACATGGGATGTTCTGTATCCAGATCCTTCTCTTGCGTGCATGGAAGGGGTAAAGGCTGTAACGTGCTGCCAGCTGCCTTCAGAAGAGATCCTCTGCCTTTTGGCCTCAGCACACATCTCATCTATAGTAATAAAAATCATGGCTATGCAGCGTAGATACAGGAGTGAGTGGATCGCACTGTGGCTGCCCTGCTAGCACTGGCAAGGGAAGCAGTGATTTCACTGCCTGTTCAGGGTAGAGCGGGCTTATTGCCCATCGCAGGGGGATTGGATTAGATGATTTTTAAAGGTCTCTTCCAACCCAAGTGATTCTGTGATTCTACAGCTAATGACATACTCTATCCTTATGAAATATCTAATTTTCATGAAATGTTGCTGTAACCCTGTATGTCTAGGAAACATTTGCAAGTGGATATTATGATTTTCTGTGGGCCCCCTTATCTCTCTTGCCCTGATTTATTGCACCTGACTGCATTCCCCGTGTTGAAGTCAAATTTCGTACACCTGAATCATATGAGCTGATGGCATCCTCCTGACAAAGCTTTCCTGAGTCACAGAAATGCATCTTCAGTGTTCTCCTATAGATCCTGTACACCAGTTGTCTTGGGCTGTGTATGTTTAAGTGGTATGTTTGGATTTATAGCAGTTCCTACGAAATGGATTTTCCACTGATTTTTCAGGCTGTTATCTCTTGATGATGGGTTTGCTCCATCTCTTCCTTTGCTTCTTGTATTTCATTCAGCAGCTATCTGCTGCTCCATCTTTTCTTTGCGTTTAAAAGGAAAGTTCTATAACTTGCTGAGGACTTCAGCACGCCTTTCCTCTGCTTAACATGTGTCACTGAGCTATTTATTTTGAGGTCAGAGACTTCTTGGTTTCTGTGATACACAGTATTTTAAGACTGAGTTTAGACCTTTTGTGTCTAGCATAATTTCTTAGATTTTCAGCTTGTTTTTTGATCCATCCTCTCAGCTGGTGGTCTGTACTCACATTCTTGCTGGCCTTTGTCTTCCTGCTGTTGAATGATCCAAAGACGGGCAGAGGCAGAGCCTCACAGACGTGTTGTCTGTGTCCACTCACAGTTCTTCCTTAAATCATCTGTGCAGAAATTGGTTCATTCCAAACCCTTATGATGTCTGTGATATCTGTTCTTGCCACTGATATAATTTACCACTTCCTCTGGTGAAAGGATGATTAATTGCTACCTGTTACAAGACCTTTCCCTATGCTCTTCCTTAATTCCAGTTCTGGAATTTTGGGGGAGAGGATTGATGTGTACAGGCACTTCCTTTGGGGCTGAATGGGACCCTGACAGTTTTGGCTTGATGCTTGTCTAGTCCATGTTGTCTTCCCGCATTTTAAGTCTGTCCTTGGAGATGCTGCATCCTGCTTTATTGCTTAACTCGACTCTGTTGTAGTGTCTAGAAGGTGGCAGACAAAACCCAGAGCCCTGGTGTTGCTAGGTATTCAAAGGTATATTATTTTGAGTTTGATAAGGGATGTTTAAGAGAGTCAGCAGGTTGATGCAGGAAATATGCACAAAAGGTAACAGCGAGGTGGGAGGAATCAGTGTAGTAAAAAGCAGTTATAACTGCCTATCTTAATCCAATGTCCCCAAAATTAGTTTTCCCCTCTGTGAAGAAACCAATCCTTCTTAATCTCAGTGCAAATGATTGCTGCTCTTCCACTGCTGCTGCGCTTTTTTTCCCTCTGCTCACCAAATCTCTGTTTATAAATCCAAGTTAATAGCACTGCTTTTCCATCAGTGGAGGTCTTGGCAGACTGGATTGGCTAAGAATGTGCAGTGGAGTTGTAGAAGCAGTCCCAGCAGAGGTAGTGAGTGTGGTGGAGATGCCACCGCACCTCGTATCATTTGAATGTAGATTCTAGGAACAGCTAAAGCAGCTCCAGCTAGAAAATTGGCATGATAATTCAGCATGAGTTACGCTCTTTCCTGCCTTCCCAATTCTTAGTGTGAACAAATAAATGGAATAAATGGGTGTGAGTTGCTCTCCAGGTCCTTTTGTTCAAGTGCAGGCAGCTGCCAGAAGGCGCGTGCCTTCTGTTCCTAAACTTAGTTCCTTTCTAACAACCACCTATATAGGCAAATGAGAGCCAGGAAGCCAGAGCTGCAATAATGGTATTTTCTTTGTCCTGTGGGTTTTAGCAGGAATACCAAGCTGTGCACTGAGCAGGCTCCTGTGGTGCAGAAATAGAGCTCTGGGGTGCAGAGCTCAGAGGTCTTGTGAAGTCAGTGAAAGTGTCAGACGTTAGACAAAGCTTGCAAATTACTTCTTACTGGGATTTTTGCCTAAAGAACACAAAAGAGATCACTTGCCCAAGACAAATGCAGTCAAGGGCACGTGATGTGCCCTGGGACTGGACCTGCCAATGAAGGAGAGCTGTATAGCCCTTGAACATCGAGCCTTTCTCCTGTGACAGTCCAAACACCATACTCTTCAGGATCCTATTGTTCTATAAGCTTCTCCAATTATTTATTTCTCTTGCCTGAGGGTCCACTAGGAAACTTGTTTACTTATGAGCCTGCTACTTACTGCCTTACACCTGTGTTTAGTTGAAAACCCAAGTGCTGAGACAGCTTGTTGAAGATTTGGTGTTCCACCTACCTGACTGAACAGCATTGCTTGAATTCTGCTGCTACTTGTTGCAATGGGATGTTTTTGCTCTCCAAGGGCCCCTGAAGGATGTAGCTAAATAAACTTGTATTATTGATTTCCCATGTTCGGAGTCAGTGGATAGTATCTAGTGCTTCAGGACAGAGAAGACTTAATTAAGGGAAGATTATTGGCTGAAGATACTACCTCTGTACAGACTTTGCTTCTGAGAATAGTGAAACATTGGATTGGATTGCCTGGGAGGTGGTTGAGCCTCTGTTGTTAACGGAGGCTTCCTGAAACACTCTGAACTAATGTCTGTCAGAGCTGATAAATGTCACAGCTGATCCTGCCCTGGGACAAGGGCTGGGCTGGATGGCTTCCCACAGCTCCATTGCCCCCACGCTTTTGACTCGGCTGAGGCAGCTACTCTGCCTTTCCTTCCTGTGCTCTGTCATTAGGAGGCAATCTGATGTGACACCAGACAAATGATGGCTTATTCTGTGAGGTGTGCGGTTTGGTTACTCTGCTTACCTTAGCTTCTGTAACTCTGAAGTCATCATTCACTGCCATCATGCTATACACTCCCTTGGCTGAACTCTGGCCCTGGGTTTTGTTCTTGGTATCTGCCTCCGGCAGCGTGACTTCTACAGGCAGATTATAGACTTCATAAAATTTTGTTACTTTTTTTTTTATTGGTCATGTTGCTTTTTAAACTTTATACCCTCTCCTTGGTCACATCTGTGAGCTGGGGAGGGGAGAGACGGGTGAGGTCTTTCTACCTGACTCCTAATGTTTAAAGGATGGAATAGGTATGTTTAAATTCATCTCTCTCTCGACTGAAGTCCTTGAGCAAATGTTTTGCTGGGCTTAAGTTTTCTGTCGTAGAGAAGGTCTCTGTTCTTGACAGGGGACAATCTCTCATGCTTTGCTGTCTGCCTTTCTAAAGGAAATACACCTTATTTCATGCTGTTGTTCCAGTCTCCTGTTTGGAGCCTGCAGGGAATCAGATTCTGTTCTTCTCTGGCATTTTCTTCTTACACTTCAAAATCTCCTCTGTCTTATGTGGGAAGGCGCTGTCTCTCTTGTTAATCCAATAACAGATGGGGGAAGGCCAGGGATGTTCTTTTAATTCCTTCAGCTTCTGATTTAGCTGTGCTAAGTGAGGTTTACACAACCCACTGTCTCGCGCTGACTTGGAAAGTGATCTGCAGAGGTTACAGGGAGGGTGGGAAGATGGTAGAAGTGATGCTGAATGTGAGCTGTAACAGCAGGAGGTCTGGCTTTGCTCTGGATAGAGGCCTTGGGCAGAAAGCTGGTAGCTCAGGTAGGGGTGCATCAGCAGCTTCAACCTTGTATCATCAACTTGGTGAGGCCCACTTTGAGCCATTTTATTATCCTGTGAACCATCTGCATGGTATAAAGAGTATGTCCTACTTGCAGGAGAGCCTTGGACAGTGGACAGTGACTGTTTCCTTGGTGGGAAAGCTCTTGAGAGAGTGAAGTGTGTCTGAAAAGGATATATTGTTTTGCTTTTAATGTTTAGAAACTTCTGTGAGGAGGCGATGGTTCAGATTTTGGAGTGGGGAGAGACACTTGGCTAGCTTTATGGCAGAGGTGTTGAGAATATTTGGGAAGCTCTGCTTTTATTTGATGTACTGCTGAGTGGAGACAGATCTCGGTCAGCTTTCTGGAGGCAGAGAGTTCTCCCAGACAGCCTGAATTGTCTTTGGCCTGGTGTTTCCATGGCACGTTTCTGAAACTGAGAAAAGGCTGACAAGGGCTTGACAGTGCCCTGGGCATTCACCGAAATAAAAACCTTGCCATTGGCTGGAGCGTGAAGCTCTAGTCCCAGGGGTTCCCAGTGCTCTGAGCTGTAGGTTTCACACATCAGTCTGTGGAGAGGAAAGTTGTGCTCATTTCGCTAAGTGCAGCACCCCAAGAGGGTGAGTGTTGGGGTTTCTTAAAATAAAAAAAAGCTTCTGTTTGCTTGTGAACCTGTGCTGTCTGTGTTGGTTGTGACTCTAAATGCAGTCTCTGTGCAGAAGTCTAGAGTCAAAAATCAGTGCTTCATCGTTCATTTTGCAAGGAGGAAATGTGCATGTACACACACCCACACACACTTAACATCTGAACACAGTTCTGAGGGCTGTATTTTGAAAATAACCACCGCTTTTCAAGCAATAGGGCAGCAATGATTAATGGCCGTGTAATCTGAGCATCTTTGCCTCTGGTCTTCATGGTCTGAAGAAGCTGAACTCACCCACCTTTATGTGTGGAGAATTAATATGTGTGAATTGATGCACACAGATGTACATATATATAGTATTTGTTCGCATGTATGTGTGGGAGAGCACTGACATAGACTGTCTCAAAATACAACCTACAATGTTTGCAGAATGACAACGCTTTTTGCAGAGTTGCACCAACTTGTGATTGCCCTTACAAGCACTGGAACAGGATTTTCCTGGAAAGCCTTACCCACAATCTCATGATGCAGCCCTGAAGCTAAAGTGATCCTGGTTTAACCGGGGTTACTGCTGTTTTAATCTGGGATAGTTTGGGGGTTTTTTTACCCAGGATGGAGAAGGGTGCTTTTTCAGCAGTTCACTGTGCACAATTGCTCAGTGGTCTTTGGGGCCTGCTCTTAATGCAGCCAAGCTTCTTGGTTAGGCCAAACAGTGTGTCCATTCTTCAAAGTCAGCTTGACTTAGCTGAAGTTTGGGTCCTTGCCTAGTTACGCTAAGGCAACACGAAATTTTAACTGCTTTAAAGATCCAGGTAGATTCTTTTATATATGAGGTCAACATGGGTTTTCACCCTAGTTAAAATAACGTAGCTTTGAATGTGATAATGCTCCCTGATATCACAGTAGTTTTTCCTTGCAGAAAAAAAATCTAAAGCGGCTGTTACTTTTTGACTTTCTCCATTTCTGTGTGCTTGGCTCTGTAGCTGAATAAGGAAAATGTGCTGGACTCATCTTGTTAACCCTGTGCAAGGGAGGGTTATTTAACTGAATTAAAATAGCAGCCTGAAACCTCTCCCAGTTCTGTTGGAGCCGATTCTTACTTGTTACGTCTTACTGCTTTCACACTGCTGTCCTGGTTCAGGCTGCGACTGGGAATGGAGCTGTAAAGTCCTAGGGGAGAGGCTGTTCTGATGCTTCCAGGAGCAGAAAGCATGGAAAATGTCAGCGGAAAATTCAGTCCTGCTATGTTGTACACCTGTGAAAAGGGGGAAGATTTGTTGGCAATGAGCTGAAATGGGATTCCATATTAATGCTGTCTCGTCTTCAGATTAAAATCTCTTTAAGTCTTGTTTTACAAGCCACTGGCCATTCTGCTCTGGAAAATATTTCTTCCAGATCCAGTGGTTTTATAATCATCTGCTCACCTGGATGGATGCGCTTCCAGCAGAGGTGTCCAAATGGTTTTGCCTACGTGACAGTATTATTCATCAATTTTGTGCGGATAGCAGCACGTGCATCGTTGGCTGCAAAATACTACAGAGATCATGAAAGCCTGGGGACCAACTGCAGCTCGTTTACTGGGATCTTAAAGACCACCAATTGTGAGCTGCAGAATGAAACCAAACCTGCCATCTAACTCAGCCCTGTGTGCTCCCAGTGCTAACAAGGTGGCACGTGTCAGAGCTGGTGTTTGTATCTGGGAAGCTGCGCTGCTTTTTGTCAATGTGTCTCATTAGACAGAAGCCTCCCCTCATACACCTTCTCGAGCCTTCACTGTTCCCACCAGTACACCCAGCCTTGTATTTGCCAGTGTAGTTCATGAACGTGCTGCTGCCTCTGGCCGCTCCTACATCAGGAATGCCACAGAATCACCTAGTAAGAGACCTTCCTTGTGCTCTGGTAGTGATTTCCATTCCATTTGCTGCTTTTTCCTCTTCCCATGTTTATCTGACTGTTCCAAAGAAAGCAGGGCTGGAGTTGCACGCAGTGTTAAATGTTTCCTAGAGAGCTCTTTTCCAAGAAATCGGTAGTCATTTTGTGTGGGTGCCATTGTTTGTTCCCTGTTTGATAATGTGATGAAATAAAAAATCATTTTCAAGATCTAATTTTGACCTCTAGAAAGACAGGAGAGGATTTAAAATATACTGCACTGATTGCGTGCATCAGGGCTAGAAAAGCTATGTAAAAAGCACAAACAACAGTAAATAAGGTAAAAAGGGCAGTTCCTGATAAGGCAGTCTCTTGGAGAGCAGCAATGGAAGAAGCGATGGCCATGATGTGTGTGTAATTCATGTGCTCATTAGTGAGTGGCACTGGGATGAGCCTGTGATCTGCCTGTGTGCACAGTGGTATTGTGGGGAGCAGGGATGTGTCAGGAGAGCAAACCTCTCTGCAAAAGCGAATGAAAATGGGTTTCATCATTTCATTAGGATCTGATCTAAACCCCTCGTTCCATCCACAGGTGATTACAAGGGATGCTGCCTGGATGAGGTCTTGCCACTTTAGCTTCAGACACCTTTAGCTTCATCTTTACAGTTGCCGGGTATATCAGCTGGTGTAAATCAGCTTCGTTTGGCTTCCAGGGGCTGGGGAGCCATTGTGCCTTTTGAGATTCTGGGTTGGTTTTTTTCCAACAGCTTCAATTATCTAGGTGGAGGTCAGTGAGAAACCTATAGGGGCTGAAGGTGGTCCTTAGCCTGAAAAGCTGTGAGTCTCTGATTTTGTACTATTTACTTAAAACAGGGGAGGCTGTAGACCTACCTGCAAACCTACTTGGCTTTTCCTTTGCAGCCTGTGATGGAAAATTAATTCTTTCCTGCAGGTGTGAACTTGAATACGTCATTGCTTCGCGAATGCGTTTCACGTCAAGGAGGTGAAGAACTTGGAATATGATGTGCACAGGCCTTTGCATTGAGGAGGGCACTAGCGGAAGGTTGAGGCTGGATATTACTAGCAGATTTTTAGTCTAGCATGTGGAGAACTGAAGTTTATGGATGGGCCAGGGAAGACCATGGCTGGAACCTATACAGCTCCATTAGCTGAGTGGGCAGAGTGGTGCTTGGGTAGCAGCCTGAGGATGCTCTAACTTGGAATCAGCTGGTAGGGGCAGTGCGAAGAAGGTTTATAGCTTCTTTTTTTTATTATTGTTTTTTCATCACTGATTCTGAACAGTGCTGCACCAGGAGGCAGCCTGGGATGGGAGCCTCTGTCTCTGGAATGGGATTCATTAGGATGCTTTGTCTTTCAAAGTCAGTGTATTGGGGCTTACACATATGGACACAGTTGTCTTGCATACACGTAGAAAACTTGGAGTGTTTGTGCTGATAAAAAGCCATCTGTGGGCTGAAGGCCACATTACCTGCCATAGCTTGGTGCTGGAACCAAGCTGATACCCTTTGCTTTTCAGCCAAGGAGCTCTCACCTTTCTGGAGCCGCACCTGTGAACATGCCTGCTCTCGGGGAAATGGGTTCAATCCTGCCCTGAAGACTGGACTAATCTGCTACTTTACCCTGGAAGTCCTGTATTAAGAGGCTGCCTCGGATCTCTCTGAAGGGAAGAGTCAAAGCATGCTCAGTACCTGAGTCTGCACCCAGGTTCTTGGTTGGGCTCTTGTCTGGATGGGGCAAGAAACGTTGCCTCTTCCCAGTGGGTCTTGGTTTTTCCTACACCCTGAATGCTTTGAGCAGAGGCTGTTGCGTATCACTCCTCATTCTCTGTTTCACAATGAAGACTGATGTTTCAGGAATAATAGTTTGTCTCAGCTGAGAATGAGCGTGTTGACCTTAAAAATATGTAATTTCTCCCATTCTTAAAGCTGTTAGGTTTGTGTCTTGCCCCAGATACTATCTCCATGGTATGTCAGTTTAAGAAGTTGACCTTGAGCTGCAAAACCCCCTGAGCTGCTGTTCTCTGTGACCTGCTCAAGGGAACTGTGATCTTCTGGACTTGACTCACTGGGCAGACACAGTTACTGTGGCAGCTGGGTTTGCTGCTTTGGACCTTCCATAGGAGATTGCACTTCAAAAATGTGCCTTAGCATCTGACCTTCTCACAAGTTGAAAAAATTATGCCTAACCAAGGGAAGCTGAGTGAGTAAAATCCACGTTGTAGAACTGGAACAGGCTTCCTGGAGAGGTAGTAGATGCCCCAAGCCTGTCAGTGTTTAAGAGGCATTTAGGCAATGCCCTTAGTAACATGCTTTTGTTCAGCCCTGAATTGGGCAGGCAGTCGGACTGCATGATTGTTGTAGGTCCCTTCCCACTGAAATACTCTATTTAATAGACTGACTGTGAAAAGCAGAAGCAACGGGGATGTGAGTATGGCAGAAGTATTGCAGTAATACTGAGGTCTCAACCAGGATTGGGAATCTGCTGTGACAGGCAGCAAATATATCCACAGAAAGCAGCAGCTTGCAGGTGAAATAAATAGGGCTGGTACACTGGGAGGAAAAAGTGGATAAGGTCAAGAGCAAAATGGGGCTTCCTCCCCCAGAATCCTGATTTCTCTTTCAGTATTTTATACTGTAGGTAAACAAAGTGGGGCAATTAGATGGGTTCACCTCTGGATTTGGTGGAGCTCACTTTCCTGTTCTTGCTGTTGCGTTACTGCAAGGTAACAGGAGATGAGCACATTCTGTCTGGTGTGCTGCTGCTTGTTATCCTCCTTGCTCTTCTCTTAATGACCTGTCTTGGAAATTTGCATTCTTTTGCTAGCCATTAGGAATTGCATGGTTCAGTCATCCCTGTGCAGTGTTATTTTTGTACTGCAGTAATGTATAGGATGTTTAAACAGTGTGAGAGCCTGCTTGCACCGCTCAGCTGTGCGGTTTGGAAATATGCAGAAAGCCAGCAAAGTGCTGTAAGCGCAACATACTCCTGCTGCATATTCCTGCTCAGTGGACACTTAATTATGGACCTAATGATGTCTCAGTGGTTGGTCAGATTGGTTTTTGGGTGTTTTTTTTTTTTTTTATAACAAATGTCACTGCTTTTATGGTATTTGGCATCTGTGGCCACTTGTCTTTCTGTGCTGTAGTCCACTGCCCTCTGACTTTTGCAGATGGAGTTAGAGAGTCATGCTGTCAGCTGAGAGCCGTCATGAATCCTTGGCCTTGGTGGTTTGGGCTCAAAGTAGGACACTAAATGCGCCCCAGTATACACACACTCAGCAGTTCTCCTCTCCAGGGGTGGTGAGAAAATACTGGCCTTTGTGGTCCTAATGGTGCCATTAATCCTTTCAGGATTCCCAGGATGCAGAGGGTAGAATAGTAAAAGGAGCAGCAGGGTGAACTCGGTTTTGCTTAGCTGTGAATTTATTACTGGTGTCTGAAGGCGATGGTGAAGGCTGCGTGTGCAATATCACAGCTGTTCACTAGAGAGCAGTATTACACATTGCAAAGTATCGTTATAATGGAACGATGCTGGAAGGGATTTACAGATCTTGTGTGTGCTAGGAATAGGTTGGGGTTGAGGTTACAAAGTAATTTGCTAGAACTCGGGAGCCATCCAGTCCAGGTGGTTTAATAGGCAGCGTGGCTTAAATCACCGTCTACAGACCCTATCTTGTAAAATCTCTGAAGGGTGATGCTGACTGCCTGGCTTCTGCGTGCGCTTTGTGGGAGGTAGAGACTGCTGAATAGATAGCACAGGGAGATAGGGAAGAGTCCTCCAGGGAAAAAAAAAAAAAGGCAGAAAAAACAAAAGGGAAATGTTTGCATATCAGCAGTCTTGTAGTGGGTGGTGGGGTGCTCGCCGGTGAAGGTAAGGAAAGAAAGCAAAGGAGGCAGGGGGCCCTGAGCAGAGGGGATGTCGGATGAGTATACGCTGGGCGACAGGCCTTGCAGGAGAAATAAAATTAAGAGTGGTCAGAATAAACGCTGCTGAAGTGCTGCTGCTTCTGCCTGCTCCGCTATCAGAGCTTTCAGCAGAGGGCAGGACAGTTGCTTTATTCTATCGCTGTTCCATCAGCTGTCTCTTCATGCAGGGGACAGAAGCTCCCACATAGAGCAAGGAGTGTGAAATGAAAGATAAGGAGGTTGGGTTATGCAAAAGGAAGTGAGCTTCAGCTTTTCTGACCATCTTTATGCAAGCGGGGATCTTGGCCACTGCTGTTGTGCAGCACCACACAGCCTCGCAGGACAGCCGCTAGCTTGGTTGTTGCTCAGCATGTTGGGTTTTTTTTAAAATTTGTTGTTTTATCCCTTAGAGAAAGCTGACCTTGAGTCACAAGCAAGTAAAGCTGTGGTAGGATTATTGTTTACTTTAGCTTTGTTGATGAGATGGAGAAAGCTATTGAATCATAGAATGGTTGGAGTTGGAAAGGACCTTGAAGATCATCTAGTTCCAACCCCCTGCCATGGGCAGGGACACCTCCCACCAGGCCAGGCTGCTCAGTCTCATCCAGCCTGGTCGTGAACACTTCCAGGGAAGGGGCATCCACAGCTTCTGTGGGCAACCTGTTCCAGTGTCTCACCACGCTCACGGTAAAGAATTCCTTCCTAATATATAATCTAAATCCAGGTCTGAGAGAATGCAGGACCGAAGCAGCCTTTCCGTGAGGCCCTGGTTCTGGCAAGAAGCAGACATGACTCACAAAGCTGTAACAACTGTGGTAAATACCAGATGGGCCACTGGAACCAGTAGCTGTGACTGATCTCTCCTGCAGTCCCTGTGCTCTTGGCTGTACCAGGTGGCAGAACGCATCCCACCTTTCACTGCTTCACAGCTGGGATCTTGGAGGCTTCCTTTGGTGCTTGCTGTGTTGCAGAGGGCAGGAGGGCTGCAACACTTCTGAGCAAGATCAGTGCTCTTTATCCTCTTCACAGCTGCTCCCTAAGTTAAAGTTAAGCATCCCTGAAACTGCCCTGGCCTTGGAGAAGGGATCAGCTGAGAGCAGAGAAAACTTTCACTCCTCACTGCAGCCTCCTGTGCTCGCATGGGCTTTCTCTATGTGTACCTAGGCCTGAGGGTCTGATCCTAAGCTGCTTACAAGAAGAGCACAGAACAAAATCCACCCAGCAGTGCCTGGACTTTCACTGGTATTTATGGCAAGTGCCAGGCTGTTGCTGAAGTCCCTGAGTGCGCCTAGCTTAGCCTTTGGGATCTGCTGCTTTGCTGCTTGGGAGTAATGGCATTCTCTGAGGAGGGATGCATCACCAGCATCATCCTGGTGATGCTGTCTTGGCTGGGCCTGGAGTAGCCCACCGCTCTGTCAGCTGGCTGCCTGAGGAGAACGTGTCACTTTGCACATGCAAAGGAAGCTTAATACCACGAGTGTGGCTTAGTTATGAGACCAGAGGTGATGGATTCCCGTGTCCCTGGTCTCAGCTCTGATACTGAGTAACCGCAGCCATGGGTGAGCCCCCTCAGTTCACTGCCCTAATAAAATAGACCTAACAGCCTTAGCTTGGATAGCCCGTTCTTGGAAAGTACAGTGCCTTGCAAAATAAGCTAGTAAATGCAGAAAACTCGATTGTAGCTGGAAATGTAGAAGCTCTCTTATTCCCAGTTTTCCAGGCAGAGAAACCCTTGAGAGAAATGTACAAGGGATGTTGGCTTTGTTCAGGGTTCTCTGTGTCTGCAGCAGGCATCTCTCTGAGAATTGCTGCCATCTTTGATTTTTTTACAAATAGAGAGCACTTGCTACAGGTGCACTTAATCTCTTCTGCCTCCTGCCACTGACGTTTGAGAATGCCCTTAGGATTCCTTCAGTCAGCCTTCCCCCGGCTGTCCAGTCGGCTTTGAAGTGCTGGCCTTATCGAACTGAGTAAGACAGAGGTGGGAAAGAACCAACAAAACCATGCAGCTGGCTCCCTTTGTGCAGCAGGAGTCTCTTTGTCCACCGTTCTTGGAGAATCTGTGCTGCCTCTGACAGTGTCTTGTCCCTCTTGAGCAGTGGCAAGTGCCACACCTTGACTTTCATAGGAGACAACAAGGATGAAATCTCAGCGTGTGGCTGGGAATCCTGTTATAGGAAGAGTAGCACAGTTATCTCCACTTCTGATTATTTGTGGGGCTCTGCCTGTTTGACTAAAATTAACCTTGCCCATGTCAGTCCTTTTCACAAGCCACTCTACTGGTTCACCAGCGCACATCTGCCACCAGAGCTCCTTTTCTCCTCCACTGTCCCCATGTAATTCCTTTGTTCCAAGGTCAGGAGCAGGGACTCGGTTTTGCCCTGTTTGCCATTAATCTTCTGTTCTGCTTTCTGTCACTTCTGGCAGCTTCATCATTACAATCCCCACCTTACCTGTCTCTCATTCTGTGTTCCCAGAGCATCTGCAGTAGACCCAAGTGAATCTGGAGAATATTGCAGTTCCTACCGACTCTGCTGAATGTTTTATTTCATCTGTCTGTGCAATTTCCATCTGCTCTGCTGACCTGTCTCACTTTCCAGGTTGATGTTCAGAAGAACTCATAAGAGAAAGGAAAAAAGCGCAGCAAGTGGCCCCAGAAGTGGAGTCTGTACAGAGCAAGGAATAAGTTTACTTTACGTGATATTTGGCCCATCGCATGAAGGGGGCAGTCTGCTTGTAGCCAAAGCCTGAGCTGTTCTGCAGCCACATCTGCTGAAATAGTTTGAGTGTCGGCTGGCAATGCCTGCACTTCGTCAAAGACAACATTTAAGGAAGTTCAGTTGCGGAAGCGCTACGAACCGTACACTTCACAAGTACAACTCAGAAGAGTAGGTCCCTCCTGGAGAGGCGGCGTGCGTGCACGACTGCCCACGCGGGCATCTCAGCCCATCGCAAGCTTTCCTCTAGGTGACCTTGGGCTGAGCTGCTCGTGCTTGCTTGGAGAGCTGTTGATTTACAATGCAGATTCGTCGGTCGTCGCCTGCCTGCCCCTGCCCCTCCTAAATTTGGCTGGGATATAAGAGGCTTTTTGCTTTCTGATGCCAACAGTGGCAGAGCGCCCTGCCATGTGAGAGGCAGAGATAGAGGAGAGGGGGCCAAGGAGGAGCAAATTGTGCAGCTGCTCTTGCTTCTGGTAGCTGGGAGCACATCTGTGGGACAGAATGTCAATGCTTACCCCTGTCCTGCAGCCCCCGGAGGTGAAGGAGTATCTATCCAAGGGTGAGCGCTTCATCAAATGGGATGATGTGAGTACCGGGGTTTTTGCTTTGCTAGACTGTATACGTGGTGGCAGGGCAGATTCCGTGTTTTGGTCAGGGTTTGTGGGGAGGCTGGGAGCACGTATTCGGTGGGGGTGATGGGGCACTGTTTGTCATACCTGAGAGCAGTGATGTCTGGATAGGGAGAGTGAACAGAGGGCTAAAAACAAAGGACATATCGTTAGGGGTTGATGATGTGACTTCTGCACCTCTTGTTATTGTGGAGGCTGGAAGTAAATGGAGTGTGCCACTGGGTCTGTGTCACAGCTGCTCCGGTGTAGGACCCTAGGTCCTGTCTCTCTCTGTGAACCGGCCCTCAGGAAGGCAGTCGCTGCTAGGAGCTTCCTTGGGGTGAGGGGCACATGCTGCATTTGGACATGTCCAGAGGAGAGTGACGAGTAGGATTCACTCCAGAGCTGAGCAGACTCTCCATGCTTTGCAGATAGAGGAAAAATCAGGCTCCAAGTTGCTTCCTCTTATGGCCCTGTTGCTGGAGTGGATCAGAGGGTGAGCCACGTCCTCCCACGCCTGCCCGCGTGTGGGTCTGCGCAGCAGCCGAGCACTGAGGGGCTGGTGTGTTAACAGTGCCAGCACCTCGCAGGGTGCTGCAAAAAGCTGCTTCTCTCTCCAGCTCAGTGTCCTCTTGTGTCTTCAAAACCCCTGGTTTGCAGTGTCTGTTTGCCTTGCATTGTGAGGGGAACAAAGTGTGGAAGAGCAGAAGAGCAGGGGTTAATTTGAATGCAGTAGTCCCCCTCCTCAGTTCCTAAGAAGACAAAAGAGTATTTCCCCTAATACCCACATGCCTGAGCAAGAGGACAGCAGCTGCCCATCCATTTTGTCTGGAGTATGAATTGTCTGCTATTGAGCATGAATGCTGATAAAACGGGGGGCAGGCCAGGTTATGATTATTCACCAAGATCTGGGGGAAGCATTTGATGTGGTATTGCAAATGAGACACATTAGAAGGAGCCTCCAGCAGCAATGCAGGAGGGATCAGTGCTTACTTTTGTGGGCGTAAAGCTGGAATAGAGTTTTAAGTCCCAAGGCAGCGTGTGCCGGGGAGGTAGATCACTTGTGTGCAGCAAAAGCAAGGGTGGTCCAGTGGCACTGAGAAATGAGAAAGCAATGTAATGTACAGCTGACAGAAAGGAGGGATGTTGAGCAAAACAGGTTGGAACATCACTGGGCAGTTATTCCACTAGCTCTACGCAAACAGGAGGATGAGACCAGGGCATGGTGGAAAGTGCAGCCTTCCCTTTCTCTCCACTGGGGCCGCTGCCTGCAGAATGCTCTTGTGGCTTCTTTGAATTTGAACAGGGATTTGGTTTCTGAGAATAACAGTAGCCAAACTTGTCTAAAATTGCTGGTGACTTTCTATGCTCAGTCCTTGGGGACCGTTTTCTCCCAAACTTGAAGCTATTAAGTACTTCACTGGGAATTCCTGGAATCGTTAGGTTCCCTTGAAACCCAAGCTGACTCAGGTTGGGCTTCCAGACCCACCAAGTGTTTATTTGCTGCTGCAACCATAGGAGTTAGGGAGCTCAAGTCCTGTGTGGATTTTTCCCAGTCCCTAAGGTTTACAGATTTGTAAACGTTCCTAAAAGTTTGCCTCTAACTACTAAGTAGTTTATAGACTGGACCTCCAGCAATAATGAAAGCCTTCTCCACAAGTGGGCTGTTCTGGTCACGTTGCTCCATCTCATCACGCTTTCCCACTCCACAGTTAGAGCAGGCTGCAAAGGACGATGGCAAGAGCTTCAGGCTGCAGCATTGCTAGCAGAGGGTCAGGATAAAAGCAGCTCTTCAGAGGTCGTGGTCCTGTGTTTTTTTGTCTTGCTCTTTGAATTGACCAGGCCATGCTGTTGGTAATAGTTTTGAACTCCTTCCACAATGCTTGAGGCAAAGGAATGAAGGTAGATCAGATTGGCTCCTTACATCACTGTACGGTTTGGGGCTGGACGGTACCCTTCACTGTACCCAGCAGTTTAAGTAAAGCAAACCCACGCTTTGTCTGTAGTGCCTACACCTTGTCCAGCATTTGTAGTGTATCCTCGGGAGGGGCGTGCGGTGGGATCTCTGACAGGCTGCACTGTCACATCTTGGGCTAAAGTGCAACTCTCCTGTGCTTTGTTTAGCACCCAGCAAGCTGGGGCTGCCAGCCAGACTAGGGAGGTTACGTCCTACTGCACGGATGATAGCTTATTTCAAGAACTGGCTTGGGAACCCTTTGGAAAGCTCAGGCAGGGCACAGTGTAGCAGCTGACCTCTTAAGCTGCGCGGAAGCCTGTGTATTTGGCTCGATGCTGACTCTTAGCCCTCTATGAACAAGCAAAAATGTTTTCTATCCTTGAAAGATTATGTATTACAGCATTTTACCAGACAACACTTGCTTTCTGCCCTAGGGTTGAACTCCATAGTGTGAGCAGCAGCCAGTTTGGCTGCCAGATCATCTTCTGTGGAATTCACCATTGCATTTGTTGCAAGGAGCCACCCCTCAGGAAGGTGTACCTGCACCCTGCGGCCATCCATGTCCCTGATCAGGAGGCCAGCTGTCAGCGGTCCTTATTGCAGCTGAGTTAGCTTTCGAGAAAGCTGCTTCAGAGGAGATAAAGTTAATCTAGAACCATGGCACAATGCTCAGTAGTAGTACTACAGTGCCTGCTTTGCTCTTCGGGGCTTGCGTTCAGGGAGGTAACCAAGAGCTCTGGGAACATGGGCATGATGCTGTGCAGATCAGCATTGTCCCTAGTACAGTGTGAGAAAGGCAGAAGTGAGTATAAGGAGAAGATACAATGCCCTGTGGCATGGGCAGTTTACTGTAATAAAGTAACCTCCTCTGGAAATGGAGGTCCCTGGAAATACAATACACTCTGGAGTGAAGTATGAGTTCAATAACAGACTGAAGAACTCGAGGCCAAGTGACAAATACAACTTCCAGATTCCATTACTGGTTTCATCTCAGTAGCTGGGTACTTCAACTTCCTGAATGAATTTGAAGCCTTCCTGGAAATGGCTGATAGGCCTTACGATCCTATCTGCTGTGGCACCCAAGGTCAAATGCGGTGAGGAGTCATCTAGACTGAACAAGCAAATGGGCTGGGGCCCAAGCAGAGGCACCAAACATTCTTTATCTCTGACTCCAAAGAGCTCACGCTAATTCATCTCTTAGCACAGGCTTGCATGTGAGATGGGAATGGATGTTGTTGAGAAAATTCTATGAAGTTGTCCTTAACTGACAATGCAGAAGCAGTGTAATTATTCAGGGGTGAAGTACACAGCCTCGCAGCGACCTGTGTCTCCTTTGCAATATGTGCCTTGGTTCTGACCTGGAGGGTCCCCCTGTTGTGTGGAGTTCAGGATCAGCCCCAAATTATTTCATCTAACTGTGCCTGTAGTGTGGGTGTTTAAATAGCTGCTTCTTTTTATAGTCTGTGTAGAGCTAGTCCACAGAGTTTAAGAATCACCACCTAAAGCAGACTCATCTGCTGTATTCGGTGGACCCCTCCTTGCACTCTTCCTGACTAGGCCCCATCCTCTATGAAGAGAGCCCAGAGAACTAGTGTGAGTATAGACACCTAGATGGTAGGTGCCGTGGATGAATGCTGTCTCGACTTGGTCTGGGCTCCTTCTGGAGCTCATAGAACAAAGTAGGTGCTTTGGAGGGAAGGCAATTCAAATGAAACAAACAGTTGTATCTATAGGTACTTTCTTCTCTTCATTCATTGTATAGAAGCTCCGAGAGAGTTGTTGTAGCTAAATGCAGAGTGTTAGGTGAGACCCAGACTTCTGTGGAGATCAGCTTCCAGAGCCTCACACTGTTACTCTGGAGATGACCTAAAATCATCTGGTTCATTTCCATAAATCACAGAGGATGATTCACCCCACTGGGTCTGCGTTTGAACTGGGAACCTTACATCCCGTGATGGGTTCTCCAAGTCACGTAAGGTGCTAACCTTCTTTCTTCTGTTTTTTTTTTGTGTGTGGCAGGAAACAGCAAGTGCCTCTCCTGTGATTCTTCGAGTGGATCCAAAAGGCTTTTACTTATACTGGACCTATCAGAATAAGGTAAATGCTAAGACTTCACAGCTTGGTTTCCAAATAGCCAGTTCAAGTTTGTGTAAGATTAAAACCCCATAGGTGCTTGAGTTCTGCACTCAGGAGCACGCTACCACGCTCATTCCACTTGGCATGAAACCACCCACAAAGGACCTGAGAGTCTTGTACTTATCCAATGGCAGATTTGTCTCTGAGTTCCAGAAAAGAGCAGGAAATGAATCTGCAAGCATGCCAGAGACATCAGCATGGCCTTTTTGTGCTTGTCGTGCTGGCAGTCTTATACCCGCAAAGTTCATTAGATGTACTTCAAAGGACCTCACAGAGAATGATAGTGTTGATACCCCTGTTGCCCAGCGTGCTAAAAGATATCCCAACCAGTGCAATGGTGCAGCTGGAATGAAAATGGCTGGATGTAGGCAATTAAATGTATGCGGCTTCAGCTAACGTGTACCTTATGTGCAGCCTGTGTTGTAATTAACTGACTTGTTGGTGTTTTAGAGATTTTAATAATAAAAAAAACCAACTCGTGACCATAGTGATGCAGAGACTGTATGAAGTCTGGAGAGTGAGTTGTGCTCCTCTCAGGCCAGGGTGGCGTGTGCACACTGCTGGAGGTGACAACAGGGTGCTTGCTGCTGGAGGAGAGAGAGGGGCAACAAGTTTAGGAAAGAGAATTCAATTCCTCGCTGATGAGCAAGAAGGAGTGGAGAGATCAGGCTGAGTGGAGGTGGAAGGCTGGGCTTTACTTCTGCTTTCCAGAGCAGAGCTGTGGTTCAGCTCTACTTCCTCCTCATGACCTACATGCTGAAGAGGCATGGGAGATAAAGAGACAGAGACAGTCCCGCACAGCGCCCTGGCCGAGAGACCTGATGTGTTTTGATGAGCTCTGCCTTCTCAGAAGACTGTGCCCCAGTGCCATGGGGGAAAGGCCACACAGTGTTGTGAGGCTGGGGACTGTCAGCCTCTAGAAGATGTGCTCTCCTTTCAGCCATCTCCCTCACTCTCATTCCCCTTTCAAGATCCACTCCTGGTGGTAGAACTCTTGCTGTAAGAGTTCCAGCCAGACAGCAGGAAGAAGCGGTAGCACTGGAGGAGGTGCACAAAATGGGGCAAGGGGAGCTGTTGTCACCCATCAAAAGTGAGATATTTCACTGTGTTAGTGGCATGAGGGGTTTAATTACCTGGGAAGGGGGCTGGGGTAAGGAAGCAGAGCTGACATGAGGAAACCCAGACTTGGGAGAGTGTCTCATATTCCTGGAAAATGCCATTGATTAGCACCTGAAATGAACTAAGCAAATTTGAGAGCCACAGTGGAGCAACAGCCTGTATTACATCCTTGGGGAAGCGCTTGTCTGGCATCTTTCCTGTTCTCTGAGGGAAGCTGCAGACAGTGTGAGCTGGCAAGAAGGGTGTTGGGCAAATGCCGACTGTCAGAGGGAGCTGGGACAGGCCTGTGAAGGTCATGTGCGGGCTGGCATCAGCACAGTGACCAGGGACAAGATGGGCTGATACAGAGCGTGGTGGGGTACGGTCAGTAGTTTGTCTGTTGAATTTGTGTGGCTTATTAATCTTTGGCTGACTCCTCTTAAGATCCTGCTTGTCATGAAGAGCAAGGAAGAAAATCTGTGCTGCTTTTGCACTAGGGATTCAGAAAGGAGTGGGATTAGGAGTAAAATTTCCATCCCACTTGACAATAAAATGGGGATACAGCCAGAAGACAAGGTATCCACATTGTTCCTTATTGTGGTCCTGGAAAATAATATTATCTGCTACAACAAGTATAATTTGTTCTCCAGATCCATGGTGAGAAGACAAATTAGTAACACAGGAAGGAAATTCAGGTTGGATATTAAAAGAACAAACAAAATAAACGTGACAAGTAGCCAGTAGTGAGGACGTGGAGTTGGGCTGCCTAGGGAAGGTTGTGGAATGTCCTCCACGGGAATTGCTTCAGAACAGATTAGGTGACAATCTGCTGGGAGTGACCTGGGGCGCGGTGGCCGTGCCTGCCTCCCCGCTCAGCTGCTCCCCATTGGACGCGTGGAGGCAAAAGGCAGGCTGAGAACACGAGTGGGTTTTATTAACACACGGACTGTAACTGGGGTAGAGTTTCCCCATATAAACCTGGATGCATGTCACACGCTGCTTGCCGGGGTAATCCACACCGAGCCCCTGGCCTCACCCTGAAGGGGACAGTGCTGCAGGCCCCCTGCCGCCTCCACGCTGGCCACCCTGCCGGCTTGGGAGAGCAGCAGCCCGTGTTTCCCTGCCGGTGTTCTTCCTGGTGGAAGAGCTCTTCCCCAGGGAAGGGCACTGGCAGAGACCTGCTTTGCAGCTTCTGGGGGCTCTGCAGTGGATTTCTTTCCTTACTCCTTTGTCTTTCCTTCATCTTCCGTGTCCTTACTCTGTTGTAGGAAATGGAAATTTTGGATATAACCAGCATCCGAGATACCCGAGTAGGGCGCTTTGCCAAAATCCCCAAGGTGAGTGCATAGTTTCATTTCTGCCAGCGTTTATATGGGAAAGGCAAGGCTGCCTAGGGCTTGGCATAAGCTGGAGCAGTTTACCTTGGCCTTCTCTTACACGAAGGTGGAGAGGACCCTGTCTCCTTACATCACAAGTACGCAAAAATACAGAACAGCCATCTTTACTCTTGTCCCTGAGCTCCCCGGGGGTCCTCTGTGCACCCAAAAAAAAGGCACGTACAGACTATGGTATTTGAGCTTGTTGGAAAGAATATGCCAGAAAGCTAGGAAAACAACAATTCCCCTTTTAAGTGCCCTCCAAAAGGCCCGTTCACAGGTTCTCTCCCCGCTGCTGTGCATCCGCCTAGCCTTAATCTTGGCCTGGCCTCTACATTCACGGAGCTACAAAGGGAAGTCCTGCAGGAGACTTGTGATGCTTCTGTATTGAGTCACCAGAGCCGCTCTCTTGTGCAAAGATGCACAGGCTGGGTCAGGCTACAGCTTAACAGCTTTGTGCAGCTACAAACCTGTAGTTACAGTGAGACTGCAGTGCAGTGTGTGGCGGGGTTTTTCCCCTTTAAATGGAAGAAAATTTATTTTCGGAAAAACTAGTGTTTCTTTTTCTTTTATTGTCCAAATAGTTTTAAATTGTCTCCTTGCAGGGTGGCAGACGAAGGGAAGCACATGATTACTGCTTTGTTCTTGGTTTCAGTTATAATTTAAGCTTCCTGCAGCAAAGTTGTCCTTGGTAGGACTTTTTTTCTGCATCTGTTTTTTGTTTGTTTTTAACTTTTCTTCTTGCCTTTTCCATATATGGAAAATTGAAGTAAAGCTAGAATGTGAAAAGGAAAGAAAGGAGTAAAGAGAATGGCTCTGTGTGGTAACGTAGGTGATTCTCAGACTAACGCAAAAGGGGAAGATTTTGCAATATACTCTGAGAGACTCGAGCAGCCTCTTTGCGTAAGTAGTACGGCTGTTTTCTTAATACTGCTCTGAAAATGCTATTGAGAGCTCCCCGAGACTGATGTTTCTCAAAAGAACATAATGAGGTGTGTGCTAAAGGCACAGCAGAGCGCAAGAACCGTACCCATCGTACGCAATTCTTAAAAAATCATAATTGCTTCTGAGAAACTGTGTTTCTTCTTGGAAATTCACTAAAATGAAACACATTTGAGTTTTCAACAAGCCTAAAACTCTGTCTACAACTACTTTGTGGGAATAACGTTTGAAAAAAGCTCTTGGAAGTTTTTTTTTTTTTTTCATTTGAGAAAATAAAGTATTTGGACCTGTTGGAGCTGGGTGCTACACTCCAGACAGAATGCACCAAGGAAAAGGCCCACTTAAAGGAGAGGTGTGAGATACTGTTTTCTAGGGTGTGAAACTTCAGTAATAACCTGTTTACAAAATGAATTCGGCTTTGATATAGATTATAAATTGATGGTGTAAGTACTGAGGCTGTAGGTGGATATCCTTCTAGTGGCGGCAGGCAGGAAAAAAATGTCCTACATTTTAGTAATTATTTAAGGAAGACTAATTGGAGACTACCAGGAGAAAGATGCTGGCACAAGTGCAGTGTCAGAGTTGCTTCTAGATGGAAGGAATTTCTACTCAAACAGCATCTTTCTGTATGAGCCCCTGCTTGCAAACCAGGAATTGCTCTGGAAACAAGGCCAACCCCAGTTTTATTAAGAGTGATTCACAGTACAGTTCAGGGATGACCACATTCCGTATCTAGAGAAAAACTAAAATGGCTTTTTAAAAGAGATTTTTAATGAAAGCACAAGAAAGTTTGTGAAAAGAATGAGGAAAATCATGAGCAGTACCAGGATAGCAAAGAGCAAAAGAGGAGAGGGCAGCAGTGGTTCTGTTCCAATAATTAGCTCTAAATCTTTTCAGTAAAATTGGAAAGTGGCCTGCGTGATTCCCATAGTAAGGAAAGGCACTTAAAGAAGAGAATAAGAGAGGACATCTTTGCATGGCAAGATTCCTGCTGGAGGAGAAGGAAAAGGTCTCTTGGGAGAAGAGAGAGAAACAGCAGACTCCCAGAAAGATCAGTGCTTGGGCCTGTGACGTCCTGTGTGTTCACGTGTGCTCTCCACAAGAGGCAAAGTTTGCCAATGGTACCAAGTTATTTGGGGTAATAAAATGAGGGCTGGTTTGTAGAAAGACCTTGAATTGCTGATTGACTGAATGATCTAATAAGTGATAAAATTTAGTACAGATAAAAATTAGCAATGCACACACAAAAAAGGAAAAGATCCTAACTTTCTGTAATAACAGGCTCCGAGTTGACTGTTGCTACTCGGAAACAAGATCATGAGGGTATGGTGAAATATCAACGCAGTAGTCAGTAGTATTTTTTCAAAGTAAGTTGTATGTTAGGAATTATAAGGAAAGAATTAGGAACTCATGCCACTGTGTACACCCTGAATGCACCCATCTTTCTGTGTGTTTCTAGTGTCCTCATCTCAGATGAGACAAAGAACTCAAGGAAAAGGTAGAGAAGAGCAAGGTTAATAGACGAATGAAATGGCTGCTGTAGGAGGAACATCTGAGTAGGCAGGGACTGTAGTCTGGCCAAAAAGAAGATGAGGGGGATGTGGAGGAGTATTGTGGAGTGCTGTAACATGGGGAGTTGAATGGAGAAGGTGAGCACGAAACGGTTGCTCAGGGTTTCTTCCAGCATGAGCGCTACTCACCCAGTGGAATTTTCCGATGGCAGGTTCAGCACAAGCAGAAGGAGGTGCTGCTGGCTTGCGTGTCATGTCGCTGTGCTGGGAGATGCCTCCCTCCACAAGTCGTGAAAACGTACGCGAGTTTTAAAAGTCAAGACAAGAAGGAAATGCCCTTTAAGGGTTATTAAGTGCAAGATAAAGCCTCTGGTTTAGGAAGTTGCTGAATCATAAATTGCTGGAAGCTGCAGAAATGTGTCAGGGAAGTATCATTGTGTGTGCCCTGTTCTTCTACTTTTCCCCAGGCATCTGGATGGATGTGTGGTCTGACCTGGTGTAGCTGTTGTATTCTAGCCATTGTAAGAGGCCAGAGAGTATTTTACTGTCCTAGGAATTGGCTACAGCTCATTTTTTATGAACAAAGGTCAAGCACCAAGTGATTTATTAAGTATTCTCAACAGGCAGAAGTGATGCGCTTGATGACAACCCCTGCTGTGCTTTTTGAATTCTGCATTTCAGAGACACATTTAATATAAGTCCCCTTTTTATTTCAGGGAATTTTCTGGCATTTCTATGACAACACGTAGTAAAATGCCCTAGGCTGGCTCCGTGTCCACCTTTCTCTCATGGTATGATGGGAGGTCTTGTGTGGGCACTGAAATGGCCATTGAACTGAAACGCTGGGAGAGATGTGCCATCCAGTCCTGGGAATTTCTTATTTACACATGGCTGTCCTATCCCTGATGCTTCCGCAGGGCTTGCTTAAAGCCTTCAGTTGTGTATTCAGTTGGCTTTCCTGAGAACAGACTTTGCTCAAGGGAATGCAGAAAGCAGTGACAATTTCGTAATGTGAATCACCACTCCCTCCGCGTAGGGCAGCTATGTCTGGTGCGTCATTACAAAAAGGTATAAATGTGGAAAAACTGATGTGACAAAGCAAAGACCTGCTAGAGGTGAAGGGCAGAAGAATGAAAAAGGGTCCTGTCTCCCCTGTTACAAAATAATGGCTTAGAATGGTTGTGGGATATAACTGCTGAAACTAATACATTGGTTACTGGTTTCATTGGCTACAAGTGGAGGAGAAGAGCTAACGGATGGTATGTAAGACAAGGAGAGCAAGGTCACAAGTGCTGGAAGAGCTTTGGCTAGTACCAATAACAAATCAAGCATCCTTTCCCCCTCCCTGTCCTTGCAAGTGATGCCATGGCACATCCGCCGCCTCTCTGAAGCAAAGCTTGTGTCTGGTTTTCATACTGAATTGTGGCTGGAGGAATTTACAAGGACAGTGCTTTCCGCTGCGAGGTACTCTGCTCTTCTGGCTGCCTGCGGGTGGAACATGCCCTGAGCTCTTCAGACCAACGTAGGGGAAATGAGTCTCGCTGCCAGCGGGTGGTTGCACTGTGGGTATCGGGAGTTACCTGCTTTCAGTGACACTTTCCCTTGGCTGCTAAGCAAGAGGTTTGGGGTTTTTCTTTGTAACCACTCTATGCACAGCGAGGAGAATAACGCCAAAGGGCCCATGCAGAAAACCACTTCTGAAAAGACCTGCTGTCATATGCACTCCCTCCCCAGTACAGGTCACAGCGTTGTCCCTGCAAGCTGTGGGGCAGGGACTGGCGGGATCCCCTTCCTGACACTGCGGAATGTTTAGGGAGGAGACAGTCCTCCTGTAGCGCCCAGCACAGTAAGCGTGGCCTTGAAAAAGGGACGAGTCACTAAGGGCTGGCAGCAGTAGGAGCCACCTTCAAAGGAGGAGGGTGCTATTTGCCCCAGAAGGAAACAGTTCCTGCAATGAACCTGGCTGAAGGTGAGGGACAACCATGCTCTTGTTGAGACTCTCCTCTCTCTTCTGCCCCACTTGAGCCCTCACCTCCTGGCATATTAACACGTAAGCACACACACAGCCCTCCAGTCCTCCCATGACTGCCTCCACGCATGTGCAGGTTTCCCCTTCTCTCCCTCTTTGCTTTATTTTCTTTGAGAGCTGCTCAGTGTTCTGCAGTGGGTTTTTTTCTTGATGGAAATTTTTTTCGTGAGACAGGGCAGAATGAACTTTGGCGCATGTTCAAGAGTAATAAAGATAAGAATTAGCAGGGACTTTGAACGTAAACGAGACAAGATAAAAAGCTATTGGATGTAGTTCAGCAGCATGCTGAAGCAGATCAAGATGTTATTTACAGTGCAATTCTGTGTCTTCCTTTGAGTAACAAGGAACCTTTTAAGGCCTGTTCCATTTTGGTTTTTTCTGATGCACCAAGACCCCAGAACAGTGACAGAAGATGTAATAATTGGGACCAAAATACACGGTGGTTTAGGCCAGACTGCTGGGCTGTTGGCTTCAGCTTGCATTTTGTTTAGACATTCCAGCTGGCATTGGCTTTGAAACAAGCATAATTTTTCGTAAAAACAGAAATTGCATTTTCTCACTGTCATGATTATAAACCAGTTTGATCCTCTGTACTCATTTTGTTGTTATTGAACCCAGAGAAGCAGACTCTGAGCTGAACACGTACAAGGGAGAAAACTATACCAAGGTATTTCACACATCATATTTTGAGATGATAAAGTAGGAATGAGGAACCAGCAATGCAGGGAGCGCACACATTGTGCTCGGCGCTGAGCAGGGCGCTGAGCCGGGGACCATAAACACACTGTGGGTGGTCAGTCCTGCTGCTGATTCATGGCAGGAGGCGGCAGCTCTGGGCGTTCAGCATCCTCTCGGTGCTGGGCTGGGGATTCGGGAATGGGTGTGAGCACAGGGTGGAACTCAGGCCTCCAAATAAAAGAGCGATCACAAGAAGCCGTGTGGAGACAAACTGATATGTGTGCATGCAAGAGAAAAGCAGGTAGAAGCCCACGGCTTGCGAAGGGTTTATAAATAGTGGAGCGGGGGCCGAGCAAGGAAATAGTAACATCTCAGTAATGGCTTCTTGCCATGCAGGGCCCTTTTTCTGCCTCTTCCGTCTTTCCATGGTGTGAGCTCTTAGACCAGAGGGAAAGAAGTTACTGAGGATGCACAGTCTGCATCTCTCCCCCGCAGTCTGTTCCTGCTCGATTCCAGAATGCCGCGGGTTATTGTGTGCCATGAGAATCTGTGTGCTGCTGCATTTTCCGCTTCCTTTAGATAAGACAGCAATGAGAGCTGAGAATGCTTCATCTGCATCTTTTTTCTTCTGCCTTGTCTCGCTGAGATGCTGGGAGCAGAGACAGGCTGTCCCCGTGGTGCAGATGGTGACCGGACGGCCCTGCTTCACAGCCATCGGTCTTCCTGAATCCCACGCTGGAGCGGGGCTGCTAACGAGGACGTGAACGTTACCTGCAGAGCCAAAGGCATTTGAGTAGTCTTTGATGTTCCCTTTCCCTTCTGACAATCAAACAAGACCATTCTTCTCCAAAAGAGAAGACTTATTGTCAAGTCCTGTCTTCTAATACCCCAAGCACTGCATCACGTAGCGTGTTTCATGAAGATACAAAAATTGTCAGTGTTGAGTGTGTGCAGCTGTGGTCAGTCCTGGCTATCACTCAGCTGTATCCCGTTTCAAGTAGAGAAAGGGCTGTCTCTCTCCATCTCTTGCATTTGGGCCTGGCTCTTTGTTTATATTTGCATGAGAATTTGCTTTTGTCTGGACTCTGGTTTGTAGAGATGAGGATTTTAGGGAAATCAGGGGGGTGGGAAGTGGAATGCAAGCGCAATCTGTATTTCAGCCACTCTGCCAGTGGGTTTATTTCTGTTTGGGTTTTTTAAGTCAATGTTCTAAGCATGTTTCCCTCCCTCTGATTTGCACAGCTAAATCGGTTGTCCTGCTTTTCATGTAGTAATTCCTATTTTTTCTCTATGGCCACCTGGAATGTGACACTAATTATGTAGTGAAGCTGTAGCACAAGGTGCCAAAGGAGTACAGGTTATAAAAGAGCTGTGGCATCAGGTTCTGTGCCCTTGGACACAGTCTCTGGGCTTCTCTGACCATCTTCATTCAGTGCTGTGCCAACATCCTCAGAGATGCTGGGAGGGCTGGAGCCCCTCTGCTGTGGGGACAGGCTGAGAGAGCTGGGGGGGTTCAGCCTGGAGAAGAGAAGGCTCCGGGGAGACCTTCCAGCCCCTTCCCGTCCCTCAAGGGGCTCCAGGAAAGCTGGGGAGGGACTCTGGATCAGGGAGGGGAGCCGTGGGACAAGGGGGAAGGGTTTTCCACTGCAAGAGGGGAGATTGAGATGAAATAATAGGAAGAAATTCTTTCCTGTGAGGGTGGTGAGCCCCTGGCCCAGGTTGCCCAGAGAAGCTGTGGCTGCCCCATCCCTGGAGGGGTTCAAGGCCAGGTTGGACGGGGCTTGGAGCAACCTGGGCTGGTGGGAGGTGTCCCTGCCCAGGGCAGGGGGTGGCACTGGGTGGGCTTTAAGGTCCCTTCCCGCCCAAACCATTCTATGGTTCTATAGTAGGTAGCACAGAGTAAGCCAGTGACTTGCTTACGGCCAGGCAGGACATCAGTCACTGGGAAATTATGACCCAATTTAGATCCCTAACAAGATCCTTTCTGTCCTGCTGCAGTTGGCTTCTTGTAAAATGAAGCTGTCAACTTGGCACCGAGGTGTTAGGAGGTGTGGTGAGCGAATGCAGATAAAAGGGCATGGCATGTAAAAAGCTGCACAGGGTAAGGCGAACCATGAATGGCAACTTCTGAGAAGGCGATCAGATACCAGGCCATTGCCACCCACTGCGTGGGCCAGGTTTGCCCAGCAGAGCCCAGTGGGTAGAGGCAGAAGCTCTGCTGCAGCGTGGAGCCTGCTGGGGCCGTAGTGCAAAGAGAAGCAGCTGCTGGAGAGCCGAGAGACACCAGTTTGTAGAGAAGGAAGGGCTGGGAGGAGCCGGTCTGTAACAAATACAGGAAATGAGTTCAGCATAAACCACAAGTTCTCTATTGTCTTAGCTTCATATAATTTACAACGCTAGAGGTAAGGAAGCTGAACAAATGCCAGTGGGTTTGCAAGCTGAAGTTAAATCTGAAGTTAAAATCCTAACGCTTTGCCGCTTGTAATGAAAAGTTAAACTCTATCAAGAAGTTGCTGTGAGCGGGGAAAGGAGGTGTGGGTACGTGGGTGCCGCTCACCTCTGCGAAAGAAAATTGCTCACAAAGCAAAAATGAGGCATTTTAGAAATTCCCTAACTATTAGAAAATAGGCAAATCTTCTGGGTGGCTGATTGCTTTCCCCCTCCTTTCCCTCCAAATGCTCCAGGGTTGTACAGGTCTCAGAGTTACCCCTGCAGAGAGTCGCTTTTATGAAGCGAGAGACAGCAGTCAGATGATCTTGAGTTATAATCCAGCCCATCCTGCTTTTCCTACAGATGCCTGTTTGCTACAGATGTGTTAAAACTGCCAATGCTCCAGGAATTTGGAGAAATGCAGTGGGAAGAAAAATCTACAGAGCTCCTTATAAAATACACGCGCAGCTCAGTGTGTGACGTGGTGCAGACACGTAGGAATGCCTGACGCTGAGCTGTTTCGGGGTTTCTGCTATTACAGTCCAAATGTAAAGAGAGAATTCTGTGGCGCAAATGGAATTGCTTCCATTTGAATCACGATGGGATGCGAACAGCTGGTTGCATATAGGGCTTTTTAGTTGGTTTGGGCTAAATTTTGGTCCATGGAAGAGATGGGGGAGTTTGGTTTCTTCAGCTTGCAGGGATTCAGACGTTGTCCAGTTGGCAGCAGCTGAACAAGTCACTAAGCATGAGCTGAACTGCAGCAACCAACTTTGTATGTGCTCGAAGTTTATAGCAAACACAAAGGTAAAGTCATTTAGTTTAAACCTCTTCTGCTGAAGCTAATGCGATATCTAACGTGTTATGGTGTTACCGATGTTTTAACTTGTTGGAACGCAGTAACTCTGCCATGTGTCAAACTACAGGTTTGTGCCTACAGCGAGAGCTCAGGTTCCAGCTCCAGTTAAACTTCCGACTCTGAGCTGCTCTGCTAAAAGCCCAGGTTGTGAATTTTGCCCTTAGTTTCTGAGGGAGCAGGTGCTCTGACAGCCTCTCCGTTTGCTTTGATAGGAATTTAGCCTGTGCTGGTAGATAATGAATTGCTGCGCTTTATTCCAGGACGTGGGAATTTTATCCTTTCATTATAAATAGCGACTGTCAGTACAACTCCAGGGTACCTTGGCTTAGCAACGCCTTATGTAGGAATGTAAAAAATGCTAAATAATTTAAAGAGATTCTATAAATACTTTCATATGGTGATGAAATCCAAGCATGACTAATCAGATGAGCCTTATACTTAACAAAATAAATCTCTGGTGAGCCATCGCTGTAGGAGACTGCAGTCGCTATGGAAAAAACCACTTCTAGCAACTGACAACTAGCAGAAAATGGGATTTGGAGGGAGAGAGCCCATCCCTCCAGTAACCAGGTCTAAAGCTGGTAGACCACCTGGGTCCCAAACATCTTTCTTGTGGTGGAGGCTGGTTACAGCAAAGGGTATCACACTAATTTAAAAGACCTTTTTACCGTGTGTTTTGACAAACGGGTGGCTGCAGTGACCTGGTTACGCACCTCTGGTATGAGCAGGCCAAATACTCACCTGCTTGTCTGCGAGTTCAGGCTGAAGTCTCAGGAGGAATTTCTTGAGGAGCAGTCTCCGACTTTTACTTTTTCAGACCAAACCAGCGTGTTTGTGCAGTGATGTTAGTCACAATGTTTTGTTCCATGGAGTTTCCAGGTAATGCAGGCTCCAGAACAAAGATGAAAAATAAGGAAAGCCAAGGAAAGGAAGATCACATTAAACAAATTTGCAACCCTTGAAAAGCTTGCTGTGAATTTGGGTCAGTGTTTGGATTGGGTTCGTTTTTTTTCAGGTGCAGCTTGCCTCATTCTCCCTTCATCCCCATCTGTTGTTTCTTTTGCAGTGCCAGAAGCTCCGAGAGGTTTTTAACTTGGATTACCCTCACAGCACCTTCCTGCTTAAGACTCTGACTATTGTATCTGGCCCTGACATGGTGGACCTCACCTTCCATAACTTTGTGTCCTACAAGGAGAACGTTGGCAAGGTACTGAGTCCTGAGGGCAAGGAAGCACTGGGAAACACAAAGGATTGGGGAATTTGGAGGGGGGCAGGAAAGGAGAGGGGAAGACAGGGAACTGAACCCTGTCAATGTTACTGGCAGTTGTAAACAAGCAGGTTTATGTTCCAGTGAGCTGTGGTCCCTCCATAGCTCTAGAAATTTCTGTCCTGCATGGAGAAGGACCAGTGGAAGAAATTTGGTATGTCATTTTTGTCCTTCCTGTGCTTTGTATGGATAAACAGAGAGCTGAGAAGACTCAATGGAAGAGTTTTAACTGCTAGTGTATATAGGCAGCAGGAAGATGATATAGGCAAGCTCAGGGCACAGTTGTGGGATTTGGAACCCAGAAGCATCAGGACAGGCCTTTTTACTGAGGCCTGTAGTGACAGGACAAGGGGTAACATTTTTAAACTGAAAAAGGGTAGATTAGATGGGATCTGAGGCAGAAATTCTTTCCTGTGAGGGTGGTGAGCCCCTGGCCCAGGTTGCCCAGAGAAGCTGTGGCTGCCCCATCCCTGGAGGGGTTCAAGGCCAGGTTGGACGGGGCTTGGAGCAACCTGGGCTGGTGGGAGGTGTCCCTGCCCAGGGCAGGGGAGTTGGAACTAGATGATCTTTAAGGTCCCTTCCCACCCAAACCATTCTATGGTGCCCTTCCCATGTTTGTTGCTGTGAACTTGGTGCAGTTCCATAATGCCCAACTGCCTCTGCCTTGTGTTCACAGAGCTGGGCTGAGGATATTATGGCCATCGTTCGGAATCCCCTCACGTACAATGCTTCTCGGTACACCTTCCTAGAGAAAATGTAAGTAATTTCTGACAGAAGTTGTTCTCTTAAACGTTCCTGTGCTGCCCTTTCTGTCTGTACTAGAAAGAAAAAGCTTCTTAGCTCCAGGGCCTTTGGCAGCCTCCAAAACAAGTCCTGTGTCAGCTCAGGAGCCCCAAGGCACAGGTAGGGGGTTGGTAGTTGGGCCATATGTTGCGTGACAACCGACTGGCCCAGAAGTGCTTGAGTCAAACGTGTGGTATTACACAAACTGCAATTCTGAGCCTCATATATGTCTCCCCTGCAGTCACAGAATTCACCCCAACAAAGTGCTGCCTCATTTTCTTTGCTCTGTAATATTGTTTGGTTGGCAGCCTGGGATCGCTGAGGAACGCTAAATAATAGGAGATATTGTTATCTCATATCTGTATCTTATGTTTCAGTGGAATCTTTCTGATATCTAAGCTCTTATAATTTGTCTGCTTCTCCTTACAAAGAAACAGGAACAGGTTCTGTCTGAGGTTATGACGGACTGGAGGGCCCTGATTTTAGTTAACTGTTAGATTTTCCCAACTGCATATTTTTTCTTTCTCCTTACTTAATAGGACCTCTAAGATTGTACAAGTGCATTTTCATAATCTTGTTTTTTTTCACAGCCTGGTGAAGCTGAAGATGCAGCTTAATGCAGAGGGAAAGATTCCTGTCAGGAAGTGAGTATGGTGTTTGTTCTATTGGGTGCTCAGTCAGGCTAAAGGCAGAGTGGCTGGTAAGAGGATGGTTGCCCAGTGGCTTCAGCTGCCTGCTCTTTCTGCACCTAAGAGGTAGAGATCATTCCCTCTGGATTCAGGCCATGAGAGGACTCCTGCTGCAGCTAGGTTCCTCCCAAGGAAGGGCCTGGGACATAATTTGGGTCTGGAAAGGAGACCTTTTGTGGCCTTCATCTACAGCAAGAAATTGCCGTAAAACAGCCATGGATTTCACTTCCTGGCTGTTGCCAAGAAGTGAACAACAAAACCAAGCAACTTTGGTAAAGTTCTGATGACAGATCGTTTTGCAAACCTGAGTTGAAAGGTGGATGATGTGTAGGGCTCCTTTTACCTTTCATATAAGGAGTTCTGTGTTTGGAGAACTCTTTACTTGACTCCCCAGGTAGACTGAAGGTAGGGGTCCATTGCTTTCGCTTGGCTTCTTTCTTCACATGTGACTGCTACAGCCGTTCTCCCCTGGTGTAATTCCGCTGCCCTCAGTCTTTGCTCTGGATATGCATGAGAGGGAAAAGCCTTTGAGGGCAGACCTCTGGGCCAACATTAATGCTGGTTCAAGTACAGAACAGTGGAGATTTGCCCTTCGCTGTCCCCAGGGTTGGCCTTGCGCATCAGGGTAGCACTGCCACTAGAATAAGCCAAGGCCGCTTTGCTGGAGCAAAGACCAGCCTGTTACTTCTCCCCTGCACCGCTTGGCATGAGTCTAGAATTGATTTTGTGCCACTCCATGTCTTCCCTAGTAAAATCCCTCCATGGCTGATCCTCTGGCTCCTCCATGTTGATTCATTCACCTCACACAGTGACAAAAGGCTGCACTGCCTTGTTGAATTCCCTTTTGGGCGCATAATTTGTTTTAAGAACAAGGACCTGCAGACAGTGCATTTGCGGGTGTTCACTGCGAGGTTTTGAACCACTCTGCTTCTAGGTTTGTGCTGTGTTATAGCATCGCAAGAGGCAAGCGCTAATCACCTGTAATAAATACGCTACCTACTGCGTGCTATATTGCATAACGATTCTAGATTAAGTCTGTGCTGGCTAAATGGGCTCCTGGATGGTTGATCATTATCCAACAATAAACATTTTTTGTTGTTTGTTTTCTAAACCACCAACCAGCAGAATTTCATTCTGTCAGAAACCAGTGTATTCATCAAAGGGCTTTTAAAAATGTATAGGTCTTTAATGAATAACTCACACTAGGGAAGAGTACTTTGAATTGATCTTTAAAATGCAAGCAAGGTAGCATTACTGCAGAGAGAAAACAGCTTAGTCTTCTGAAATAAGCTAGAAAAAATATCTGGTACAGGCTGTACCTCTTTTCAATGCTCTGTCCTGCCTTTCTTGCAGAGTGTTAAAAATGCTTTACTGTGCAAAGCATTAGACCATTAAATAGTCCAGATTAAGAGCCAGATTTCTAAAATTATTCAGCATCTCCAGGTGCAGGTATATGTAAGGCTTTAAAAACTCCATGTCTGAACTCTTCTGAAAATTCCACTGAGCATCTGCTTTCTCTTTAGACATTTAAATCCCTTTTGAATCATAACGAGGGCGCTGCAATTTTTGCCTTGCAAAGGGCAGCTTGGGAACCAACATGCACCGAGTTTGCATAAATCCGCTGCAGCTCCCACTGAACAGTTTTCCACCTGTCAACACATTTGGCACTTTTTGTTCCCCTTTTTGGCTGTGAGCACCTGTGATGCCAGGAGCTTAATAGAGCTGCCATCTAAACTTATCCACGGAGGAGACCTCGCTGCTGCTGACTGGGCTATTCTGAAAGCAGGGAGAGTTCCGTTGTTGTTACTGTTCCCTAGTGCAGCAAAGAGATTGCTTTAAGCTGAAGCCTTGTCCCAGTGAATTCTACCCTGCAGACCAGTACCCAGCTTTCTAAACTGGAGCTTTGGTTTCTGCAGCAGCAGACGTTTGTGCTTCCACCATGTAGTACAGCAGCTGTTTGCCTGTGTAATGACTTTGTTTCTTCAGTTCCTGGGAAGCCTTTGGCTCCAGAAAATTCTTTCAAAGCAGCAAATGTGCACACTGTTTGTTTGCTTTTTTTGAATGTTGTCTTGACAACAAAGTTATTCCTTGCTAACGCCAGCTACCGCATGGGATAGTGTCTTGTGGGGGGAAGTGTCCTGGGGAATTCGTGGCACGAGGCTGCTACCGCAAGAGGGGCAGGGGAAGGACAGTGAGGAGGGATTTCAGGAGTAAGCTGACGCAAGTTAGTGACAGGACTCTTAGAGTCCACAGCAGAAATATAGAACTTCTGTATTAAGGCAGCAGTCAAAAAATCCACTGTAGGTTTATAAGACTCGGTATGTCAGTTACTCCCTTGGAGAAACACTGTCTTTCTTCTCTGGTTCACGTTTACAGTTTTCTTGTCAGGCTCCTTTGCTCTGCATTTTGAGTGTCTTGCGCTCTGGCTGCAGCTCCCAGCCACGCAAACCCAGGCTTTCCGACTTCACTCCTGCTACATTGCAGTCATTTCTTTTTTCCCTGTCTGCTCAGTATTTTTCAGATGTTTCCTGCAGACAGGAAGAGGGTGGAAGCAGCATTAAGCGCTTGTCATCTTCCAAAGGGCAAGGTAAGAGTTTCGCTACGTAGCCAAAGGTCTCGCTAGTTTGAGAATAATCTTTTTGCCTGCCCTGACTATGATGCTCTCTGCTATGAAAAAAATATCTGCCCAGTTGCTCTCAGTTGCTGTGAAACCTTTTCCTTACCACTAGCTGCTATGCCTTAACTGCAGGCCTGCTAGGATCAGTTCTTGCTGTTTGTATTGCAGTAACGCTTGCGACTCCATCACTTGCGCTATGTGGCACAAGAAGCAGCACGTTCCCTTCTGGCTGTTTCACTCTCTCTGCTCTTTGAAGCAACAGATCCGATGGTTCATCTTGGTGCTTCTACCAACCCAGAGAGTACAATCCAGGCCTCTGACAGCTCCTACCACTGCATCAGCCTTTAGCTTTATACCATCACACAAGAGGCATCAACGGACGGTTTAAATAACTGTGCGTTCTGAAATAGGGCATTATGGTGCTTCTCCACTCCATCTGTTCTTCCCTGAGCACCTTGCCAGGTGTTCCAGCCGCTGTCTTGCATCATCGCAAGCAAGTGCTGGGCTGCGGGTGTTAACGGAGGGGTGAAAGCTGTCATGGGTCTGTGATACTGACATGTCTTCATTGCATTCTCAGAATGATGCCATCAACCCAGAGGACTTCCCTGAGACCGTGTATAAAACTTTCCTCATGAATCTGTGCCCGCGGCCTGAGATTGATGAGATATTTACCTCACAGTAAGTTTCCCTCAAGCCACAGCAGAGAACTTGATCTCTTGTGGCAAAAGACAGGCAAAAAGGAGAGGCAAGGGGATTTCATGCTGTGTGGTTTGTCTGATCTCAAGCCTCAGAAGGGCAAGAACCAGATCACAAAACGGTGCCAGTGCACTTAACACTCTCTCTCACAGCCTGAATAAAAAGGCTGAGGCCTCACCGTGCTGCAGGGACTCTTAACTGTCACCATCAGGAGGGCTGATTCCAGCTCAACACTACATCATGCTGATGTGATACTGCTTGTGGCTGGCCTCAGATAAGGCCATGTACACTGTGAAAACCAGAGATCCGCACAAGCAGCCGGTGACCTTTTTTCCACGTAGCTAAATCTGTGACTTCTTAAATGGACCTGATTTCACAGGGCAAGCAGTTGTGCGCTCTGAAATGTAGGTCCCTTTAGAGTTCAAGTCAGAGACTCAAAATATGCTTTGAGCTCCCCTCAGCACAACCTCGCCACGGTACTGAATTAGTTAGGAAGAAGAAAGGCCACAGTGGGAAGCATCGCTTAGGGGAAGAAATGTAGACTAAACAGAAATTTGTGGGCCCAGGCAGGTGGACACCCATTGCTAAACCTGAGGAAGGACCAATCTCTCTTTTGTGAAGACGTTTTCTGGGTAATGCACAGGCCTTACCTCTGCTCCTCTCTAATTCTCTCACCTCAGCCATTTAAAAGCAAAGCCCTACATGACCAAGGAGCACTTGGCAAAGTTTATCAACAAGAAGCAGCGAGACTCTCGCCTCAATGACATCCTTTTCCCACCAGCCAAACCTGAGCAGGTGCAGAGCCTGATAGAGAAGTATGAGCCGAGCGGGATTAACATCCAGAGAGGTGAGTCTTGTTCAGCCCAAAAGTCTTGCTACAGAGGTAGTATGAAAATAGCAGAGGATCTCGCACCTTCTGCTACCCTGACATTCCCAGGGGAGCAATCGGCTTGATTCTCACTGTGTTGCAATGCACCGGCAAGGAGGTGCCAGAACCATTTTGGTTCGATACTATTAACAGCTTTGTTTTCCGTGTAGGGCAGTTGTCTCCAGAGGGGATGGTCTGGTTTCTTTGTGGCCCTGAGAACAACGTGATAGCACTGGACAAATTGGTGCTGTACCAGGACATGACCCAGCCGCTCTCACACTACTTCATCAATTCATCACACAACACGTACCTAACAGGTATGGGCAGTTCTGGAGGCTGCCTCCGCTCCAACACGTATGTGCTGCCACCGGGGGGATGAGTGAGACTGGCAATCAGTCGGGCAGATGTAGCTGCCCTGAAGTTGGAGGGCCGAGGGCTGCAATGCACTCTGAGGGGCTTGCCGCTTAAATGCTGTCTAAGAAGAAGAAACGTCACCCTGTAACCGAAAACATCCTGTCAGTCTGCCACGTCACCTGCTGAGGGGCGGCAGAGCGTTCTGGTGCTCCTGTTTATGCAGAAACTGTCCCACATGAATAGCTAATGTCTGCTCTCCTCCAGCTGGGCAGTTTTCTGGTATCTCGTCTCCTGAAATGTATCGCCAGACGCTGCTGGCTGGCTGCCGCTGCGTGGAGCTGGATTGCTGGAAGGGCCGTCCCCCAGATGAGGAGCCGATCATCACTCACGGGTTCACTATGACAACTGAGATCCTCTTCAAGGTGTGGCAAGAGTTTTCTCCATACGCGCTTTCCCCTGCTTGGTCTTAGACTGATCTCTGTTCGAGGAGGCTGGCAGAGGGAACTGTCAAATGGACGGGCTGAGGGCAAAGATGTCTGAGAGGAAAGACTGACAGCAAGGTGACAAGTAAATGAATGTGTAGATAGAATGAAAGATGAGCAAATGTGCAATAGGTTGGAGCTTGTGTACATTTTTGGAGCGGGAGGACCAGAAGAGAGGTTGTTAGCTGGATGAAGATGAATGAATGAGGGAAACACGGGGGTAGAAGCGATGGGCTGTGTGGCAGGATGGATGCATGGAAGGTTGCATGAGAATGGTGGATTTATGGATAGATGCACATCAGAGAAACAAACAAGATGACTTTTAGAAAACAAATAATTAAAATGAGTTTATCTTCTACGTGGTCTACAGCAGGTTTCTGTGGCTTACAGCCTCACATGGTGGTGCTTTGGAGGGACAGGTTTCAATTACTTCCTAATTACATGAGTGCGTAGAATGTGTTCAGCGGAGCAGCTGCCCTCTCGCATGCTGGGCAGATGGCTTCCCTGAGGATTCAGCTCCCAGGCACCAGAAACACAGCGCAAAGCCTGCTTCTCCCTTGGAAATACAGGGCATTTAACCACAGAAGTTACAAACAGCTTGCAGGTTCAAAATCAATGCATCACACTTACTTTTTCTGCACTCCTTTACACAGCTGCTGCCAACAGGCAGAGTCACTTTAGATTCTTTTTAAAGCTATTTATTCTTATTCTGTATCTTTTCCCCAGTTCCCACGCTTCACTATTACTAAAATATTTATGTGGGGAAACAAAACCCCAATGCTTAAGAAAGATCAAAGGTATTGTGATATTCAGTGTCAGTAATTTCCCAAATGCTGGAGTATCACTGCTGCTTTCCGCACAGCAGTTCAGTACAGATAGGGGAAATAAGGACAGCTGTAGCTGCTGTAATTGCAGCGTTCTGCTAAAGCATGTGACTGCACCTCAAGGAAATGACAACCTGTTAACGCAGCATGTGCCCAGGTTTGCGTTTTACATAATACGTAGATCTTTCCCTCCACACCTCCCTCCCTTTTCTACCATTGCCTGTGGCCTTTTAGTAGCTTTTTCTGTAGCTTCCCCTCCTCTGAACCTTGCAGGTTTCTGTGATAGAAAGTCCAAGTGGTCCATGGAGGAGCAGCTGTGGCAGCCTCCCTCCACGCTGAGATCGTGGCTGAACCAGGATTTTGGGGCGAGCAGGGGACTGTCACTGCAAAGGAGCAAATGACACATCTTTGCCATGTGGATTAGCAGCACCAAAAAGAAAATAGTGGAAAGTTTGTGGCAGTTTAACAGGGGCTTGGGGAAAATATGATTATTTTTTCATACATCATTAATGCTGAGAACGTTTCCATGGTATTTGCATTTGAAATGTCAGCACTGCTAGTTCCTGAAGATTCCAGTTTTCTCTGCTGCTAGACAGAAGGACTTTATAAGCAGGTGAAATGATAGAAAATCAGACAGGCTCAGAGGCAGGTATAAATAGGGTTTGAAGCAGTTTAATCTGGTGCTGCATACACCTTTTTCTACCAATTCAAAGTGCATGTGGCAGTGCCTTGCCTCTACGGCAGATGATTTCCCATTCATTTATGTATACGCTAAACTGTAGAAGAATAGTAAGAAAAATAAAACCTCGTGTTCTTGCATCTTCAGCTTTTTTTTTGTTCTTTTATGCAAACTATTGAGTTTAGCTGCATGTTGTATCCTCTGGAGCTGGAAATCTATGCAGATATGAAAAGAAGACATTTCTCACCTTCTTACGGGGCGATTAGTTACGTTAAAGAGAAGCCCCTGACAGTGATCGTTTTGCAGATCTGAAACTTGGGGGCCCGTTCAGTGGGAGATCAGCTGCATGGCTCTTATTAATGAGTGCTGATCTTTTCTCTGACCATCGCTTCTCCTTTAGGATGCCATTGAGGCCATTGCAGAAAGTGCTTTTAAAACATCTCTCTACCCCGTCATCCTGTCCTTTGAGAACCATGTGGACTCGTGAGTATCTGGTGACTGGGGACCAGATGTGGGAGAATTGTGTTCTCTGTTGTCCAGAGCAGAAGTGTGCAGGCAAGGGCTGCTGGGGTGTCAGTCAGGGCCTGAGCTGAAATGAAACATCAGTTGAGGTTTCTGAAGCAACTGATGGTGGGTCAGAGTTGAAAGATGAGCCACAAGCTGCAGAGTGAGAGTGACCACAGTTGTGCAGCCTTGTAGTTCGGGATGGCAGAGTACGAACAAATGGGAGTCGGCCTGGGAAGGAACTTCAAGTCCTTCGAGTACCTGAAGGGGGCCTGCAGGAGAGATGGGGAGGGATGTTTTATGAGGAAATGTAGCGGTAGGACGAAGAGGAATGGTTTTTCACTGCAAGAGGGGAGATTGAGATGAGATCTGAGGAAGAAATTGTTTGCTGTGAGGGGAGTGAGCCCCTGGCCCAGGTTGCCCAGAGAAGCTGTGGCTGCCCCATCCCTGGAGGGGTTCAAGGCCACGTTGGACGGGGCTTGGAGCAACCTGGGCTGGTGGGAGGTGTCCCTGCCCAGGGCAGGGGAGTTGGAACTAGACGACCTTTAAGGTCCCTTCCCACCCAAACCATTCTATGGTTCTGTGATTCAAGATCTGCATAGCTGTCTGAGTGAAGGCAAGAGATGGTTTTCTAGGTAGAGTACATTACTCTCGAGATGGTCGTTCATGCTAAGCTCTGGATTTGGGCATCTGTTTTCCTGTTCACTCCTGCTTGATCTCTTTGTTCATTAGGCCCAAGCAGCAGGCAAAGATGGCTGAGTACTGCCGGACCATATTTGGAGACATGCTGCTGACAGAGCCGCTGGAAAAATACCCAGTAAGTGGAAGCTGGGGAAGGAGGCTAGTGGAGAGGTCTCTCTGAAAAAGAAACAGTCACTCCTGGTGCCAGGAGATGCCACAACAGATACAAGGACAGTGAAAGAGAAGATGATGCCGTGGACAAATAAGCCTGGTTCATAGGGGTGAGCAGCATAGTAAGTGGATGGAAGACCTCTCAGTCGCAGAGGTTTTCCTGGGAACTTCCCTGACTCTGCTCTTATTTAACCCTCTGTGACCTGAGTGACTTTGGAAACGGAGCCCTAGGTAACCAAGTCGGATCCGTTGTACCAAGATGAGTCAGTGTATTTTTGTACACGGAACTGTTTCAAATCTGTCTGCCAGCATTTACTTTGGAAAAAAACAGGAACAAGGGCTTAGTAGCATTTCAGGCTTTTCCTAGCAGTGCTTCTCAATTCCTGTTACCAACCTGGAAATACTCCCTCCCCGGCATAGGTGGGCAGGTCAGTGACAAACACAGGTGTGTGCTCTAGAGTAGCTGAGTAAAGCTCCCGATCTGCTTGTCCCTAGTCAACAGCTTATTTGTACAAGCCTGTATTTTTGGGGACACAATGACATCTTTGGTGATCCCCATGCACATTGCTACTTCAGTTGCCTCGTGAACAGACACTGATTTGCAGATAACAGGCAGTGCCTCTGTTCTGCAAAGCGTGAGGCAGTTCCTCGGGATACGTAGTGGAGGGGGTAGCTGAGACACATAGCCCAAGCGCCCATTTTCAAGCACCAAGATCAAAAGAAGAGCCGAAAGGAAACAGTGAGCAAACCAGCAGCTTCCCACTGCCCAGACCCATGTCCTTGTGCAGGCAATCGGGAGAAACAAGGGTGAGGGCGAGGAAAAGCAGTTCAGGGTATTAGCTAAATTATTAATAGGCCTGTTGCTATCTCTGCAGGGAGTGTAGGTCGAGAAGCAGTCTGAGTCACACATCCTTGTCTTGAGCCACCTACTCTGGGATCTTTCTCTCCAATCTGCTGCAGGCAGAGTGTTTAAACACGGCCCGAGTGCTGCTCTAGGGCTGAGGCTCTGGGATAAGGAGAGAAGCAGGTGGAATGTGAAAGCCAGAGGTGTGTGGATGCCTTCAGGCCACGTAGATGTTGTTTTAGCTGAGGTGCAGGATGGGTGGCTGGGAACAGCAGGGCAGGTGCAGGCAGCAGAACATGAGAGGGCCGAGAGGTGCAAAATGCTGGTCTGAAACCGAAGGTGAAGACTTAGAAAAAAATCACATAGATATAGTGGGGTACACTGGCAGATGGGGAAATTAAAGAATACAGTGGGTGAGAGATGTGTCCGTGTACCAGTAAATGGCCAGAGGAATGATACTGGGAGGGACAGGAGAGATGAGTGTTTGAATTCTGTCTTCGTGATGAAAATTCAGTATGAAGTTTATCTGTTGCAGCTGAAGCCAGGAGTGCCTTTGCCAAGTCCTAAGGATCTCTTAGGGAAAATCTTAATTAAGAACAAAAAGAAACAATCTATATCTGGGAAGAGGCAGAACTCTTTGAAGAAAGGGAGGAATGTGGAACCAGAAATCACTGAGCAGCCAATGCCAACGGATGCTGAAGATACTGGTATGTCTGAAGGGGAAATGGGACTAGTATAGCTAGATGAGCAAGTCTGGCCCCTTGGAGACCTTCCAAATCACCCAATACTAGCTTGAGGCAAGCCAATACTAGTCACTAATGCAGTTATCTCAAGAAGCAGCATAAGCTTCGAAGAGAAATTAAATCTTCAGAATATTTTTAAACACTTCATTCCAACCAAAAGAGACAATCAGTTTATGCCCTGCCCATCAGTCAGCTCTTCAGCCTACTCTAAGTCATGTGCCTGCGTGAGTTGGTAATTCATTGATACACTCCGGCTATTGGTTTGATGATGGATAATTTTTTACTGCTTGTAGCTCTCTGATAACCACAAATTCACCATGGCCTATTTCTTCACCGTGAGGTTCTTGAAGGTTTATAGAACCTTAAGCCCCACTCTCCTCCCCTCCTCCAGTCTCGAGGCTGTCACCTCTTGGGCTCAGGGAACCTGTGGTAGAACAGTGAAGTTTCAGTCCCTGTCATGGTAGGAGCACATAAAGTCGTTGAAGACAAGGTGAGCGCCACTACAGAGCACCTAGAAATGGACATTTACTTCCATGAATGTGTGTGATCTTGGTGGGGAAAACAGCGCTGCGGTTGTCACTCCTGGGGTATGAGGGAAGCCTGCAGGAGGAATGATTTGGTCTCTTGAGTGTGCTGGTTCCTATTTGGATTTGGCTAATAAAATTGTATGAGTCTTCCACTTCTTGGTCCTGCATGACTTGATTGTGAGGTTTTGCAGAGCTCCCCATTGCTAGCAATCCGCAGTGTCCTGTCTCAGTGTGCTACGATCCGTAGTGCTGATGTGGGCTGTGTGCGTTAGTCTGGGCAGGTGATGTGGTTGAAGAGGAACCAGAGGAAGAGGATGAGCATCTCGGAAACCTGGATGAAGAGGAAATTAAAAAGATGCAGTCAGATGAGGTACTGTCACTGTTGTTTCTGTTCCTTTTCTGGGTTTTTTTCTGGCCTCCAGTTTTCTCTGGGGCCTCATCGCATTGGAAAGAGATGAACCCAAAATGCAGTGCTATGACCAGTCGGGGGCTTTCCTTTTCCCATGCAACATGATTTTTGCAGGAGAAACTGAGTAAGAGAAATGATGTTGCTAGCATAGAGAATATGGCAGAAGAGTTATTATTTCTGACTCTGCCTTTGATATTCTCCATGATTTGGAGATAATTGCTTGCCTTCAGGGTGTTTGGAGATTCTTAGCCTTAGTCTGATAAAAGTGGTTACCGAAACATGAAGTGCTTCTGCTGAAGGGGGAAGGAGGAGATCTGCATTCCCTTGAATAAAAAAAATCCATTTCCTATTTCCATCTCCCTAGTATTGCTCAGAGAGAAGGGAAAACAATGTCTCTGGTTTGCCCCAGAGTCCATGCCGTGAGAGGTAAAAGAGGTCCTGGGCTTCTTACATATTGATACCTCTCCATATGCCTCAGTTTCAGGTTTTTTCCAAGCTACTTAGAAACTCTGTGCCCCTGACTACGCTGCCCACAATGTATGCGTAGGACCAGGAAGCCAGAGAAACTGGGGTGCTGTGGTTGGGGCAGCCACCAGAGTTCTTTCATCGTGAAGCCCAAGTGTGTTTTGTTTCATCTCTTGGAAAGGTCTCTCCATCGGTCTTCTCTTGGATTTTGTTTTCTGCTCAGGGCACTGCTGGTTTGGAAGTGACAGCGTATGAGGAAATGTCCAGCCTGGTTAATTACATACAGCCAATCAAATTTGACTCCTTTGAAGTCTCTGCCCGTAAGTCAAACTCAGGCTTTTCAAAATCCCGAGTATTTCTATTCAGCCAGGAGAGCAGTACTTTCGGCTGCTGCTGTTCTCCACCTGCCTTTGTGACTTGCTTTCACCCATTTTCTGTTGTGTTCTCTCTCTCTCACAACATGCATGTGGTCTCAAACACTTCCTTTCTGTCCTCCTCCCTGTAGTGAGGAATTGGTAAGGAGAAGCCAGGGCTATGTCGGATACTGCTCCCAGTTATATGGGTGAGGATGAAAAGAAACAGCCTAGAGGGCAGTGACATCTCTGTGGGCACGCTTTGCTGCTTCTGAGGGAAGGGATGAGCCCAGCTTTTCTTCATGTATGTGACTGGCCTTCCTCTTCTGCAGTGACTGGACAGAGAAACATCTCGAACGCTGAAAATGCACACAATTTCTTTATACACAATAGGTTCTTCTAAAGAGTTGCCACATTTGGGTCTACCTTTGAGTGAGCTGGTTTGATGAAAGAAAGAAAAGAAAAAGAAAAAAACAAGGCAGTGAAGAAGGGGAAACTTGACAAAATAAAGATCATTGTTCAAGACTTTGAATATTTGGATTCACTTGGAACTGAAACTCCAAGCAGGAGCTATTCTCTAAATGTCACTGAAATCCAGGAAGAGATGGGCAAAATTATTGCCATTTAAAGTTTGCGAGCACATCCTGTCTGTACTCCATGAAGTTCCTGTCCTGTAGTGCACAACCATTGTCTCCCTGGTAAAAATAAATTGCCTTTTATGGAGTATTAGTCTTTGGTCCCTTTTCAAGGGACCAGAGAAAGGTGAATTGCCTTGATAGAAAATGGTACCTGGTAGAAGGTGGGAGTAAACAGGCCAGGTGCCTCCCTGGTCCATCAGGCCCCACACACAGAATAGGGGCTGGACACGCCTCAAGTCGTGCCAGGGGAGGTTTAGGATGGATATTAGGAAAAATTTTTACACTGAAAGGGTTGTCAAGCATTGGAACAGGCTGCCCAGGGCAGTGGCTGAGGCACCATCCCTGGAGGGATTTAAAAGACGGGTAGACGCGGTGCTTAGAGATGTGGGTTAGTGATGGTTTTTATCAGAGTTAGGTTGATGGTTGGAGTCGATAATCTTGAAAGGTCCCTTCCAACCTGGGCAGTTCTGTGATTCTGTGCCTTTCTTCTAAATGCTTTCTTATCTTCTGTTTCTAGAGAAGAACCGGAGTTATGTCATCTCTTCCTTCACAGAGTTGAAGGCTTATGATCTACTAACCAAACTCCCCGTGCAGTTTGTAGAGTATCCTTTTGGCAGCCCTTGTCCAGTGCAGTTGGTTGTATGGAGTAGGAGAGCTAATTCTGACGCTTGGGTAAGGCTGAGGCACATCCAACTGGCTTCTGGTTTCAGGACCTGGTAAACTCTTTTCATCAGAGATATAAAGTGTGCAGGTGGGACGCTTCCCTGGGATCCTCCAGGGTGGCTTTGGGGGCTGTTCACAGAGATTCTTGACAGGATGCATCCTGCTATAGCGAATGCCAAGGCTGCCAGATGCTTGTCCTTAAGTGGAAAGGGTATGGGAAAGGAGCCTGTTGTTGCCAGGGCCTCACTTTCTTGTCTGGAAGGCTCTGAGCATTTGGTAGCAGAGCTTAAACAATTTTCGTAATCTGAATACGTGAGGTAGCCCCAGGGTACGCAAGGAGTGCCCCAGACTTGTTTCCAATAGAGCAACTGTAGATATAACAAGCGACAGATGAGCCGGATTTACCCCAAAGGCACCCGGATGGACTCCTCTAATTACATGCCCCAGATGTTCTGGAACGTCGGCTGTCAGATGGTGGCACTCAACTTCCAGACCATGGGTGAGTGTCACATTGTCCTCCACCTTCTGAGTGGGTGCGGCTGTGTGCTCATGTTCACTGTCTCTTCTTTTGCTGCTATTTCCTAACGCTGCTGCTTCCCTGAATGCGTTTATTCTGTGTGCCTTCTCCCAGAGTGGTGGTGGGCTTTGACTCCATCTCCTACAGACCAAAAGCACCTTTCTAGGCGCAGCACAAGCCTGGCACGCAGTGTCTGGTCCTACACACTAGTGCGTACGCACATACGTGGCCTTGCTGTCATGCAGTGTCTGGGTACTGTCTCTGGCTGTCCTGTAATGTGATGTCAGACTAAATCATATGCACAAATGCATCAGAAGCTCCCACTTCCCTGAGCTGCTTCCTCTTTTGCGAGGCAGCGGGCAGAGCTCCATGTGGCTACAGGACTAGCCTGCTCTGCTGTTTATTTCCAGTATTTTGACCGGAACAGGGAAGAAGGGCCTTGCCTTGATGCACAGCTAGCATAAGAAGGAGACAAAGAAAAGTCTCCAGAGGAAGGTATTCTTTACCCCGCTTCCTCCATGTCTTATGTATAGAGAGCGTAGGAGACTAGCTGTAGGATCAGCAGGAGAAAACAAGAAGCAAGTTAAAAAGGGAGAGAGCGAGAGAAGGGTTACGAAGAGATTATCATACTGAAGACAGGTCAGAAACCGCAAGGCAGTGTTCTCAAGAGAAGTGGCAGAGGAGAAGATGGACTGCGAGGAGACCCAAAATGAAAGGGGGAAGGAGTAGAGGGGTTCAGACAACTATTTACTTCACACCCAAAAATAGCAGGTACTTCTTAAACTAATTTTTAATTTAGTTCTACCCACGACTTATGGTGCAATCATAAGCCAAACCACTTACCTTTCGTACAACAGCTGCTGTAATATTTTCCCCTGTAGGGTGCTGAGAGGCTTAATTAGTTTTGAAATGGCTTTGTGAGCCTTTGGCTCGCAGGGGCTGTAAAAGTACAGCATCTTTCAGCTCACTCGTGGCACAGAAGCCACCTGATGAGGTCCCACAGAAATTTTTCTGACTGTGTTCCTCTGTATCTCAGATGTCCCCATGCAGCAGAACATGGCTCTGTTTGAGTTCAATGGCCAGTGTGGCTACCTACTCAAGCATGAATTCATGCGGCGTCCGGACAAGCAGTTTGACCCCTTCTCTGTGGACCGCATTGATGTGGTGGTGGCAAGTACCCTGTCTGTCACGGCAAGTACAAACCACGGTGCTGTTCCTCCCCTGAGAGCCAGTTCCTGGCACCACGTATATAACTGGCATCTATGTCCCCGCTATTTATTACCCAGTAGGGTTCTTAGTGGCAAATGAACCCCGAGAGTCCTGTGGGAGAGTGTTACCATGGCAACTCCCAGGCTCTTCACTATTTTAAATTAATCATAATCGCATGAAAATGGAAAATTAGCATCTGCCATGCAGAAGAAGCCAAGGCTGCGGTGATGGGGAGGGAGGAGGTTGGAGGAAGCGCTGAAGAAACATGGGTGGAGGTAAAAGAAAAGCCCGTTGTAGATTGGAAGCTGCAGCCGAAAAGATGTTTTGGGTGGGAGAGTGACTTTGGGGTGAAGGTATGGGTGGGTTCTTCTCTTTTATTCTTTTCAGCAGTTGCTAATTACATTTCTCCTTGTTTGTAGATACTCTCTGGTCAGTTCCTCTCAGACCGCAGTGTGAAGACATACGTGGAAGTAGAGCTGTTTGGGTTGCCAAGGGACACAAAACGCAAATACAGAACCAAACTGACCTCCACTGCCAATTCCATTAACCCTGTATGGAAAGAGGAGGCTTTTGTTTTTGAAAAGGTAATAACATTTGATAGTAATTTAGACAGAGAATCCTTAAAGATCCTGCTGGCCACAAGCGCTGCACGACAACAGAAGGGACTCCCTTCTGGAGATCTCAGTCATGGGTTTAAACACACAAGGCGTTAGGTGTTGCTTCCTCAGATAATATCCAAACAAAATATCCAAAACGACTCTCCATCAATATTTCCCTGAACAGACAAGGGGTAGATGGGGATATTGGCCGAAATAACAGGCATCAAGTCTCCCATTTGTGGTGCATTTCAGACGGAATTGACTTATCAGCTTTGAAAATTTCAAGCAGCAGGAAGCAGAAAGGAACTGAATGTCTGTGGTTCAATTGTAAATGAGAAACAGACAAACTGGAGAAGTAATGGGACCAGAGGGAGGTTTCCAGTTGTGCCAGAATACAGAAGACTGCCCTGTTTGTCCACAAGAATTCAGTGGTCACTAATCCAGCTACGGGGTACGGGGAAGTTAAGTCAAAGGTGATAGTAATGTTCGGCCCTTCTGCAGTAGCAAAAAAATACAAGTTACACAACTCACCTCTGTCAAGCACACTGAAATAGCAGATATTTTCAGCCCAGTTGTGATGTGGTAGATAAATATTACCCTCATTTCAGAAAACACTTTTCAGGCTTCAGTTCTGGCAGAATAATTTTTAGTTCATTTTATGGCAGAAGAAAACGGCGGAGGAGGGAGGCAAGAGCCCTTATGGCAAATTTACCATGTTTGCTAAATTATCCTCCCGAGTTCCTTCCCTTCTCTGGTGAATTGCTTCATGGAAGCTGTGGTTTGGGGGTTTGTTGCCCCATTTTTTCTTTAGGTAAAGTGCCCTCCTGTGATCCCATGCAGTCTCTCCTCTGAGAAGCCTGTGTTTTGTGGCGTTTCTGTGAATTCATTTATGTCTGTGATTGATAAACTGTAGCCTTACATTACAAGATGCAGAAATTGGCAGTGAATTCCTTGGAGAGATGGCATTGTTTTGGTGGAAGGAGGAGAGAGTAAAGTTCTACTTGGTGAAGCCAGTATGCTGTTAGGAGTTAGAGGTGAGGACGTGGGTGCCTTACTCTCTTTTTTTCTTAGATCATGATGCCTGAGTTGGCGTCTCTCAAAATTGTGGCTTGGGAGGAAGGCGGGAAGTTCATCGGTCATCGTGTCATTCCCGTTATTGCAGTGCACTCAGGTAAGTTTTGTGGAAATTCCTTCAGCTTTTGTGCTCTTGCGACCTACCCGTTGGAGGCTGTAAAGAAGATATGAACATCTGTGTATTTTGCTACTTGTTCTGCATTCCTGGAGGCAGTGGAGCCTTCAAATTCATCCTGTTATAGCCTTACCTTAATTCCGTACTGTGTTCACCATGCCCTCCTGTGAGGAGAGACTTTGTTTTACTGTTGGAACACACAGAGAAGAAGGGACAGATCCTGCCAGCTTACCCCTTCTGCTTTCTGTTTTCAGGCTACCACCACATTTGTCTCCGCAGTGAAAGCAACATGCCCCTCACCATGCCTTCTCTCTTTGTGTACCTGGAAGTGAAGGACTATGTTCCCGACGCTTGGGCAGGTAGTTATGTCTCAGAATGCGCGTGGGGGGTGCTCTGGCTCTGTCCAAACTGTGAGCCAGAAGCATTTTTCCAGCCTGGGGGGGTGCTTTCCTGCTGCACCCTTCATTCCTTGTCAGGGTGGGACGTGAGCACGTGCCAGCACATGTCACACCCTCACGTTCATCAGAAGAGAGGACGCTCGCGCTGTAACTGTGACGGGTTCCCTGTATGGGCCGAGGCGCACGTGCCAGACGTGCAGCGCAGATGTAACTGTCTCTGGTTTGGAATGGGTCTGTCCTTTTACTGTTTTTATTCATAGGCAGGGAGAGGTTTCCTTGAGTGAAGAGGTGATGACTGTCAGGTGCTGACGAGAATAGGGTTTTAGGGAGCACAGGAGCTTTCCTCTTCCTTGTCGGAAGAGAGGGAGGTTCTTGCTGGTACTGAGATACGGTGATCGGCCTTAAAAAGGGGATGGTCAAACAGCGGGAGATGAATCAGGAAAGAAGCCCCACTGGAGGTATTAAAACCAGAACTTTTTAACCATCGTGAACAAAGCCATGCAGAACGTGACGGCATCAGCCACTGAAGTTGTTGTGAATACTTCTCACGTTTACTGTCTCTTCCCCTGTGTTAATCCAAATGAACCTTCTGCATGGGGGAAATCCTGTGAAATTCATGGTTTTAACACATATTTGTAAAAAAGACCAAGTTTATACAGCATTGGACTGGAACTGTAGCAGGGAGCTGTCTGGGTTAGGAAAGTCTTAACCTGGCTTTGGATTTTGGGAGCAGGACGCTCTTTGCAGCTTCGTAGAGCTGCGCTAAACATCAGTTGTGAGCCATCCCCTCAGAAAGGGACTGAGGTGAAGACTGCCCCCCCCTGGGTGCTGTCAAGGAGAAGTTAGAAGCAGAGAATACAAAATATCCCTTCTCCACAATTGCCTGTCCTAGGCCAGAAAGGAAACCAGAAGGCAAGGAAAATCAGAGTACAAGGAGTTATTTGATAATCCGAGCAAAGACCTCCTCTTTGTTTCTAGATCTGACTATTGCTCTCTCCAACCCCATTAAGTTCTTCAGTCTGCAAGACAAGAGATCAGTTAAGCTGAAAGATGGCTCGGGGGAGGTAAGTTTTTCAAAGTTCTGTCATTGTCTCTAGAACATGTTGCATGGATTCAGCCTGAAATAACAGAGCTTTGCTTTACCTCTGATCTTTGTTTTAGAGGCTTGGCACACAAAGGAACTTCCCATCTGCCGAAACTAACGGGATACCAGACTCCACTGGGAAATTCAGCGCTCCTCTTTCTAATGGGCCTGCAGGTAAAGCTGTGGATGTGGGCTGAGCTAAAAGTAGAGAGAAGGCCTGTAGCCTCAAAAAGCTGAAAGAAACAGTGCTGGAGGCTGAAGATCCTTGGTAATGGGGTCAGAACCTCTCAGGCCAAGTCACCAACTTAAATTCTGGTGCTTTTTGGTCATTAATGGCAAGAGTTGTAGTTATCCCCTGACTCTTGGGCTGGGGTGAGTGTGATGTGCATGCTCTTTTACTCCTCAACAGAAAAGTAATCTCAGGTACCTTCTGAGAATACCTGGAAACAAGCTGAAGGCCCAGCTGGTGTGAACGTCGTCTTTCCCCTCCAAGGCAGGGCTAACGTAGTGCTGCTGTTCCCTGTGCTGTCCTGCACACACACTGAGGACTCCGATAGATGACCTCAGTTTCCCAGGTTCAGCACAGAGTTCCCTGGGAGATAACTACATTAACAGGGAACCACTGTCCAAGGGAGAAGTGGCCTGTGGCAGATGTAGTCTGTGAAATTGGAGATTGGATATTGATTTTGAGCAAAGACTTGATAATTCTGGATATTTGTGAGACAAAGGTTTTAAGATCTGGTTTGGTTATATCCCATAATACCTCACTGCTCTTCCTCTTTGTTGTCCTTTTCAAGGACCTCTTTCTGTAGATTATTGTTGATTTCTGACATTTTAAGTATGTTTAGATCCCCTGAAAACTCTGCATCTCATGAAACTGTGCTTGCACCAGTGTCTGGTTGTATAATACTTGGGAGCTTTAAAGATTAGTAATTTTATTCATCAGCTCAGATGAACACTAGACTCTTCGTAAGACCCATGACAAGTTCAGAGTGAGCAGATCCCACCTCTGCCATTCTGCAGGAGTGGGAATGGAGCACAGTCCTGTGTTTTGGCCACTAGATTAAATGGGGACCCGTTACCATAACAAGGGCAAAAACTACTTAATTCTGACCACTCACATGAGTTGAAAGAAAGTAATGGATTTGCTTTAATAGAAATCAAAAGACAAAGTTAACATTTATTACTAGGTTTAAAGAAGCTTTAGCAGAGAAAGATCTTCCTAACAGCATGCTTGTTCCTTTCATACTGGCACTTTCGTGGCCTTACAAAACAAGATAGTCAACAAACGTTAAAGGTGTAGTATTGGTCAAAGTGCCAGAAGGAGCATTCCTCGAACATGCTTCTAATCCAAACTAACTGATAGAATAATTTCAGGTTAGGTAAGAGCATGTCCCCTCTCACACACCTCATTCTCTTCTACTGTGTTTTGGAGTGATCGACAGCTAATCAGTGTTTCTTCCATATTAACTGCATCAACGTGATTAGTGTCGTTTCAAATATGTTGGTATCAAAACAATTAGTTTTCTCAAATTTTGGACCAGAACATCCTTCCCACGTAATCAAAACAAGTTTACATGTGCCAAGTCATCACTGGCAATATTCAGCTAATACAAAGCAAATGCCCTTTTTCTCTGGCAAGGCAGAGAATCGTGTTCCCTTTCTGTTGTGCCTGTTAACAAAGTTCCCAAGCACTTAAGCATCTCAGCAGCTTAATTAATTCCTTTGTATTCACACTAACGCCCTTCATGTAGCCTGTGTTCTTCATGAGCTCTCTGCTGTCCGTTTTCAACCCAAAGATCCAAGATAGAACATAAACAGGAACCTCTTTTGTGATTTCAGGAGCAGTGGCTTTCGCCAAGGAGGAAAATGTGATCGAAGTGATGCAGATTGCAGGTAACTCCTCTCGGGCTGCTCAGATGGGCTGAGGCCTGTCAGTCATCTTACATTCCCTCTCTGCCCAATTTCTGACTGGGATAGAGATGACGCTTGTTTTGCAAATTAAAAAAGACCTGACCCAACCCTGCCTGTTGTAGCCAGCACTAAAGACAAACCACGTGAATCTTCAGGCTCAGAGGCATGGTTTCCCTGCCTGTGGCACCATTTGCCCATTTTGACAACTGCCATGGTGTGTGGCGAGCTCTCAGGCTGGGATCGAGCTCACAGCGGGTCTCAAGGAGAAAAGCTTGAAGTTGCCCTGGTCCATGCCTTACACAAGCTGGGCCACTGTCATCTGCACGGGTAGGTCAGAAGAGCTTTGGGCTGCTCCAGCTTTAGCCCTCTGAGGCCACTGGTTGCAGCAACGCTGCAGCAAGTCAACTTCATGGCAAGGCAGGAGCTGGAGCTGTCACACGAGTTCTGCTCTGGCCAGATTCGATGGTTCCTTTGCCCTGACTAAAGCAGAGGTGATGTGGCCACAGGGAGACCTCAGCACACGGACACCCTCTGTAGTAATGTATTGTTCACCTGCTTCTCTGTCTTAATGCAGTGTGACACAAATCAATACAAAAACCTAATAACCGGTGTGCCTAATTGTGCCACAAAACTGAACTGAAGGCGCAAGAGTCAACCCGTTGCGCTCAGGGTATGTTGCCAAATAAGTTTTGTTTTTAAAAGTTATTCCTGAAGAAAAATGTTGCCCTGGACAGAGCTATGATGACTGTAAGTATGTGCTCTGATAAAAGGCATCACATCACGTGGAAGCACAGTGAGAGTCTAGACTTGCATTTAAGCTGTACCCTCGCGTTTCCTCAGCAGGAGCCTTTTAGGAGGAGTTGGCCCTGCACAGCACAGCACTGTGTTTCAGACACACCCACGAGATCTGTTAATTTTTACACATTCCAAGCCAAAAAAAAAAGTGACTTCCCCTGCGAAGATAACTCCCTGTGGCCTTTCTGCCACAGATAACCACGTCTGACTGACTTGCTGCTGCCAGATAACAAGTTCTCCCAGCAGGTCACAGCATCCTTCCCCTCTCATTTTCATTTGCCTCAAAAGACCTTTCATTTATTCCTCACAATTGAAGAAATGCCAGGCATTAAAGCTGGAAGGGATGAAAGCACCTGTCATTGTAACTCAGTTTTGAAAAAAAAAAAAAAAACAGTAATGAAATAACAAATCTTTTCCCTTATAATTATTGCTACCAACTGGCTTAACAATTGTGCTATCTTTGGGATACTTAGAATTGTGGAAAAGGGTGCAAGGCACAAGACAGACTGGCACATCACCACCAGTGTGTTCCTCTGGCCAAAATACCACAAGGCAGCAATTCTTCTGGCCGTGCCCACACCAGGCATCCACCAGGTGGTGAACTGAGCTGCCTGTGATGCTGAGGAGAGGGAGGAAAAGCTGAATGAAGGCAGTGCTGAAAAAAACCTGTCTGACCCCAAAAGGCATCGCAGCAGGTTGAGAAATGCTGGGTGAGAGAAAACAGCCTCTCTTTATTTTCTATTTTAGAGCCTCAGACAGCCAGCCTCGCAGAACTGCAGCAGATTAAGGTCTTTCTGAAGCTGCTGAAGAGGCAGGAGAAGGAACTGAGGGAGCTGGAGCGGAGAGGAAGTAAACGCAGGGAGGAGCTGCTGCAGAAATATTCTGTACTCTTTTCAGAGTCTGTCTGCTACGGAGGCAAGAAAAGGAATGCTAGGAGAACCCAGAAGAAGAGGTAAATACAGCACAGGCTCTCTAGCAGGATCTGGCCTGTGGGTTCCCTCCCCAACCCAAAGCTGAGGGATCCCCAAGAGAAACACGGGCTCCCCTTCTCTGAAGGAGGTGCGGAGTGGTTTGGGCATCCACATCTCCCTGGGTCCATACAGTGTCGCGTGTTCCCACTGCGGCGGGGTAGGAAGGTCAGGATGGTGTCGACATCTCTAGAAGCAGCACAGCTGCTGTGTCTGTTCTGCAGGAGTTTGACACCAGGTGACGTTGGTACATGTGCAAATCCTGTAGAAATGGCAGAAAGCATTGATAGCCGAGTTTTGGAACTGAAGGAGAGGCTGGAGATGGACCTCATCCAACTTGGGGAGGAACACCACGATGGGATTCGAAGAAAGAAAGAGCAGCACGCCACAGAGGTAAGGACTGCAAGTGGCAACTGAAAATATAGCCTAGGAGAGCCCCTGCAAGGACAGCCTGAAAAAACAAGTTTTTCACTAAACTGTGACATTGGAAATGTGGCCACGAGGTAGAAAACACCCCTCAGAGGAACTGTCAGGTCCATGCAAGAGAATTGAGAATGTGGACAGTGATGCTTATTTGTTAGAAGCTACAAAAATCCAGCAGAAACTTTTTTAAAGGTCTGCAATTTGGAAAAAATTGAGAAGCACTGTCTTGGAGCACATCAGGCTCCATCTGCTTAAACTCTTCCGATAACTTAGTTTGGGGTTAACGTGGCATTTATTGGCTCCATACACTGCCAGGTGCCAACTCTGTAGGAGCGTGGGGACGTGAGGCTGTACCACGCTTCTCATGGCTCCCTGCTTGATGCCGTACCGTCAGAGCTAGGGTGACACACAGGTGTGTGCAAGCCCTGCAGGTTCACCAGTGGCGACCATCATTAAAGACATGCCGTAGGGCCAACCGCACTCACCGCTGTCATTCAGCCAGGACAGATGATGTGTGGGAACGGAGCAGCCATTGCTGCATCCAGGCTCACAAAAGGACAGCTTTGCAAGGGACCTCGGTCTTAGGCCCACCCCCCAGCACTGACAGCAGGGCTGGATCTCACTCCTCTTGAAACCTGGGAGGTGTTTTGCTGTTTGACTTAGTAGCAGTCAGAGTAAGTGTCCGTGCAGCGTGTCGCCAGTGAGTCCTGACAGTGCACCCGTGTTTCCCACACCTCAGACCCCCCCACCCTAAACAAACACCAGCAAGAGAGACAGTAACACCTGGAGACAAAGGGCAGTCCACGAGATAGTGATGATAAATATGGCATATGCCACCTGTTCCAAGGAAAGGGGGATGACTCCAGGATTTGGAGGCCTTTTTCTATCATTATTTTCCAAAGGAGTTTGCGTCACGTCTTAAATCTTAGGTTCACTGCTGCACTTTAACTAGACAAGCACCTTGCAAGCTGTCTACAAGACCAGCTGGTCTGGCCTATACCAACCCTGAGGGGAAAAAGCCCCGCTTTTTGAGAACGAGCTTACCTGGAAATCACGCTTGGCACCAGAGAGAGAAGCTAAAGCAATAAAACATCCTTGTCTCACAGCTCTGTCAAAGACTCAGAGATTTAGCGGGCAAGGCTAGAAAAAGGGTAGAAAAACCTTGAGTTGTTACTGCAGAGCACACGGCCCAGCAGGCAGGGCTTCTCCTTCCAGGCTGTCCCTCAGCAGGCAGCAGTGCAGGCAGGGCTCACTGCGCTGATGCTCTGCCAGCAGTTTCCACAGAGCAGAAGTGTCTCCACAAGACAGAAGGCCCATCCTCTCACTGGCCTCTGTTGTTTCAAAGGTAAGCTCTACTGCTGCTTCCCACCTACCCACAAGTACAGGGCGTCTGGTGCTGCCTCCTGCACGGAGAGAGAGGAAACTGTCCGTAACGATAACCTAGAGGTGTGTGGTGGCTCACAGAGTGGAGCCTTGGAGGAGTCGGTCCACGAGCACGGTGCAATCTGTGTGCGCATCTGAGCTCGCTGTTGCGGTGCACAGGTTTGCACAAAGCCCCGTGGATTAGCTGGCCCCTGGAATTCAGCGCAGGGAGGGATAAAGCTGAATCTGGTGGTTATTAGATACAGACGGTGTGCTGCGTCTCGTCGTGGTTTGCTTGGTTTTGATGGTTTTGATCCCATTTTCATCCCGTGAACAGCAAGTTATGAAGATAACCGAGCTAGCCAGAGAGAAGCAGGCAGCTGAGCTGAAGGCACTGAAGGAGTCATCAGAAAGGTAAACTTTGTATTTGAATAACAAAGTAATAATGCATAGCTCTTATCTGGGGTAGCATTTTCTGCTGGATCTCAAAGCACGGTAGTGCAGACAGTGAGTGACTACAGGGGAAGAGAAGCGTTTCGGTTACTTTGGTGCGCTGTGACACAGGGTCTCACAGTTACACAGTGGCCGCGGTGGGAAGACAGCTCCTCTCTTGTGATGTCCAGAACAGCGTTTGTGCCACGAGGCACCAAACAGGGCACTAGTGTCCAAGCTGCAGTAAGTAGCCTTGACTGACTAATTCAGAAAGATAGGAAATAAGACTGCTGGTCACCGGGTGTCAGTTCTACCTGCTGTGGTCAGTACATCCCATAATCCCTTCCAGGGACTGATCAGCTCAGTCTAAGTGAATTGAGCATCTTGGGTCTGGTACTTAAATAAACTGGCAGAATCAATTCAACAATTTCTAGCCAGACATCTATCCATTTGTTCTTGCAATAACATTGTCCTGGAGCTAAAATCCTGACTTGTTCCTCCTTCCCATTAAATCCTCGCTCAGGCTTTAGTTGCTAAAAGTCAGGCAAAACTTCCTCTTTTCGTGCCCTCCACCAAGACAGAGTCTCTGTGTCTCTCAGCTATGCGGCACATTCAGACAAGACTAAGAAAAACAGGTCAAGCAGCAGGTAATGGTTTGCTAACAATACGCTGCCATTTAGTACAGTCACATCTACAGCTGGCTGTGAGGAGCTCCAGAAAGATTTAAAGATCTTGAGCAACGGGCAGTAAAATGGCAGTTAAATTTGGTACGGATAAATACGAAATAATGTGAATGGGAAAAACCAACCGTAGCTCAGCTGTACCCAGGGATGAGCTATTGTCACTCAGGAGAGAGACCTTCAGCTGCTGCGGGTACTTCTCTGAAAGAGCTCCTCACTCACAGCTTGGCAGTGCCTAAAGTGGCAAACAGAATTTTTGGAATTATAGGAAAAAAAAAAAAAAAGACTCAAAGTCAGTATTACGCCACTAGCTCCATCTCCATAGTGCAGTCACCTTTTCAGTATGGCATCACCAACAAAGAGCTTTGAAAGAGCAAGAAGGGGGTGGCAAGGGTAGGCAGCAGTGAGGCGTCATTTCTGCACAAAAAGAAATTAAATAGACACAGCTTGGAGAACAGATGAGTGAGGGGGATGTGACAGAAGTGTGTAAAATCATGAATGGCATGGAGAAGAAGAATAGGGAAGTGATTACTGTTTCTCATGAGAGATGTGGGGCAGCTGGTGACAGTCCAGGGAGTATTTCTGTCACACAGCATATCAAGGAAGTTCTCCTCTCAGGGCAAGGACCTGTGAAGTCCAAAAGTAGACCTAAACCCCATTCATGGAAGATGAACGCAGAGAAGCTGGAGGATAGACTGGAAACTCGGAAGGTGGAGGAGGGAAAAATTACCCAACACTTGTTCTCTTTCTCACACTGCTCTTAAGCATCTGGTCCTTCCACTGTTGGGGGCAGGACACCAGACCAACGGGCCACAAGCCGATGGCCAGTCTTATGGCCACCTCAGCAGCTGTCCTGTTGTGATTGTTTTGTACCTGGATGGCCAGGATGAAGTACGGATGGTGTGCCAGCAGGCTCTTGTGCCCTGCCGCTAACCCCGTCCTCTGTCGTGTCGTGTTCTCTGGCCTGCAGCTGGTGTGTTTGGTGGCTACGTACACCTCAGGCGGGGTGCACAGAGCTGAGGTTTTGCGAGTTTTGTCCCTTTCATCTTTCCTACTGGTTGATCAAATGCCTTGTAAGTGTTTATGCTTTCTGCTTTGCAAGTCACAGCCCACAGATATGTGCCTTTCTGCTTGCTTCAGGTCTTCCTTTTAGCTCTCCTATACAGCCATGTAGTTTTGTTTTGTTTTGTTTTGTTTTCTTTTTCATTTAGCAGTGTAAGTACTTTCAGCAAGTCGTCTGCTGCTCCAGAGGAACCCAGTGTGGGTATACAATACAGCCGAATAACACAACATGCGTACATCTATTTTCTCCTGTCCTTTTGTTATGACTCACCTTTTTTTTTTAAAAAAAGAAAACATTACAGGACTTAAAATATTCTTAAGTCTTAGGGCTTTCTGCTGCACAATCACTCAAACTTTGCTTTTCCAGACAGTAGAGCACTCCAGAGAGCAAGTGTCCCTGGGGTTTGTAACCAGCCCTGTCTCTCACAGCACTCTTCTCTCCACAGCAATATCAAAGACATTAAGAAGAAGCTGGAGGCAAAGAGAGTGGACCGAATCCAAACCATGATGAGGAACACAAGTGACAAGGCTGCTCAGGAGAGGTACTGGGATGGATGTTACTGGGCTTTGTCTGTGCGGAACGCTAGCTGTCCTGCTCCAGGCAGGGACCAACACTACACACCAGCCTCTGTCACCATCAGGGAAACGTTCTAAAGCACCCAGGCAGGTGGTGGCAGAGCCGTAGGTGCCAGGGAAGGTCTGTTGGCCTGTTCTCACTCCTGCCTTAGCATTTTTTCTCCACTGCCTCCCAGTACACAGACATATGCTCAGTGAAGCCAAACATCGGCTCCCTAGCTGCAGCGGTAACCTCTTCCTGCAGTCTCCGCTGACAGTGGCTTCTGGAGCTTTCTCCACAGGCTTCATTTGTGTGTGTGTGTGTGTGTAGGGCAGCCTGCAAGGTTGGTTCCCCTTACTGCACTCCTGAGCAGCCCGAGTGCAGTGCCGTAGAAACGCCCCCTGCCCTGCCGCAGGGAGCAGGAGCGTGTATGGCAATGCAGGGGGAGGGCATTACAGATGGAGAAATTGTCCCTTGAAGACAAGCCTCCCATGCACCCGTCTCTTTGGCTCTTATGTGATACATAAGCTTCTTGCTGACATGATGATGCACCTTCCAGTCACTTCTGCTGAAGCCTAAGAGCACTTCCAAATCCTTCCTGCCTACCCTCATGCCACGCTGGGTATTTATCTCCCCCTAGAATCAAAGGCAGGCCTTCCCCAGCCTCTCCGGAATCTGTTTGTAATCAGGTTCAGCCGCCCTCTCAGTGAAGAGTTTGTTTCGGCATATAATGGCTGCAGCCTTCCTTCCCCTTCCCCTTGTCACAAAACTAACGCTGTGGTGCTGAGCCTGTGCGTTCAGGTACTGCACGGCCTCCAGCGCTTGTAGCAGCTTCATGTGTTCAAGGGTATAGAAGAGGGTGCGCTACCTCCTTTGCTTCCAGCTTTTGCTCCAGGTCCTTTTGCTGTCTGTTAAGCTGAAAAAAAAATAGAATTTTGCATCCAATTATCTGGCTTATGTCTTAGTCAAATTTGACTAGTGTTTTATTTGCCTTTCCTAAAATTACAGCAGCCTCTCGCTGTGGGAGGACACAGAATGTAACACACCTGTCTCTGCGTGTGCGCAGTGGCAGGCCTGTCTGACTGTATGGCACGGAGCAGTATTGATGAACAGCTTTATGTAAAGATAACAGATGGATTATAGGGTTTTATACATTTCTTTTCTTTAAAGGTTGAAGAAAGAAATTAATAACTCTCACATTCAGGAAGTGGTGCAAACAATCAAACTGGTGAGTTCTCCTGTGACAATCTGCCACAGCATCTCTGCTTTCTGCAAAGTCGGAGCGTCTCGCGTACGCCATCAGCATGTCTCTCAGACAGACTGCGACTCCTCCGAGGCATTTAAATCCCGTTAAATGGCTGCTGTGTCCAGGACTCTGAGTGTGGAATTCAGAGAGCCAAAGTGCAGCTGAAGACAGCTCCTGCCCTTACTGAAATACCGCAGGTCCTTAAGGGTCTTGTCAGACCTCCCCTGGTCAGAGATGCAGTGCAGGACTTTTTTGAAGCACAGCTAATGAGCATTGTAACCCCACATCTGTTTAATAATGTGCAAAATTTTGCAGAAGGGGAGGAGAGGCTCAAGATCTCATCTCTGCCCTTCAGAGATCCAACCCCTTGTTGAGCAGACAAGGACACTGTGACACGTGCTCTATAACCCTCTGTCTTGCTGTTATAAGCTAAAGCATTTGTTTGTGAAAACTTAAATATGAGTGGGGTTTTTTTTAATTTGTTCTTTTTATAGGTGACAGAGAAGACAGCCAGGTATCAGCAGAAACTGGAAGAGAAGCAGGCAGATAATCTGAGAACAATCAAGGAGAAAGAAAGTCAGGTAAAGGCAGAGCTGAAGCTCAGGGTCAGGGCTGTGTCTCAGTACAGTAAACCCACACCACTCCAGGGGATCGGGCTCCCTGGCGCATTCTGTAATTAACGCCACACTCATCCTCCACACACACACTGCAGCCACCCACTCCTCATGAGGTATGCTGAGAAAGTGAATGACTTAGAAGGTGGTTCTACAGGAGCCTACACAGATCTAAGTCAGAGTGCTGCTCTCCTACACTCCCTGTGCCAGCACCACCATGCGGCTCATCATGCAAAAACCCCTGCATTTAAATGTGTGATGGAAACGCATCTTTAGAGGAGATGAGTCTCATCCCTGAGTTCCTCAAACTCTCAAAACACACAAGACGCACTCATGCTCTTTCAAGGCTGACGTGCAATGAATATGCAGTCTCACTTCAGCACACCGTGGTGCAAATCAGAATAATGTAAATCAGCAGAGATGGCCCGGGGGATGGAGATAAGTCATTCACTATAGGGTTGAGACCAAAATTATGAAATGCTAACATCCCATCATATTGGTCTCTCTCAGAGCAGGTTTTTATACCATTCTCAGCCCAACAGCTGCTTAGCTTCAGCGTTCAGAGAGTGATGTGAGGTCTCTGTTTGCAGCTCCAGCAGGAGGCAGTGGCAGAGTATGAGGAGAAATTGAGAAGTCTGAATATGGAGGTGCGAGAGATGGTGAAGAACTACGCAAAAGCAGGCTTTCCTGGAGAGTCAGAGACTCAGAAGGAAGCAGTTCGGAGCGTTCCTGAGGGAGAAGGCGGCTCTGCAGAACAACTGGAAGAAAAGACCCCAGTGGCAGAGGTGTCAAGGCTTACAACAGCCCTGCCTGAGCCCCCAGGAGCTGAAACAGATGTCGAGATTGAAGAAAGCATACTATGAGCTGCTTCCCTTACCTACTGTTCCATTTCAAGAAGCTTTATGGAGTCTATGGAGAAGTTAAAGACCAGCTTGAAAAACTACTACTATCCCTTTCCACTCTGGGGAACTGTTGAAATCCTTCAGGAATTTACGACTCTATTATCCTAGCTATTGGAAGGAGTCTGAGATCACCCTTCGGAGGGTGCTTCACTCTCTCTGTGTTCCACCGCCTTCGCACTAAGGTATTTAGGCAGCGTGAAAGGGCCCGTGGCTGAAGACAAGCTACTTGTTGGCATTCACAGCAGCATCTACATTAATATTTCTGTCTGGATTCAGACTTCGGGTTTTAGAGTAAGTTCCCTCATCGTTCATCGCATGCATCTCTTCACATCAGAGTGGTCTCAGATCTAGAGCTCTTTGAACAAAATTGAACAGTGAGACACTCTCCAGTAGCCCACCTAATACGCTCCTACCAGCTGAGCACCGGCCCAGAATGAAGCCTCCTGAGCACACCCGACTGTGGGTGGCAGGCGCTCAGCAAAACCGTTCTCTTCCAAACAGCATTCCTTCTGGCGACAGGACCTGCTAACGTGGATGCAGCCCCTGGCTGTAGGCGGAAAGGTCAGTTTGATAGAACCTCACACCATTTTTTGTCAGCATGGCACTTCCTTACACAACCAGTGCTGGCTCTTTAATTGATTCTGCACTCAGTCAGATGAGGACAGTTTTCAGTATGTTGGTATCCACATGTAACTTCTGTGAGTATGGGCATTACCAGCACTGCAGCTTTGCTTCTCCCTAACCTCCCCCTATTCCCAGGGGCTGATTCTCAGCCCTGATTCTAACTTTGACTCTCACAGACCTTCAGGCAAGTTCTCAGATGTGGAGCCGTATCTCCTGAAGACCCTGCCAGGCTTGAGCAGGCTCCTTGGGCAATTATAATGCATACTAGGGGGAGTCGAGGAGCCTCATCATTTGTTCCAGCTACCAAAATACACTTGTAGAGTTCTCATTTACAGCAATTTGACATTTTTAGAGCTTCACTGAAACTTCTTCTCATGAAGCTACATTAGTTCCATATTATGGGTTTAGGATAACAACAGTTAACAACATTTCTAAACTGTTTGAAAATAACTTTGTTGCTCAAATGAAGAGCCAGACAGTTATATTGCCGGTAAGATTCCCTTACGCGGAAAGCAGAGTACGGCTCATAAGAAACCACGTTGAATTACCTATTCACGTAGCAGAAAGCAGTCCTCTAGAGCTGCTTTTACAAGCTGCCATCCCACTGAACGGCAACAGAGGGCTCAGCAGTGATCTGCAGAATCTGCTCCTCGCTGCTGGGAAAACCAAACTGCTCAAATAGCCTTGTTCTTTTGGACCTTTGGGGGAAGCCAACGCGCTGCTCCTGCTGTTTGCTCTCCCCTCACAGGAGCAGGGCATACCTCAGCCCTCGTAGCTTCAGTCACTGCCCATTTCTTCATGAAGTATGTCCACCTGCGAGTAAGAGCAGTGCCCCGCTTTGGTGCCAGAACAGATAAGCCTCATTCCACTGCCAAGCTCTAATGAAAATTGCCTGGCCAAATGACTTCGAAGGGCAAGTGGCCCTCAGGCTCCTCCAGCCCCAGCCCCGACGCTGCTGGCTGGCTTCTCCGACACGAAACCTTCCAGCCAAACACACGTGGAGGGCCAGGGTCCCAACAGCCTGGTCTCGTCTCACAACAGAGAAGGGGTAGGTGCCTCTTAGCTGTCTTTACACTTGCGCTTTGTAGGACAGCAAAGCCTTATTTTGTGAATGCAGAACTCGCATCACTGCCCCCCCCCCCCCCCACCCCGCCACCCCCCCATCTCCATACAGGCTTTCTCTCACCTGCTTTATGACCTTGTGCACTGAACAGCTTTGACACAGCAAGTTTGCACTCCTCCAGAAGGAAGGAACTGGAAACATATGGTCCAACCCTTTTCCTAGCACCATTTGAGACAAGACTTTGCTTATGGATCCTAAAAAAGCAGGAAATAGCAATAATTCAGTAGAGAACAGCCACGTCCTGGTCTTCCTCATACCGCGTCCTGAAATAATGTTAGCCCAAGAATTGGGCCCAAGAACGCGAGTTTGTCCTGCCACAGTTCACTCGCACCAGGTCACAGGGCCTCCGCACTGGTGGTCACCACATTTCCCCAGGCGGGGCGGGGGGGGAACACGACACGACAGACCTGACACACACCCCCAGCCACACGAGTCAGCCGTCACCCGTCCTACATTTGTAAACAGCAAGCTTTAATTAAAAGAAGTGAAAGAAGATATAATTAGGGTTACAAAAGGGAATGGGAACTGCAACTGTTTTATCACAAACATTTACCCTAGAGATGAGATTACTGTAGGTCAAATCTTCCAAATTGGTCAAGGAAACAACAACAACCCCCCCCCCAAACACTGCTGAAGAGAAATGGGGAGTATGGGACTCTCCCAAACCTCAGCGCGCAGCTGAGCTGTGGCTACTGCAGGCTGAGCACCAGCCCCCTGGAGCCCCTTGTTCTGCTGAACCCTCACTCCAGTTATTTGGCCGTTCAGCTGCCTCTTGGTGCCACCCTGCAGAGCCGCAGAGGGACAGTGGCTTTAAACCCCACCGTGGCCCAGAAACGGGTGACACCATGGTCTGAAAAAGGAGCTTCTTCCATCCTCTTGTTACCGAAACCTCTGCCCTTAATTTGAGACAATACCAGAAGAGATGTCTTCCGGACTGGAGAAACAGCCTCTCTCCTCTCCCCAGAATGTCCCATGCCACTGCAGTGGGATTTCATAAAGTCCCCCCTCACCTTGGTCTTCAGGTTTCCGTCTTTTCTGGAAAAGTGAGCTCAGTCTCGGCAAACCTACAGCATGCAGTGGTTGCTACCCGAGAACAGTTACACCTAGAACCCGCATTGCTAAACGCATTACGAAGTGCTGCTACGAAAAATAAAAACAACAACCCAAACCCCAAACACGGCCCAGCTCAAGTAGGTGGGAGAGAAGCTGTTCCAAGCCTGGTCAGACATCCCAGAAGAGACCGTACCTCCCCGCGGTGTTAACACAGTACTGGAATTGTCTATTGACTTATTTTTGACTTATTTATTTTCTAAAAGAAAAAATATAAAACATTGCATTTCTTAAAAAAAAATGGATCGCCTTCTTTTTTAATTGCAGTTAGTGGCTATGGGAGCAAGTCCCACGGGCTGGCTAACGTACGCACGTGTGAATAGAGACATCAGGCGCCCGGCGTTTTCTGCCATCTGCGCTCACAGTTCTCAGATTCAGCTTCTTCAGCTCCTAAACACACACTGAGGTGGGGTTTTAAACATCGTCTCCTTCTCACACACATTCTCCTCCGCACGACATCCTTCCATTCCTGATTGTACTCTAGTTCCTTATTGTGCTCCCTGCTCTCTCTCTACTCTGTTGTTCTCAGCAAATGACTCACAGTCCAAACCCCGCTCCTGGTCCCCACCGTCACAGGTCACCTTGTCTCCCTGACACAGCAGCCACCTCTTCCTCTTCCTCCTCCTCCTCCTCCTCCCAAGCACGGGTCGGAGCAGCCCCTCAACAGGAGTCAGAGCTGTTCTGGCGAGTTCACGCTCCTGTGGGCTCTCAGTCCCAGTTCAGACCAGCAAAGGGACTCCCTAGAGACAGAGTGTCCTTCACGGACACGCCAGGTCAGCATTACCGCGTCTTGCATGTGGAGCTGGCTCTGCCCCACAGCGACACTCGCCGCTCGCTCTGGTCACCTCTCCTGGGACAGCCGGGGCTCCGTGTGAAGCCCTCCTGCTGCGGCAGAACCAGCCAAGCAATGCCAGGCTGTCACAGCTGGGTGACAGCCCCGGTCCCCAGGGCTGGCTGGGCTCCATCATGGGTACAGCAGAGGACAGCCACGTCCTTCTGCTGAGAGCAGGTGCCTTCGCTCTTCTAGGGCTGAAGCTTTATTTCAGTAAGTGGTAAAATATCACTCCAGTTCCATCAATTTTGTTGGTTTATAGAACAGCCTCCATCCCCGATGTCTGACTCACCCTGGGAGGTTTGAGGGCCTTCAGAAAAAGATGACAAACATCACGGCAAGGTACAGCCGCAGCCAGGAAGCGCTTTAATATTTTGACTTAAACCAGGTTGCAGTGTTGGCACTTCTGAAGCGGGGCCCGTGTTCATCAGCCCCCGGCTTCCCACACCGGGGCTGGCGGCGGAGATCGGGGATGGTGTCAGAAATGGGATTAGCCCCAGAGCCGCCGCAATCCTCACGCTGAGGGAAGACTGAAAAACGGAGACATGCAGCAACAGCTCACCCGGGACAGCCCTGGCCCTGAGTGGGGTAAAGTAGGATAAAGGCACTCGAACAAACGTTCCTGTAGAGGTTTCCCACGTCACGCGGTGAATCCTGACCATCCCTCCAGCAGCATGAGGGCTCGCAGTCGCACCAGCGCTCGGTTGCTCACGCACCCGAGGAGAAACGCCGCCTCCTGCCTGTCCAGCGCTGTTTCTTCCCACAGAATTCAGGCGGCCGTGAGGTTCCTCCATGCGGCTGCGCAGCCCTGCCTGTGTCCCTGCCTCCCGCGGGACACCTGCTGAGCGCAGGCGATGCGGTAGTTGGATCAGACACGTCTCTAATGAGGCTATTACATACAGAAACCAAATTCAACAATAATTAAGACAACAATAGTGCCTGGTCAGACACTGAACAGCAGCAGATTTCGGCACAATCTTAGATTCTTTCCGTGTTTTCATCTTTTATATGGTATATCCTAAATCTCATTCTCTACCACTGTCTTGCCCAAAATACTTATTTTTATGAGTCCAAACTTTGTAATCTATTCTTTAAAAAGTTAAATAATGGGGATCCCTGAGCAAAGAGGGCTCCAGCCACAACAAGGGATACAAACATGAGACACAGTGCCCGAGGGGTGGGCACGGGGACTCTCCGAAACAAGAGCGTTACTGACAAAAGCCACAGCAGGGGAACGCATCACCACCTTTGCAGGCAGCTTCCCTAACGAGAGTCCACCACTGACATTTAGGGAGAAAAGAAAAAAAAAAAACCCTAAAAGACTAACACGGCACACGCTTTCCGATGAGAAGCCCACCCCAGGAAAAGCGTCCCCTTGCTGTCCCGTCACGATCCAGTGGGAACTGGTGGTAGTGGGGAAGCCGGGGTGCGCACAGCTGTAACCGTCATGCCCTTCACATCTTCAGAGCACTTGACCGACACGAGTGAAAGCCTGAAGGTCGCCACCAAAGCAGATGTTTGCTGTGGGGAACAGATGCAGATCCCTACGAATACGGTGTTGTCAACCAAACACCGAGAAGCAAATAGCTAGAAAACACACAGCGCTGGTTGCTTTAGCTTTACTTCTATTGTTCCCGAGGCAGTCTGGGACCCAGAAGTCTTTGACGTCTCTTCATAGCTCCAACCAAACGCCTGGCCATCCTCTCCTCCTTCGTAAGCAACAGTAACTCATTTCCTTCCAGTCTGCACAACGGCGATGCCCCGGTTTTTGACAGAAGAGCAGAGGGCGCGTAGAGGCAGTTCTCTCTGCTCCCTCTCCTGCAACTACAGCCAACTGCCTTCAGGTATTTAGTGGCCGCTCTGCACACCCCAAGCTGCTCTAGATATTCCTACAAACTATATCCCCTTGAGAGCTACGGTTCAGGCTCAATTTGTACTGAATGGTCCAAAATTGTCTTCTATGTCCGCAATAAAGATGTGCTGACGTGACCATTGCTGCTACAGGAGGGATTGCTGCAGGGTAGCTCAGTATTTGAGAGACGCTCTCCCTGCCCCACACGTATCCCCTCACGGTCAACATTCGCTGCACCAGCAAAGTCCTTTCCCCAGGCCCGTGGGGGGAGCGGGGGATTCCTCCCACCAGACTGAACAGTCTTAAAGGTCGGGAGCTCATTTGGTCCAGGGTCCTTCTGTAATCGCTGCTTAAAAGACAGGGGCCTCTAGGGAAAGATTTGTCCTGTTCTGGAATAAATGGGATGCGTTTGATAGCACAGAGCCCCATTTGAGGAGGACAGACACTGCTGCGTATAAACAAGTGCAATTGGGAGATGACAGTCACAAACTCCCCGTTTGATTCAGTAAATTGTTCCTATAAATTCAAGCTGCCACCTTCAAAGGCCCGCCCCATGCTGACTGCCAGGCCTGTGGCAGCGTGGAAGAGACTCGATACTAGCAAAGCTGACAGGAAGGAAAAATAAAAGGGAATGATTTGGGTGAAACATGACACAAAACAACAGAAAACCCCGAGACGTAAGTGTAACCTTGTTGAAAGCACATACGAGATGTTCGGAGAAAACACCACCTCAAAGCATAATTACCCGCTGAGCTCTTCAGAGAAGAGGCTCCATTTTGTCACATACTTAGGTATCACTTAGCATACGTGAAGTCTCGCTCCTGAGTTCCACTGCAATGCAAATCACAAACCTGCTCTGCTTATCAGCGCTCTCCCGCCCGGCCGCCTGGCTCCTGGGACGGAGGCGTTGGCCCTGGAGACAGAGCTTCAGTCTTTGAACTAATCTGCACTTATCTTAGGATTTCTACGTTTGATTCCACGCTCCTCTAAGTAATGGAGCAGTTAATTGGTGATAGGCCACGCGTGAACTGTAAAGAGAGAAACACAAGGATCAGATATTTGATTCTGCATTGCAGAGGAAGATGGATACTTTCTGCATTCGTCACAAATATGGTAATAGGGTTTTAAAATTTTGTAAGATACCTGAACGCAATCTTTCAAGGGCCTTCCCTCACTGCATTTAGTCAGACTTGGGCCACAGTAGAAAATGCTGTTAAATGTTAAACCTCTCATCCCTGGCCCCAAGAAATGTTTGTTTCGGGACCCAGGCTTCCGCTATAGTCTCTTCTTGTTTTAAAAGCCACGTAGCCACAGACCAGGTAAGTTAGTCCAGACTTCAAGGTTCACGCTTCTCCTACATCTCTGAACTACAGACACATTTTAAAGCATCTCAGCACCGCAACAGGCTTATGAATAAATCAAGATCTACTTTAATTTAAAACACAAGTGCAAAGGATTCACAACTACAGACGAGCAGGATCGTTTGTTTCAAATTATAAATCTTTTCAAAGCCCCGCTCTTTTGCATAAAAAAAAGCAATATATCTGGAATACAGAAATATTTTACATCAAAAAATTTTCCAGTGCAGTTAAGGAGGAGCTAAATGAATTCATTTCAACCAACTTCATCAGCCCCAAACTTCGACGTCCAGTCCAGGCAAACCCCTCCGCTGGCCACAGGGAGGGCGGCATCCAGAGACAGCGATTTCACCCTTCGGCAGGTGTCGGGGTAACGGAGAAGGATCACCCTCCGGAGGGGCTCCTCTCCCCGCACTCTACAGAGCCAAGCCATCCACTTCGCAGGCTGGGCACCCATCAGTGGCATGGCTGGCATCAGCGCAGATGAATTCCATCCCAAATTACTTCAAGTAATCAACTGTGGCTTCAATTTTGAAGCAGGATCTGTAACTGGAGTAAATAGCAGAGGACAGGGATAATTAACATCTTCTGAAGAAAATGCAATTATGAGGTTAGTTTCTGAGACAGCAGGACTGTCCCAAGAATAACTTAAATTCCAATAAATTTGTATCTGGAGTTTCAGAACAGGATCCCAGTTCCACATGTACGGTTATATTCTTGAGACCTCACAACAACACGCACCATCACTGTACAACGTTACAGCCTGACCTAGAGTCCAATGACCTCGACTATCTCACTGCTCAGAAAGTGTATCATACAAAATATCTAGATCTATTTTAAAGTAACGGAGAGCACCGCTTAGACAACCAGTAACCTTCCGAATGCATGGGCAAAGGGGTGGTGGGAAGGTCACAATAATAACGAAAAATACATCTAAAGTTCCTCCTCTCCCCGTGTTCTGCGGTAGCGAGCAGGGGAGAGAGAGGCTCAACAAACCGCTCACATCAACACCAAAACCTCTCCTTGGATACACGGGACACCTGAAACTCTTCCATTCAGTCTCCTTGAGCATCTCCAAAGCGCCACCCAGCAAGGGGCTTGGGGCAGCATTTCTTGGCCTCTCCTGGGAGAAAGGACTTGGAAATAAAGCGCCTGTAAACCAAAGGCAGGAGCAAGCTTTCACGGACTCCATCCAACAGCACTGGAGGTGTTGCACATTGTGAATTTTCAACCACAAGATCCCAGTGGCAAGAACACCCGTCTTCAGAGTCTGTTTTGAGGCCTGTATCCAAGGGTTTCCCCCCAAAAAAAGTTTAAGATCATGAAATGGATTCAAGATTGACCACTAAACCATACATATTCCTCAGCCAAAGAGAAGCACGTTGATGCAAGAGAGCCATTTAGAAACAAATATATACATATCACATCTGCTCCCCGGGAAAGTATGTACAGTTTCCCAGGTCCACATTTAACTGAAGGAAATTAAAATAGTCTGTGAAAAAGTCTTGGAGGAAAAAAATTGTCAAGTCTTTGTGCATTGTTTGAGAGCTTAAAGGGGTCCGTGCCCCAAAAATGTACGTTTGGGTCAGCTCAAGGCTCCAGTGTACAACTAAGGAAATGAAGATCACATTTCTAATTGGGAAATATTGTTCCAGTTCAGTAGTCAGCAGCCAAGGTTCGCAGGAACTTGCAGACATTCAGATACGCAACTTCAGACTCCGCTTTAAAATGCCACTCTTCGGAAGAGGCCATCCACAAGTCTGGAAACGCCTGCTTCATCCTTGAGACGCACCGGGTCTGATTTGGATCTGGTACGCATTGATTGTCTTCAGCAAGAGAGAAGCCACAAAAGGCTGAGAATGCAAGGACAGGATTCACATTCATCCTCTTAAAAGATTGCTGACAAGCTCCAAGCACCATTCAAAGGACAAGATTGCCTGGTTTCTTGATTATTCTTTTTTTTTTTTAATTATTTAAATAAACATTATTTTTTGCTAGCATTGCCCCTTACGTAAAGTCAGCAGGTAGAGGTACGCTTTCTGTATTGCTGGATAAGGGGGACCAGGCACTCTGGAAGTCCTGTCTGGAGCAAGAAGGGGTGATCCAGAAGTTCTTGCGCCGTCGCTCTTTCCAGCGGGTCCCGTGTCAACATCCGTTCCAAGAAGTCTCGCAGAACCGGGGAGGTCTGTGGAAAAGCAACCAGCCAAGTCAGCCCCCAACGGACCCGGGCAACAGCTCGCGCCACAGCAGGCTGCTGAGGCAGGTTTGGTTAAAAAGGACATTTTGGCTCTGTAACCTGGCTTTTACACAGCAACCTAACGTGAGGTGGCATGTTTTTAGGCTGCAGCGGTAACTTTCTGTCCCCGGTAGGCACGACAGTTACACAGGTTGTTTTCTTTTTTATGGGGCCCAGCAAATGAAGACACGACTGCCTGCCACGTCCTTCCTTCTAACTTCACTTTGTTTCCCATTTTGTTATTTAATCTCTTCTGCATTTCAGCTCAAAAATTCAACAGAATTCCCGCTGCGCAAGGCACAGCACTTGGGTGTGAAGGGTCGATCCATTCATTCTTTTACTGGCCACAGATTGGGGAAAAAGTAGTTAAATAGGGTTCCCAAATAGCTTTTGAGAGTCTGGAAACCTGATGGTGCCGGTACAAGAAGATGAAGAAACTGCAGAACAGTTTATCAAAAAGCTAAATGACCTCAGCAGGTTTGGCCTTTGAAAGATGCGTAAGAGGCTGCTGAGGAGCCAGAGCCAAGACCCACTTAAAGGCACTGCACACCTCTTGCTGGTGGTAACCCCCTGCATCATTAACACTGAATAAAAAAATGAACTTAGCATGTATTTATTTATTTTAATGCCGCTAATTACATCCACTTTAGATTGGGGGCATTTTCCCAGCTCTAGTTAACTTAGAGGTAAATAATGAAATACTGTTCACACTGAGCTACCGCCTATGTCGTCGTGGTTTGAAGCACTTCCCAGCGATCGCCAGCGGGAGAAGGCACAGCGAGTGCCAGGGCGCAGCCTCTGTCTCTGCCAGGAAACCCACCTGCGCTCTCCAAAAGCAGCAGAGATTATCCCAGGTGGCGAACGTTTACCCTGCTGCCCCCGGTACCACAGTGAGCCGTTAACCATCAGCAGAATGGACCCGCAGGCAGTGCTGAGCCCTGCCACCCGCCTGGGGAAGGATGGCCACCAGCCTGGCCACCGAGGTCTGCTGGAAGCCACTTTGCTTCCCAGGACTGTGAATGGCTGTCACAGCCCGTGGCAGGGCCATCTCACGGGGCGAGGCGTGGGGTCCGGACCAGGACTGGCTTTACCGCGCCTGAGGAGGACAGCACCTGGTCCAGAACATGACCTTGGAATTTTAATTAGCGTGGCAAAGGCAAAAAGGAAAGAGCAGCTGTTGATGTTTGAGCGTATGCTGTTGGTTCAGCAGTCTCCTCTGTTAAATAATTCAGTTTTAGCAGCTGCAGATATTCTGATTAATTGGAAAGGCCGGATAGCTCAGAATGCTGCAGAAGCTATTTGATCTCGGAGGCTTGGACTGAAATGAAAGGAGGACTGCTCTAAGTGGTGGCTAAAAGGTAATCACTGTATTTCTTGTGTCACTGCTGCTTTTTCATAAGACACCATGAAGCTGAGTTCATCTTCAAAGCCGCTGCCGTGTCTCCAGAGCTCCTGTCTGTACAGAGCTCTCCTGCCCTCACACAACGCCGTCTTTGCGGTTCTGAAAGCCGCGGAGCCAGAAACTCTCAAGAGCAAGGAGTCTCCTATTTGCTTCCCTAGAAGATGAGCTCCTCTATCGACAGCGGCCAGATACTAACTGTTGGGTCCACCTGAACCAGCTTTAATTTGCATTACCAGGTTTACGCCCAAGTGACCTTACATTATTAGGGCTGTTTCCCAAAGCAGCCACTAGCTGTCAGCAGCAGCTTGTGTCCACTGAGGCACCTGGGCCAAAGAAGTTTCCCAAGAAACATGTCCTAGCAAGATCAACCTTCACAGCAAGCTTTACGGCTGATCTGGATGTTTCCCCACGATCATAACCGGGTTTACAAGTGTTTCCCAGTACACTCACCCTGTGGAAGTTCTTCAGTTTGGGAGGAGGACTGTCACGGAGCCTCTTCATTGCCTGGACTGGAGAATCACTGAAATAGGGGGGTTCTCCATCCACCATCTCTATCACCATAATCCCCAGCGACCAGATATCCACCTGCGGGAGCCAATGTTGCATCAATACACACAGTTCAGAGCAACAGGTCCTTGCATTGCTGCTGTCACAAAGGTGACAACACCCCACCCATGACAAACGCTTCCAAGAGAGTCAAACATGAACCCAGTCGATGCTGTTGGGCTCCTTCCCACAGTTTAACAAAGACAACTTTCCACCTAGGACCGAGCCATGCTGGTGTTGCAACATGCAAAGGTCTGCAAGTAACTGCTTGTGCTACACCTGGCTGGTTGGCAAACGCAACTGATCAGTCTGCTGCCACCTGCCCCCCATTTCAGAGCTCCCATCTGCACCTTCCCCCTTCCCCTCCCTCCCTTTATGGCAGGGAGAGATTTACTGATCCCTGTCATGTCCACGTTGCTCCTTGCTCACATCTGCCCACAGGACAGCAGACTTGAGCCTAAGCCAAGCTTCAGGTGTAAGAATAGAGGGAGTTTACACCTCGTTCCCGGAAGCAGAACAACCTGTTTTTCTACTGTTTTAGGAAATACTGATATCACCACAATCAAATCCGTACTCATAGTTCTGTTTATATTTCAAACAGACTCTAGAGGCTCTTCCTAGAAAAGCCAATAGTTATTTTCCTGTGACACCTCAGAACGTTATTTGCTACCTCTTGTGATCTCAGGGAAGTGGTCCCTTACCTCGGTGGCGTACGGTATCCTTCCAATAACTTCTGGAGCCATCCAGTAGGGAGTGCCTACCAGGGACTTCCTTTTAGGTACATCTTTACTGATCTGAGCACAGAAACCGAAGTCTGAGAGTTTGACCTGCACAAAGAGAAAAGCAGCCAACCTTAAAAATAATTTTTAAGCAACATGGAGGGAAACGCCAAAGACGACGACGACAAAGGGAGGACGAGGTACAAACAAGAGAAATAAGGAGACAGACAAAGGCGGCAGCAGCAGAAGACAGAAAACAATTTGTCTGAGGAAACACACCCTTCCATCCAGCGTCAGAAGAATGGAGTCGCTCTTAATGTCTCGGTGAATGACCCCCTGAGAGTGAAGATAGGACAGAGCCTGCAGCACCGATTCACACACTGTTGCAATTTGCTCCTCATTTAGCCTGAAATTAAAGACAGGGGAGTTTAACCGCTTTGCACCGGGCAGCCGACAGGACTCCTTCCCAGGGCCTCTCTAAAGGCACGCTGCGATTTTGAAGTCAAATTGCAGATACGTATTTTGGTTCCCCGTGACCACTATCTCGCTTTTACTGTTCTTCTACGACTGCCCTTTACTGTTGAAAACCTTTTTGTCTTGACAGTTAGCAATTTCAAGTTTGCCTAAGTCTAATACAGAGAAATTGCTTTTTAGATCTTGTATCTAAATTCGTTCTGCAAGATGCTGTTCCAAGCAGTTCCGATAGGCAGGATTGCTTCTTCATGCCAAGCTGCCACGGTAACTGTTGAGACAGCTTTTTTTTAAGCAAATATGGTAAAGCTGTTGTTCACAAGGCATATTGTGCACCTTTATCCCGAAAGCATCTAAACATGTAATTTGGTAGAGAATATAGGGATCCTTTACAGGTTTCGTGCAGCTGGACACTTCGGTTCCTCTTACAGCCCAGTAATGGTAGCACAGGTTACAAGCAGGGAAGACACTCCCAAATTTTACCACTCTCTCTGGGAACACACCGGGGACGAGCACCAAGAAGCTTATCTTCAGAAGCTCTTTCTGTTTGGAATGCCAACACAAACGCTTTCATGATGAAGTATCAGTGGAAATGGTAGAAATGCAAATTATCTCCTGTAACTGGGGACAGTGACAGCGTCCTCTGCACATTTATACTGAGCAATGCTAGAGGTTAATTATTTCAACAAATAGCTCTCTTCAACAAAGTTCCCAGTTCGAGCACTTTTGAGTCTCAGCCTGTCTCCAGCAGTTGTTTCAAACAACTCTTGGTTGAGGGCACAGAAATGATACCTCCTCAAATCCAGGTCTGCAGTAAGCCTGAGAAGAGGGCGCTCGGAAGGCAGGACGGTGCCGAGCCCACCACTGCCTTCTCGGTATGTGAGAGCAATTTCTACATATTCATGAAGGAGGTTGCACCAACAGCGGAGAAATTTATCCCTCCGTCGACTTATTTGGTGTTCCGTGTCTTACCCTACCAAACCAACCACCTGAGCAGGACGCTGCAGGCTGTGGCTGCCTGAAGGACAGCAGAAGGCTACTTCTGCCGTTGCGATTTAACCTCTAAAGGGAGAGGGACTTCCCCAATACAGAACCAAACCTATTCGTAAACAGCACATAGCGCATGAGCTGGAAGAAAAGCTGACACGCTTCTGAGCTCTGTGGTTCTAGAAGATAAGAGGAGGTGTACTTCCAGCTGGTCACGTATGGAATTTGGTTCAGTCAAGTGACTGCATGGTGTCAAACAGATTTACTGGAGGATTAGCTCACTCTTGGAGATGCAAATCAGTTATCACCTTCAGCAAATGTTTAATGAGTGGAATGAGGGTATTTTCCTCCCTGTGAAAAACTGATAAAGCCTTGCAGCTTACTTTTGATAAATGTTATAACAGATCCTGTTTTCACTATGTGGAAAAACAAAACCATTAAAAGGTTTGAAGGAAGGCTTCGTAAAACAACTCAAGTCTAGGCTGAGGTCCCACAGCGGAATTCAGTCTCGCTGGTGGATATAAACTACTCGGACCCTTCATAAACCTCTTCAGAATATAGAATCATAGAATGGTTTGGGTGGGAAGGGACCTTAAAGATCATCTCATCCCACCCCCTGCCCTGGGCAGGGACACCTCCCACCAGCCCAGGTTGCTCCAAGCCCCGTCCAACCTGGCCTTGAACCCCTCCAGGGATGGGGCAGCCACAGCTTCTCTGGGCAACCTGGGCCAGGGGCTCACCCCCCTTCACAGCCAAGAATTTCTGCCTCAGATCCCATCTCAATCTCCCCTCTGTCAGTGTAAAACCCTTCCCCCTCGTCCTATTGCTGTGCTCCCTCACAGAGAGTCCCTCCCCATCTCTCTCATCTGTTTTATCTGTAGTTCCATTGGTTCTAACACCTGCTGAGAGCTACAAGAGTCTCACCGGCTCTGCCATGCCAGATCTCAGCACTCTCTACGAAGAAACATTCTTTTTCCTGTCCAGGAGCAGGGACGTGACTTACAGAGAAACCTGGGTTCTCAGACCCCGAGGTGCACCTCTGAACTCAACGCTGGAGGGCTCGGCCATCTAAGTGTCTCCAAGACACTCCTTACGGGTGGCGCTGTGGAGGCTACAAAGGACAAGGTGCCTCTTTACGCTTCCCAAACACATCACAGATGCAAATCCAAAACAGAGCAAGCCGTATGCCTTAAATCCACCACAGGATCAGTAAAGGCCAGTCAAAGCGTGTCAGTGAATTAAAGGCATGGTATGATTAAAAAAAGTAAATACAATTAGCGTTAGCAATACTACCTAATTGTAATCCAATTAAGATTCTGAATCTTCAAAAAAGGAAAGCTCATCCTCCAGACTTTCTCGGTCAGTCTTTTCACTGGCGGTCCCTGCACCAGTTCTCAGCCTCGCAGGACTGCTGGAAGCAGGAGGAGGGTGTTCCAGGGTCATGGCTAAGACACGATCATCAGAACGGCATCACCAGAACACCGTGTGAGCGGGACTCCAGAGGCCATTTGAGAACAACTCCTTTGCCCTACAGGAACGCTTTGGTCATTAATTAATATGAAGTGGTGTGGATAAGAAAACAAATTTAGGAGAGTGTCCAGCAGTTGCTATCTTTAGGCAATGAAATTTGGGAAGGAGTCCAGATCTCAAGGCTCTGCTGCACTTCTCCAGAGCAGTTAGCCACAAATTCGACCTCACTAAGGTTGTGCCACTGAAAACTATTTCTGCATCCTTGTTAATACTCATTCAATGAGCTTCCTGGCCAGAATACAACAGATATAGTAAACAATACTTTTCATGAGTACTTTGTATTACGGGGAAGGTCATCAAGTAGATGACTAGCAGGTCTCTAAAGGGGTCAGTACTGTAAATGAGTTCTCTTCTACACCAGAAGTATGATCACATACTTCAAATGGATGACAGCTATAAAGCGTAATAGTTTCAGGGCACCGCAATCACAAGATCTCCGAGGGAAACTTTTCTTCCCAGAAATCTCCCTTCTACTGCTCTTGCCTGTCAGGTGGGAACACAAGCACTGATGTTTCAGATTTTGCTTCATACCTGATCTGAGACACGATATCCGTGAGGGCTCCCCCCTGCAGGAACTCCATCAGCACCCAGAGCTCCTCTCCCACGAGATAGCTCTTGTACATCTCCACTACGTTGACGTGTTGATAGTCCCTCATTATCACCACCTGTAAAAACACAGTGGACAACTGACCACCACAAAATGGCCAACAACCCTTAATCTCATCCAACGCGGCAAGTGTGCACAACCCTGTGAGTACAACGCAGTAGCCTCCACCCCCCAGTCATTTTTCTTCTTGGTACTGGCATAATTCTATTGAATTAGAAGGAAGATGTCTCCTGCTCTTCTTTTTTTTTACCACACCGACTGTCACCATGGCTTTTTGGCAGACAGCAGAACCCCACCCCTCATCACGACACTCACCTCATTAAACAGGAGCTCCCGGCGCTGCTGCTTTCTCAGATCCATCATTTTCACCGCCACCTGCCGCCCCGAGTGCTTCTCTCGAGCAATGCAGACGATACCCGTGGACCCTTCACCAATCTTCACATAATTCTCCAGCAACGTCCGGGGATCCCCCTGGTCCACTACCATCCTAAGGGCAGCTTTGAACTGCTCGTGAGTGACAACCACCGGGTCCTCGCTGGCCAGCTGCCCCTTCGCAGAAGAGTCCTGGGGAAGGTGAAGGTTGCTAGAACTAGTCTGCGTCTGCCTGTTCCTGGGAGAGCCGGCGGGAGACGGCCTGCCCTGCGGCACTGCAACTGCCTTCTCCACCGTTGGGGATTTCTGGGGGGTCCTGGCTTCGGAGATCATCCTGGGGAGGTCGGAGACAGGCTGATCTGGTGGAAGAGACTGGGCTTTGGCTGCGGGGCTGCGCGGTGAACCCCACTGCTGGGGCCTGAAGAAAGCATTAGGCTGGGAGAAGAACAAATATCAAAGTGGAAGAAAGAAGAAGCGATGGTTAGATTAACAGGAAGAAAGAACTGTCAGGAATCGGTTGGGCGTTATTCCACTCTGGCTTAGTATGTTTTGTGGCAGACTGGAGTCAAGAGCTGGAGGTTCTTGCCTCGGGTCTGCCCAACATAGGCTGCATGACCAGGGGAAGCCACCTGGGTGCAGATTCTCAAGAATCAGTTGCAGGATGGGTGCTACACTTTAAGGACCTCCAAACTGAGGCAGTTTAAAAGGGACCTTTTCAAAGCACACCATTTAAAAAATAAAAAAATGAAAAAAATAAAAACAACCCACAACCCACACCAAAAACAAAACCCACAGAAAAAAAAGTAGCTGCTAAAAAGCATTCCAACCTTGCCACCAAAACTCAGGGGCAACCTGCGTTACAGAGAATTTTAAAATCTTTTATCCCTCTGCGCCTCTGATCTTCCTATATAGGAGAGGAAAGAGGATTCATGCCAAAGCTGTAAATCACTTTGATGTCTTGGCCTAATTCCCTTTGGGTAATTACGCTCTGCCTACTGAAAACTCTCTCTGCGCTTTCTGCTGGTGCCTGCAGAGCATTCCTGTCCATCGGACACAGATCTTTGGGAAAAGCACCCTGATTCAGGAGAGGGGAGGGAGGCCAGCGTGACACCAAGTGACGCAGGGCCGCCTGCCGCCTTGCCGGCTCAGAACCGACCATTTGGATTAGCAGTTCTCCTTCCCAGAGCGCTCGAGGCTTTCGGAGACCTCCCACTCGACAACCAAACTGGCCCAACCCTGGAGAGTTTACGAGATCTAGGGAGATCGCAGCCCAGGGTAACACGGCTTCAGGATACGCATTCCCACCCTAGCACCACGCACGGGTCTCCCAAGAAGGATAAATCTTGAAGCGCTAATACTCACCCTGGAAATGTTGACTAATTAAAATTCAACAACAGGTTAGGTATAAAGTACATTACACACATCATTGTATGTAAAATAATAGTGTATCTGACAAAGTAGCAACTTCAGAAAGAGCAAGCCAATCATTTATATTATAGGGCAAAATAAAAACTTCAAAGCAACGAGATTTTTCTCTCTCACAATTCAGACAGATTATTAATAAAGTTAATAATATGGGTACGGGAACCAAAAACCTGACAATAAAAAAAAAAATATTTAAAAGAGCACTCATTTTCTCCGTCTCAGACGGAAAATAATTGTATAGAATTTAATTCTATGCACTTTGGTTTTTAATCAAGGATTTTTGTCAACAGTAAAGTCTGCATAAGGCTATCAGACATGCAGCTCATTTTCAGCCACAGAGAGGCCCCGGGAGGCGATGGGGGTGCGGGAGCGCAAACACAAGCTGCCCGTCAGGAGAACTTCCTCCCATCCACCCCCGCACGGACACGCTGCGGGACACCAGGTATGTATTTCCCAACCCTGGCTTTATCTCAGGAGAGAGGGGGCAAAAAAAGGTTTTATCTAACCTAGAGCACGCAAAGGGGCACAGAACACGCATGCAAGCTGACACACGTTTGTCTAACCACACGCAAGAATTATTTCCTGCTCCCGTAATCTGACAGCCCCTGTATACACATTTTCGGTCTCCGGATGTTCTGAGATGTTTCTGGTTCTCCCACTCCCCTCCATACCAGGTCGGAAGGAAAGAGCACTCAAGCTTCCCACGGCGACTGTCGGCAGCCTGTCAAGGCACCCACCTCCCCATTTTCAGCCAGTTGTACCCCCTTTCCATTCCACTGCAATTATGCACTTAATTGCACGTCACAATTACACATCATCATCATCTCCATTTATAGAATTACAGACTCACAGAACTGTCTAGGTTGGTGGGGACCTTTCAGATCATGGAGTCATTTGCGAGGGAGAGGAAGGTTTTAACCATTGGAGACTGTTAAGACCAGCTGAGATCAACAATTGCCAGCGATGGTGCAGATCCTTCGCCGGAGCAGGGACTAGATAACCCCAGGTCTGCCCTACCAACAGTCGGATTTCCCGACTGACAGCACCGCGGGTGCCGATGCTGATGCTCCCACCGTAGGCAGGGTGGCAGATACGGCTATAACCAACAAGGTAGTTCTGTTTTGCACAGGCAAAAGGATACGTTACTAATGTAAACTACGGCAATTTCCCAAATGGCAAAAGCACATTTGTGCTGGTATAGCGGCATTTAAGTTGTGCCTTTACTACTACAGAAGGGCAAAAATGAGTAAGTCCCCTCCCTCCCTCCCATCCTACGCCCCCGCGAGCTCAGCTCCACAAACAGGCCTTTCTCCCGGAGACCTGGCTGCCGTTCCGAGCCGTGCCCCGCGGAACACTCCGTGAGGCAGACTACACATTTCCCCTCTCCAGGACCATTTTGATTCCAGCATTAATCATAACAATAACAGATGGCTGCATGATGTTTGCAGTTACATTTTTTTTTTTTTTCTTTTTGCTGCGCGAGTAACCTCTGGAACTGTGAAGTCAACATCGCACTCACTCAAAAGAACACCGAATAACTGTACCTTTATCTGGAGGGAAGGGCCCGGCTTGTTTGAGCCGCCGGACGAGGGGAACACGCTGCGCAGCAGCCGCCTCTTCAAGCTGTTCTCCCTGGATTTGGCGCTGGGGCTGCCCTCCCCTGCCGGCCTGGGGTTTGCCTGCCGGAGGGGACACGGCTGAGGCCAGCACTCTTCCGAGCCCTTTCTTCCCGTCTTCTCGCTCTCCCCCGGCAGCGCTGCCATGTGCTGCAAGCCAGGGACGCGCTGGAGGCAGCTCCCATCGGTGCCCTGGAACTCCGACGGCCCAAGGGACTGTGCTTTCACCACCATCCCGTTGGGGTGGGACTGTCCTTCCAGGCGGGGTTTGTAATCCGGCCACATAGTCTGCCGCCGGGTCACCTTGGTCCCACCATTGCAATTGAGGTAGTTTCCGTATCTGTCTGCCCAGTCAGCCTCGGGGCTCTGAAGATACATGTCCGGGGGTCTGTCCTCCCCCAGCAGCCCGAGGGACTGCGCTCTCCTCCTGCTGGTGGGGCTCCTTCCCCTCAGGGTGTTCGAGCTGATGGCAGAAAGCTTCTGGATGTCGTTGAGTATCCCGGAGATATAGCCTTCCACTTCCACAGTGCTGCCCCTCACCACCGTCTGAGAGATACCGGGAAGAGGGGGGAAGGAAAGTTAGAGTTGGAAAAATTAAGGCTCAGTTTATCTTGACAACGGTTACTGTCTAGCCAAAGATTACTCGGGGAATTTAGGAAAAAAGAGAAATGCTTCTTTCTGTCTTTTTTTTTTTTTTTTTAATTGTCCTTTACTGAAGAAAAAAACCCCAAGGAATGACAGGGTTACATCCTTCTGTCAGAGGCAGCAGTGCTTTCAGCCAGAACAGTGAATTCTGCTGCTGTACTCACATCCTGAAGGACATTATAGCAAAAGTGGGATGTTTTTAGCACTCCCGACTCTCTCGTGCTGAAATTGTGCTACACTACATCACTAACAGCCCCAACAACCTCCCCGGAGTGTTAGTTCTCAGAAGTTACAGCATGCCCTAAGCTCTATCCGCAAAAATCACCTTGCTATTCCAATACAAGGTTCATCTCTCCCTGTTCCACTCTCCGTAACGTTGTCATCAGCCTCCTTTAGTCTGGTTCTCTACAATTTTTGCTAATGCATCTTAATCCTGACCAGTGAAGACCGCACTGTTCCAACACTGCATCCCTCCTCTGTTCTGCCAAGCCATTATAATTAAAAATGATGAACAAAGGGTCACAACAGCTCACAACTGCCCTGTAAGCAAGCGATGAAGAACAAGGCTTCCATCCAAAGACGCAACAGCACTATACAAGTAAGACACTGGAAGCTGTCGGTATATTATGTGGTGCTCTACCTTGTTTATTCTGGAACTGAAAAGCTAAGAGAAGGTTTTTTAGTGCTGGGAACCAAAATGTTTCATTTCTTCACAGAAATTCACAGCATAGGGTCACTCCTACACTTTCATAAATCTCCGCCTGAGGAAAATCCTTCCCTGGAGCAGTGGCAATCTCCTGTTTGCTAACTGAACTCCAGGGATCTTCTAAAGATGCTGAATTAATTACACCGAGCCTAATATTTAGCTGGTGCAAAACAGCAGCTCCAGTGATTTCAACAGAATGCCACCACAGAGCACAAAATGAGCACCCGGTTTGCTCAGCGTCTGAGAACGAGAGGCGGAATAGAAAGGTTTTGCCAAACAAGGTGAAGAAAGGACAATCTGGGTTGTATCCTTGTGTACACATCATCGTGCACACACCAAATTCTGCACTTCAGCCCGACTGCAGAAACACCCCTCCCTTCCTCCGCACAGCGTGCTGCGGACACCAACTCCTCCAACTCTTCCCATCGCTTGTGCGCCAAACCCAATAGGGAAAAAAACCACCAAAAGGAAATGGTCAGAAGCCCAGTCTCCAAAATCTGTCAGTTGGGTGGGAAGAGTCTTCTGTCCGTTCCAGTTAATCCATTAGAAACACCAGACGTACCAGCTTATCTCAGCAATGCACTCAATTAGGAGCACCAGTTCATCAATGAGTCTGAGCAGGGGGAGCTGGAACGCACCCCCTGGTGATGGGGCACTCGGCAGGATGCCTCCGCACCCTCGCTCCTGGGAGAGAATGAGGCCCTCCTCCCACCCTCGCTGGTGGTTCAGCGTTTCTACAAACTGGGAAAAAGAATAACTCAAAGTGATGTTGGAAGAAATCCCCAGAGGCCAGCTAGTCCAAAGCAGGTGGACAGAAGTCATTCAGAAGACTTGCATCTAACGTTCTCAAAGAAAGAAATCTCCAAGAACCGATGCTATGGCCTCTCTAGAAAATCCATTCCAGAGCTCACCTCACCTCCTAATTAAAAACTTCCTAAAATTAGACTCAAGTCACTCCTGTTGCACTTCTCTATTAAGTCAGTCCTGTCCCCAGTGGACAGAGATGAGACTTAGCTGTACTTCGCATCCGTGTTTAAAGACTGCATCAGATTAATGAAGAAACATCCAAACTTGAGCCAAATCTATATGGAGTGCTCTCAAAAAGATCATACCTTACTGACCAAAATTTAGAAATTATAATTTTAATTGTAAAAGCGACCTTTTACAAACTACGCATAGTACGTGTCAAAAAAAGGATAAACTATGATAGTTGAATCCAGGACTCTTAAGTACAAGGGCTTGGCCTAATAGGGCCAATTAGCACTTTAAAAAAAAAAAAAATCTTACTATTGATTGGTATCATTGAACAGGAATTGGTTCAAATGGAGCTTACCAGAAATAATCAATAATGCGATGCAGTCTAAGAGAGTACTTGCACTTGGACTCACTAGGTCAAAACCCTTAGTATTAGTTTAAGATTCTTCTCTCGTTTTTAAAGACTGTTGAGTATTCTACCCTTGTTCTCTTCAAAGATTTGCACCTCCTTTCAGATTTTACCATCTACAGGTTTAATAAGCTGTACGTGAAAGTACCAGCCACTATCAGACTCGGACAAACTCCAGTAAATCTCTTCATGCACATTTCTATTTGGACAGTGATGCCTCACGCTAGTCTTTTGAGTTTGCTTTTCCTAATGCTTGAGAAAACTTGCTCAGTTTGCTCTGGGAATGCCACAGGGACAGAGCAAGAGCCCATCTGAAGGCAAGATACAAGGAGAGAGCCGTCATTTCTCCCTGACCCAAAGCCTGATACCCTGTGATTGATGGAAATTGGGTTGCTTGACATGATTTGTTCTTGATAAATCCATGCTGGCTGCTAGCTATTACCCTGCTATCTCCTGGGAAGCGGCTGCAAATAGATGACTTGCTTATTTGTTCCAGTCTCTTTCTGGGAACTGAAATTATTCTGACTGATCTCCAATTCCTTGAATTTCATTAGGCCCAGCCGACGTGAAAATATGTAACTTATCTAAGAAGTCTCATTTCTGCTCACGTCCTTTTCTTATTCTAGCCTGCGTTCTTATCCCTTCACGCTCGTGTTAATTGCGTTAGCCCACTGATCATAGTTAACCTTTTCAATAAAGACTGAAGAAAAATCATTAAACATTTAAGAATTCTCAGTGTCGTCTGTTATTAACTTTCTTCCACAATGAGCAGTGCGCAAATTCTTTCCTTCACCCTCCGTCTCCTCCTCGGTGTACTTATGATGTCTCCTTAGTGCCCTTTATGTTCTTTGAGAATAACATCTCTCTTTGTGTCTTGGCCTTCCAGCTTTGTCCCTACATAAATTTCTTTTCTATTTGCCCTTTATAACTTGACCTAGTTTCCACCCTTCTGAGCAATCCTCCCGCAGTTTAAGCTCATTAGAGAGCTCCTGATCTAACCAAGTTAGTCTCTTATTACACATTTTTATCTCTTCTCTGGATTGTGGTCCTATCTCCTACTACATTTTGAACCTCAAAGCACATTCAGGACACCATAAAACAGAAGCCAATACCTCCTCCCTTTTTCTTTTATCTGTTATTCCTGAGCAAGTTTTTCCTTTCTAAAGCAGCGTTCTCCTCAAAGATCTTGATGTGCCATTTAAGTCGCAGGTTTGATGTTGCATTAATACTTGCATTATACTAAAATGCAGTTCCATTTAGTCCCCATGTTTTAAGCAGCTGTACACGAAAAGCTAAAAACATCAATCAGAGAGACAACTGTTTTCTTTTATGTCCCTCCTAAAATCCAAGCAGTAACATCTCTATTTCACAACTTACCTTTCCGTTTTTAGGCCCCTGTAGGGTTTTTAACCTGGGAACAAAAACTTCCCACAGGCTAGCAAGGCTTTAAACACAATAATTCTGTTACCATCTTTCCTTTTGTTTTCCAAGGGGTCATCGTGGATCTGCCTCTTTCCACACTGCAGGTCCCCGCAGTCACTCAGGAGCACCCCCTTCTCCAGATGCCATTGTCCCGATGCCACCCAAGCCAGCCAGACATCTAAATTCACCCATCTACAAGGACCAGTAACGGGTTTCTCCTTACCAAAGGACTTGCTTTAGGGACACTCTCCTGTTTACCACACCCCAATTTCTGTTAAACTGCTCGTTATAAACTCTTTTAGCCTAAACCCTCCTGTAGTCCCGCTCCCCGTTGTCCCTCGTTCACCCAGCCATCCATGGAGAGCGAGGCAGTGCTGCCGCTCTCTCCCACTCAGGCTTCCCTGTCAGCTTAATTACCAGCCAAATTCGCTCACTCAGAAGAATGACAAACTTGCTAAAACAGGTCTCCCCAGGAATTCTACTCTTTGCTTCCCTGTACAACAGCTGAACACATCCCAGCCCCGGCAGCTACCTCGGGAGCTTTCACAGGTCCTTCTTGTGGTGACGGCAGCCAGCTGGGTGTTTGAACAGTGACACTACTGTCCTTATTTCTGATGAGGTTACTATTGCCACAAAAAAAGACAAGTGTTATCAAAGCCCAGACGCTGCTATCCACTGAATTCCTTACACATCCCACCCCTAGCCCCATTTAAATATATATGGGGCAATGGAAACATTCCTCCAGGAAGAGCAAAGGCCAAGGGACAGGGAAGAGTAGTCTTCCTCTCTTACCTTCATAGGCTGGAGCTGCATCCTGGTGATCCTTGAAGGGTCTACCACTGGCTTGGGGCGCCTCAGCGTGTCTAGAATGTTCTGCCATTGAGGTGGCAGGCCCACAAATTTGCCCTCCTTTGGGTCAAATGAAGTGTGGACACGGTGCTCAAAGTTCTGCGGAGCCGAGATCTCTGGGCGTTTCTTCTTCTTCTTGCGGAACATGATGCCTGAACCAGAGAAGACAATGCCATCAGTGCTCTCGCGTGTCTAGGTCTGATAAGCCAAATCAGTAATATCACGTATCAATTATATTAGTTAATTACATTGTGTTAAGAACATTCTCCAGTGACAAGCACTTTAACAACAGAGTTGATCATCTGCTGTTACAGATGAGGAAACAGAGGCAAAAAGAGACTTGCTCAGGACCACGTAGCAGGTCGGTGGCTGAGTGAGGACATCCAGTGCCCTTTTTAGTGCTCTGCCCACAGCCCTCCCATTTCAGAAAAGAGACGCACACCTGGTACATCTGTAGCTCATCTCCTACCACTTGGCTTCCTTTATTTCTACAAATTTTTATCGCCCGATATAAGTGTTTTAAATACACCTAAGAGATACCTATTTATATTTCACAGGCTTGTACCTAGGCTAAATGGCTTTGGAGTCCAGCCACTGAAGATGCTGTTGATTCCGCTAGAAGCCTGGAACGAAGGGTGGTTATGAAGAGGGCCCGGGCTGTCTTCTCACCGGTTACCCCAAGTAAGTCACAGACATTTAATACCCATTTAAAGACGACAGAGCTGTTGCCAAAGGAAGAGCTGCCCAAGGCTGATTTTGGATCTCAGTTTTTCTAGCTTAGGCAGAGGGCTTGGGGGAGAGAGAGGAGGTGGTAGGTGGAAATCAAACTGTCAGCAGGTAGCTGAAGGAGCTAAAATTAAAAACTAAGACTCCTTTCCCTTGGGGGCCGATAGAGACAGTTTGTGTGAACAGCCATTACAATTGCAACAAGCCAAAACCAGCTAACACTTAAATACACCCAAACAGCAGAGATGCTCAAAACCTGAATTTATTTATACCTCCCCAGCACCCCCCCCCAAAAAAAAAAAAAAAGTAGATAGATAGAAAGCAAAAAGTTTTAGACCTTTTTGAAACTGGGAAGATATAAAGGAAAAGGAAGAACCAGAGCTCCGCGCTCTGTCACAGAGATGGGAAAACTTGAGTAAATGGAAGACCAGAATAAAAAAAAAAAAAACTTGAATAAGTGGATGGATGGACACAACCTCTTCACAAAAGACAGACGGGGAAGACAGGGTGAGGGGGAAGTTACTCTTCCCATGAAGAAATGGCCCAGAGGTAGGGAGATTTTCTGTGGAGGCTGTCACAGCGGGGAGCGATGGGAGTCTGAGGGACAGTGGGCATGAACCAGCATGAGGGAGGTCATGATTGGAAAGAAGGAAAAACCTTTTTGTGGCCAGGAGAGTCCAGCACTGGAGCAGGCTGCCCAGAGAGGCTGTGCAGTCTCCATCCTCAGAGGTTTTCAAGAACAAATTTGCTCTTGAAGACAAAGCCCGGAGCAGCCTGGTCTGACCCTCAGAGCAGCCCCTGCTTTGAGCAGGGGGTTGGACAGGGATCTCTTGAGGTCCCTTCTCCCCCGAGTTGTTCTATGACTCTGTTGACTGGTTTGATGGCTTTAAAGTTACAAGTATTCCAAGTTAACATTTTCCTATTTGCTGTTGGAAAAACACGTTTAACGGGCAGACTACTGTTGTGTGGACGCAATGGAACTGGCGTGCTCCAGAGCTCATCATCTCCTCTCCAGGATGCCTTCTGTCAATGCACAGGATGAACTGCGCAATGAGAGCCATGAGAGAGAGGAGACAAAACAGAGACCCAGTGCCAAAATATTTTAGGTAGTTCAGTCCTAAAGCTCTCTAGCTTGGGAAAAAGCTGTACAGGTTTCTTTAAAGCAATTAATATACAGCAGTAGAAAAAAAAAAATATATGTTCTTCACTTTCCGCCGAAAACGTTAATATTAGCATTTGCCTCTCACTAATATGGCTTAAAGCAATGAATGCTACCTCTTCCTTGGTATCAGGCAGGGGACTGTTGCCACTTCAACTCTGTAGTGACCACTCTTCCCCTGTACAGGACCTCAGCTTCTAACAGTTTGTGCTGAATACACGTTTACAAGGGTCAGAGACAGAGAACACACACAGAGATAACACGTTGTGGTGTAGATACGAACACACTTCTAGAGGACACTGGTCTCAAAAACCAGCACACCTTGTGCTTTTTTCCCCTCACAGTGAAACACATGTCAAACATTTTCCAGGTTGTTCCACTTAGAACTTGTTTAGGGAGCAAAGTACTCCAGGTGAACGACGACTGCTTCCTAGTGCTAGACTGAGATCCTGAAAATACACACACACTTGCTTAAAATCTGGTTACCATGATGCTGTAGTCACTGGGATGGGAAGTGTTTGTATGTCTGCTGCAGAAGGAGCTTTACACCATCTAAACCCACGATGATGCAATCCATCCTTGATGAAATACAGACTCAACACGCTGACAATGCCCATCGCAATACTGGCTGTGTCCAGAAGCCGACTAAAGATACCTTACAGTTCAAAAAGAAAGCAGAAGGCTAGGCAACTAAAAACACACTTACAAAAGAGGCTGGAAGCAACCGCTCTGACTAGAGGAGCGGCCAGAATAATCTTTGCTTAGAGTGTGTTCCAATGAAAACCCAAATACATCTTAACGGAGAGCGTCTGTGCTCCAGGTCTGTATTGCAACTGCTCAAACAGTGATTCATCACTAAGGCCCCTCAGGCGCTGCCTATTAACCAATAATCAAGACTAAAGTCATAAGGCAATTCTTTAAGGAAAAAAAAAAAGGTACAGACAATGCTGGGAAGATATTCTAATAGCTCCCGGTGTTAGTGCTAGTCAAACCAACAGCCGGTGCTACTGAGGAGCTTCCACAGCCTCCAAGGAAAGCAGAAGTGGATCTGTAGTATTACAAAAAATGCTTCAGTTCTGAAGCCTTGACTGCACGTCAGTCATGACAGCTACTTGATCCACCAGAACAGGGACATTTCCAGACAGAGCAACGTTACTATTTTAACCAGTATCTTTCCTTCTCCTGCTTCTACTCTCACAGCTTCATTCCTCATCTCATCTTCATAACGAGAAGATATTCAGTGTCTTTCAAGTTTGCTCTTTAACTGCTTCAGGTGGCAAGGGGTGCTGTAAAACGGGACGTTACAAATGCACAACCATTAGCACCTGCAGTAGCAACTGTTTTCTGAACATTTCTATCACTTCCCCGTAAGGAGAATGATTCTAGCTACACTACTTCAAAATGCAAATTTTTAAAGCTCAGGTGATATTTTGGCCCCAAACAGAACAGCGGCTCCATGCCAGCGCATCAGTTTGCATAAGCACAAACACTGTATTTGTACGTTTACAGTCGATCACTGCACCTGCCAGTCAACGCCTGGACCACGCTGAGATCCCTTAGCAAAAGCATGCTTCCCGAACCCCGAAAGCAGCATCGACCAAGTCCATGGTCAATTTTAGGGCGACCAGCTGACATGGCCTGCATCTACCTTACCGGTTTACAACACACATCTTAAAAACCACAAGACGTAATCAACTCCAAACACAACAAAACCCTGGGTATCCAGTGACATTTGCTTTACGTGGTCAGCATCAATCTTTGATTGTAAAGACACTGCCGTATCAGACAGGTGGTTTAAAGGTACACTGCATTAAGATCAAATGAAATTCATACACTAAAAATAGTTATTTGAAATCCCAGGGATCGTAATAATCTGTGTAGGTTTTGCATTTCATTGAGGTCTGCATTTAACCAGTCTCCTTTCACTTTGTGGTTTTCATGCAAGAGCTATTTATTTGTATTTCCAATACCCAGCTAAAGAGTGTTTAAATAAAAAACATAAAACAGGCCTTTTCTAATTCAATAAGAAATTCATAAGAATATTTTATGCATATAAGATTTTGCAAATCAAGCCAAACCTGTATTTAAACGCAGACAGCATCCCTTTAATATAATAATACAAACACCGTGACACTGATTTTATAATAATCTACTAGACTTTAGTCTTTCATTCCCTGCTGACAACTGTACGCCAAGAAATGTCACAAACATAAATAATAAAAGTCACTACCACCAGACAAAAGCAGTCGGAGATTGAAATTCTCTCAGCGATCCGTTCCTGCTGCCTGGGAAACCACGTTGGATTTTTCAACTCCAGATAGAGCTGCTCCGAGATGATACAGTTCCAAAAGCTGTCACATCTGCCAGGGAGCAGGAGGAAAAAAATCCCCAGGCAGCGGGTCCGGAGCAGGGGAGGGATGGAGCCGGGAAGGAGGGGCGAGAGGAGCAGGGTCAGGCTGGGATGAGAGGAAGGGGTGGGAAGATGAAGGATGGAAGGCAGAGAGGGGAATGAGAGTTCGGAAGGGAAAGAGGAATGGCTGGGAGACGGGCAACCGAGGAGCAGGGCACGGGAAGGAATCAACTCCACTGGGGGAAAAAAAAAAAGGTAAATGTTATCAGGAATCGCCCGTCGCAACACAGGAGTTCAAACAGCCAGACAAAGCAGCTCATTTCATCCGACTCGCCGCCGCCCCACACACACGCAGTTCCACACTCCATCGCGTACACGCACTGTGCTGAGCCGGGCACATTCGCTCACACACGCGCTCGATGACAGCAAGACAGCGGAGATCTACTTCAGCCCGACTTGCACAGTTTCCAGTTAAAAATAAGCTCTCTCTCCCTGCACCCCCCGCCTCGCTGCAGCACCAGAACTCGCTCCTCGCTGCCTATGGCACGGCTATCGCAGCTCCGGCCGCGGCTCCCTGCGTTCCTCCCGCCCCGACCAGAGATAACGCTGGGTCCCGGGGCTGAGGGCAGCAATTCCCATCATTTCTAAGCCCTCCCGCAGCCAAACTCCTCTGGCCAGCTACAAGGGCAGGGGGGAGGAGGAGAACTCTTCCTGCAGGACCTGAGGAACTGCAATATGCAGAGTGAGTCTGGAGTAGGAAGATGAAGAAGATCCCACAGAACCCACCAATTAAAAGGAAAAACATATTTCCACACTCTGCTGTACAGGTCGCTGTCATGTAATACATCTCAAATCACACATTTCAAATGCAGCGCAAGGTAAAGAGGCCATTATCAACACACGTTGTACACATACATGTGTGTGTTCATGCATGTGCACGTGTCAATACCCACACACGGTATTTTACTGCATTCCATACCTTCTAAAATCCTAACGTTTGCCCTCCTGAGGTTGCTGACATGGTTGTTATTTATGACAAGCCATAAACGTTCATAGCATTTTGCAGACAAAGAAGAATGACAGGTTACTTCCCCGAGGAGCTCACAAACCTAAATGTGACTTCACACAGCGAGAAATGCCAACACAGGGGGAGCGAAAGGGGGAAAGAGGAGGAAAACGGCCTGAAATCTGAAACGGGGTCCAAGAGCACACAGCCTTGTCGCATTGACACCTTCCACGTTTGTCTGCAATTCTAGTTTTAGAAATACTGTTTTAGGTAGCTTTTTTTCCCCTAAAGGAAGGGCGGCTCTTCACTTGCTGTGCCACCGCTTCCCCTGCGCCAAGTCCTGTCCTTCCACTCCTCCCTCCCCCCGCCAGCCCCCACCAGCAAAGCCACATGTCGGAGCAAGCTAACAGCGCAGCAAACCCATGTAATGCTCTAAATCCTGCCCAAACGCACACGTGAACCCACAGATTAATATTACATTAGAAATAAGCTTAGGGAGCGACATATCTGTTATATTGGTGGGTTTATTTTTGACAAATGAGAAAAAGAACACAACTGCTTGACATTTTTTGCCATGCCTCCACCGAACTGGGTCTAAAGGCTACGGTGCTGCCTCTTTCTCCCCAAGCTCCATTTCCTTGCTCATAAATTAGGACTAAAACCTGAAATGCAGTGAACGCCTATTTGCTAAGCTTGTTTTGGACGCTGCAGTGACATACATTTAGGTGTGTTTTAGCTATACTAGCCCAAATTCATTCTGGGACTTATAAAAGTACTTGTAAAGAAAAGACCTCTTGAACTTTCAGAAACCAGTACAGGCATGTCCCAAACGCTAATGCGCTTTTTGCCTTGACAAATAATAAAGCTTTCCCTTATTTACAGTCCCCTAAAAATCCCAGCTAAAGTCACTGTCCCATTGTGCCGGTCTCTGAAGTCAGGCCCCACCCTACAGAAGTTTCATCTCAACAGGCGAAAGGTGAGGAAAAGGAATTATTACCCTCATTTGCAGATGAGACAGGAAAAAAAAATGACTAGCTCGGTTTCTTCCCAGCTATGTCTAGATTAGCAAACCTAAAAGAGCTTCCAGGTGTGTCTCCTGGCTGCTTTTTCACTCCCTATCAAGGCCAGCCCCAAGCCCAGCTCACCCTGCCTGTCCACGGATGGAAGACACGGGCGCACAGCGCCGGCGGGAGCCAAGACGCGCTCTGACCACACGTTTCATCTCGACCCCAGCGGGTAGGTCTAGGCACCGTGACAGAACCCAGCTGCACAGACAGAAATCACACCCAAACCTCAGCTGCAATCCAGTGCCTTCACTGTAAGATTAGCCTTTTCCCCGAAGGGGTTTGGTCTGCGGGAGGGCTACAGCTAACACATACCTCTGCGGCACCCAGAGCCGGACGTGCTGCAGGTCGTGAGGCTCAGACCGAAGCCACTGGAACAACTGTGACCCTTTTTCCCCACCTTTTAAACACTGGATCCTGCTCTGGATATACAAAACCATGCAGCGCTGCATCTCTTTGCCACCTGCCTTACCCAGGCACACGTCACTGCTCCACCTCCAACGAGTCACCGCATTGTTTCACATGGGTTTGCTGACATTATTTGGCCACAAAGGATGCATCAGGGTCAAAAACAAGTGGCTGTATCTTGCTGTTAATCCAGAATACCAAAGAGCTTCAAGACAGGGTTTCACTCACCTCCACCTTGTTTGACAGATCCATTCAAAATGAGCATTAAAATACTACCGAGACTAGGATGTAAGGTTCTGTCTCCAGACATTCCCATGCATAGCAACATCTCACGTATCAGAGAGGAAGGAGGTTATGTCGGGATAAGCGCAAGGGGCCACATCTGGCATGCCGGGCCACATGGCAGAGGAGGGAGCCAAGGCACTCGGCTGCATCTGGGGAACAAACACGCTATTTCAAACACAGCGCTTGGGAACACGGGGTGCCCCGTCCTGCGGCTCCGCGGGGCTCAGAAGCCTCGCTGTGCCGCGTCACGGGCGGCAGAGCCAGTGCCTCGAGCACAGAGGGTCACGGGAGGAAAGCCGCAGCCCCGCGCCGCAAACAGGCACGAGACAGACTTTTCCATGGGGAAGCACAAGGCAGGAGTCGAGCAGGAGTCGCACACTCCATCAGCGCGGCCGATGGCTTGCAAGGGCACCTGGCCCAGCAGAGGTGATCCCACACCTCCGGGATCACGCTCCTCACTCCAGCAGCATGGCAAAGGGCTGGCAGAGACACCCCAGCGATTCCGCAGAGCATCCCACTGGGATAGAGATGCAGGAGTTAAACTTCCTCCCAAACACCACCAAACAATCTTAGCCCCTACTTACGATCATCACGTTCTCCCAAAGCAAGATACGTATATATTTAATTGCTGTCAACAGCCTGCAAGGCAGCTCACTTGCGTTATTCCCATGGGATAACTGATGGGAAAACGGCAGCCTAGGCAGCGTGCCCCAAAACACGGGGCAAATGGATGAGCTTAAACCCCACACCCTGGCTGGCTCTCAGTGCCTTCCTACTCACTGCTGCCAACACCGATACGGCAATTTAAATCATAGCAGACAAGTCTTCTCCACGGGAGGATCAGTTATTGTGCTCGGTTTGGAAAGGGAAAACACACGCCAGGAGTACGAATGTTCACAGAGCACTCCATACATTAAAACCTGAGGTGCACTCCTAACGCAAGTAAAGATAAATAACTGTTACTGTCTACAGCCATGCTCTGTTCATCAATTAATTACAAAACAATCTAATTACTAACGCTACAAGTTAAAATGGCTCAGCCTTAGGGTGAACATGATTTCCTGAGGATTTTTTGAGGGAAATAGACTTGAACTTTCAGCGTATCCTAACCCTACATTCACATCGCTCTCTTATGCCAGACAAACGCAAGATCAGTCTCAGAAGAACAATATCGTCACTAATGACCAAATCTCAGTGCGTTAGTCCTCAAGGCACATGGTAATCCTCCTGCAACTTTAGAAACCACACTGAAAAATTCCTTAAAAACCAGACCTGCATCAGCCAAGTCCCGATTCTGTACCCCACGGCACTGAGCCTGTACTATCATAATCTAGAAGCCAACGAGCCCGTGCAGGAGCAGGGTTAATACAAGAGCCAAGACGACGGGTCTCCCAGCCCAGAGCCCCCCTTGGCAAGCTCGGGAGGGCTGCTGTGCTCCCTCCAGCTGTGCAGAACAACGTACTGGTCAGCCTTCGGCTGCTCTCGCCAGCTTCAGAGCTGGTGTCCCGCACGTGAACAGAACCGATGTGCGGCTCCGAATGCGATGGAACTTCAGCACGAAACCTCCATTGGTACCCTCAAGAAAACACGATGTGCAATGCAGGACACGGAACCTGGCCGAGTTTTTACTTGCCATTGGAGTAGGCTACTCCAAGCTGTTTCAAGCAATTTACGCAAAATATTTAGCTCTTTTCTCTGCTTGTGAGTTTCCCTAAGCACATCAGAGAAGTAAAAAAGTGCTCTTTTTTTTTTCTGATTGGAGGCAGGACAGCCAAATTTTTATAGTGCTTCTCCTTGGGAATGAAAACCATCTTGTGACCAAGCAGAAGCTCACTTTCTCACTTTCGCAAGCCTCAGCAGCAGGACCCAGGATATTCTTTCCAGGTACATACGTACTCACACCCATCTAGAGAGAACAAACCCTGCGCAGGGAACAGGCTGTCCATCTGGAGGCACAGTTACTAATCCAGCAAACTATTTGCCAATAGCTCTTTCCACTATTTGATCAGCTTTGCTACTAGATACGTAAGCCGTTGCTCACACTTAGCACACAGGACGTACGTACCAAGGCAGTGTGGAATATTAAAAATAATATACAGCTTCATCACACCGTCAAGAAAGATTTTTCAGCGGGACAGGGCTCGAGATCGTGCCACGCAGCAGCGGTTCTTTCCCCAGCAGCTGTGTAGGGGCTCATTTGGCTCAGGTTTTACCCAAGCACAAACATTCAGAAGAGCAGAGGAAGACTCAGCAAATATCTCTTGCTCCACGCACATCCCCCAGCCTCACCTGAGAGCCCACGCTCACCAGCCACAAACTTCTCTTCTGGTTTTTCAGTAGTCTGTCCCAAAATACATTAAGGCATTAATATCCTGGCAAAGAAGAAAGCAAACACATCAGGAAACATTAATGGACAGGGCTGTTCTCTGTAGCTGTAAATACCTGGCTGCATACGTTGGTTACCACCCATGCAAATGCCCAATAGAATTGTGGGTTGTAACTTAAATGGGAGGAGATTAGCCAGCTCTCAGATCACCAAAATACGCTCCCGCACCCATACACACGCCAGCAGTACACCGTAGTGCCGGGAGGTGCGCGGAACGCACCTTGGCTAGCTCAGCAGCCAGGAGGGCAGAACAGCCACGGGAGGCTGCAGCGGTGAGCCCGCCGGACCCCTTCACACGGTACGGTGAGGGCCCTCGCAGATACGAGAGGCTTCGGAGGAGAGATTGCTCTGTCTCGCATAAAGGCAATGAGCGTGCATGTTCCTGCCACGCTGTCCGATTTCTCAAACATCATCCAGAGTAATTTTTAACCCCTTCTTCACCCCGGTGTTTCACCCTGCAAGATTCAACAATGCGTTTTTTTCCTCTCCGCCTTCCCCATCACCTTGGGTGTCAACGGGCTAAACCGCCAGACCCCGGACACCGCAGACCCACACGCTGGCCCACCTAAAAGACATCGGAAAGCAAAAAAACCTCAAGATCTTACTGGCAGTCCTGCTGCAACGATGCCGGTAGAGGACAATTCCAAGTGAGAGGAGAAAGAAGGGTCTGGAGGGAAACTCTCCCGCTGTCGCGCAGCAAAGCCGATTGGAGGACGGTGTTGCTGGGCTATAGGAGTAAAGATGAAGTGAACTCCTTCCCAAAGGAATCCAGCTCCCGGTTTTTTTCTTCCCTTCCACAACCATCCCTTGAGAGAAAAATTTGTGTGACCCCCCCCCCCCCCAAACCACTCCCCTCCCACCCTGCCCTAGGCTGGTGCTGCCGACACACGTGTGATGATTACGCCAATTCTCGGCCGTGCCAAGGCTTGGCTCCGAAGGGAAGGGGTTAAGCCGTGGCAGCCCAGCCACTGGGGAGCAGAGACGTTAGTTTAAACTGACAAACCTAGTCCTCTGTAGACAGAGGAAACAAATGGCACGAAACAGCGGCCATTAGGGCAGCACTGTCATCGCTTTAAAGTGAGCAACTGAGCCAATGCTGATCCCCAAATCTGCAGGAGGGAGCTTACCCCGGACTCCTCATCGCTCCGTCTCCGGGGGCGAGGTGGGAACGCTGGGCCACTGGAATCCACTGGCACGCCGGTGAAGGTGCGAGAGAAAGACGGCAGGAGAAAGCGGGAGAAGAGAAAGGGGTGGAGGCAAGTCTGACATGTTTGTACAGTGCCCGGTTCACCCAAGCTGCCGAGTTTGATTTCAGGGTGTGGTAGTAGATGGGACACAGAAGCACTCCGCGCGGAGAAGCCTCAGATCCTTGTTCTAGGGAAAATGACACACGCCGGCAGCGGAGCCTCTTGAGACCATCTTGCCTTCTCCAACGGTTGTCTCCTTTTGGTCCCTAGAGGGGATGAGAGAGAATGAGCTCGGAGTCACACCTGGGCACCGAGGGTTGCTGGGTATCAGGCAAGAACCTTGGGGAGATTATCTCCCATTCCCCTCCACCCTTTCTACCCCCCACTTCACTGCTGACCTATTAAAGCGCTGACTTGCTCGTTAGCTCTTCTCTCTCGGCTCCACAGCCTCAGGGCCTGGAGCTGCTGCAGTTTCTAACGCATCCCGACATCTCCGCCTGTGCCGCCTGGCTGCGGATTTCAGGACCTGTCACCGATTCCTTGCCATTCCCGGCAGGAAAGCTTGGATTGCTCCCTCTACGACTGGCTATAGAAGAATTCACCCCTTTATTTGCATTGCAGATGAGCAGCACATGACCTGGCGCTTCTGCTCTTCCCCTGTCGCTGGGCGTGAGTCAGGGCTGCGAGGTCGGAAGCCCAGCATCACCCTACGATCCTGTTGCGCTGCCTGTGCCCTGCCGCGGGGTTCACCGACTCCTGGAAATAGATGCTTCCATGAGCGACACACGTTCGGCAGGACACCAGCTCCACCACAGGGGGTGGGCACAGGTGGAAGGGGGCATCATCAGGGGACACTTTGGGGATCACAGCCCAGGACAGGTCAGAGTCCATGTCAGCAAACCCATCAGCTGCTCTCGCTCCTCTGCAAATAAAGAGGATTCTTGGCCTCTCCCCACCACTAACAATGCTGGCTTAACCCTAAGGTATTTTTAGGGCCAAAGAGCAGAGATAAAAGCCTTAAAAGTCCACCTCTGTGTTTTTTTTTATTTTTTTTTCAAATGTTGGTTTTGTTGAACTGCCCTTAAAATAAACAAATGAATGACACGCGACAAATAATCATTAGGCTGTCGTCATTTCTGCCAGGAGTGGCTCATCCAGCAGAGGTGGGCCAGCCCAGCGACCTTTTAGCCACATTCCCCCATTCCTGTTTTCCTTCCTAGCTACTCATCCCGCCTAACTAGGCTGCGGTATCTTTGCACAACACCCAGAGTTGCAGATGTAGCTGGAACGCACAGGATCGACAAGAATATTACGGAGAAGGAAAAGAACTGGGGTTCATATAGAGAACGTAAAGGAAACCCTGGCATTTCAGCTGGTGGTCGGAGGTTCATAACCCTCATTTCCAGACCTGCTAGCTAAGCTGTGGCAGGCTCCCTCCCGAAAGCGCAGTCACCGCTTCTCCATTGCGCGGCAGGTCCTTGCCTGCCAGAGCCTGCAAAGAGACGGAGGTTTCCTGCCTGCTACCTCTCAGCAGCGTCCCTAGGGTATAGGAAATAAAGTTAGCCAGGTTCCTTTCTGTCTGGGGATTAGCTTGTCTCCTACAGGACAGGCCCCATGCGCAGACGTAATCAAAAAAGGGAAGTTCACATTAATAGTAGTGAACAACAGCCTACAATCAAGAGAGGGGGGCAGCATTCTTTCTCCAAAAAGACTGGAACAACGCGAGGCAGAAGCAGCGTGGTGGAGGATCAGAGACGAGGAAACAGAGGATAATCCTGCTAGGTGTGGAGGAAACGCCAGGGCGAGTACAAACCGTCATTGTCATCTGTTGCCTCTGTGCTTTGCTGACATGCCAATCGGCCAGGAGTCGTCTACATGACAATAGCTTTGGGAGCATCACAGACAAACGTCATTTATATTCTACAAGGAGTCACCCAGGCTTGGAACTGCCTTCAGGTTTGCATAAGTATTATGTTTCATGGGCTTACATGATAAGACAGTCTTCTAGAACAAGACGCAAGTTCTTTAGAAATGGAAGAGCCCGATTTTACTTGTCAAGACACAAGCTTAGATGAAGCCAAGGCAGCTTTGGGTTGGTGTGAACCTCCGCTGCCTACAATCTTAATGAAAAATTAGAACACTTTCCAGTCTTTCTATTCACAAGTTTGGTCCTAGCAGTCCTACACACTTTGAAGAAAAATCTCCCAGTAAAAGTGATGCATCTCTAATTCTCCCCTTTAGCAATTGTCCCTTTATGAAACATTTCGCTGCTCCTTCCCTGCCCACTGCTCCCTTCTTACCTAGAGAGTTGCACAAGATAATATAAATAATTATCCTCACACATTTATATAAACACACACATCCACACCCCACTCCTACGGCTGCTGTACTCTGCGTTGCTCATTCAGGTCCTGTCTGCCTTGGCCACGGCAGCCACAGCTGGCAAGCCAGAAGTGCTGCAGGGTGCATTGCCTAAACGCTTGCATCGCAGACTGCCCCATTTATCTACACGGCAAAGGCCATCCTGTGCTCCATGTCCCCTCCCCAGACACAAAGCGTAACAAATTTCAGATCAAAACTGCTGATCTCGACACTTTTCTCACCCTGCCCATCCACGTCACTGCGTCAGGAGAGCACCAGCACCTCATGTCCTGAGCTGTTGCTGCAATAGATTCCATTTAAGGCCATTTCATCTCTACCGGAGCAAAATTTTGTGAGAGAAAAAGCCTTTTCAACGTTTTACCATGCCAAAAGGCAAGACTGGGCACTTCTAACCTTAAAAAAAAAAAAATAACGTTAGAGACACCAAGGCCAACTCTACCATATACGATGTCTTTTTTCTGCCTCAAGCCAAGAGAAACGTACTTGGGAACCTGCTTCAGCAAAGCTTCCAGGAGAAGCCCAATACCGAGGCATAGTAAATCTGCTGCGTTCAGGAAATCCCAGTAAGAGCTAAGTCTGTTCCAGCCATGGAGCTAGGCTGTGGTTCAGAGCTAGACCTTCTAGTAGGGCTCCTCTGAGCTCGGGGATTTGCTAGAAGGCACAAACGCACTTCCATCAGAGCAGCGTGGTCCCTCTTCTCTTTCATGGCTCTTGAAATCCTGAGTAAGCTGGCCAGGGAAATGAAAAAATACACCAACAATTGGGACGAAGGGGTCACTAGGAGAAAGGGTGTGTTGCAAACTCACAAAGCATCAGCATCAACTGGTGGGAGGAAGCACCAGATAGGAATCGACTCTGCAAGTCTCATAATCAACACATGACATTAGCCAGAACTGGAGATAAGGAGGGAGCAATCCAGAGGCAGTTTCGCTTTAAATAAGCGCTTACATTTTAGCTACCTTTCCCCAGGGCTATTGCATTCAGAGGTGGGCAGAAAATTTCCAGCGAGCGCTATCTGGATCACTTGCTCTAATGTTAGGGTTCTCCTCCTGCTTGCTCTGCATTGCTGACGTTATCAAGGTAGTGCCCTGGAGATCCCAGCAGGACAAAGCCCCATCAGCACTCCCGCTGCATGAGCTCACTCGGCGTGCTTCTAAGCATCTCCAAGGTCTACAGTCTCACCCAGCCTCCATTTTTTGTCCCAGTTCAAAACAAACCCCCCAGAAATATAGCACCAGAGCTGAAGAACTGGAAGTTGGTTTAGCAAGTTCATCACCTCTGCCAGAGCACTGCATGCTGTTAGAGATGAGGACACGTCCCCACGCTCAACTCTGGCAGGGCAGCGCAGTCCCTGGAGTCCCTCTTCACCATACGCCAAATACAGCACGTGCTGGGTGACATGAAAGAAGGAAATTTGTGCTGCTCCAGGCTCTGATCGGCAGCAGAGCAGAATGACAGCCAGGCTCTCCCGGGCCAGGCAGCTCCGATGGCGGAGCGAAGCAGAGCCAGCGAGGAAGGAGCACGGGGACCTGCAAGTTCTACCAGACTGAGAACAGGAGCAGCATGAGCTGAGCACATCCGCAAGAAAGCGGATTAAGCTTAAAGACAGGAAGAGAACAGCACACTCTCTTTAAAAAAATTTTAACTCCCAGTGATGAGAAGTTGAACCTAAATCTCGAGAGGATCACCTGAACACAGCACACGCTGTTTTGCTACTGGTTAAATTCCTGTGGCTTGGTAGACATTCCCTGCAGATAATATCAATGCAGCCTGGATCCCAGCCATCGCGCACTTCTTCCAGATCTTTTGCTTGCAAAAATTCACAGACCTATTAGGTTATAATAGAAGTAACGTCATGCTCCACCAGACAAGTCTGTGCCACCCTCTGCAAAAGGTGCATCTGCTGCTTCCCGCAAGAGTCGGGGCGATCTCCTGCGACGGCAACGCTGCCGCAGAAGGTCAGGGCAGCCTCCCTTTTCCACAGCTTCGCCAGGTCACCTTGGGAAAGTCATTTTGCACACTGCTAAAATGACTGTGACAATGCTTGACTCCCACAGAACAGAGGCGGCTTAATCTGTTGGCTTTTTTTTTCCAAGCGTGCTGCGATCCTTAAAGATGCTATAGAAATGCAGATTGAAATCCCTGGCTGACGGCAGCGGAATACAGACTACAGCTTCTGCTCAGAATAACTAGGTCAGGCAGCTATTGCAAAAGCATTAACCAGAATCCAGAGAATTCCTAGTGGCTAAAATAACGGTAGCAAAAGTCTAACACCATTTGCTGTTATTAGTCACTCTCTACCTCTGGGTACGTTCAAACCCAGCTCTCAAGAGCCTGGAATAATTTGAGGGCTGGAGTTTGCGCTCGTCAGACTGCAGCCACGTGGCTCCGTGCAGCAGAGGAGGCTGCATCCCACTTGCGGAGGCTGGGAACAACTGCCCTCCGCAGTATCCGGAATTTATCTCACACCCCCTGCAGTTCCTGAGGCTGGACCCAGCGTTTGCTTTCCCCTCAGTGTTTGGCAGGGCTGTGCCACTCCTTCATACGTTTATTTCCCCCAGTTGTGCTGGTATAACTGTACAGCTGCTGGCGGAACGCACCACGCAGCTAATCAATACGACTACTTGCATCAAAAAACTTCCACTTTTAAAGGGAACAGGAGGTAGATGAAGGGTTAAACCTGGTTTATTTCATTTTTCTTCCATTAATATTTAATTTCTTGTTCAGCAGCCTGGCATACGGCTCAGCCATGCAGTCATGCCGCCACAACCCAGCAGCCCGCAAGGCAGGAACTGGGCCTTCTTGTTCTGCCACCGAAACAAGCCCGTCATAATACCATACCCTCCGTTTCCCTCATCTCCATGAGCTGGGAATGCACCCGAGTCCACAGGATGGGTTGCAAAGGATTCAATGGTTATAATCACCACTTAAGAGATTTATTTATATAGTGTAGAAAAATACATTAGCTGTGACATCCTTGTCTTGTGCGCTAACTGCTACAACAGAGGAAAGAGGAAAAGTTGTTAATTGCTGCCTCTGCCAAGAGTGATTTGGGGTCTTTCCTGATAGTAGAGAAGCCTTTACTTTCTTTATCCTCAGCTCTCTCCTCCAGTCTTCATTCAGGCTGCAATTTACGATAGCCTAAATACTAGTGTAAGACAGAATCAGGTGCTGGTTGCTCTGGGGCACACCGTTTCAGCAGAACACAGGCTGGTGGGCTTGCGATAAAGCTTCCAACCACCATTTGCTCCATTAAAAAAAAAATAATTCAAAACTACCCAAAACATTTGCGCAACTATTAATGCTGCCAGATTCCACAATAAGAAATGAAAATGTGCACACGGTCGGGCAACGCGTGTTACAAAGGACTGCAACATGCTGCCTCTTCCCGGTGGTGTAAGAACGTTTTTACACCAAAACCCTACTGCCTGATTGATGGAGTCCAAATGGAACAGTCACAGGGGCTGCCTGGGCACATGGACCTGCCGGCGTTTGGCTGCAACCGTAACAAATGTCCTGCCTTTGGAACAAGTCTGGGTCCTGCTGGCTGCTCCGAGGAGTGAAACCACAGGGGAACAACAGAACCAGAATCCTCTTCAAGGTAACACCAGAAGCTAATCCACTGAGATATACATATAAAAAATTAAAGGAACTGTCCAGATTCTGAATAATAATAACTATTAAAGAAGTTAAGAAAGGAGCAACTAAGACATAGCCATTTCAGCTGTAAATAAAATGGCATGTCTCCTGTTCTGCAGATCGAGAGATGCTGAAGACGGCATCATAAAAATCGGTGAAAAAATTCTGTTAACCTTCTACTTAATCATCATTCATCAAACTGCTCATTCAAAACCACATTTCTTGTTCATGTGCTCTCTGGAGTGCCAAATAATTTCTATAAATAAATGAATTCAGAGAAATGTGTTCAAATTAAAAAAGTATTAACTTAGTTCATTTCCACATGTGACCTTTAAAAACAAATGCTGGTTAAGACTCAAACTGAGCATTTTCTTGTTTTGTTCTTCAGAACTTTGATGAAAACTGAAAGCCTGGCTAACAGTTGTGCCCCAGCGCCTAAGCAAAGATTCCCTACAGAAATACTTGGGTAGTTATCTGGAAAATTCCTTCATTTCCTTCCTTCAACAAATAGCCTCTCAGTCCAAGAACAGCCACAACGCATGATGAAGGTGATCACAGACCACAAATAAGAAGTAGCCAGACAATTTAGGTGACCCCGAGTTCTAAGCGACTGTTTTAAACGCATGCCTTTAAATGACACGGAAATAAAATGGTAATGTTCTTTAAATAAGTTACTGGCTCAGCTTTACGTCACTCAGGCTGGTTTTTTGCAGAAGCTTAGGGAGAACATATTTAGAACTTGGAAGAGAACACAAAAGCCCAAAGAGCTCTGCAAATTCCTGATTTGGGAGGAAGCAGCAGAATTAGTATTTTCTTCTCTGTTAACACCAAACAGTACATATTTTATAATAAACTGTCAGAAATCAGAAAGTTTCCTCAGTAGCAGTCGCAAACAGGAGTATCTTGTTTACCAACATCACCTACGGTTGATGAGGTGGTACAAGATCTAAACTGCTCGTGATATTACTTTATATATATTGAGGTTTCTAATGGAATAAACACAGCACGCATTTTTCATATTATGGCCCAAATATTCCCTAACAGCATCTAGGTTTGCAGTCTGGTTCTCCACACCTCTCACTACACGCTCAGGAGCTCCAATTTCTGCAAATTAATTATGCGCGTACCCAAAGTGGACAGCTTGCCGTAGCATGAACGGCTCAGCGATGACTTGCCCAGAGAGACTTCTTTCCAGAGTCAGCTGGAACATCTGTTCTTCAGATCCAATCCAACGTCCCTTGGAAACCAGAGGTTTTTTTCACAGAAAGACTCTTATTCTAAGCTGGATGTTACAGGGAAGAAGTTAATTTCTGACATTATTGTATGCATTTATGTACTTTCTTGGACAAGGCCCAAAGTACTCATTATAAAGTGTAACACCCTGCTTAATTCTTCCAGAAGCCAATCATAGGGCTACTATGAATTTTAATGAGCACTGAATCAAACCCCAGATGGTTTTTAGAGCCAAATTATCCTGATCTTGGTTATTTTAAGCTCTGTGTAGTGCCTTCTGGCCACTACAGACATTAACTCCTCTGTTCCTGGTCCAGATTAAGCAAAAGACTTTCATACCAGTTCTCCCCATCTCAGCTCTTCAGCTGCGCTGGGAAAGACCCCCAGGCCCTGCTCTGCCTTGAGAAGTCACAGCTTTGAAAGAAGACTCAAAGGTTGGCACAGGTGAGGAAAAAAAACATACCCTCAACACATCAGGGAGGGCAGTGGTTGGTCCATACCCTTTTAGCAACACAACCAAGGCTCTCCAGCCTATTTAGCACTGTCTTCTGCACACAGCAACAGGAACACCATCACATGTAGAAGAGATTAGCAAGTGAGATCTATGGAAATTTTCATCTCAATGAAAAAGGCAAGAGTACAGGAAAAACGAAATTAAATATAGCCCTTTATAAGGCATTGCAGAGAGGAAAGTCAGAAAACCAGAAGGCCATTGGTAAGATAACACTGACACTACAGACAGCCCAATTTAACCAGATTCTCAGGGGAAAAACAACTGAGCTCAGAGCCATCAAGTTGACATTATCAGTTCATAGAGACACTTGTCTCTGCAGAAACTGCCGAGTATGTTTGCTTTCTAGTTTGAAAGGGTGTGTTTCATTTTAAGAACTTCAACATCTTTTTTATACAGTGGTGTTTCAAGTGTCTCCCCATTGTATCGGCAGGACACCTGCCCCTGGCTCCTGCCTGCAGGACCTCAGCTGGGTCCCCACTAGAAATGGCACTGCTCAGAGCTGTAGTTTGGCTACACCACGATTCGTCGGAGCAGACTACGAATTACCTTCCCTACCTACCACAAACCACTATTACCTTACTCTCCTTTGACTAAACTTGTTTTTTGGGGGGCTGTGCTTGTTTCCTGCAAAGCTCTGCTGTTGCAAATGGCAACCTGAGTGTCTGGGAGATGCCCGAGACCTTCTCCCTTCCCCTTGGCAACCTGCAGGAGGAAAAACACATCACTCAACTGTTTCCAAAGCGCTCTTTGGTTGAGGCGGCTCGATTCCTTCTTAGACTTTAAGCAAGTCCAGAGCAACATGAATTTTTTTTTTTTTTAATTTTTTTTTTTTTTTTTTTAGGAAATTTTGTGACCAATAACTGACTACAACAGGGCATGACAGTCCTTGCAACAAAGACAGCTTTCCGACAGCCAGAATGCCAACTGTTCCAGGGTGGTTGGTTGGTTTTTTTGGGGATGGGGAGGGGGAGGTGTTTGGTTGGTTCTTTTTCCAGTTTGGGGTAAGGGGGGAGGAAAGGAGGAAGAAAATAAAGAGAAAAGTGTTCTACGACCTGCTTTTCTGGTCCCCAAGTCTCCAGGATCTCCTCTCGCTTGCCTGCCTGGGGCAACAGCAGCTCTCACTCCAGTGTCCCAATACCTCTGTTCTTTGTTAAATCCCCTTTACGCTCATTTGTGTGGTTTTTCCTTTTTGTATTCTGGGATTATTTTTTTTTTTTTTCCCTAAACCTTGTCTGGTAAACAGATGGACATCATAGAAATGAAAAGGATGAAATGGAAAGAGCAACAAAAACTGAAGTGCAGCATTATGCAAGGCAGCTATGGAAAAGAAATTATGTTATGTCACTCTATATTACTCAGTTGAGAATGGTTAATGAGTTTACACTATTTAACCACCTTACTAGAATGGGCATCACAGCCTGAGGAATGCAGACAGCTCTGAAATGATTTCACTATTAGAAATGAGGGGTGGGAGGGAAATAAGGAAGCAAAAGATGGTTTAACGTCCTGTCTTGCCTCCAGATGCATGACACATGGCTCAGCTGTCCTAAGTCTGGGCCCAAAATGCTTATTTTTAATTCACTGAAAACACACTGGCTGAGCAGCAGGAGTGCAAGCGACACACTTCACTCGCCATCGTTTGCTAAAGCAGAGCAGGAGCTCGATCCCCCGCCTCCGCTGGGATTGCCAAGTGCAGCATCAACGGCGGGTTCAGTAACGCCGACATCTCTGCCTCCTGAAAGGGCCCGAGAGCTCCGAGGAGCCTCTGCTTTCACAGGTTTCAGTCCCTTTTGACTTGAACCGCATTTGAACTTCTTAGCAGTGAAAAATCATTCTATCCTGTTACTATTCCTCTGAGCAATTGCACACACGCCCCTTTTATTATTACATTAGTGTAATTTTGTCTCTGACATTCCCCCAAGAGGAATTACTCATGTCCTGCTATTATTTATTTTACTACTAAGAGCCTGGTTTTTAGCAGCAGTTTTAATTAAATACCAATCCTCCTCCTCAATTAGGATCACCTTTATCTAGCTCGCTAAGCTTTGTATTCTAAAGTAGTATCATTTGCTTCTTCCTATTTATCCCTCCCACCACAGTTCTCTCAGGAACTTCAAAAGCCCCCTCTCCCACCAAATCCTATCAGCAAAAAGAAATAGAAGATTTTATGAAAGCAAAGAACCATCGCGTGGAAGATAATATGGTGTTTAACACTGGTTATGCAGAATTCCAGTTTAAACTGATGCCAAGTGACGCTGCCAAAAGCGGCAGCATCTTCCATCCCCCCAAAACCCTCTCTGCTGCTCTGTCCCACGCACCAGCCCATGGCACGGTGCTCCTGCTGCTCCTCTTGGGTTTCCCTGCTCCTCTCTAGCCTTGCCCGCACGTCCGTTGCTCCCCTGCCCTCTGATGTCGCACCTCTCCTCTCCAAAGACACCATTAAAAGTTGCCAAGGCAGGTTTTCTTTGGGAGTTTGAAGTTCCAGCGTGTCCACACACACTGGATAAACACCTCTTCAAAGCCTTGGCTGTCCCTGGGTAATGAATCAGATCACAATGTATTCTAGACTTCAGAACACAGGATTCTTGGAAGCTGCCCTAGATTAATGTTTTAAGAGTTATTCATTCATGTTCCCCAAGCGTCAGAGGCAGAACTGATGACTCCTGACTGTGAAGTTGGCAGGAATTTCCTCATCTCAACTCTTCCTACAAAGCGGAATCAAACTGCATCAACAGCATCCAACTGCATTAACTGCTCCAGCGCCTGGCAAAGCCCGCTGCCGAGACAGCACAAAGTTACGCAGTGGCTGCTGGCACCAAACCCGCTCCTGGCCATCGTCCCCCGCCTGAACGCTGGGCACAGGTAACTCTTCCCCGGGCCCAACTGCTCGGCATCACTCCGTTCCTCGCCCGGCACAGGGAAGAGAAGAGGAAGCAACAAGTCAGGGATCATTTTGATGTCACTTCGCTCAGACTCGACAAGGCTTTTTCCTCCTCAGCTTTGGGTGCAAAAGTTTACTAACTACACTTACTTCCCTAAACATAAGATGTTTTATGCTTTTTGATTCCTTTTGCAAGAGCAAAATGGACCTGCACACAAGCATGAGATGCATTACCATGCAAAGAGAACGTAGACTCACGCCTCCACTCTCCCCTGCGCTTCCAGGCTCAGCAAGTGCATTCCTTAATGGCTCCAGCACCTTTAGAAGGTTCGTGCTCAGCTGTACTTTAATCAAGGACTATAATTTATACACCACAACCTAAGCATACAATTCTCAGTCTGGAGGGTTCCCAACTAGGAGGAGTTTCAGGTTCTGGTTTATGCTGGGGAGGAGGGGATACTAATGATAAAAGATTTTTCAGACATTACTCACCAGTTTTTTTCCAGAGCCATCTCTCTACATTCAAAGTATTTTTGTCCTACCTTAAATAAAGCTCTTCAAACAGGTTGCCTGCAGCTGGGACAAGGAGCTCTCTACTACTTTCTGGCCTTTCCACAAATAGTTTTCAACAGGGATAAACTGGTTGTTCAGGTGCATCAAATAGATACTTTAAAAAAAATATCCTATCTCCTTGCTCTTGTTTCAACAGCATTTCTTCAAACCAAGCCTATTAAAAACCTTTGAGTTCAAGTTCCCAAGGCAGGAACCATCTTCATTGTGCCTCCTACAGAACAACAAATACTCTATCAATATTTAAAAGCACTAAATAAAACTAATAAACCATAATCTCATGTACATTTACTACATTTTACCTTTATTCACCCACTGTTCCTACAACGCCCATCATTCCACTATTTACGTATGTGATGCAGAAGCACGGTCAGTAGCGTTTACTCCCCACCAGAACACAGGCAGGCAAAAGGCAGTGGTGAGAGCATCCCCCTCACCCCTTTTTTATGTCTTCAGAGCTCGGAAAAATCGTTCTTACTGGCTGATTTAAATTCCCAGCCTAGAAAGGGAGTGCCAGGGATTTATCTCAGTTTTTTACCTTTACGGGAAAGTAAAAAAATTTTAGAAGTCATCCCAATTTTAGCTTTCGGAGCGCCGGCCTCCGGTGCCCATCTGCCTCCCTCAGCCTTACCTTGGCAAAACGCTGTCGGAGAAAAAAGCTTCTGGAGGGAAGTCAGTCCCTTCTTCCTCCTGACTGCAGGTCGCTGCTTGTCTTCCACACGGGAAACATCCCTGGCTTCAGGCAAAAATTCTCAGCAATTTCATCCTGGGGCCTCTTCGGGCCGGTCCCGGGGGGGTCCCGCAGCCCCGGCACCGGGGGCGGGGGGGGGGGGGGTGCGGCGCTCACGCCCCCTCCTGCGGGGGGCGGCGGGGGTGAAGCGGCCTCAGGGCTGGGGAGAGCGGGCGGGGAGATGCCATTCACAGCTTGCAGTTAAAAGCGAGCAGGTCTCGCCGCAGCCAGGCAGCAGCGGCAGGGTTCTGTAAGGCAGCGAATCGATGGTTTCTGGGACCTTTTTTATGGTGGGCTGACGGTGTGATCTCAGCAGAGAGGACGGGACTGGGGCTGAGTGACATCTCGCACAACAGGCAAGAGCAAGATCCTAATCAAGACTCTAATATAGAAAGACTATACATGCATTTCCCCTCAACTAAGCCTTGACATCAGGGGATGGCTGGCTTGGCTTCACCCCGGGCTGGGGAGGGAGTTCGCAGCCATAACAAAGCCTCGCACTTTGAGAATCTGTGATTAAAGACTCCTGTGCCCTGTGGAGGTACAAACTGCAGACCATGAGCAGCAAATACGGCGTTATTCCATCGCTCAAGCAAACCAAAGTGTTGGTTATTAACCTGGGAAGCGTTCCAGTGCCCCTTTCTGGACACAAGAACTCTGCGGGCGTTGTGCTGATCTGGCATAACTTGCCCGCGTCCATATCATGCAATTTCAAAAATGCAAAATATAATATCAAGTTGACACTTCTGCAGGCTAAATTTCAGCAACAGCTCTCCCGGCACCCTGCAGAAGGAGGAAGGTAAACTGTTCTAAGGCTTTAGACTTCACAGGGATGTAAATGAGGACAGATTTATTCAGCTGATTGAAGCAGTGACAGTTTACACTGGCTGAAACTCTGCAGATGTAACCATTATATTCCTGCTACTTGAGTCCCAAATGGAACCCAGCAGAATCCAATTCTGCAATCAAGACGGCGCGGGAAATCGCTTCCCCCCACTGCAGTCGGTTTAGAAATCAAGTTAAAACCAGCAGGGCTGCCAATGAGGCAATTAGGTATTTTCCATAGGTAGTCTGATAAAGAAGCCAGTTACTTACAGTTTCCTGGCATGTCAGTTACTTTAGTATTTCCTGGACAACATTCAGAAAGGAGAAGCATTTTTCCTTCTTTTTTTTTTTTTTTTCGGATAAAGGTGTTGTATCCAAGAGACAACTCATTTTTCTTGCTTTTAGAGCTGGCTTTTATTTCCTCACCTGGATAACCACAAGCACATTTTTGTGAAGGTTAGGTAACAAGCAAGCCTGCTGCTAATTCTTTCTCGTCAGGGCCTGGGGAAAAATACAAGCTGTTCGGTGAAAGCTAAAAAACAAACAGAAAAGCTGGGAGGGGGGAGAGAAGGGGAGTGAGAAAATAACTGAGGAGTGAGTCAGTCGTGCTCCTCCTGCTTAGTCACCTGTGGTGCTTCTCTCCAGACACACCGGAGATGGAGAGTAAGATGCCTGCCTGCCTTCCACCCACCTCCTCCTCCTCCTCCTCCTCCTCCTCCTGACAAGGACTTAAAAAAGCAGAGATGGGGCAGAATTTTCGGAGACAATCATTCCAGATGCAAGCTCTCCGGAGCTGCCGGGAGCCCGTGTGCTCACGTTTCCCACCCCCTCCTCTCGCCCCCTGCGCTATTTCTCAATTAAATCGTCTTGAATCAACCTGTTCGTTCGCTGGTTTAAGTTTTCTCTGATGGTGCCCTGCAGTTTTGACATCGTAGGGAGTTGCCATGGAGAAGAGAGTGATGTCATTGACACAAAAAGCACTGAATTTACAAATACGACAGGAACAGAGCTATTTATAAAGAGCTGCTTTTCTCCCCCCACTCTTTGCTGGGGTGGGTGGAGGCAAAGGCAGCAGCTCCATTCTTGATGTTTCTGTCAACAAGTCTCAGAAATGAATTTTCTTGTTAGAAAATATCCTGAGCCCCATGAAATTGCTGAATGCTGTCAGCTTTCGGACTTCATTCATTAGAGCTGGATTTAGCTTTGCAGCTTATAGCTCTTTTTGAGGTCATATAACACTGTATAGTAACTTCTACCCTGAAAAATCTATGCAGCACTACCGAAATACAGCCGCGGCTGAAAGACAATAGCGTGTCACAAAACGAGAGGGGACAGATACCCTCTTTTAAAGGCCTCGTACTGCTTATAATCGCTTTCAATAATAACTGTGACTGTTGCTTTTGCCTCGACTATGTGGGGTGCCAGTGCACATGGATGCAGCCCTCATATAATGAAACATTTAGCGCATATAAAATTGCAAAACACAAGAGATAGAAAAGGGAAGATGATAAACATAGACATGAACAACAACAACAACAAAAAATTAAAATGCATTTGGAATAAATTGGGAGGAATAAAGGGTGGGTTAAGAAGATGACAGGGCAGCTATCGTAGATGCCAGAAGAGTATTATTCATGTGTATGGCACCTAAACCAACCATGCAACCGCCCATCACAGCGAAATCTGACAGGACAGTGACGTTCCTAAAAGCTGCACGCTGAGAAGAATTATTTCACCAAGATACAGCCCAAGGTCCAAAATTCAGTTTTGAGTTAAAAAAAAATCGCTTCGTTTTCAAAGAAAACAGCTTGGATCTCAACAGCTGGTAGAACAACTGCACTCCAGCTTAAACAGCAGCACCAGTCAGAGCAAAGGTCCCCTATTTTACTCTCTGCATACTAGTATCAAACCCAAAATCCATTTCACCAGTGTTTTGGTGAAACGTTACTGGTCGCGTTGTACATGTCAACTGCCCAGAAGCACTATAGTGATGGGGAGCAACAGAAATTACTAATCCAAATGCAGGTTAGGAAACCAGCAGCTAAGTATATCATAAGTGTTACCGTGTTTTTGTGAACCATTTCTCCTCCACAATGGTGAAACATTTATAAATATGTATATTTAAGTATGAAAATATACATAAAAGTATAATACCTGTTTTCTAAATGAGAAAACCCCAGGACTTAAATGATTTGTCCCGTATCCCGTGCAAAGCCAGGAGCAATGGTGACAGCAGGAGGCAGGTCTTCAGTCTGGAGCCCTGTTTGTCTCAGAAGTTTAACAAAACTACAAATTCCAGAAGCACTAAGAGGGCTTTGCCAAAACATCCACAGCTTCTGCAGCACAATACCCAACAGCCTGGCGTTTACCATAATGAAATAGGTAAGAAGATTGAGGAGAAGCATGGTTTTCTTACCTCTCCTTCACGCGTCCAGCTGCTCAAACACCATTCCCAAATGTGCTGTCTCCCATTGGCAGAGGCCCAGCCTGAATTCCCCAGGGAAGCAGGGAAAACTTTGGAATCACAGGGCAGTTGTTCTCCTTTTGCCCCTCCACCTCTATTGCTACGCGTCCCTTTCTGGAAGGGGTATAATTGATACCTAGGAAAGAGCACTGCGGCAGCCGCAATAAAGTCTAAGAAAGTGAAGAATATGCCGTATAGTGAAACACACAGAAACTTAAGCTTGTAACTGAGCAAGTTATGAAGCGATTTGCGGACAGTCTAAAAGTATGTAGATACACTGCTCACTTTGATAAAAATCTCAGTTTAGCTGATAGGAAGCAAAAACCCATTTTGACCTTGGTGCATGGAGCACACGTGTAGCAGAACGGAATGCTCAGAAACGGGCAGCAGCAAAGATGGCTCCAGTGTCCAATTGTGTGGGAATTATCTGCTGAAAGAACCAAGAACAGGATCACAGCGCGTTTCCCATTGTTGTCTAGCTCACCAAGTGAAAAATATGCTTTCCCAGGAGATGAGGAGGAATAATAACTTTTTTAATTGCATAAAAATGGACTATTCCTGTTACACATTCCCCATATGTTAAGCAAACGAGAGACTATCTTTCCAGCTGCCCACACCAGTTGCCAGCAATGTTTTCTGTGTCAGGCTAGGCAAGACTACTTTCAGCTGACACTTATGTTTTACATCTTGATAGAAAAACTGCTGCTTTTAGTTGCACGGGGTCTAAGCGATAGTTTCCGAGATATAAGAATATGGCAGACTCCGATAAAGCTATATGAAGAAAAGGCTTCTGTGGTTCCCCTACAAAGAGCAGGAGCTCTAGGTGCCTGCTAATGGTCGGATTGAATCCCTGCCGTACTCCTCTTTTCCAGCAGGCTCTGGGCACATCTGCACTGGGGAGCCACGGGAACAGAGTAGTGGCAGGACAAGTTGTAGGCAGTTCAGTTCCCAATTGTAGCCAGTTCAGTTCCCAGTACAAAGAACTACTCCAGGCTGGCTCCTCAGGAGTACACGCAGATGTGATGGTGTGGCGGGATGGCCCAGAATGCCTTCCCTGGATACCAAGGAAATGGACCAACACTGAATTTTGCAATACTCCAACATTTTTTTCCCCTATGAAATGATTATTTAAAGTATTACACTACATCAAAACACATTACTAGTTTAGCTCCAAGAAAGGAGCGATACAATCGAAGAGATACGGAGGAACTGTGCGGCAAGAGAAGCCAAAGTACTGTAAAAACAAACAAAAGCTCAGGCACAGAGAGAGAACACAAGACTAACATTTGTCTTTTGTCAGCATTGTGTCACCGAGCTGCTGATCCTGCTTTGTAAATCACACTTCCATCCCAGCTGGAGCCCTGGGATCAATAATTAAATAGCTTTGGATGGTACTTACTGCAAAAGGAGAGTAGGGAACAAATATTTCTCAAACCAACTAAAGGAAGAGCGTTCTTCCCTGGTCTCACTGAGTGACCTCAATGTTCACTTGCTTGTTTAATAATTTAAAATATTCTATCAGATAAAGAATGAATGCAAATGAAACCTCCTTGTTTCTAAACATGGCATTGTGCTAGATTAACCAGGCAGAGGGGCAAGGAGTGTAAAATAATAAGAACAAAGAGAATGAAACTGTAAAAGGAGCCTCAGTCTTCCTTCAGCAATCTTTAAGGGCCATCTTTTTAAGCACACGCACATTAATGTAACTGCAGTGCCCATAGCCCAAGGCTAAGCGAGAGGCTCTAACCACCGATTCTCCAGCCCACAGTCAAATAACTCACTTAGAATAAGAACACTAAGCTTTTGTACACCGCAGCATCGCTGGGGAAATCACTAGTGCACAGCGGGGAGCGCAACACCTCAGAAGCTACAGTTTAGCCCAAAGCCATTTTGGAATATTTATTATTTGGGAAATCAGCAGCAGCACAGAGGAAAGATTTAGAATTATTTGCTGATGCACATGCAGGAGGTATAATTTCTCTACTTTTAAAAGTATTCATAAATTTCGTGAACTAAAAAACAATTTTTAGTTCAGATCAGATTTATAATAGATTTGGTAGAACTAAAGAAGATCTAAGTAACGTATGGAATCCCCGGTCTGGTAGGTCAGCCAGAATGACACAAAATGTGAGAGTGTTCTTTGTAAAAAATAATGAGGATTTTTTTCTTCTATAATTCTTTCAATTTTAGACTAAAGATAAGAGAAACAGCTCACCAAAGCACTTTTAAAATGTGATCGTATTGTCTCTTCTCAACTCTGCAAATCTTCGATGAGGTTGATGAACAGACTGTTTTCCTAGGTAAGACCATATGTAAGACTGTGGTGAGCAAAATGATGCATCCAAGAGGTAGAAAATAATGGAAGTCAATTTCCAAATTAATATAAAGATATTAGAAACTGGAATAATTCAGTTTATTCCAATAGTTCAGACCCTTCCAAAGCATTCAGATTCAAGTCACATCAGTTGTTCGCAGTATCCAGAATGCAATTTTCAGAGAAGAACCCTGCGCTTAGGAGAGCCACGAAACCAAAAATGCCTTGGCTGTGAGCAGCCCTTGGGCCCGGGGAGCCCACCCTGGCCATGTCCTGAGCGCAGGGAGAAGGTCCTGGTTCCTGCTCTTCACACCTCGATCTCTGTCAGGTGGAAGAGGAGCTCTGGGATTTGCTAGTCTGGAAGACCGGGAGGACAAATACTGCTGTACAAGCAAGATGTAGCCCTCAAGATTTGGGTTCTGTATGTGTCTAGAACTCGACAAGTTCTGAAATGTTTTGCTGAATTAAAGCCTGACAAGAGTCATAAACAAAATGATTTTGCTTGGTCTTGAAACTAACTATTGTCCCATATAAATTTAAGGCTGCTGATATAATCCAATCCTTTATGTGTTGCCAATTTTTTGTTATTTTAAGAATTCCTGAATTTATATGAAACACAGACTATAATTAAAATGTTGTATAATTGTATGACTTCATATCAAAAGCTGTAAGTCCAAGGGTGGGATTTCATGCACCAGCCACATGAAATGCATTCTCCCGATTCAGCAGCTGAATTTCTACAGACACACCTGATGTAAGTATTCCAGGGGACACACATTAAGGTAGAGTGCAGGCAGCTGTTTCTAGATCATTCTGGAAATCTTCTGTTACGTGCCCTCCCCTGCTTACACAAGTACGAGCTCACACCTCTGACAATGGATTGGTCAGTAATTGGTCGTTACTTCTACGGGGTTTTCATTATTTTTCTATTTAACACAGACCCTACGCTGGGAGAAGCCTCAGAAATGAATGCATTTGGAATATATCTGTCTGAGCTGATAAATACTCTTACCAATTATCTCTGGTTTAGGGTTTTGAATCTCCTACAAATTCGATACCTTTTTAGGAGAGCAGGCGATGGGTACTGCTAGCTGACGCATTTCCTTAAAATGATCTCTTAAGATGGAAAGTATTAGCAAGTTAGTGTCAGAGCTTGCAACAGACTTTTTGTAAATATCTGTAAATATGCTTTAAAAAGTATGTTCTGGTTTGGTATTATTGTTTTAGATTCTTATTGTTGGCTTCTGCAGCTTCTTTTAATCACTTTTCTGTTCCTCACTATCAAGGTCTGCTTTTTCTTATTATTTGCACCTGACATAGTCAAGTAGAATGAATAAGGTTTTGTAACATTGCTGGTCATTATAATACATAAATACTAATGAGGTAACTGGTATCATCTGGATTTCACAGGTGTAGACAGTGATTTTGATGAGCCCTAGAAACAGCTGAAGCAACTCTTTTGAACGCAGATGCAGCGACCAGAGCTTAATGAGCAGAAAATGGCTCAGACCTGCAGGTTTTGCCCCACTCACAGTACATGGACATCTCACACACATTTGATCAGCGTTGTTTTATCTGCGGCATTTGTTGGTGCTCAATGACTTTCTACCATTATTTCTAGACCCCTTTCCACTTAATCTAACAGAGCGGACAACATTATCGCCTTAACTCTTTTGCTGTTTCTGAAGCAAAGCAGACAGTTTATATGGATGCAGAGGAAAGGGGGGTCCCTGCGAACACCAACAAATTGATTCAAAGAACAAAACATCCCAGAGTCTCATCAGCATTCAAGCAGACCAAGTATTCCGTAGTCTCAGGTGAAAGTACCTGGGGTTTGGGTGGGTTACAGCACACGGGGCTGTTCTGTGACATGCACATTCGAGGCATCCAGAGCATCAGTCAAGTTGCTCTTAACTTCTGAAAAAAAGCTGAGCTTTTCTGTCCCCTTACCCTTTTCTGTAGCCTTTGGAGAACCTTTCACTGTAGCGCTATCCCAGCAAGGAATAAAATAGAATCAGGGGCAGGCTCTGTCTCCTGTTCCCCTCCTACTCTCTGGCCAGTCGGGACTGCAGGGACAGATGTAAAGCTCAGAGTGCTGCTGCTGGCACGTAGATCATAAGAAAAAACAAGATTCTTAGGCTTTAGAAGCAGGATCCGTATGTGCTTTCCAGTAGCGCCCAACGTTACAAATCACTTCCATTCTTCTGACCTTTCTTGTCAAACACCTGTGATACTGAACACACAAACGCTACTGAAACATTTTAGAAGCAGGGAAATAAGCTGTGCATAAAAAAGAAAAATTACTTTCCTATGGCAGGTTACCCAGGTAGGAGAAAAAGCATCATCTGGATAATATCATCATTGCAAGTGTACTATCATGCATAGCATTTAGGCTGTACTTGAATTGCATCTAATTAGCAATTTCAGTGAAGAAAATTTACTTCCAACGCAGCAGCCAAAGAGTAGGATGTTGTCGCTGTACCTCCAGTTAATATACACGCAAAACCAACTTTGTATTCAAATAACAAGCAGGCTAAAGAAGAATGGCAGCATCCTAGACATCATAGATGTCTAGATTGGACTAGATGATCTCCAGAGGTCCCTTCCAACCCTATGGTTCTATGATTCTATGATAGATATCTTTTTCCCTTCTCTCAGCTACGTGAAATTTATTCCATTTTCCTATTTAAAAAATATATTAGAATGTCCCCTTTTTTAAAAAAAAGAATAATAATTGATTTTCTAGGACATTGAAATAGTATATCTTCTACAATTCTGTCTGTCATCTACATTTACGACGGAGCTCTTCCAACTCTGAAATTTAACCACAGATTTGCCAAATGGAATAAGGCACCTTGTTTGACTAACATTCATATTGACAACCACCACAACTTGTGTCATATCCACCAACTATATGATTAAGGAAATGTCATTCTGCTGGAAAATTCTAGAGCAGTTTACTTAGGGAAGTTAACCTTTCTTTTATTTTAACAAGAGTTTGATGTTTTCTCATCAGATACAGAAGAATCCAGAACGGATGTGTAAGATGTCAAGTGAGTGGCATTTCCCCCAGGAGCCATTAGTCATCTTGGCACCTTCCCCTCCAGATGCCAACGGTGTTACTTCCTGTAACGAACATGATCAAACCTATTTACTCTCTGTTACGAAGCACACATTGGCAGGCATGAAGCCATGTTGTGGTTGGGGTTTTTTCCTGCCTCCAACCTTAGACAAGTTTTTCCTGAGCATCGCTTTTTGAATCATTGTGTAAAAGGCAGCCCTGTTCCGAGCCCTCACAGCCCAGGATTGTAATAGACCAGTCATCAAATAGAGGAGGGACAGCCTTGCCCACAAGTTGCTTGGAGACCAAAATTGTCCTCACAGCTTCAGGAGGAGAAGAGGCATCGACAGATGCCAGGAAGTGCTACAAAGGGTAGAGGGTAAGATGAAATTATGTCTGATGTCCAGGCCTAGAAAGCCCTCATGAGGTTATCACTAAAAAAATATGGTGATGGAATCCTCTTAATTATTTTTGTTTGTTTCTTATGGAGAAGTCTGCAATGCCATTGCTAAGCGTTTCTTATTTTACAAAATTTCAATAATTTTCTAGTTATGACAAGGTGCTTGTGTTGTCTGGCATATACATGAAGGGTAATGAGACATGTTCTCATGCACATGAGCAAGGACAGTCTTATTAGATAGAGGACTAGCACACTTCTTGCTCAGAAACAAAACATGCTAAGTGAAAATAAGAGTAATAAGAGAGTGTTTCAGCTTTGAAGTAGACTTCATTAGAGCAAAGACAAATAGCTTCACTTACAGATTTTAAAGACCCAGGGAACAAATTTCCATTACTGAACTTCTGCTGAGAGCTCTTATCTGTGTTCTCAAAAACTTTCTGGCTGAAAGAGGTGAAGTTGTGTTGGCTGGAAATAGGTCTTGCCTGAGAAGCCCTTGGAATGACCGAGCAGAGTTTAGAGATAACAGAGAAACAGGATAAATCAAACAAAACGATAGCCAAAAAAATTGACCAAATGAAAAAGCACTTAAAGCCAATTTGTTTTTATAGGGAGAAGAAATTACTAGTGCTGCAGTCTTCTTCTCTCACTTTCATATGTGGGAGAAGCTGGGAGGAAGTAAAGCCCAAGTCTGAGAAGTTCCTCTACGCTTAAGGTAGGTGTTGGGTTTGGATCCTGTAAATTCTGTTCTCTTGAATAAAATGAAGCCTTTGCATTGGTTCCAATAATGCAGTGCATAAAAGGTTAACACAAATATCTCTCCACAAAACCTCTCAAAAACACCTGCAAACACTCTAGAACATATGGCAAATTTAGACTTCAGTGACATTTCTGAAAGATGCTCAATCCAGTCAGTAACTCTAGCCCCTACAAAAAAAAACCCCACACTTGCAGTGAGAAGCAAAAATGTTAAGTACTTCATCTACTGTTTCTTCTGACAGTCATCCATGGGAGCACATTCCAAGTAGAATCATTCAAGTTGTGTTGAAGTGTCCAGGAAATCCTGTGTGGTTATGAAAGCCCCCACCAAATGAGGAGCTTTTGTATCTAGCAGTCACAAACTACTCCCAGTCAGGCAGAAGCACTCCAGCACGGATACTAGATCAAGTCTTTTGAAACCATCTGACCATAAGGTTTAATATGACAGAGTTGCTATCAAAATACAACTTTATTGATGAAAGACTGATTAACCAACCAGCTAAACATAGGAGAAAGACATTCCAGAGACAGCAGTGTGAACTTGGTATCAAACACACTTTTAATGAGCTATACAGAAAGGCAGGGGGCAGTTACAACAACCAATTTGCTCTGGCAGACTGCTCAGACACAGACCAGTTCATGCAGCAGGCTTAGGAGTTATCCGCGCACTGATGTGACATCAACATTCTTTAGCGAGTCCCATGTGAAGTATTGCAGAAACAGCTACGATCACAGATCATGCTTACATTTGAACAAAAATTAAATTAAAAGTTAACAAATTCCTCTCTATAATACAAGCACGTATTTGTCCTCTATGAAATCACAGGAAGTTCTCCAAGAGGAAGGTTTCTCCCAGCGCAGCTAAGGATTCACAAAGACGTTCTTGGAAGCAGCTGTCAAACATGTCACTTATTTCCTCTCTTAACTCCCTCAGCAGGGGCACTGTGGACTTACCATCTGCATTCAGGATTCTCCCAAAAAGTTTACTCCAGAAATCACTGTCAACAGTCCTAAAACAAATAGAGTGGTTTTCAGTGAAACACTCTCCATACACCACACATCTGTCAAGATTTCCATTTATATTCAGCACTAAAGGCCCTGGGAAAACCAAGTCTGAAATAATAATTCCACTCGCGTGAGTAAATGTAAAGGAAAACGAGGAATGTATTGTTGAGTTTATACGTACGAGCCCCTTTGCCTTTCTCCAGTAGGCTTCTGGTGAGTAACCAGACAGGCTGTTCCACAGGTCTATCAAAAACACTATTTTTAAAGTTGCCTCTTCTAGTGAGCCTTATCACTATCACCATTCACACTCAGCCACAGCACTTTTAAATTAAAGGACTTATCAAGAGCATTCTTTGAGCCAACAAAGTTGGAAGATTCCTTTCATGAATAAGGGGTAGAGGTAAATCTTATTCCCCCACTTGCACGTTAAGTTCATAAGTCAATATTAAAGGAAAGCTGCAAGAGAAATAATAATTAAAAAAAAGTGGTTTATAGCCACTTTTTTTTTCCCCTGCCTTCCAGCTGCCAGACTTCTCATATAGATAACATTTCAAAGACAATTAATAGCAATAAATCCCCTCTCTCACAGATATACCCACACAACACGAATAAAAGGTTAACTGACTCATTAACGTCTCAGAAAACTGCTATCAGCGCTAACCCTGGAGTCCATAGACTGCGCTGCTGCTGACTCCTGAAGCACTTTTCTCCATCAAGTCAGGAGTTACATTGGCTTTTGAACAAATTATCTGCCTCGGCTTTGTGGAAGTGACTCACAAAACAGCAGCAGCCATAGTCTCAGAAGGAATCTGGCCTGTACTATTATACTAGTAACTCTTACATTTTTCTAAAATAATTAAGTCATACAGAACCCAATAAAAAAAAAATAAGAATACAAGACTTGAGGCCATTTCCTTCCTGGACTTAGACAAGAAAGAGGCACGGCAGAGGAGGTTACATGTTGGTAAGGATGTCTAAAGGGTTATGAGTGACAGAAATAGCCCTAAAAATGCAAACACGGCTTCTCTGTACTACCTCACATAACCCTGCACAGGTGAAGTTTCCTAAAATAGTATAGTGAAAACAGAAAAACTAAACACACTCCTGGAATTGAAAAATCTTCAAATCCATTCTCTAGTAATGCTAACATGCTAAAACCCCCTCCCCTGAAAAACAAGTTGTCGAACTTCTAGTAATGCTCAAACATGAAAAAAACCACTTAATCAGAATTCACATTCTGCCTTTCCAGAAGTCTTTACTCCAGCATTGACTTAAGCACTTCGCAGTCATTCTGTCAGTGGGTTTAGCTTTATTGAGTGCCCTTGGCCTTAGAAGAACCATTTGGTGCTTTGCCTTGCAATTCCCCACTGCTTTGGTATTTTGTTGAACTGGTAGTAAAATCTGCGGCTCTACCAGTCATTCTGCTGTCTTTAAGTTTGTTTAATAGTTGAAAATAATTAAGACCTTTTTTAAAAGCTTTCCTAAGATAAGGAGGTTATGGTTGTTGCACTTAACACCAGTCAGCCTTTTAGTACAAAGCCTTCTTTCTATTTCTTATTGCCTAAGTTCTCAGAACATTCTTTGAGGAAAGTTATCCTGTCAATACAACCCTCAAAAAAAAAAAACCAAAAAAAAAATGAAAAAAACCCCAAACAGAAAACCAACCAAACCACAAAACCAAACCCCAAAGAAAAAACCAAACCACTTTCCAAGTCACTTATAGAACTTCTAGCAGAAAGGACAGAAATAACACGATCTTTATATCTGAAAGATAGAATTACTAAAAGCAACAGGAAAAAGAATCCTGTGCCTTCGTGGGTGTTGCAGGTGTCATTGCCACACATGGCTGTATTCAAAGGATAAAGCACAAGATTAATATCCATCAGCAGACTCTTCTCACAGGGAAGTGCTTAATTGTGCAGCCTCTCCTGGTCAATGAAGATTCCCTGTAGAAGTAAACTTGCTTGTCAGAGATTACTTGAGAATTTACTGAAAGCTTCAAATTGACTAGAGCAAATGTCATCAATTAATAGAAACCAGACACACTAAAAGATCCATGCGTGAATGAAAAAAAAAAAAGATTCAGTGCAGGTTCTTTATTCCTGCATAATGAAACACCCTGTTTACACTGTTGATAAGACTTGAGTATAACATGTAAGTAAAGCACCTCTACAAACATTTCTTGGAATCTGTGAATCTGTCTATAACACTTTCAGAAGCAAAGTAGAAGATGGGATGGAAAATAGAAATTCCTTATTTGTATTCCAAACACAGACTTACTATACCTGCTCCTCCTGCTCCAGTTATTGCTATTTTTCCTCATACCCACATCCCGATCAGGTCCCCAACACCCTGTTCTACCTTCTCAACTCAGGCCCTGTGTGGCTTCATCTGCAGTAACTCAATTTAATCTCTTGTAACATTATAAAATTAAATAAATAAAAAATTAAATTAAAAAATGGCAGCACTTGTCAGAAATCTGTCCCTCTATCCCAACAGAATATTGTAAAAAACAGATTGTGTTCGGATAGAAATTAATATGCAGGAGCCCTATTTTTCAGAGCAGGCCAGATTTACTTAGCTCAAAGATATGTAATGTTAGAATATTGGTCAGTAGAGAGCAAAAGCCAATCTCCATCAATGATTTAGGTGCCTTTTTTTTTTTTAGTATTTCTGAAACAAAGGCAGTATAACATACATATTTACTGCCAACCTATAAATCATTGATATTCATCTCTTCAGAGAACAATCACCCTTGGTGTTTTGTTCTTCACAGCCCTGTCCTGTAAGTTGGTCCTCTGAAAAAACCACAAAAGCTACAGGGTAGAGTGGGGCACACATAGTCAGTGTTCACAGGAGCCTGCCGTAGCCTCGTTAACTACTGGTACCACTCTAAACAGATATATGCCAAGTAAAGAAAAACACGTTTTTCCCCTGTACACAGCTTGAGATTTTTTTTTTTTCCCAAAGGTTGACTACAACAAACTGGAGGTATAAGTAATGCAGGTTGCTAGGGAACTGGGCAACTCCCAGACTGGTAGTAGTTTTTCTTAAAGCAATGGTTATAGGAGTATATCCACACAGCAAGTGCAGCTAATATACCACGACCCTGATCTGTCAACTAATTTCTGTCATGAGCAGATCACTCTGGAAAATCCTTATGAAATGCTAAGGCATAGAATTCTGCAGGATGTGACTAACAAAGTGAAAAAGTGTTTAGTCTAAGAACAAACAAAGCGTAGATGAAAGCGGAGTAATCTTATAGCCAAAACACATTGCTAAAAGAGAGCAGTAGAAATTAATAGCTGACAACAATACATCTTAAATTATAATTTTAAATTATTTTCCTTCTTGTGCATGTATACTGTTTCTGCAACTGTTACAGACAGAACCCTGGCATCAATGTCTTAGTAGCCCTTCAACAGAGCCTACAATGAAAAAGGCAGAAAATATGAATAACCTCTATTTCTAAAGCAACATGCTCACATAATTTTTTTCCTCACCACCCACTCACTTATAAATTTCTCCAAGCTTGGTCTATCAAGTAAAAAGAGAGACTAAAGCAGTCTGGTCTGAAAGGATAGAAAAAGCAAAATCATCTTAACTGGACTGTTAGGCTCATATTGAGCTTAAAATTGTCTCCTACACAGCACTAAGGCTACAATGAACAAGTCAAGCAGCTTCAAAATTTACATCCCCACAGAAATGCTTTTGGCAACAACAGCACTAAGTTCTGTGTTTTAAGCTTCGAAGACGGTACCACTGTAAAGAAAGTGAAGGAAGTTAGAAAGTAGTCTGTTCTTTCCCAGCAGCCTCCTCTGCAAAAGGACTTACTTTGATAAATTTTGGCTGATTTTCCAGATGGAGTTCTCTTGATAGACCTGGACATGATCTCCAAACAGCATCAAATGGACTATATCTGCAATGCCAACCAAGTCTACCTGCAATCACAACAAACATCAGAAAATTGAACTTCTGCAATCCACTACAGATTTCTACTGCCTGTGATTTTACACATTTAAGTCTGAATTGGTTTACGTATCAGAATCGTCTGGAGACCTGTTAAGCAAGAAAACTTAAAAAAGTAAAATTCTGGTCTTATTGTAGGTTCCTATATAAACACGGTAGTCACAGGCACTCAGCAGCACTGCTAGTCCCTTCACTTAATGCCAGAGATTTAATCAAATGAAAAATTCTCTTTATTCAGTGTGTATTGATCAGAGCCTTCCCCAGAGTTGGCAAAAATTAACTTAAGAAAATAGAGATTTTGCAAAGGAAACACAGAAACTAAGATGTCCTGCTAAATAGATACCCACCTGATAAGGAAGAGAACTTTTTGCCAGAAGCTGTTGTCCATGAGGGGTCTGAGATATTGGAAAACTGTTGGGCAAACTTACTTGAGACTGTAATCTCAAGTCTAGACTGTGAGAGAAATCCACTATCTTCAGAGCTCTTGTCATCTCATCATTAGCAAACGGATCGCAGATCCTGAGCAGAGGAAGCAAATGAAGTATAAGACAATCCAACAAACTTTTTTTTTTTTTAATGAAATTTAACAACATAGTGAAGGTGAGTCTTAGCTATGTCAATGCTCCCCTCTGATGGTTGGCTCAAGAACTACTGCTGAAAGGACTACCCCTGGTTGGAGAACTAGCTGGCAGCCTGAAGCTGAGAGATGATACTGGTATCTCCATGGTAAGCGACAGGGAACACTAAAGGATTAAAAATGACAATCTTTTGATATTTGTTACAGTTATCTGAAATACAATTGATGGAACAGGAGAATAGCGTAATGTTTAGCACTTCTCCCTCTCCTTCAAGATCTCAGAATGGTTTATACAAGAAAGAATTAAGCTTCATAATTCCTTAATAAATTGAATCATTACACATTCCAAAGTTACTGTCTTCCCACACTTGGTTCACAGATCACATTCCAAGGGATATGTCACTTTGTTAACATAATATGGGAAAGCACTTAAAGAAGAAAACTAGATCTGTGCATCAAGTTAAGAGCTGGACTGTAGTGGAGGCTGTGCAATCTGGTTAAGAAACAGTCTGGATATTCCAGTCCCACCTGCCCTTTGTTGTCTAATTTCCTGTTTTTCAGATACATAAAACCAGAAGGCAAGCTATTTAACAATATCCAGTTAGCTGTCCAGAACATTGGTAAAGCAGAAACTTGAGAACACAGGCAACAGCAAAAACATTTTGTTTAGTCTAAGTTTTACAACATCATTGTATACTATTTCTATAGAAATACACAAAAGAAAAGTTTATTCCTAAACAAATTATTTTCACTATTTTCAGCATACACTGTAGCCTAAAAAAATAGGATTGCAGTATCAGTACCCCAACCAAAGAGGAGAAATTACAGAAGCACAAGAGCTGTAGCTGAAACTGAGTATTATATATTCTCCCATATTCATACAAAGAGACAAACCTGTCTCCCAGAAAGAACACCTCTGGACTCAGATCTCCATGGACAATCTCTGCTTTGTGGAGCTTCTCTACCACACCCAGAAGATTATAAACAACCAGTAGGATGACTTCCTCCGTGATGGACTTACACTCACGAATAACATCCTGAAAACAGGGAATAAACATGTATGTATATGCCATTCTACCTTAGATTAAGTGAAATATTTACAGCTCACTTTTTTTCCTTACTCATCTGTACAGAGATAACAGTCCTACCCTAAATTCAGAATAATCAGATTTTGCCCATGATCAGCCTAGACAAAAGATCAGGAGAAGAGAAATTGAACTGAAGACTGAAATCACTATTTAATTTGTATCCTATTTATATGCAACAATTCAAAATGCACTTACCAGACTGTATTTAAAATGTAAATCCTTCAGCAAGACACTAAATGCTATGACCTTACTATAGCAGACTGGAACTCATTGAAAGATGTCAAGTTAAACAAGAGTTTTAGATGCAAACCTTGTTGTGGAATAACATGTGGTTCTTGGCTCAGATCATTTATTACTCATGAATAAAGAAAATGTGAAAGATTGGCTCAAGTTTGTCTGTGAGAAACACATGATCTATGAATGAGAAACCAGCTCTTACTAAGGGTATAATAAACAGCCCTAATTTGTATATAGACAAAACAGAATACAGGGGATCTAGATTGCAGGATTAAACATGTGAAACTATCTTGAGCAGTAGCATAATGACAAACAAAACTCACTAGTGGTACCTATGCAAGAGTTCATGTCTTCCGCAATTGTACTTTGTTTATATCTGTACTGACCCCAAGCGTGAAGTGATTTATATCCCTGTGCAAAATAGCACAGCCATCTTGATACATGTAACAGCTGCAATTCTCACTGAAGCTTTGGTCAAAGTCAGTATTCAAACGCTCCTGTAACTGAAGTGTGATATAAAAATCCCAAGGCACGGGCTGAGAATACACCTACAAGAAGGTACATAAGAGGGAACATTTATTTTTGGAATAAAGCGAAAATTGCTTCTCTTTATATTCTTCTCATCCACTTTCTTTCCTCCCCACTTTACCAAGGAAGACATTTTCCACAGTCAGAAACTTTTAATCTGTATCAACAATTAGAAAGAGGCTTGAAGTAGCAAGCTTAATGCATGGAATTCAGAAATTAAAGCCAAACTTACTACGTTTTACTTTATATTGGCTGAGGAGATGTTAACATTTCACACTTGTATAACAACCATCATATGTTACCTTTATTGCAAATCCCTTGGCATCCAACTGGGGAAAGTTAGCTGGAATGGCAAAAAACATCTTGTATTCTTCCTTGGTCCAATATTCCCATTTGATACAGTAAGTCTCATTTCCTGTTATGAAAGTTCACATTCATGAGCTTTCACAGCAACCATACATAGCAGGCTGTTCAAGTCATTCCCCATCTACACCACATGAGACTAGTGAGGGTGAATATAAAGCATATTTTAAACCAACTAGAACATAACTAGATCCCTTGCACTGGAGAGCGTCTGGTCTACCTACCAAGCTCAATGTCTTTCTCAAGCTCCATGACCGGCAGAGTGCCAGGCTCCAAATGAAAAGCTGCAGAAGCCGTCAATGACTCTGGCATAGGATCTAAAAGCTTTTTACGCTGTTCAGCGCTCCATAAGAACTGAGGGTCATCATCATCTAGGAAGACAAGTAATAGAAACAGATGAGCTGAAACTAGGTGTTGAGTGTCTGTGACTTGATTATATCTGTCAAGAAAAACTAACCTGGATATGGGAAGCTTTATATCTGCATACTGATAGATTGCATCACCTTTCAGCAAGTCAATTAATCTCTTTCCAATAGTTTCTTGTTCGGTGAAGTGAACATAACACTCATTTTTGAAACTACCTTACAGACTATCTCATCATGAGCTCTCAATAATTCTACTGTAGTGTCACATAAAATGTATCTTTCACAAGAGACAAAGCTCTGAATTAGATTAGGTACTTCTGCTCAGCCATAGCAGAATTAAAACTCATTTTGCGAATTAACACTCCTTTTTTAAAATCTATGTCCAGAGTAAGTGATCAGTTTGTGATTTTTGAATTAAGGGGTTTATTGAAATTTATTCCTTCAAATACAGCAGAGGTTTTATGTTTAAGAAAAGGAAAACAAAGTGGGACTGCAGCTCTGCTGCTCATTGCAATACTAAGAATTTTAAGGTTTTTACCTCCTGAAGACACACAAGATAATTACATGTAGGTCTGTGTTTATTTTCCTGCATAATAGGACAGACAGAAAATCATTCAATAGATGAGTTCATCTGTATCAAGGTAGCCTGAGAAGTCTTGATCTCAAATGATGAGACAGAGTACAAGACAGCAGAACTAGATGGCTTCTACTGGCTTCCTCTCCCAAAGACTAAGACTAGTAACAGGTGGCAACATTTTAAGCTTTCACAGTACAAAGGTAAGAATCAAGAGTATCATTACCTCCTGTTACATTTATTTGAAAAGCATTGCAGTAAGATACTGCTCAGGAAGTAATTCCATGAAAGTAGATCCAGAAAACATTGTAGTTTGAAGGCTAAATAGGCGTTTCAATATTTAACTATCACAAACCTAGGAAATTTATGGCCTATTTTACAGGAATAAACTGACAGACATCTGAAGCAATTTTTCTGCTCTATACAGCATTAAGGAGTCCTCAGTAGAATTACTACATCCAGGCTGAGAACTGCAGTTCAAGAGAGATGTGCAGAAAGCAAGAAAAAAAGCAAAAGGAATGATCAAAAGTTTAAGAAAGGACCATTAAAACATCTGAACAAATGCCTTCTTTTTCTGAAGGGAATCTGTAAAGATTCTTCATCTTGCTCTAAAGATTAGTGCATATCATAAAAAAACAAGTGTAAGATCTATCCAAAATATTTCAGCTTTTTCAGTGACAACAGTCTTCTCCTAATTGTATTTTCACTCCAGGTCCCAAGCCAACTTCGTCATAAAATAGTCTGCAGACACACAATAACATATTCTTCTCTAGAGTAGATACACTCAGAATTTTCAGATACACAATTTTAACTAAAATGTCATAATCCAAAATCAAAAGGAGTTAAAGCAGGTTAAACATCTTGAAAACCATCATTCAACACAAAACTAATTCAACAGGCCAGATTTTGACAGCTTTTTGTGACCATTCCTGTTCTAGCTGTAATACAAAGATTTATAACAGAGAAACACGGGTCTTTGGCTAGAAGAAAAAAAAAAAATGAAATTAACTATTTAAGTACCAGTATTGCTTTCCTGCAATAGGAAACGGATACTGGGCTGCTTCGCAGTATGTTGTTTATAGAAAAGTTGAGTGCAAATTCAAAACCAAAATTATACAATTTTCACTAGATTTCAAATTCATATTCACCTTTTTCAATGTAGCACTTATCAGCACATCCGGAGAACACAAAGTATGATTACAAAGAGAAAAAAAATGTCAAGACAAAACAAAACAAAGCTGTCTTAGAAGTTCTCACTACCATCCTTGAAATTTTTCATTTCAGAATTTGACCTCATTACACCTACACACTCCCTGCTTTAATACTTTAAATAACTTCTCCATCACCTTAATACTTACATCTTTTGGATGCTGACAAGCATGCTATACCGTATACCTCACTACTGCTTCTGACAAGGGAGACACAAGTTTAGTCACAAGTCAAAGTAATGGGAAATACGCAGAAAGCAGGGTAGAATATAGGAGGTACAGAAAAAGCAGCATAGTTTAGTGTCAGCTGCAAGTTATTTGTTGTGAGTGAAACTCAGTTTAGTACTAACCAATAATGTTTTCAGTGATACCTCCAGAATCAGAAACCGTTTCAGCAGGCAAGCTCTGGGCAAGTTCCAGTTTCTCAGGGATATGCGGGTATTTAATAGTAGATATTTGTGTAACAGAGGAAAGAGATGATCCTGAGGAGACAGAAGAACCTGAGGAGCGAGTATCTTCCACACTTGCTTCCATGATCGGGCTGTAAATAAAGTCATCAAGTGTTCAGACTTCCAGAAGATAGAGTGTCCAGATAATGCCAGCCTAGTGACTATGAAAGGATACTGTGCACTCCCAGACTTTGTTTAAGAAATCCTTTCCCGTCCTTAGTGGAAAACCAATAGTTATGTCAGAGCTTCATTTTAGCTTCAATGACTGTTTATACTCAGAATCTTAGTCTACAGATTAATTTTGTTTTCTCTTCCATTAAATATGACTGCCACAACAGAAGACATACTAAATGCTTATTACTCCATTAGCTACCAAAATTCAGACCTACAGAGCTTTTAAAGCAGAGAGGGTTGGTGGGGAATAACTCTTGTTCTTCCTTCCTAATTATAATCAGCACGGTTTCCCAGGGAACTTGCCAAGTAAATAAACACCTCCAGCATGGTATACATGTTTACATGCTAACAGCTAGCAAATCAAGCTCAGTTCTAAATTAAGAAAACACCATACAACAGATGCTTTTCTCTTTACAATGATGAGAAAAAGGAGGTGGTTTGCCAGTTTTCTTCTTCTCTTTAGCTTTTCTCCTCTGTAGAGAAATCTAAGCCATAATAACAGATTCCATATGCTAGAATAACTACAGAAGCATATGAGTATGAAAGGAACTGATGATTCTACTTTTAATCTCTGGTTACAAAGACAGAATGTGTTTATTAATTTCTTTGCAAGTTATTTGGTAGAAAAAACATGGGGTTAAGTCCCACAGCAGTAATGCTGAAAATCCAAGCGGGCTTGCTATTACCTCTTAAATCTGCTCAAGGCAAAACAGACCCCAAGCTAGAGAAATGGCTGTCTTCAGTATATTCTGATCTCTTCATAAAGTTGTTTCATCAGCAAAAGAACAGTAAAACCACAACCAATGAAAGACACAAAGGAAATGGGGCTTAAGATGCTTTGCTGTTAATTACCTCAGTTTTTTTACACACAGAGCTTCATTGTACACCCCCTCACAAACCAGCGTTTCCTGATTCAGAGGTGCAGTCTTTGATTCCGGACAGTCTTCCTTCAGGACACTCTCTGCAAAAGCAGGATCTGGGACTCTCTGAGCTACTGCCCCATGAAAGGGCGTTGAGGCCAGATGGGCAGCCCTAACAAAGTCACACGTGTCTTCTGGGTTGGCACAAAGGGTTTTGTGCTTGTAGGAGCCCGTCACAATTGCATCTTCAGTCAAAGGCTCAATTCCATTCAGCTCATCCTGAAAAAAGTAGGAAGAGACAGTGAAAAGCCTGTAAATTTATGTCAAATTTTCTTTTAATTTATTTAAAAGCTGAGCATTTCTCTCTCCTCTTTCTTCCATCCCATCATCTTCCAACATGAATCTGAGAGTCTTCATGTACTCTACGTATGTTACTCGAATTGAGTAACTGAACCTTAACTGTAATATAGTTGCATATTTTTTCCAGAAAGAAAGGGTAGCTTTGTTACCCTCTAGAGTACTGCAGAGCTGCCATGAACTGTTAAAGGCTACTTACTATCTACCATCCCAGAAGTGCACTTCAGTTCAGTTACAAGCACATTATTGAAGAGTTTACTAAAACATTTGGCACTGAAGAGACAAAGAACATGTAAAGCAGAACCTATGCAGTTACCCAGGCTGACTCTACAACCAAAATCAGTGGGATGTTGACTATGCTGAACCCTGATAAGTCTTTCATATTGCAGCTGCACATAAAATCCTTCTCAGCTCAGAAAAAAGTCCTCTCACACAACCAGTTTAAAGGTCTATTGTGGTGTGCAGTAACTAGGTCCTTTGGTGAGACAGCAACTACTACCTCTACTGAAAGCTTTACAAACACCTGCAAACTGTCACACAAAGACACATAGCTCAGAAAACAAGATACAAAGGTTTAAGGGGGTCAAGTGTACGGTACTCTTGCTGAGGAACACAAGATCCAAGACGCTTGTTTAGATGCATGGCAAGAAAGCAGATGAAACAGGAGGCAATGTTTAAGAGTCCAACTTTTCAACACACAAACTTTTTAAAGTTTTAGTGTGAGTAACCCTGTCCACTAATCAGTTGCTGAAAATTTGGAAGACTCCTTACCATCACCTCCGTATTGGCCACCTTAAAGCCTAATAAAAACATGAAGTTTCCAGTGTAATCTTAACATCACCCAATTCAAGTATTGTCATGCCAGACAGAAATTTAGAATCCTTGCTTATCACAGATCATGTCAATCCAGCCAATCTCACTCAGTTCAACAGCAGGACATTATGTTGGTTTCTCCTTGACAGAAAATCTCTATGGGGTAAATTGTTTCCTTACACAGGCTTCTGGTGATATGTTTTCCTTTGCAGTTAGAGAATCTGAAGGTTTCCGAACAGCAAGAGGGCGCCGGGCACTTTTCTGTGTATGATCTGCAGAACAACTAAGATAAAGTTACATTCCATTAAATATTTGTTAGTGTAGCTTCTGATCTTCAACAGAGATTCCTCTCAATAGTTTAAGTCTGCTGACAATCTCAATCTACCACTCCCTACTACAGAACTACCAGTAAACTGCAATATATACAGCTCTCCAGAATGAGGAAAGTTCACAGAGCAGCTTAAATAATTCTAGATTGAGGAGAAACAACAGGAGAATATTTCCTCATCATGGACTTCCCAAGTAATGAAATAAACCAAAAAATACATATATAAACAAAACAAAAAACCACCCCACAACCATACAAGGAACAGTACTGTATTTCAGCTGCTACAGAAAGTGGTTTGATACCTCAGTTTTCCCTCCCTCTGAAATCTAGGTCTTGAATAATTGTACCTTGTATTCTGATTTGCCAAAGTGGAGGATTCATCAAATACGGAGAAAAACATAGCAGGATCCCGTTGGGGAAGGAGACCTACATCTGTAAAGAAAAAACAAGAGGCTCTATTATATTAACAGTTTTTCCACAACAGCGTATCCAATGCTACTTAAAACATTTAATACACAGTATTAAAAACACAGGAAGTTACAGAACTGACATTTAAAGAAATGTATTAAAAAGTTTTGGTTTTGTCGTGTTAACGAACCACACTTTTACCACCATATTATGTTAGCTAGCTTGCTCTTTGTAGGATATATGTTAGAATTTGTACCTTTTCCCCCAAGGCTGGCCTCATGTCTCAGTTTCTCCTGTTCATCCTCAGAATCTGAAAACACATTTCGCCTTTGTGTATCTGGGCACACATCAAGAGACTGGAAAACCTCTGTCAACAATAACAGGAGTCAATTCAGGTCAAAAGTAAATTTCTTCACCACGCACCCTTCCCAACAACACAACCGAATATATGATTTCTGATTGTATACCTCTACCAAATCCTCTGAGGAAAAAAAAAGACTTAAGACAGTATCAATCTTAATGTTAAACTCTTTTACAGATTTAAATAAGGCTGCATATATGAAAGTGTGAAGAAAGTTCTTCAGCTGTTAAGAGAAATATGCTCTTCTGCTTGAAAGCCCTTCAAATAGTGACAGTTCTCAGACCTCAGATGCTCGGTCTTTTGCTGAATATGGTTAAAGGCACTACTAGAATGTTCTTCTAATCCACCTAGACTTTTTTTTCCAGTTTGTTGCAGTCTTGCCATTCATATAGAAAACCCGCCACTTTCCTAACGTGTCCTTCTCCTTCATGGTAAAAAATTAAAATCTTACCCTCAGAACAAGATGGTTTATGTGGTTGAGTATCTTCAGAGACCTGGAATTCACTGTGAAAAAGATACAAACTTGTTTTTTATATTTTACACACCTTCACAAAACATAAGTAAACCTCATAAAAAAGGCAAGCCAAGCTGACATATACTATGTGTAAGAAGTTAAGATCCTTCCAACAAATAACCAAAAATAAAGACAAATACAGATCCTGGTTACAGGGTGATGCCTAGGGGTATATTCCATTCTGCCTGTGGAAACAGGCTGTTAGTGATCCATGTTACTAATAATTCATTATCTCCACAAATTTTCTCATTGCTGGCAAAGAAAATCCTGTATTACCTTTGCAACTGAGACTGTTTCTCCCCAACCTCTGTTGCACTGGAAAAAGTAAATCCTTGCATTCCCAAAGGTGGCAAAGCTTCTGTCATCGCTGTTGGCTGTAGAAACAAAACCATATTTTGGTTCTATGGTGATGGAATCACAAGCCATACAACAAGGTTCCAAGAATATAATGATAATCGTGTGTAGGTCTTTAAAGCCTTGATGGATTATTAGTTGTCTTTAGCCATTTTTATTTGTACTTAATTTACTTGCATGAAAGAAGTCCATTCGTATTGCTTAGTGTAGTTAAAATGCATAATTTTACTCTTTGCAACCGTATATGACTTTCACAGGAGATTTTGGTTATACTGCAACTATTGAAGACATATGTAAGCAGTTACATATGTTACAAATTCATAACACTTTGAATTTCATTATTTAAAATATTTACTACTAGGGCATTGTTTAGGAAATGGGGAAGTGGGGTGGGGGGGAGAGTGAGAGAGAGAACATACTTTATCAGCCCAACTGATGAAGGTGGGAAAAGGAAAAGCTTTAAAATAATCAATTTGTACTTGTTATTTGCAACCTATAAGAAAACTGGGATTTAAACACTACCTAGCAATGACAGACCAAAGTATACTTGCTTGAAAAATACTCTGCTTAAGACTTGTCTGCATAGAAAAGGGAAAAAAATAACCTAACACATAATAGAGTATACTACTGTCTATAAGACTTGGAGACGAATCGGATATGGCTTTGTGTACTGGTCTTGGCTGGGATAGAGTTGATTTTCTTCGTAGCAGCTGGTATTGTGCTGTTTTGGATTTTTGACCAAAACAATGTGAACACCACAGTGGTGTTCTAGCCGTTGCTGAACAGTGCTTGCACAGCATCAAGGTCGTCTGGTCTTCACGCTGCCAACCCCAGCAAGTAGGCTGGGGGTGCAAAGCAAGTTGGGAGGGGACACAGCTTGGAGAGCTGACCCAAACTGACCAAAAGGACATTCCATTCCATACCACATTAGATCATGCTCAGCAATAAAATCTGGAGGAAGGGGGGGCACAGAGAATTAAGGCATTTGTCTTCCCAGGTAACCGTTACACGTGATGAAGGTCTGCTTTCCTGGAAATGGCTAAACACCTGGCTGCCAATGGGAAGTAGTGAATTAATGTCTTATTTTGCTTTGCTTGCATGCGCAGCTTTTAGCTTACCTATTGAACTGTCCTTATCTCAATCCATGAGTTTTCTCACTTTTACCCTTCCAATTCTCTCCCCCATCCCACTGAGGAGTGAGCAAGTAGGTGTATGTCGTGCTTAGTTGCCTACTGGGGTTAGCCCACACCACTTTGCAACCCTTTGCTTCTTTCCCTAGTTCCAGATTCTTCTCTTGTCGTCCTTTGCACTACAAATTATCTATATAGAAGGAAAACGCCATTAACAGAGCTTAAGAAAGAGTAATTTGCCTGTAAGCATTTGGCACACCTTTACTTAAAAAAATAAGTTACAAGTTTATACCTTTGCATAAAGGTATAAACTTGTACAATTAAATAACTTAACAATATGGTAAAGTAACACTACAAAACTTAGTGTAAGCCAAAAAAACCATATTAAAGATCGTTCATCCTTTGGTACTTTTATTTGAAATAGTAGCTGTTTGTAAAAGAACACTTAGATGAGGACAATACCTGTTCACGCAGTTGTTGCTGCTTGTCGTCTTCTTTCTTCTTTAATTTCTTCTCCAGTTCGTCAATTTTCCTTTGTATTTCTTCCTTCTTCTGTGCTATGGCCTGCATCTCCTCTAAGGAAGAAAAGCTTATAAGACACAATGCGTATTTCACATCCAATCTGTGGCTAATCCTAAATTATTTTTAATGGGGCTAAAACCTCTAGTCATCTTCCCGTTTCACGGCTTACATGTAAAGCTGTCAGATATGTTACTTTCTCTATACATCAGAGCAGTTAAATAACTATCTCAGTAGAAAAAGAAAAGCAGCTGCAGCAACAGATGTATGCTGATAAGAAGTAACTATAATTTTATTACTCTGTCTCAGAACATCTTATGTCATCCCATTTTGAAGCATACCTTCAGTTTTCTTTTTTGCTTTCTGTCTGTAGATTTCAGCTCGGATCTCTTCCAAAGAAAATTCTTCAACTCCAGCATAAACTTTAGCTTTACAGTACATCACTACCTCTTTCTTTTCTTCAGTACCTTGCTGATGATTTTGCACTCGCTGTAGTGGGTCCTCCTCTTTCTCAGGTTTGCGAGCACTTAGAACATGGTTTATGCTGGGTTCAATTTTGCAGGGAGTCCTGAAAAAACATGCAGTTATTACTTTGATTATATATACTTCACTGTAACACAGAAAAGCAAGCATAGGAGAGAAAATAGCTAATTTCAGAATCTAGTTGTAGAATAGCGTAAAGACATTCTGTTCTGTTGACAGAAAAAAAAACCAAGAAAAATGGAACGATAGCACATAAAAGGCAAGCATACCAACTCAGAATTGTATAATTAAAAAAAAAAAAACAACAAAGAAATCCCAAACAAAGGATTAATAAGGCCCAGTCAAAAGCAGATAAAATTCTTATAACACTCGTAATTGCCGTGCATCCTGGAGCAGGATCTATGTTTACTTTATCTCCATTGGTCTGTATGGCCACACAGGTGACAAGTCCCTAATCATCCTACAAAACAGTTTATCAGGCAGGATGAGGGACATGGAGGGAGCCGGGCAGAGAACTGGTGGGACTTAAAAAAGGTAGATCCTGGACTAGATTAAGCCTGGCATTTTAAGTTAAGAAAAAAAGGGATGATTGAAGATGCAGTAAGGGGGGAATTTGCTCAAGGAGAATGTTTTGCATGCTGCGTGACAGAAATGAAGTGCCCCATTACAAAAAAACAAACACAAAAAACCCCATCGCTGTGCAGTCAAAGGAGTCAGTAGCAGCCAATTCCTTAACTTGCAAGTGCTTCCTGGAAGTGCTATATACTAATTTCAGGAGAGAGGAACCAGAATTTGTGCAGTTCTACAGACATCAGTAATCCAGATGATACCAGCAATTATCTGTAGCTCAACAAAAGATGATAGGATCAACTGATCTTAAAAAAATGTCTTTACTGTTATCTAGGTAAATAGTTCAAAAGAAAACACAGCACAGTTCCAAGACATCTGTTTTGGTTTGCATGTGAATGGACTCAATCTTGAACCTGTTGGGAGATTATGAGGCTCACAGGTGCTCCTAATGGTTGAGGACTTTTTTAAAGCTTTTTTTTGTGAGGGTGGGGGCTTATTATCAAGATCACTACAGGTTCCTTCTGCCCAAATCTCTGGATGGCAACTGATGGCATGAGTTGCGTCATGTCTACACAGATTCAATGCAACACTTTCAGACTTGATTTGGTTGACAACCATGGTATCATGAGGAAATGGACTCAAAGGCAGAAAAAATAAATAAATCTGCTTTTACACTTTCAGCTATATAGCTTAAAACTACATACAAGCTCTCTACTCAAGTTGCTTACAGCTAATTTAGCATGATGTTCAGTTCCCACCCACTCCTTTTTCCCTGGTATAAAAAGAAGCTGCTTTCTGTAAATAAGAAGTCTTCATATGAGACCAGCATGTCAGTATATTTAATTCTTTGGCATCATTGACATTCAGAAGCAAGAAATAGCCTTGTAGCTTAGAAAGAAACTTATTTTTAATTATTCTTAGACTAAATTATGATGTGTCCTTGGTCAGAGCTATTCTGCAGTCCACATGCAACAAAAACCCACAGGAATAATCCATGCTGTTAGGCATCTTTCAGCATTCTCTGATTATATGCAATTCAGAGCCGTGGAAGCTGTAATATCAAACATTCTTTTCCACCTCTCTCTTAGGAAGAGCCTACATATTCTACAGCCATCATTAGCCCCAGAAAAAGAAAGGTAAGCAGCTTTGCAACATCATGCATTTTCCTCTGCTCTAATAAAACAGAGCAACCCCATCTCCTGGGATTTATCAGCATTTCAGTGAGCACTGTACAAGCAGGAAGGTAATTTCAGGCAAAACAGCACACACTCCGCCGTGACCTAAGCAACACTGTTGTCATGGAAACTTTGATAGCTTGTTTCAGAATAAAAAATAGATTGAGCAGAGTTCCCAAGATAGAGGAAAACAGCAATAAGCCTGTCTCAATTCAGGGCTGCTTTCATAGCAACCAGCATCCTAAGAGAGGTAACTGTTTTTGTGTAAACACACTGGGTTAAGCTATTAAACTAATTAGCATATATAAATATGATGTAGGCTCCCACATTATGAGCAGCTATAGTCAAATACTTCCCATGTCCTTATGCATCCTCCACTGAAGCCTCTGCCATCAAGCTAAAGCACAGAGCTTCCAGGTTGACAGATTTTAAATTCTCATAGATCCAGAGGCTTGACTACTTGGCAAAACAAGTCAGAATTTTCCAAAGCAGCTTTCATAACTTCAAATGCAAACCCGATTTCAAAGTGAGGTGAAGACTCACATGACTTGTTGCTGAGCCGACTCTTCCACGTACGGGGTGAAACTGGGCAGTGGGTAGGGCACTTCTATACCAGAATTGGCAGCGCTGCGAGGACGCTGAGGAAGGAAAAGTCAATGTTAACAGCTTAAGGATTCATTTTTAGACTCTACATTCCTCTGTGCTCTGAATCTCCCTTTTCCCAGGGTTTGGCTCATTTGTAGTTTTTGTTATTTAAAAAAATTGAACCTGATAGACTTTTCTGAAATTACCTTCTGATACGTAAACAGCTACAGACCATCAGCTGAGCACTAGCACCTAAAAAAAAGCAAGACACTCCTGCATGTCCTTATCAGTACCTAGTTTCTATTATTCTGAGGGAATGCTGGTCAAGCAGGGTATTCCAGTTGCTCCTCTTGTTTATTTTCCAGAAATGCTATAGCCCTCATTTTTCAGCCAAGACTGATCCAGTTCTATGATAGTATTTCTACTGCTGTCCAAGAACCTCCAGACTTATCCATTTTCCTCTCAGAGGCTATTCCAACACCACAACAATTCCTTTATCTGATTCTGGGCTCCATTATTTAAGAGAAGAGAGTTGGAATTTAATCTGACAACACACTACTCTCACAGAATCGTAGTAGACTCTTAAACGGAAAGTTAGGTGGTGGGGATTTTTCACAAAGTGACTTCTCTTTTCCACCATTTTTCAATGTTCTCAAACATTGCCATCTTCACATTGGCAATAAAAGAGAAGCCTCTTTCCTCTGTGTGGCTTTTAATATCTCAAAGCATTCACAAAAGGTTATTCTTTCACTGCAATACAAACCAGAATGAGCACCACACTTCAGTGAAGAGGAAATAAACATCCTCAACTCTTCTGCTAGTTGCAGATTTTTTAATTTTTTTTTTTTTTTAAATTACATCTAACAAATTTCATTAAAGGGGGAACAGAGAAGTCTAAGGACAGACATTAAAAGAATACAGAAGCTTTTGGGGACGAGAATGAATGTGTTAAGCAGCCCAAAGCAAGGCAACCGACAAAAGAAGTTTTACATAGTAATTCCTCCTTCTCATTCTTCTCAGCCAAATTAAACCTGTGGTTTATTAAGCTTTTCCATTCACTTAATAAAATTGCTTTGTATCTGGTAGTAATTATTCTTGGAGTTTCCATGAATTTCAGCCCATTTTCTTCTGTCCCCTCATTCTAGTTTTTGTTTCTAAGCTTCACTTATGACGACTTCTATATTGAGAAGTTTAAAATAATTCTGTCATCCAATTACTTTCTATTCTTCCCCTCTAATCTACAAAGAACAGAGGAACACTGAGGGTTGTCTAAGGACCTATGAAACAAACTCGATTTCATAAGATTAATTTCCTTCAGATAGTGTCTTGGATCATTTCTCTAGAACAGCTTAAACACCTGTAGCACAGCTTTTTCTTTTCATGTCTCCAGCACTAGTTTAAACCATTGGAACCTGCTTTCTGTCATCCTGTTGTCAGGATAAATATTCCATTGATACAGTAGTTCTTCAATTCTTTTGATCGCCACTCTTCTGCTTTCCTCACAAGCACTTCAAAACAGACTTGCAGAATGCTGTACATGCCTTATTTTCATAAGATGGGCAACAAGTTCTTCCTTCAGGTAGTATTGTATGATATCAATTCAACTCTTGCTCTTCTTTCTCACATAATTAACTAATACCTAGCTTCTCTCCCTTTCTTTGGCTAGTGTTTTCCCTCTTATATTACTTTTCTGCCCTCCCAACAGTTTGGTAGGCCATCTCTACCAACTTTTCTGGTTAGCAAGAATTATAATTTCTTGATTTAAGAACTCTAGAGAGTTTGGTTTGTTTTTTTTAAACTTATTCTAGCAAGATCAGCTTGCTAAACTTGAATAGGTCATGCATAGCCAGAGATTCTGTAGGAAGAAGCTAGGAAGGTCTCTGGTTGCAAATAGACACGAGCCCCAGGCAAGGGAAAAAGAGTATGACCTCTGTCTCAGGGATCAGAAGCAGTCATCAGCTTACACACCCCTTCCTCATTTTTTTGAGTCATATTTTGAGAGTCTTTACCCTGCCAGCGTTCCAAGGTCCTGCACTTAGTTCATTCTCCTTGCCCCTTGGAGCTGGAGGTGCTATCCATGGCTGTGGTGTAAGTACAGCAATCTCAGGTCCAGAAGCTGAATTTTCATCAAACACAGCAAAACCCAGATTTGAAAGTTGCTGGGAAGTTAGAGTCTGTGAGCTTCTGGTTTGGTTCGTGGCTATAAGCAAAAAGATTTATGCAAATTAACCTTTAACTATCACACTCAAGTGCAAAATCCACAACAAAAAGATGTAACTCTTCCAATAATAATACGTGGCTTCAGCAACTGAATGTTACCTTTAAGTGCATCTCCTACACGACTAATTGGGGCTCTCACTTTTTTCTTCCCCCTGCCTTTTAGATCTGCCAATGAGCTTCTCTGAGGTTCTGCAGTTCCCAAAAGATCCGTATCATTTTCAATAGGAGTTTCCTCAAGCCCCAGTAGCGCCTGCCGAGAAACACGGGTCTGAAACTGCCTGAGAAAAATATTGGAGAACTCAGCATAAACTTCATTGTACCAGATGTGCACCGAAGCACATAAGACCACTATAAGTTCTTCACTTTAGCTGGAAGCATACCTGTGATGGGACTGGAGTTTGTCCAAAGGCTCAGCCTTGCGCTGAAGGCCTTCCTGGAATATAAGATCTGCCTTCTTAAAACTTCCTCTAGCCTCCAGTACTTCTGCCCAAGTGATGTAGAGTAGCGCCAGCGTTGTGCCAATTTCCTGGCTGTGTAGATAACTGTACAGATCTAAGGGCTCATTACAAAGATTTCCCTGAAACAACCAAATTACTTCAGTAATTGCATTGGACTACAGAGGATTTCAAGTTGATGTCTGCACTTTGATGCTTCCTGCAAGACCCCACTGATTTCAATACGAGTCTTACAGGAGCAATTATAAGGCCAGGACATACAATTCTATCATGTCACAGCACATGAAGTAAAGGAATTCAGTAGGAGAATAACAACAATAACAAGAAAAACCTCTGACTGCATGTATATATTTGTCAATATTATTACCAATCCCTTAATTCTAGCCCGCATATTCAGTCATTTTTTAGACATCTATTTTTTTTATCTGAGATAATTCAATGATTGAACTACGTCATATTAGTATTCCTGAGAATAATTATTGTATCTTTATCTTAAGTACAGCATATTTCTTACCAGTTTCAGAACTGGTAAATCAGCTCAGGAAGCTAAACCTGGAGAAAAGCTGCTTTAAGACGATGACAACAACAACAAAACCTATAGCAATGGAGAGACAGGGCAAGACCAGAACACACTCAGCTTGGTTTTGCTTACATGCAGGACGTGGCTAAAAGACAGAAATTAAAATAATTGCTAGGACAGATATAACACCTAAAATGTATCTTTAAATCACTTTCTTTTCTCCTTAAATAAATAATCAAGCTCTACTCATTCAAACTAGCTTTTCCAAAAGAAAACTTCTGGACTTTGTAGCTGTCCAAACTGAAAGATCCTAAAAAAGGTCTGAAGATCCTATTGAAAATGAGATGTGTAATTCAGGAGTAGGTAACGTGTTTGCAGAGAGATATTTCTAATATTGCACCAGTTGTACAACATACTCTTTGACTCTGTTACAAAAATCAGCTTAACTGTGTGCAAATAACATGACAACTACTAAGAAAAAGCAGCACCCAAGGGATATTCACAAAACACTCACAAACTTGAGCCAGAGATTAAGATAGCGAGGATCTTTGTAGTATTGGCGCTGTTTATTGAGTGCTTTCACTGCCCTTTCCAATATTGCTGCGAGATTACTCTCCTTTCCACCTTGGGGGAAGGTTTGCTCTGTCCACTTGATGTACCTAGAGATGGAATATATTCACACGAAGTCAGTTCTGAATAAGACATAAGGCTTCTGTTTCTGTACAACGTAAGGAGATTTCGAAAAAAATTAGACATAGTATTGAAACACAACACGTTACTCAAAAAAAACTGTTATAGAATTTATCTTTTAATGAGTTTCTTATTAAATTAGAATATTTTTCCCAAGCATTTACAAGGATATCTGACATCTCTATTCTTTCTTCTGAAATAAAACAAAGACTTACCGGTCCCAGACATCCAGTGGATCATCTCCAGAGTAGAATCGGATTTCGGATTCAAACTCCCTAAAGAAAAAAATTATCCAACCAATAAATACATGTGTGTAACTGTAAAGATGCTTTCTACATTGTAAACTAAGACCTTCACTCACTTGTACTATTTTGTAGGTATTAAAAAAAAAGGCTAGGTTAGCATTTAAACTTGTGCTTTTACTGAGACTAGAAGAATCAAAAAATATAAGCTTTGGCACTCTTCTTCAAAGTGAAAGCACTAGGAAATGTATCATTATTTAACAAGAACAGATATGAATCTTTCCAAAGGATATTTCCAAGAACATCTATGACCCTGAAGCTTATATGGTTTCCCTTGACAGAACGCCTGTTTTGTTATGAAGAGTTATTCGCAGACAGATATATTGTGAAGTTTAATTTTTGCATTAAACATCCCTTATTTAAGTATAGGAGGAGGTTGGAATGATGATGGAACAGCCTGATGATCTGACAATTACAGAACTGCACCAGACACATCTAAGTGACCACACTGACAGTCATCATCTCATCTAATTCATCAACTCCCATGCATCATTCCGTCCCTAAAACATGATGATTTTAGCCTCAGGCAGCCCATCAGGAAAGAAAAACCACATTGCAGCTTGAGTTCGACAAAGAGCATTAGCTTGTTGTCTAGCAGTGACTCTAACTTGATCCTGTAGAGCTCCCCAGGCAATCCCTTGTTCTTGGAAGGCTCTGCTCAACCATACCACTTCATAAACATAGCAAGGCCAAGTTAGACAAACCCTCTTGCAGAGCCCAGTACAACAATTCCGTGGCTTTCCATGAAAAAAAACCAGATCCAGCTGACAAGCACCAGTTCAGTAAGTACTGAGCGGGTGTTCATAGACACTGCAGACTTCACATGAAACCACCCAGATGGTTCAACACAACAAGCACCAGCACTTCCAATTCTGACAACACAGTACAGGCACAACTATGCAGACTCTTCACAAAGTGAACTTGGCCTTCACAGGTGTGCTGGTTTTGGCTAGGATAGAGCAAATTTTCTTCATAGTAGCTAGTATGGGGCTACATGTTGGATTTGTGCTGAAAAAAGCGTTGAAAATATAGAGATATTTTTGTTATTGTTGAGCAGTGCTTACACAGTCAGGGCATTTTCTGCTCCTCACAGCGCCCCACCAGCTAGCAGGCTGGGGGTGCAAAAGAAGTTGGGAGGGGACATAGCCAGGACAGCTGATCCCAACTCACCAAAAGGATATTACATGCCATATGACATCATGCTCAGTATATAAAGCTGAGGAAGAAGGAAGGAGGGAAAAATGTTCAGAGTTATGGCGTTTGTCTTCCCAAGTAACTGTTATGTGTGATGGAGTCCTGCTTTCCTGGAGATGGCTGAACACCTGCCTGTCGATGGGAAGCAGTAAATGAATTCCTTGCTTTGCTTGTGTGGCTTTTGCTTTACCTATTAAACTGTCTTTATCTCAGCCCACAAGTTTTCTCACTTTTACTCTTCTGATTCTTTACACCATCCTGCTGCGCGGGAGAGTGAGCAAGCAGCTGCATGGTGCTTAGTTGCCGGCTGGGGTTGAACCACAACAGGGCATGCAAAGTTGAGGAGCAGACCATAGAAAAATAACTGAATAGGTCTGGGACACAAGATGCCCCTTGAAGTCATACAGTCATAGCTGTGGAATACTGTATGCAAGACAGACCAAACCCAAGCTGACTTTGCCCACTGAGGTCTTTGTAGTCCAGAGAAGACATACAGAGATACCTGTATTGTGCCTACATTGTGATAGTAGGAATCATTTATCTCCTAAGAAATGCTCTGCTTCAATAGTTATTGTAGGAAAGACAAAAAAGCTCTCCTCCTTCTAACCTTTATGTACTTAATGAGTACATTTAAAAGCACAACCGAATCTCCCTAGTGTTTGTTGTTTAAATGCTCTATTGCAAACTTAAAAATAGTAGTCTATCCCGTACAGCACCCACAGCAAGCAGTACTAAATATCTGGAATGTGAAAGTAGCATAGCCATCAGTTACTAAACTTCCGTTCTTTTATGCTTTTATTAATGCCTATGAGAGTAGAACAGTTAAATAAAACATAGAAAAATTGATGAGGCAGGAAGACAAGGGGAAAGAAGATGTCAAAACATTGCTCACTGTTTTTTGAGCTGAACAGCAGTGTGGCTAGAGGTCTCCTGCTGAGCCAGTGCTTCCTGCAAGGTGGACATGACACGGCCCTGCCGGAGGGGCTGCACATTCTCTTTGCTCAGCTCCCACTCATCATTGCAGTCCTGTGACATGACAGCCTCTCCTTTAAATTCTGCATTAACAACAAAAACAATAAGGAGTTGATTCATTAGGCAGGATAATAACCTGAAACCTGACAGATCTGTCATTAGGTGATCATAGAACGGTTACAGAGTTAGAAGGGACCTTAAAGCCCACCCAGTGCCACTCCCTGCCCTGGGCAGGGACACCTCCCACCAGCCCAGGTTGCTCCAAGCCCCGTCCAACCTGGCCTTGAACCCCTCCAGGGATGGGGCAGCCACAGCTTCTCTGGGCAACCTGGGCCAGGGGCTCACCCCCCTCACAGCAAACAATTTCTGCTTCAGATCCCATCTCAGTCTCCCCTCTGTCAGTGTAAAACCCTTCCCCCTCATCCCGTGGCTCCTCTCCCTGATCCAGAGTCCCTCCCCAGCTTTCCTGGAGCCCCTTGAGGGACTGGCAGGGGCTGGAAGGTCTCCCCGGAGCCTTCTCTTCTCCAGGCTGAACCCCCCCAGCTCTCTCAGCCTGTCCTCACAGCAGAGGGGCTCCAGCCCTCGCAAGCATCTCCGTGGCCGCCTCTGGACTCGTGTGGATCTACCACACGCTTTCTGTGTAGCTGTAAGTTTAGGCCCCCAACTTTTAGAGGGGATTCCCCTCCATGGGAATGATACGAAACAAGAGCTAAGCACTTCTTTACGATCAAGAATCTCGGGCAGGCGATGTTAGCAGGAAAGGCTACTGAGATTAAACTCTTTCCATCCCCACCTGCGTGCTCCCTTCCTTCCCCCCGAGGTTACCACCCTTTCCGAGGCTGGCGAGCGGCGACCTCCGGCCGAGGGGAGCTCGGGCAGCACCGCAAACCGGGCCAGGCCCCTCCGGCTCTTCACCTACGAGCGGTTGTAGGGACTGGTAGCACGGCCGAGTCTCGACCCCAGCCTCCCTGCGGTGAGGGGAGGAGAGCTGCAGCGGAGACTCTCACTCACCCCGTGCAAGCGAACAGGCTCCCACTACCACAGAGCGAGAGAAGAAGCCGTTCGCGACGCGGCTCCGGAATGGCGGCTCGTCCCCGGGACGCGTCCCCGGCTCCTCTTCCCTCAGGCTGGGCTGAGGGGCCCCGCGCTCTGCCGGCAGCGGGAGGAGGGAGGCTTCCCTCAGCCGCACCGCCCGCCACAACCACACACACTGAGCGCGGCGGTCCCCGGCCCGCGGCGAGCGCGCGAGCCCCGCGCCCTAACGGCAGCACCGGCCTCGGCCCCCTGCAAAATTCAAACTCCAACCGCCGCCAGCTGACTCCCCATTGGCCGGCGTCGGCCCCCACGCCCCGCCTGATTGGCCCCGCCGGCAGCCGGCCCCGCCGCACCGCTGCATCATGGGAGTTACCGCTTCCCTCAGGCGGCTCGCGCCGGGTTAATTTTGTAATTAATGACCTTGTAATCGACCTCATCTGAAAGGCAACTGTCACCACAAGGAGCATTCCTGCTCGCATGTGTTCCCATCGTTTCTCTTGCTCAGCTCTGGCCTGACGGTGGCTCTGCTGGCGACCGAAATCCGCTGATTTCTCCAGCTTATTTCTCTGTCAGAAAATAATTGTGGTGTTTTCTCTGAGGGGAGCGCTCCTTTCGGCATGCAATTAGCCGTTAGCTTGGCTTTGTTATCCCAGAAAACCTCGCTTTTCAGGTATCCCTGTCAAATACCATGCAGTGTTTGAGCTCCCCAAGCTGCCTCCAAGTAACTTCTGTGGTCGGAACAAAAGGACGTATACATAGGTACTAGCTCAGCCCCCGGTGGCAGTATTGCTATGTTAACGTAATGCTCATCCCGGTTAATTGCCTTGTCTCCTGCAGCATTGCAAGAGAGAACTAATTAGTCCAACAGGCTGCAGTAATATTGCTATGCTGCTTCCAGTGCCAGAGGAAGATTCTTCTCGTCTGCCCTTAATTACACGGCATAGGCATGTCCTCAGAGTTAGCAACCTAGTAAGATGGCTGAAGGCAGGCTGAGAGAGCTGGGGGGGTTCAGCCTGGAGAAGAGAAGGCTCCGGGGAGCCCTTCCAGCCCCTGCCAGTCCCTCAAGGGGCTCCAGGAAAGCTGGGGAGGGACTCTGGATCAGGGAGGGGAGCCATGGGACGAGGGGGACGGGTTTTCCACTGACAGAGGGGAGATTGAGATGGGATCTGAGGCAGAAATTGTTTGCTGTGAGGGGGGTGAGCCCCTGGGCCAGGTTGCCCAGAGAAGCTGTGGCTGCCCCATCCCTGGAGGGGTTCAAGGCCAGGTTGGACGGGGCTTGGAGCAACCTGGGCTGGTGGGAGGTGTCCCTGCCCAGGGCAGGGTGTGGCACTGGAAGGGCTTTAAGGTCCCTTCCCACCCAAACCATTCTATGATTCTATGAAGTGCTTTATAGCTCCCCACACTAGTTTCAAGTTGTTCTTCAGCCCTGGCTTGTGTTCCTGCAGGCTAACTGATAAGAGTTAAGGCTAGTTGTTTACCTCTCTTTTAGTGAAAGTTGAGATCTAAATAAAACCCAATATCTTCAGGGTCTTAATTATACAGATGTCTTGCTCCCTTCTGCATTCTATATCTGCAAAAACTGAAATATGAGGCAGCTGGGAAAAAAAATGCCTTAAACATGGACAGAAATTTCCTCTGAGTAATATAGATTAGCTGCCTGCTATTATTGGAAAGGTGATCAGTAAAAAAAATATTTCTCATAAAGCAAATCGAATATTTCATGAGTAAAAAGTGATTTTTTTTTTCTTCACAACTAACCTTAATAACTCATAGGCTCTGAAGGCGTTTGTGATGCCTGTGAGTTATGAAACTTTCACACTCAGGGAAGAAATGTAACAATCGCCCTTCACTCATTAGATATTCCATAGCATTCATATGGTATCAATAAAAGGCATGAGTCCTCTTGTGAGTGCAAGTACTCAAAGTAAACACATAAGATAATCAGAGCTTGATATTTGATTTGAGTTGGGTTTTTTTCTTGAGAAAAGATGCCTATATTAAAGACAAACTGTGATCATGCCGTTGATGGGTGATTGCTTCTTCACATGACATACCTAAAAGGGATAGATGGCTTTATATGCATCTAATACATCTGTTACTTATATACCTGAACAGTTAACATACTTATCCTACAATAAAATATATAATGTATGCATAGAGATACATAAATCCAAGCATAACGTCAGACATAATATGGTCTCTTAAATTTTTAAGACTTATCATACAAGTGTTTAATCTCAATTTACAAAACATCAAGGTGAAAAACAGAGCTGCAGTCTCTATCATTCATTACAGCAACCTCTCTGTGCCTTACTTAAGGTAAATTAGATGCTGCGTACTATTGTGGGAATGAATGGCTTGCACACAAGTTGTTACAGAACTGCTGGTGCTCTTACAACAATAGCACAACTGAACTTTCAGTGTCTAAGGTCTTGTCCATGAACGAAAACTCAGGTGTGCCCAGAGTCATGACAAAAGCCTCTTTCTTATTCTTTTTGGGCTCCTCTGACAACCTGTGAAGACACAGATAGAGGATGACACATAATGTGATCTCTTGACCTTTCTGTTTCTATAAATATGGAGTATTTTAACATAATGCCTAATACCATCAATCCATCTTCATTGGTATTCTGCACACAAGGGACAATGTAGGGTGTTTCAGAAATGTGGCACAATGCAGTAACTCGAGGACTCGGTAACAGAGCTGATGCTGCTGGTTGCAAAAGACACCAAAGGTTTAGCCTAAGATGGGTGCTTCACAACATTCAGGAGCGAGGACAATCCACTTAGTGCTGAGATCTTTGTGAGGGTGCAACTCCTTTTTCTCTAACATATCTTTTGTTTGATGTGTTACAGGAGCACTCCAAGACCTTCATCCCATGGAGTTTCAGAGAGGACTAACCCGTGTTATAATAACCAGTTTCCAAGCTTGAAAACAGTCTGTTATCTAAGCTGTTTAAAGAGGAAAAGATAAGGAATGAAAGCAGAGATCTTGAGCAGCTCTTGGGAAGAAGGTACAACATGTTAAGACGTAACATGTTTAGACTGAATGCTAAACCCCTATTTTTCTAAGATTATTATTTAAATCTAAATTTCAGTCCTTCCACCTAGATTTTTCTGCAGGACTTCCATATGATGAGTATTGCCATTGTTATAAGTAGAACTTTTATATTGGGATGTTGTGGTCAGCATGTGTTTATAAAACTATGGAATTGTGTGGTGAATCATCTGTTGTTGAATATTGCCCTGAGTAAGATTTCTGAGAATCTGTATCCTTTCTGATAATTGGGCCTGGTTTTCATTCTATTCTTGAATTCTGGCTCAGATGCAGAGCCATACGTGTGTGCTGCAACATGTCCAGCTAGCAGAGATGAGGGCGATAACCCAAAGCTAAACCTAGTAACAAATGCTTAAATTTTATGAAAGTCTTGACTTTCTACAACAGTGACTGTCTCACATGCAGTCCTCCAAGTTTGAGTTGAATCAAAGTTTTCCTTTTTTTAATCATATGTACACACGGGTCTTGAAACAAAATATTTTTATCTAGTCACATGGTAGTGAAGGAAATCCTGTGAAATCTTGAAAGCAAGTCAGTGAGTTTATGTGAATTTCTGATTTTATAATGTAAATTTTGACTCTGTTGAGCCACAAAAAGGGGAACGAGGCATTGGGAGGAGGCTTTAGGAGGAAAAATTCTTGCACATATGGAGAGAACAGGCAATTTGTATTGAAGAATGCACATTTCACACCTCCACCAGAGCTTTGTGCTTGTTTTCACTCTGCTTCAGCCACTGCCTTTGATGCTGTAAACACCACCTTTTGGATCATTCTCTCTTTTAGGAGCGAAAGATGGGACCGTACTCTCCGAAATACAATTTCTAAGTATTACTACTGTGTGATTGCTCCCCGCAGGTCATTTCTGCAGCCTCAGATTTTATTACAGTTCCAAATCTGTTCCTTTGAATCTATTTGGTGGACTGCTTTGTTTTTATTGACTGGATAAAATACGTATTTATAAAAATTAAAGGCCATAATTTGCTTAAAGTCCACATGATGGAGTTGACCCATTTCTTTAAATTTCCATTTGGAGGTCCGCTGAGGTCAGTTTTATGAGGAATTAGTAACCAACTAATGAAAAAATAAATTGTACAAACCAGAATAAAATTGAATTGACTTTTTTTAAAGGAAAAAGAATCCTTTCAGAGCTAAAGACACTGTATATTCAAGGCAAATCAGTTTAAAGCGGGTCTTCTACAGTTGACTATTTATCATTTGGAAGTTGTTCTTTGAGATCAAGAATAATTTTCTCTGGATTATGTGATTGAAGGGATCAGAGTTCATTATTACTTCAGATAAATGCTGGATAGTTCTGCTATCCTACATACCAAGTGAACAGGTCTCCAGTTATCTTCCATCCCTTCAAAACTAAACCAAGTGTCCTCTGGATTCTAATTAGCCATGTACCAAAACCATTTTTCTCTTGGAGGCAGAAAAGGCAAAAGGATGCACTTGCTGTCAGCTATGCCAATGAAGACTTGATGAAATCCATGAAGTTATTCAGTTCTAAATGGGGTACCAGAATTTGAGCTACCAGAAATGAATTTCCAGACGTGGGAATTTTTTTGTTTGTTTCTCTTACTTCCTGAAGGTAAAATGCTTGTATTTTACTTGGTTTTTCAAATTCCCTTCTTGGATCTGCTGATTTCAATTCAGCTTTACAGTTTTCCCTGGCAGCCAAGAAAGGACGTTGCCTTTTTTCCCTGTAGAGGCTAAGGATGAAAATGAAATGGCCACTTCTGAGGTGTGTGTTAGTCCAGAAGAGGGTGCTCAAAGCTCAGAAGCGTCATGAGCATCATCCTCCCCTTGGCAGCTGTGTCATCTCTGGAATGCATTTCAGTCTCCCTTCAGCTTTCATCTGCAATCTCAAAACTAGACCTACCACTGACACACTGAAACTGCTGTTTTTCCCTCTGCAGATTTGTTGACAACTGCGAAGATATTTTCCTACCTGGTTAAGCCAGGGTTATACTAATGGTGGACCAAATTCCTTAGAATTGTATCCTGCATGGTCATTCATTCTAGATCACAAAGTGTTACTTCAGGCCGCTGTAGGGAAAAGAAATATCATAATACTGCACATCTTACATTGCAACACATTTTTCAATGCCTAGAACTGGCATTGCATTAAAAGAAAAACAAGAACTCATTTGAGCCAGATTGCCACATTACATGCAGTACATTAGTATATTTTAAGTCTGACACACATTTAGAGAATCCAGACTCTTGAATTAATGCTTCTTTTCATAATGCAAGCTGTGTGAGAGTTTTTCACTCCTGCTTCTCTGTCTTTTAGCTAATACTAATATGAGTTTGTGAGGCAATATTTTGAACCTATGGAGAAAAACTGCGGTAAGATTATAAGAAGTTGGGGTGGCTTTTTTGTTTGTTTACTTTTTAACTCCAGCAAGTAAGCATTTGAAGATTTCTAGTTCTGTGTAATTTGTTCCTTAGTGGCTTACATCTATCAGAGAGACTGCCCTGGCTGATTTTTGCATCACTGAAACAGATAAAATAATCGGTAGAGAAAGGCAGTCATCTGCAAAGCCCAAGTCAAAGACCAGATTGAGCTTTTTATAGATGTGCATTACAGATATTAAACAAATATTATTCTAAGATGGTAAAGATGATTGTGGATGGGGTGAAAGAGATTTCTGAAATCTACCTGGGGAACTAAACTTTCAAAAATATTTGAATGTCTTTGGAGTTTAAGAATGAGCTTTTAAAAGTACTTAGATGCTTATTTGCCAGCAAAAAACCACTTCAGCTTAAACACTTATCTGCTTTTCAGTCCTGCACAGAAAAGGGTCCATGTAGAAACCAGTGCATGAAACTTTATGTCTGTCTCAGAAATGTCAGTGCTCCTCACAATATTCATATCTGAACCTATGATATTTATTTAAAAGCTTACTGAAACACCTTTTTTGTTACTTTGTTTTATGAAAATTCTTCTGACTGATCCAAACAATTCTATAAAAACATTTCTGTCACTTAGTATATTTTTCTTTCTCATACAAATGTTTATAAATGAAACAGTTGTACAATAATGCAAAAAGCTAGTCAACCTTCCCAGACAAACAATTCCAACCACGTTTAGTGTTATCTCAGATGGGTTTGAATTTAAAAGATTACATTTTCTTCTTGTTCCTTTCACATTTTTCTTCATTTCCTTTTAAAACATAACGTGAGACTGAAAGGAGAATAAGACTCTACCTCTTTAAAATCAGTAATTTTCTTTGTTGTGTATTATTTCCATTAAAAAAAACCCAAACAAATCAGAAATAGCCATAACACATTAGAAGTAAGATAAAAATGAAAGGTTTTGTTTGACATTTTTCAGCCATTGCTATTTTTTTGTCCAGTTCCAATGATTTTCTTAAACCAAAAATACTGTCAGGGCAGACCCAAGAACACAGGATCTGGAGGCTTTAACAGGCAATAGCTTGAAGAGGCAGAGCTCTGCCTGCTGCAAAGTTTTATTAGCTTTCCTAACAGCAGCAACAACAACCATTACATTAGACATAATATGTACAAAACATCATCTCCTTTGAATGGATACAAGCTTCACTGAAAAATGTGAAATACTGTGCCTGTATGTACTGATGTTAGAAATGGAATAAAGTAACGAAAAGACTGGTTTAACTGGACCTGTCCAATTTCTATGTTTGAAAGATGAATCTTAAAGATAGACTTGGAACTTATTGAAGGGAAGAAGGAATAAAACTAATTCCCTGCCTGCGCCCCAACCAAACAGCAGGGACTCCCACAGTCTCCTGGAGGGATAGAACACTGGATAGGCACTGGAACAGCCTGCACAGGGAGGTGGTGGAGTCACCATCCCTAGAGGTATTTAAGAAACGTGTAGATTTGGCACTTCAGGGCATGCTCTAGTGACGGAGATTGTAGGGGGCTTTTTTGTGTGTGTATGGTTGGACTCGATGATCCCAAAGGTCCTTTCCAACCATGAAGATTCTGTGATTCGATGAGCAACAGAAATCATGTGGCAGGGTGCGCGGACGGCTCTCAGGCTGAGCATGGAACCGATGCTTACAGTGTACCTGCAGGGAAGCGGCTGCAGAATGAAATGGGGGTCCTTGGACATCACTACAACAGCAAGAACAAAAGAAAGAGGTACCCAAAACCTCTTCTGCGACCCAAGCTTGGAAAAAGGATGTGGGGTCAGGGGAGTGGTGGTGAGGATCAGCATCATAACTGATGGCTCAAGATCATTTTCGCTTGGTCAGTCCTGCCCATCCAGGTGCAGGCAAAGGAAGACAGTCCCCAACCTCCCGCTGTCCCCCTCCCTCAGTGCCATCCTAGCTTTGGCAGCCCTGGCTTCAATACCTCGAAAATGGCATAAAGAGGACCATCAGCCAGACGTCCCTCTCCCTGCCATGTCCTGTGAGATCTCCTGATATGGCACATCAATGAAGTCACAGCTGGTGGCATCTCAACACCCTCATTCCAGGGCTGCAGCCAGCCCTGTGATTCGTACATTTACTGTACAAATCATAATTAGGTTCTGCAAATGCATGCTGTCTTTGTGTGGGGCTGTCTTTGTGTGGGGCTGTTATCCCAAGAGAGGAAAGGTCAGTGAAACCTTCCTGCTGATAGGACACCCCAGCTCACCACAAGGCTCTGAAGGAAGGGCCGAGTGCAGGAAGGAGTTGGCAAAAGCTGCCTTCACTTTCTGCTTTCTCATTCAAACTGTGTAGATTAAAAGACAGATGCCTTTGCTGTCCATGTGATGGCACTATTTGAACACACTTTTTCCCTTCTGAGTGCTGCAGTTTAGCTTTCGTCTTAACAAGCACAAACTTCTGGGTATTTCCAGTAGGAATTTTGCTGGATAAAAGAGCAAGAACATAAAAGTTTGTGGGGGGACAGACTGAGCAGCTGGGGCTGTAGAGGAATGAACTGCCAACAGGGAGCCTGGCAGGTGAGCAGCACATTGATGAGATTTCAATTGCACGCCAGCAGAGGGGAGCCAGAGCACCAACAGCCAACGAATTGCAAACTGAGGGTGCCTCAATTCACACAGCCTGCCAACACAAAAGGCCAAAAGCATGAGAAGCACAGCAATGAGGGGAAGGTGAAGCACCAACAGATGAGTACAGATTGCAAATCAAGGGAGCTTATAAATCAGTGTGCCAACACATGTGCCCAGAAGCCCAAACAATACAGCAGCGGAGGGAAGACAGACTGACAACAGTGTGCCAACTGACAGGAAGAGATCACATATAGCACAGCAATGAGGGAAATAGAGCAGCTACGCTGTGTCAGCCCATATGAACTGCCTTCTGCTGGAAACCATTCAGTTCAGTCATTGGTCACAGGTATCATGAAACAGTCTTCTGGAGAGGCAGAAAAGATTTTTTCCTTTCTCCAGACATGTACAAAGAAGAGTTAGAGAAGGATATGTAAATCCTTCTCTATGTAAATGTAAAACCGAGAGGAAAGTTGTGCCTCAGGTAATCCTGAGCCTGGCAAATTGGTGCAAGAAATGAGAAGGTATTTCTGCTCTTGCACACTTATGGGGCAGCTGGTCTAGGGGAGTTGTGTGTGCGTATGTCTGTGTCCCTTCATCACTGTGGTGGTATCATCTTTGGTAACAGCTGGTGGGGCCAAATTCACCATGCTACTATAGATACCAGACCAGCACTACCTGACTGCACACATCCAGCTGCACCAGGACTGATCTGAGCCTGTCCCTTGCTTTCAGTAAACAGGTCTGTCTGCGTCAGCATTTCTCTCAGAAACGTTTTTCCTGGTTTGTTGAAGGCAGACAGGATCTGGCAATCAGCAATTCTTCCCAATGCCAATTTTCAGCTCATTATGCTTTAAAATAATTCAAAGCTCCTGAAGCAGGATCAGCCAATTGCAACCCATGTAATAGAGCTGTGGATAACAGTAACTGGGTTCTGATAAGCACTGGTCCCAGTTGCAGAAAACTGGGACAAAGGGGCTGATGAACATCAGGTTGCTTTTATCTGCGCTTTGTTCCTTCTCTCAAACCTCCTCTGTCCTTTCCAGTCTCCTCCCGTACCCGCATGGGTTAGAAAGCACAGTGCTGTGTCAGTTCCCTTTGCCCATCTGATGCGGGGCACTCGCTGCTGCATTAGTGTGATGTCTGGTTCTTAATCCAGCTTTCTGCTTTGCTTCCACAGAGATCATCCTTTGTTCCATGTAAACTGGGTTATGTCAACCACTGGCCTGGGACACAATCCTGCACTGCCAAAACGATCCCTAAACATCTGGGCCCTTAGCACTACTGAACCATCATAAATGCTGATTCTTGGTGCACAGCAAGCTGGTGGCACACTTTTGGACCTTTAGTCAGAGGTCAAAAAGCAAATGCCTGGAGAGGGGCAGAGTAGAAACACTCGAATTTCACCCACCCATCAGCAATCCTTCTATGGGTAGCTTCAGCATGGAGGGCAGGCTGGGCTTTACCCTCACCGTTGCTGGTGACTGAAGGCTTTGGGCTAACAATCAGCAACTACTGGAGAATTCTCACAGCCCCACGGGAAATGTTTGCTGGACATAACCCTAAGCTACTGGAAGAACCATGTTTACATGGCAAACACAGGGCACACTCCCTAACCTCTGTTATCAGACAAACCACACTTGTAATTTCTGGGCAAATACCTTTATTGCAATAAGGAGGAAAGCTTTCCATATCTCAGTCTCCACCTTCAGCAAAAGTGCAGCACGCTATGGTGCTCTCACCCCATGAAGTCAATCCGGAGGTCAGCAGGCTTTCTAGCTGAAGCCTGGACTCAAGCCAAGCAGAGCAGAGCTGACTTGAACCACCTCCTCTCTCAGGCTGCAGCTCAGCTTTAAGTGAAGCTTGAAAGATAGTATTTTACCAGCAAAAGAGTGCTGGGCTCCTTGTGAATGGGGAAAGGTGGTATGCAAAGGGGTTGGCATCGGAGACCAGAGGAGCAGAGAAATGGCGGTGCCATCTGGCACTTGGAGGCAATACTGACCTCCTCCAGCAGCAGTGATAAAAGGGACACTTTGAGCCCTGTCGGACAAGGGAAACAATGGGAAACAACATGCTAACCCCACCTCCAGCACTCCTGGAATGATATCCATTGCTGCCAAAAGCCCAGAGAGCTGGGAATACCTGGCAGGAGCTCTTCTTTTCTCTGACAGATAGGAGACAGACAGCTAAAGTACCGCACAATTAGTGGTTTTATGACATAGAAAAATTGATGACAAAGTCCTTCAGTAAAGAACATGTGATCAGTGATCAGTCCTTGCTTACCAGTGCTAGAGGAAATAGCAGCTCCTGAGCATGAAAACTCCTGGCTTCTGGCAGGGCAAGGACCGTAGTGGCATATGCCAGCTGCTTGTGCTGGGAACAGAGTCTGGCATGGCAGAGCGCGGAGCCAAGCCCTGAAGTGACCTCCTGGATAGTCATATGAGCAACTGCAGAGTCAGGGTGCCTTGCGCTGGCATCAAAGTCTAACACCCTAAAGGGAACAGCCAAGCAGTCAGTGCTGGCTTATTTGCCCACCAAGAAGAGATGAACACTGGGTTGTGTAACTAAATTGCTACCGCAAACTGGGCTAACTGCTTCCCAGTCAGTTCAGCTACATCTCTGCTGTACCTGCAGCCGGTTTGGGAAATGTGATGTAAGGGACCCCAGGGGGAACAGGCAGGAAGGTTGAGAGATGGGACATGTGTTCCCCCCACTCATAATCCAAAGTGATATTTCAAGGTCTCACTAAAAGGTTGAATTAGCTGTAAACTCTTCCAGCTTTAATCTCTGCATTCAGACAAGCAGAACAGGCAACCTTATCCTCCTGCATTCCAGTTTCCCCCCTGAACAGAAAGATGGGCTTCATGTTGGCAAAGCAGCTGAGATTTCCCCATTTTTTCTGGGGGGAGTGCAGGCCTATTTCTATTACATGTGACTGTCATCTTCTGTCACTGCATCTGTGTGAGACATGTCAACTGTCACTTCTGCAGCTGGGAGTGATGAGCTCTCTGAGGCAAAGGACACTCCCAGCCCTCTGTCGTGATCGTCCTTGTCATAATCTTCTTCCTCCTCCTCCTTGTCATTCTTCTGCAGATCTGGGTCACTGTCATCATCACCATCTGATGCATTGTCCCCAATCACTTCAACCCTCTCTCCAGCATCTGGATCCACATCAGTCTTAAACCACACAGCTTTGTAGCCATCATCTGCCACACGCCTGTCTGTCTTGAGGATGGACTTCACTTCTTTCTCATGCTCAGTCTCTTCTTTCATTTCTTCCTCTTTCTCTTCCTGGTCAAAGATGATCGTGGAAGCTATAGAAGCCTTCGGGAGGCTATCACTTTCTTCTGCATTGGAAGAGGGCAAGGGAAGTGCTGGCTCTAGCACATGTGTCATCGACTGGACACTGCCATTTTCTGACATTTTGTCCTGTTTGGTGCTCACATTTTGGTATTCATCTTGCTCATAAGATTGGTTCTGGTAATCTCCAGAGATTTCCTTGGAGAACTACAGGAGGAGAGACACCTTATGATTGTAGTGAAAGTAAAAGAAACAGGGTATGGGTGGGGGGAAAGGGTGGCTGAAGTCACTGAGCTCCTGGTCAGGAGAGCTTCAGCTTGTGTTGCAGTCAAACCTATTTGAAGCCTGGGAAAGATATGGCTCCTTTGAACAGCTTTTTTTTATTAACTCCCTTTCTGGGTTTTTTTCAGATAAGCATGGGCATGTTTTCCAGGAGCGCTGAGCACCATATACTGATTTGTACTCATCCATTTGAGGTATTACTCTGGAGTGGGATTCACCTCACACAGGGTGAAAGACTGTTATTCCCCTGAGCTATGTGCTCTGGACTCATGGTGTAGTCAGCGGAGTCTAGGCTCCTGACAGTCCTGTCCTAAGGCAGAGTCCAACATCTGGTCAGATGAATTACATCTTAAACTTCAAAGTAACCAGACTGTCAGGGACTTGAGAGAGCCAAAGGTAAACAGCTCAGGTGCAGGCAACTGTCTAAGCCCAGTCTTTAGGATAGGATCTGAAGAGACTTTTGTCTCCATTGATTATAGAGGGAGGATGAACAGTGGTTTATACTACAGACATATTTTTAAGAGAGTTCCTTGTGATATGTGTCACATTCATCCTAGATTTTGTGCTCCATGGAGCTGCAGTCCCCTGCTTACCATGTCTGTTCATCATCTACCATATAGCTCCAGCCTCAGGGAACAGAAAAGGGGACAAAATCCAACAGCAAACACCACCAAAGTGATGCTACCTGTGCAAACATTGTCTCAGGAGTGATTCATCGCCTTCACACAAAGGTGTGTAGTATTTGGACAGCCCATCCATACTTTAGAACCTCCTCAGATCCCACTTTCTAACTCTAAGAAATTCAGGTACAAACAAGGCACTTACCTTTTTCCGTATCAGGTGTTTGACTGGTTTTCCATACTGTTTATATATCATCACTCCAAGGAAGATTAAGGCAATTAATAGCAATGCTGCTAATGTACCACCTAAGATAGCCATATCCTGAGCACTGTATATCTTATCAGAGTGGATTACAGCTATAAGAAAAACAAAGCAGTGTTACAAAGCCTAAAAATGGCAGCTGGCTTTTTTATCACGACACTTCATTGTGGGAGAAGCTCCAAGCAATTTTTGCAGGGCAAAGAAGCATCCTGCGCTGCAGAATGTGACAGTAATATACTTAATGTCACAGAAAGCCATTTGTTTGCTGTCCTAAAAGTAGAGGGTTGTGGGTTGGTTTTTTTTTAAGGTGACCGCTCACAGAATATTATAACTTCCAATAAGTTATGTGAAGTGGAAATAGCATCCATTTACAGGACAACAAATTTTACCCCATGATTTAACTAAGCTAATATATACGTGACTGTATTAGGCAAGCAGATGTTACATGGAGTAAAGCCAGGCAGGGGTAGGTCTTTAACTTTCCCACTTCATTTACACCAGCATGCAAAAATGAGGTGTGTTGGTACGTATGTATGTGAAAATGCAAAGCTTCTGTTAACCAGAACATCACCTCTGATACCAATGAGTACATTAAAATCAGAAATAAAAAAGTATAATAGAGAATAGGAAAAGCATTAGAAGGTCCCTAGGACAGGAAACACTTTCCTGCCCTTTTGTAGCTGTAGCAATGTACACCAGCCCTCTCAGGAGTGGCTTATGCTTTCAGCCACCGGTCAGCATAAGCGTATTTGTATAGGGATCAACATTATAGCAGAAAGACAGTAACTTCCTCAAGGAAGTTAAAATCAGCTTTGCTTGGTGGTGGTGGTTTTGGGATTCTTTATTTTTAAGTTTTCTAGTTTTGTTTTGTAGTGTAAATTATTCTCTTTACAGTTTAATGATTAATGAAACATAGTTTTGTTCTCCTGCTGACCTGTTTATGACAATGGACTTTGAGTATTCCCTCTGCATTTGGTTGCACCCTCAGTTTATCATTAATACGTTGTTGAGGGTTTAGGACATCAGTGAACTGTTGCTTCTTAATCATGTCTCCTAGGGAGCCGCAGCCCACAGAGCTGATGTGAAACTCCCCCACCCTTAACTCCTCCTGTGCTGTGCAGCACACAGTGCCTCTGTGAAAGCTAGCTCAGCTTGGTGGAGTGACTCGCCTGAGATCTCTGTGAGCTGGCTCCAGCACTGGTGTCTCAGAAACTAGAGGCCAATGTACAGTTACAACTTCCCAGAAGGAGTGGATACTAAAAACAACTCTAGTTTCTCCCTGGATATTGGAATGCTCAGTAAAGCACTCTCCAACCCGTTGCATGCACATTCCCTAACACCACCTCTTAGAGTTGAGGGTTAAATACCCTACAGATTTGCCAGGCAAATGGTAATTTCAGCTCTGTTTAGGCCATTCCTGGGTGTTGGCAATAGTATAGAATAAAGCACAATTCCTCCCCATAGGGTCTGAGTCATTCAGTGTAATTTCAATCTACTTTTTTGCATAGTCACAAGCACCATTATTTTGTGGTGTTTAAATACCAAGGGCAACATTTAAAAGTGGCATAGAATTGTTGGTATATCTGTTTGGAGTGTTTGCAGCTCGGTGTGCTGACACCTGAACTAGCTTTCTGCTGAACTGGACTGTGTCCTTAAATTGGGTTTAGGTAGTTTTTACGCAGCCCGTGTTTTTAGCTGTGAAGTGGCACTACCTTTAGGGAATCCAAATTTAGGCCCAGGAGCCCACTTTTCTTTTTTACTCCAGAAATCCCCATGACAGTTGTGGTTCAGAGGGTGAAGAAATGGAAGAGCTCAACTGGGAATTTCAATCACACATCATCATGTAGAAACCAATGGAGTCTGGGCATTATATGCCTATTCTGATATGAAAATGCATGATATTGATTCATCGTAATCCAAAGCATAAGAGGCTTCGTAAGCTTCAAATCTAACTGATTTATAAGATCTGTTCAAGAGCCATTTCTAAGTATGGAAGTGTAAGCGATTTTTGTGTCAGCAAAGCGAAATGATAGCTGGAGGGTTATGTATGTAACCTCATGTCTATATAATTTCTCATGGGTCATTTCTTCTGGTAAGATCTTAAAATCTTGGAGTATAAGAACTTGACCTGAGTAGAAAATGCCTTGGCTCATGAGAAAGCCTGGCTTTGTGGGGGTTTGCCAACTTCTGTCTGCTCTGCATAAGACAGGAAAGAACGTTGCAGTTTTCTCTACTTTTGGCTTAAAAAGAACAATAATGTACGAAGGCGTGAGGGCAACCCTCCTTTGCCATAAGACAGCCTGGGTTATCTCTGACCCACAAACCAGCATGAAGCAACCCCAGATTTAGCTTCGGAATGACAAGAAAAGACACTACATATGTGACACTACTTAAAGTCTCAGGAAGCTGTTCAAGGCACGTGGTGACCACATCGTAAGGATGTATTTTGAGTGTTTCTCTCTTATAGCTACCACAGAACCTCCTGTAGGTATGGGGTTGGCTTGAGCCCAGGTCCCCAGACCGCAGTGGGTGACCTGTCATTGCCAGTTTGCACACAGAAATGGAAAAGACTCCCCAGCCATCTCTAAAAAGCAGAAAACAAAGAGAGACCCAGCCTACCTGTGTTATGGATGATGTCCACCACGATTACAGTGCTTGCCTCCTGCAGGCTCACCATATCTTTTCCAACGGCCTGCGTGAACATGGGAAAGAGAGAGCTGAGGAGCTTCCTAGATCTCCAGCTCACTCTCAAGCTATGTGGTGGGCCTTTTGTGGACAAAGTACCTTGTCCATATCCTCACAATATCCCTGTGTTGTAGCTGGACAATCTAGTCACAGCGGAAGAAGAGCTCTGAGGAGTCCCTGGCCTGGGCCAGAACAAGGTGCATTGTTTGTGCACAGTTTTGCAGCACAGTGCTGTACACAGAGAATGAGGTAGTGTGGGGCAGGCAGCAGCACGTGCTGGCACCTCTCTCTGCCCTGCCTGTGTAGCTAAACCAGTGCTGTAGTTGGGCTGGTTCAGATAGCTCCATAGGGCATGGCATTGTGCCAGGCAAGTCTTAGGGAGCCAGTTGTCACTGTCAGGCAGATGGACAAAGTGAACACCTAGCTGCTTAGAAAGTCTTATTAACGCTTCCTTTGACCTGAGCAAAAAAAGTACTGGATTTACCAAAGGATTTCCAAGTTTGGGGCTGTAGCCTTTAGAGCTGGGGTATACGCCAGCAGTCATACTCTGCCCCTACCTACACATCAGCCTCCTACCCACATACTTACCCTCCCTTTTCTGTTAATCAGACTGTGGGAGGGAGGCTCCTAAAATCTCCCCAGCTGACTTTTTGCCTGTTTCCGATGATATTTTCCATAGGATTGGAGAAACAGTTTTGCAGCTAGCCCCAGATATAGCCTGTATCACAGAGAGTAAATATGCTACCACTTCATCTCCCTCCATCCCTATACATTTACGATGCAAATTGTTGGGGCAAGGACTGTCCTTTCATTATATCCCTTACCTAATGGAATTCCACCCTTGGTGCTTCTCTGCTAGAAACTACCCCATCCTTCCCTGACCCTGGCAAGATAACAAAGGAAGTTGTCCTACCTCAATGGTTACAATTTTCGATGACCCCAGCTTCACGTTTGTCAAGATGAGTCCATCTTTGGTTGCGATGAAATCAGTGCTGTTTTTTATGTAGTACTCAATGCCTGGGTTGACTTTCTGAAAAGCCAGAAGACGGAATGATTAAACTACACTGTTTGTGCTTTGCGTGCGTCTTCATAACAACCCATTGGCAGAACTTGTCAAATACACCTGAAGTATGAGCAGGTGTGTAGTGCATAAATAAATGTAGACTGAGGAGGTGAGAAAGGCTGAACTCAAGTGTGTTCACGCTGTTGCTCAGAGTTCAAGAATGTATTCTGAAAGCACTGACTCCAGAAAAAGCCCAAGTCTTACCGAGCTTGTGTTGGTATCTTTAGTATTTGCCCAAGCAAAACAAATCTATGCAAGGGACCTTGTAAATTTGATCAGTTCTGCCTTTAATACAGTACCAAAGGGGGATGTACATGGATAATAGTCCCCCTACTGAGATCTGCACAATTTTTTCCTTTGTATCTAGGCTGTTATTCCTCTACCAGATCCCCAGTCTTGTTGTGGAAGGCTTGGCATCAATAAAAGCAGCACTTTTTTCTTTATTTAATAGGGCAGGATGGGAATGGCTTTCCTTCTCCCAGTACATTATTCAAGAATGGCACTCTCAAAATGAGTCCTTACAGGGAGAAGATTAACAATTTGCAGCCCAGGACTGCAAGTCCTTGCTAGTCTGTTGTCTTTGGACCAGCTCCTCTTCCCAGTCCACAAATAGCTCTCCTTGACCTGGCAGAGAGAAGACACCTGCGCCTGGGATCCTGCCACCCTTAACTCTTCAAGGGAACACTTCACCTAGCCCTAATTCAGATCTGGACCTGTTCACAGTATATGCTAACCCTGTGCTTTGCTCAGCGTGCTGTTTGGCAGTGGATCAGCTCACCCACATAGATCTAGGTGGGACTGGCTTTTGGAAGAGAGGAATCCAACAGCTTCTCTGCATTACATCATACCATAAGCAGTTCTGACCTATGTGGAATTTCCAGGTAAATATTATACGGAACACTAGAGGAAAACATGTGTTTGCCTCTCCCCAGCTCCCTTTCCTCATGTTTTCTGATCCTGATTTAAGCCTGAAGCAGTGAGAAAGAATACAGTGCATTTTCAGTTTCTTACATCAGGGAAATCATCATCCTCTGCTGTTATCATCAGGGGTGTCGAAGGAGCGCCAGCTTGGAAGACAAAGCTTCTCGGGTCCAGACCAGCAAATACTGTCCCGTTGTAGATCCTTGTCTTAAAGTATGGTGGGTGATTATTTTTACTGACAACTTTAATCTCTACACTGGCTATGGAGTATTTCTGTATGTTGTTGACCTGGGTTGCCTGGAGAGAAAGAGAAAGAGGGAGAGAGGGAGATGCTGGCCTTTTCCTATCAGTGATGATACATAAAAGGATAGGCTTGATCTGAAGCCCATTGCAGCCCAGGGGGTTCTTTCCATCATATTCAGTGAGCTTTGAGACAAGTCTGTCACAAGTGGCCTTATGGTTTGGAGCCCTTGTGTTTTAGCTTGCTTCTGCTGTTGGCCCTCCACACAGTCTTGGTCTAACCCCAAAGTCTAGATATGACCCTCCATAAGGGCCACGTCTGGACAAATTGCCATGCTTCAGTACAAAGCAGTGAGATTTTGGGGTTTGGGTCAATTCAGTTACTGCCTGAGAGTCCACATCTTCCTGGGTACGTATGTGCAGGGAGTGCTTTTCAACTCCCTCCTTTCCTCTTGAGCTGTAGCCAAAAGCAGAGCTTTTCTCTAGCGTTGTGTTATGTTAACTACTGTAACACAAGCTCCACTCATGCCTAAAGAAAGCCTTCCAGTTATGCTCCTTTATACTTTCAACTCAGCAGGATTTCCCCTTTCAGTGAACTCAGTTTGATGTTGCAATCCACAGATAAGGGAAAATACCTATGAACTTCTGCAAGAGCTTTGCACGAAGTTGGTTTGAGACACTGGTCGAATACTAGGCCCTTCCAAAAGAAACGGCGTAACCAAGTTAGCTTTAATTATTAATGTAATGGATTCCTGTTACATCAAGACTGCTGTTTCCTAGAAAGCCAGCTGTGCTGGGTTGTTGTCTGCAATGTCATCAGACTTACCATGACTTGCAATAGGTACGAGTCCAGGGAAGTTGCTGCTTTGTTCATAGTTAGATTCCCTGTGTCTGCATCCACTGAGAATACTTTGTCTGGATCCCCTAAAGAAAATGGAAAGACTATTCAATCATCAGATACCTTCATAAAGTGACCTGGAGTTCATTGACACTTGCTTTTTCACATCCTAGTGACAATACTCTCAGGGCATAATGCTGTTTTTCCTTGCCTGCCTTGCCTCCAAGGGCTGGGAGTGCTGGCCAGGTATTCATAGGGACTCAAAAGACATCGAGAAGATGTGTGTGAACCCAACTAGATGAGGTAGGACAGCAAAGCTTTGCACATCCAGGGCCTAGGCCCAGATATAGCCAGCTTAAATTTTGCTAAATGCCTAGATCCTAGAGATCCTGCAATTTGAGGACTGAAGGTCTCCAGTTCCCTAACCCGAACCCAAACTGCACTTCAGGAGAGATAAGGGAAGGATTATTCCTATTTTAAAGGCAAGAAACCAAGCTACAAAGAATAGTTGGGTGGAGATTTGTCTTGAATAGCTCTAGGCATCTAAAGGGAAGACATCTCTACCTGACATTGTTACCTGTATTGCGAAGAGAAAATGACTTCTCAGTACAAAAGGAGCCTGGACACAGAAACCTTCTTGTATTGATGCAGGGGTAGAAATCAGCTTCCTAAGTCTCTTATGTGTGTTTGAATCGTAAAAACATCTATGTTGGATATATGTTAAAATATAAGCAGAAATTTTAGTTCTCTTCCTCACTCTGAGATACTGGGGGCTGTATTTAGACAAGGAACTCCCAGTCTGGGGTTCCCTATTGCCTGTGGGGTAGGGAGGCCACACTGTATCCAAAATGCCAGTGGAATTTAAGGTTCTTTAATGTATTCATTACCAGGAGGATATTCACAGATGTGGTAAGTGATTACTGCACCTGACCAATATGATCTACCTTTGTCTTGATAGTTATTCAAACCCCCTTATTGTTTAAAAAAAGAAAAGAAATCCTTGGAATGAAATAAATGTCCCAGTCAATGATGGCAATCAGTTGACTGTACTCAAGAAATCTTTTTGAAATCAAGACTAAAATAGGGCAGATTAGATCGTGGCAATGTGCTGGGGAATAAAAACATAATTCTTGGCAATGAATGAAAATTATGATGATGATGTCAGAATTTTAGGTTCAGCTCAAAGACTGTATGAAAGTGGTATGACCAGACTGGCAAAATGAAGTCTAAAAGCTTGAAGATAAAACATGTCTCACTTCCCCCCCCAGAAAAGCCCTTTTGAAACAGATTTCAAGGAGATTGGTTTGTGGGACTGTAATTCCTGTTTTATTTCTCTCTGTACAGTCTGTTTCTTGTACTTAATTCACAATGTTCTGTGGATCCAGTTATGTTTCTGTGTCAGAAACAGAGAGGCAAATCCCCAGGCCCTCAACTCTCAAGTGCCAAGAGGGTATCTCCTCTTGGCAGGTAATGTAGGGGACACATGAGCAATGTGGTTTGTGGAAGGTGAAATGTCTACTCACCACCAACAATACTGTACATGATTTTTTCATTTAAAAGGTAGTCGGGATCGATAGCGTAGATAGGCCCCGGCTCCAGGATGAGTGGTTTCATCTGCGATAGCAAGGCAAGGCATTACACAGCACACTACAGCATCAGATTAGCATTTGCAGCATTCTCCCGTCCCAGCATGGCTCTGGTGGTTTTGTCTGGGCAAAGCGGCACTTATTACTGGGAGATGGCTGTAACAGGGCAGAGGTGAGACAGCCTAGAGCAAAGTGTTTTCCAGCTCTTGCCTCTCCTGTGACATGCTGCAGGAACAAGGACAAGCAGTGCTGGTTGGCAGGGGGAACCTCCACTTTATGGGATGATGCAGGCTCCCTGTCATGCTGAATGCATTTATGACTGGACATCAGCACGAGCTCGTGGAAGTTATTAGGCACTGTGCACTGGGAATAGCATCTGGATATTGCTTGAGAACAGCATCAAGGATACTGTTTGATCACACCTGCTTACCGATATCTCATAGATATTGACCGTCCCAGTATAGCGGCTGCTGATGCAAATGCTTTTGTTCATGTTAATGAAGTTACAGGGTAGGAACCAGGGTGGTTTGGTGTCAGCTTGTTCAATATATATGTTTATTGTTGCAGTAGCTGTGTTGGTCACCTCCAGGCTGCCCACAGGCCTGTCCTGTATCCAAAGGCAAAGCATACTCATGAGATGAGCATTTCACTGCCAAAAGAAGAACCCATCTGCAAAAGCCAGTGAGCCAAGGGCTTTTAGCTGTTGTAACTCCATTCTGTCTAAGGTTTAGCACTTCACGTGAGGTTAGCTAAAGCAGTGAATTATCTCATTCTACTGACAAAGGTGGACCGAATGTAAGGTTGGACACAATCACCGTGTAATTATGGAGGGAGGAAGGCTGCTCCAAAATCACCACCCCCAGTATCCACCCTCCCTCCTGCCATCCCAGAGATCTCCCATTCAGACTTACCCTTCAGTTAAGAGAGACTGGAGCAAACAAGTCATTTTGTTTCTCCTAAAGAACTTACCCTTGCATACAAAACCAACGTTGTCAAATTAAATTTCTCATAGTCCAATGCTTTTTGTAGATAAATTTCTGGGTTATTAACTCCTTTTATGGCAAAATAACCATCTGTGCCCTGGGGGGAAGAAAAGGAAAAACCCTACTAGCAGAGTCAATCACAGACATGTTCAAAATACTGCTCATTGCTGTGTTTGTCATCCCAATCAGACCTTTAAGCCTGGGGACCTGGAGGGGGGCACAGTGTGAGAATGTCAGATCTATTTAATCTTTGGTATTACACACTGGAGTTGCCTGGCTTGTCAGAAACGTTTGTACATGTTTCTGTGAGTTTTCTTCTCCAAGATCCCTTGCTTTGCCTGCCTACTTGCTCAGCAGGTACTGCATGACATCTTTTACGTCATTTATTTCCTACACTCGACAGGCTGCCAACAATCCTTGATTTCGTGTCCATGACAGCCAAGCAATCTCACATCCATGCGCAGAACAGGTCAAAGATGTCTCAGCGTCTGAGAGCTGGCAAGATCACTTGCCTTACCATAGCACAGCAGAACTTTGGAAGCAACTGTAACGCAAAATTGAAATAACATAAGTTGCATTTTAATCTATAACCTTCTGCACTGCTTTGGTTCTCCTTTAGTCTTATGTCTTGACTGGAATTCCTCTGGATTTCTAAATCCCTTTGGATTTACACCAATGTGAGTGCAAAGTTTAGTCTCATAGCTGAAATTCAAAAATTTGTGGTTTCTGCTCACAGCCTTTAAAATCCCTGGGCTTATGGAGGTAATGGAGGCAGAATGTCAGACACTGCCTGCTCACTCCACAATGCTTTTTAAAAATGTAAATATATATTTTGGTTTTCTCTTGAATTTACTTTTTGAGGGGGGTGGGGTGTGTCTAGCCCTTGTGTTCTAGGCTGATGTCAATTTAAGCGTGCATACAATTCACTGCCCATGTTATCAAGCAAACTCCTTAAGAGCAAATAAGACACTAAAGTGGGACCTGCGGGTAGTGGTGTCTGCCTTTGGCTTTGCCAAAGACTCTTTGTGTGATCTCGGGCAGCTCATCTCATCTCCACTCTGCATGGATGCTGTTGGCAAACAGGACAATAACTCCTCCTTTCCTTATCTGACTCAGTGCAATTCTGAACTCTGTGAGGTACAAAGGTCTCTCCTGATATATTTACAGACCATCCCAACAAGACTTCCCTGGATCATATGACTCACAATATCCTAGATGAAATTTTAATCTGTACAGTGTAATAAAAGTGTCAGCAGTAAAAGAATTCAATACCTGCAACGCTGATTGCTCTGTTCTGCTAACCAAACCAGTGCTTGGTTTTTGCAAAAGACATACCTCTTCCCGAAGCTGTCAGAGAACTAAATGCAATACGGTGGCCTTAGCCTCAAAGCTGAGCTCTTCTGAATTAAACACAGAGACTTCTCCAGAGCTACCAATTTTTCCCCAAAGCGCAAAGATGCTCACCATCACTACTGTTGTGAGTTCATAATATATGGTGTCCGGGTCAGCATCGCTAGCACTTAAATCCTCACGGGGTACAACGATTGCATTTACTTTTGTATCCTGAAACAAAGGTGCTGTGGTTATTCTCTCTGTGGAATGGGCAGAAGACTTCTCCCTGCTAACCCTTCCTTAATCCCACAGCACTGGGTGACTCAGTGCTCTCTTCACTTCCATAAAATGCTTACCTCAGGAACAACTCTGGTGAGATTCGTTTGTGTAAACACTGGGCTGTTATCATTCACGTTGAGAATGGTCACTTGAATGTGCAAATAATTGCTCTGCAGAAAGGGTAAAGTGAGAGATTCAAAGACAAAAATAAGACTGTTAGAGGCTGATCCTGATTTGCAGAGTGAGCAGAGGGGATGGTGTAGGCAGCACAGCTGGATGGGGCTGGGGCTTGCAGCCAGCCTATAGTGTGTGTCGTGTTTGTGGGTTTATTCCCTCCCGCCTCCCCACTTGCAGAGCCTTGGGCACTCGTTAGCTGTGAGAGGAGTGCGTATGTCCAAAAAGAAAAGGACATCTCCTCACCCTGCTCTGTGGAGTAGGAAGAGCAGAGGGAAGCACGTGCTGCCCTGTGGTACCTTGTAAGAGGGCTGAGTGTTTGGAAGAGCACTCACCTGCCCGGCATCGTTCTGACAAATCAGGGTCACCAGCAGCAAGGTGATTGTCTGTATGCAAAAACAAAAACCCAGCCATTGTAGAGACAAGCAAAAATGTGCTAACTCTTTCTAAAGTAAATGAGACAAATACACGCATTGCTGAATCAGAAACACTGCGGGGCTTTATCTTGTTTTCAGGCATTTATAGCTTTTCCTTTCTTTGCTACACAGCCATCCATCAGTGCTGGGGTCTTGTTTACGATGGAGTCAAAGCAGACCAATCTTCCAGCTTCTCTCCCTGTGATTCCTGTAACATGGCAGCAGAGCTAATCGGCCATTTTCTCACACTTTAGGTGAATTCAAACAGAGATTTCTTTTTAAATTGAATGAAACAGAAATGTACCATGCAGCAAGTACAGTGTCACCTGCAGGGTATTAACTCTGCTGCTCTTCGCTCAAATAAATGTGGGTTTTTACAGTAGGGAAAAGGCAGCTTAAGGATGCTTGTGGCTGTGTACAGAGTGCTCCAGGAAGGTAAAATAATTTAGCAGCAGCCTAACTAAACACACTGACCTTTTATATTGACTTCATGCCTCACACAAGATCACCTCACTACTCGTAGCTGTGTTTTCTACAGGCAAACAGGGATCATTTTACATGAGTCCTGGAGCTCCGAACATTACAGTTGTCACATCTTTGGTTTTAAAACTTCCCCTTGCTTTAATTCATACAGAGTCATTGAAGGAAGGTGACAGCAGGCATTCCATACATCCCACTCCTCCTTGTACTGTGCTTGTGGAAGGGCTGACCTCCCAAGCAATGAACTCAAACCCAACTGAAACAGGTTTATTTTTCAAAGTTATTTCCTAGATCCTTTAGAAACAGGTTATGAATCCCTGGAAGTCCAAGACCCCAGGTTGAAACTCATTACATCCCAGCATTATCCATCTCATCCTTACAGCCTGTCACCTAAAGGCTTACCTCGTAGTCCACACTTTGGCTCAGCTGCAGGTCTGACCCCTGTATAGTGAAAAATCTGGCATCAAGGGATTTGGGATCAATCGTTACAGTGAAGTCTGGTTCCGTATGGATAGTGGTCACCACATGGCCAGGAAGGTTATTTTCATAAACACTTGGTCTGCTATTACTGACAGAACATCCTGGAAAAACACACAAATGAGACACAAAATTGCCCAGGGATTCACATTGTGACAGAGTTGGGTGAGACCTAAGACCCCTCTGGTTATCGTTGGAGAGAAGGTCGTTGAACAAAGCTGTCTCAGAGCAGGAGTGTAAGAGTCTCCCACCTCTAATGGTGCAACCTGCTGCCGTGGGGGTTATTCCTCTGTGTTCATGGACCTCCTGCAAGAGCTTACCTGGTTGCTGTGCTGGAACCTGTGTTATGAAGGGCAGCAGCGAGAGCACAGAAGTGAGGAGCCAGCAAGAAACAGCCATGGTGAGCCGCCAGTTGTTGAAAAAATCCCTGTTTCTGATTAAGCTGATCCTCTTCTCTCCTTGTTTTTTCCAGTGCCGTCTTCTGCATTCACCATTTCATGAAGGCAACAAACACTGGCTGGCTGGCGTGGATTGTTGCAGTTCAACCTTTGCCTCATTGGATGACTTATCGAACAATATTAACCAGTCACGGAACATGATAACGCATAAATTCCTGTCGCTACTTTGTTCCTGGGTCTTTCCTATCCTAAACTCTCTGTAGCAACAAGAATATATTTGAAGCATTTCAGAATTCAGAGCCGAGCACGGAGGAGGACAGGGCTGACACTTGGGAAGCTGTCTGTATACGCCAGCCTCTCCCAGTGGGGAGGAAGTAGGCAAATTTATGTTTCTGATGTGCCAGAATCTGTTTTGGTCAGATCATTTCCTGGAAAAAGGCATAATGATGCCCATATATAAAATACCTCCTTTATCTTATTTATTTAGCCAGTCTTTTTCTGCATGGCCCACTGCCATGGTTTGACCCCACAGCTGCTCGCTTACTCCCCCCCAGCGGGAATGGGGACAGAATTAGAAAAGTAAAAGTGAGAAAAAAACTCGTGGGTTGAGATAAAGGCAGTTTAATAAGTAAAGCAAAAGCCACACAGGCAAGTAAAGCAAAACAAGGAATTCATTCCCTGCTTCCCATCAGCCAGCAGGTGTTCAACCACCTCCAGGAAAGCCGGGCTCCATCGCATGTAACAGTTACTTGGGAAGACAAACACCATAACTCCAAACGTCCCCCCCTTCCTTTTTCTTCCACAGCTTTATATGCTGAGGATGATGTTATATGGCATGGAATATCCCTTTGGTGAGTTGGGGTCAGCTGTCCCAGCTGTGTCCCCTGCCAGCTTCTTGTGCACCTCCAGCCTGCTCGCTGGTGGGGCAGTGTGCGGAGCAGAAAAGGCCTTGACTGCTTGCCAACAATTAAAACCATCAGTGCACTATCAACATTGCTTTCATCCCAAATCCAAAACATAGCACTACACCAGCTGCTAGCGAGAAAGTTAACTCTATCCCAAGTGAAACCGTGACACCCGCATTCCTTTTTGTAACAGGTTTGGTTCTCCAGCCCATGACTTACGGTTTCTTCTAGTTGCAGTCTGTCATGCTGTTCCTGAAGAATAGATTCTTTTAAAAAAGTTTAAAAAGCCAGTTCTCAAATGTCATAACTATTTCTGGAAAAGGCAAAGGTTTCAGTGAAGACAAAGCCATCTTGGCTGCTCTTTTGTTTGGATGGTAAAGGAAGGAGCTAGGCCCTGCGTAGGTCCTTGGGTTGAGATAACCAGTTATGTTTCTGAGACAATCTTGTTATTCCCAGGCACCCTGCAGTACCCTCACAAGGTGAGCAGAGTGGATCCAGGAGCAGCAACTGGGGTCAGCTGCAGCCTAGTGATTACCCGACAACTTTGTAGGGTTTTTGTAGGCATGTTCCCCGGAATCTCCATCCAGGCTCTGACTATTTACATCTCAGCACCTTCCTGCAGCCTCAATAGCATGCTATTCTGCTGCCTTGTTCTACCTTTTCCTAAGCCTGTGTACCTTTTTCTAAGCTAAATATCACACAGCAAGGTGTGTGTTCCCTAGTGCAAAGAAACACCATTGTTTTCAGCTTGCCCATTGTGTCGGAGGAGAAAAGGGGCAGCTGCTCTGACTTTTCCTTTTAAAATCCCAATTGATTTCAGAAAGCTCTCAGGTGCTGCATTTGCCAGATGGCCATTACTGGCTTAACAACATACAGACTGACTGTCAACACTCCTTCCGAAATTCCTTCAAGATGTTGCTTTCCTAGCAGAGATTTCCTATGGACCAAAATAAACAATGTCAAGGTCTGCAAGAACAGTATTTCAGTGTCGCTGTAAGGGAATGAGTGCTTAGATGAACATTTGAGAGGGACTAGCTTCTTTGCAGGTGTCAGGTACATCATAAATGGTAAAAACTGATGGTGCAGCATGGATTGAGCAGTTTTGCAGTAGGCCCATGTAATTGCAGCTGAGGATTCCTTATTTTAGAGCTCCTCTTCGAAATCTGTTGGTTTTACAGGAAAGGTGGAGTTGCTGTTCTATCAGAGGAAGGAATCTGCCAGCTAGTGTCTGCCAGAAGGTGTCTCTGCCAGGGATAATATGTAAACCTCGTTAAATGGTGGGAAAAAATTCCTCCTAGTGGAGCTTTGTCTTTAGTGGCTGTGAGAAAGCTGGGCCAGTAAATACAGGGGCAGAATGGAGTGGAAACAATATTTACAGTGTGTAGCTATGTTGCGTAGCACTCAGTACATTTCTCTGCAATAAAATCTGGCCAATGGCTAACTTTCTGCTGAATGGAGGCCCTGATACTGGCCTCTTTGTACAGCTGGATTGTGAGCAGTCCTGAGTCCCAGCCACAGAAGATGTGGCCAGGGACTCCAGTTAGTCCTGACAGGCCTCATGTGGGGGAAGCCTGGCAAACATCCCCTCCAGTGGGGGAAGCCTGGCAAAATACTTCCCCCACCTCCCCGCATTCCTAATGCTCCAAAACCTAGTAATGGTACCAACCTTATTACCGTTTCCCACAGAGCAGCCAAAGCACAGGCGTAGCTCATAAATCTTTATTTGACTTCAGAAGCAGGCAGCCAGATGCTAACACAAAGTGGAAGCGATGTGCTTCATTCAGGCTCCATCTACTGACACCAGTTCACACTGACATGTATTTCATTCCTGATATTCTAAGATGTTTTATTGGGCTTTGGCTGCTTTTCAGAATTTTTTTATTTATTTGCTGATCTCAAGAGTTTTTCCTAAGCATATTCAATAGCTTCTTTGTTTTATTTTCAAGGCTATATATGTGCAAAACCAACTCCTTGGCTTTTTCTTTCACTTCACCTTCAGTCGAAACTGTCCGTATCTTCCTTCATGTCTGCAACCAGCTGCTTAGAGATGGGGCAAACGTACTGGCTGGTAATTGCAGCAGCTTCCCTGGCATCGCTGTCCGAGTGGCTGTTGGAAGGGAAAAAACAGTGATAGTTTGTTTTTCCTGGGGGCGCAGACTGCAGGAAGTGTGACAAGGCCACCTTGTAAAATTCAAAGATTACTCCAAGGAGCAGATGTATGATAGAGGGACCCAGATCATGGCTGGCTGCAGCCAGGCCCCCCACAAATGCACCAGCAAGCCTATTGGTGTTATCATCCCCATTGATTCTAGGCAATGTGGACAAGAGGTACTAAGAACTAGCTTATTGCTCCAAATTTTAGTGATTTAGCAGTGAGATGTCTAATTGAAAGTGGTTGCTCATTAGCAAGAGACAATGTCCAGATGCTGTGACAACCCCATCCTGAGGCATCTGTTTGAATTAATAATTGAATCAAGACAGGGTAGCAAAGGCTTTCTATTTTAACTGTTAGATCATGTTTCCTAATGGGATGAACAATTGTTTCAGCCCTGGATGACAACTCTATGATTAGAAAAAGATATTATTTCATTTCCCTGTGTTTTATTATTTTTAATAACTGGCTTTTATTTGGCACTTCTTAGCTGTAAATCTCAATGCCAGCTTTGCTTTAGGTAAGGCAAAACTGAATCCAGGTGGGCTTGGCATGTAGAAATGGAGATTACTGTGAAGGCAGGCAGGGAAATCAGGTGAGATTGCACACCACCACATGCCACCTTGCACTTAGACTAAAGCATTTGCTTTTCTAGCTCTGCAAACCAGCCCTGGGAGTGTGGTGGCTGGCAGAGGGACAGGAGGTACAAAAGTGTGTGGTGGAGGGCTGCAATTCAGCAATGACAGTCCCCGAGACAGTGCCTCACAACCTGATGGGGAATGAGGCAGAAGTGATCTTAAAATATGGACAATTTAATAAATCTTCCACCCGTCCCTTTTTGAGGGTATTTTTGAGGATCTCAGCTGAGCCCTTCTGATCTGCTGCATTACATCAGATTTCTACGCTTGGGGGAAAACCATGGCATTTACAAGTTACCAGAAGTCCTCCTTTGGCTTCAGTACTGTGGTGATCAGGGCCACAGAGGTGACAAATCTGTCCTACCTACCTGGCGTTTAGAAAGCTCTGGTACAACCACATAAAGCAAAATTCCTCATGGCTGTTTTCTTCCTCTCTCCCCTGCACATCTGTGTTGACTGGGCCTGGAGAGCTGGTTTAGATAAATAAAAATAATAGTAATTAAAAAAACCCCAAACAAATAGCATAACCACCACAGCTGTAAAGCAGCACTGCTGTCTGGAAGGCAGGTTCACCCCTGCACCGACCTGCCCCATGGTCCATGCTCTGTTAACCTGCTGACTGTCACCGTAGATGTGCAGGAAGGAAAAGAAGTATCCTCTTCAAATCAGGCTCAGATTCTTTCTAACTGGCAAATGGACAGGTTTTAATATGCACTGCACTCTGCCTCTTTACACAGTACCGGCACGTCCTTCCATCCATGGATATATACCTTTTTCCAGCATTTGGAAATTAAAAATCTACTGCATCTGCCAGGATTTTGTTAGTGGTGCATGTCCCAGAAAATATCAAAGCACCCTGAACAGATGGGAAGGAATCAATGTGCTATGTCTCTGCCTTGAATTGAAAGGACCAAGCTTGAAGGAAACCTCTCCAGGCAATGTTGTCCCTTCATAACATACCAGCAGCAAGGGCAGCAGCAGATGTGAGTGGTATCACAGTGCACCACATATTATAACTGATGATGTGCTCATATACGTGGCTTCAGTGGGAGCTAGTGGTCCCATATTTTGGCTGGATGAAAGACCTCATATTTGCCATATATATGATTATGTGTAAAGCCTGCCCAGTTTGGCAGTCAGAGCCATGGGTGGGGACTATGAAACCCACAAGTCTTCTTCCTTCTGCTACGGAGCCCATTTATCTACAAACATTTTCTCTGGTAGTTATTTGAAATAGGTAAATCACTACAACTTTCCCCAAAAGCCTAAATCAAAATGCAAATAAAAAATCCCAGGCTGTGATCTGATGTAAAGTTTTGTGTCCTATGGATTGAACTTGATGCGCATATGCAACAGAAAATGTTGGTTTATGCTTAGAAATGGCCTCAGTGGGAAAGTTTGTGTCCTGCTCTGCCTGCTGTGACAGGCGAGACAGGCTGATGGGATTTGTCTGCTATTGCAGAGCAGCTCCAGGCACAGCCTAGCGGGAGGAGACCAAGCTCCAGCTCTCTTGCCCTTGTCTTGAGTTTTCCAAACCACTGGTCATGCCACCCCCCTTTCCTCGGAGCTGAGACCTGCCTCCCTGCAGCCTGCATGGCCCAAGCTGCCTTCCCAGTCCCCAGGAAACAGAGCTCTTACCTGCGCTTGCGGCCCATGAGATTTTGAATGAATTTCTGAACCTGAGCGTTTCCTCTCATCTTGCTGTATTCACTGGTAAACAGTCCATCTGAATGCCTCTGGGACCTGCGTCAGGGAAAACACAGTACAACGGCTGCTCCTCCCAGCCATGCGATGCAGGGCTTATCACAAGACACAGAAATTTTTCTCTTCCCAACATCAAGGACCCCTGTATCCCTCCCCTTCTTCTCTTCTGTCTCCTTTCATCTTGGGCATCTTCTGGATGAGGCCAGTGCTCAGGCTGGCTGCGGAGCTGGAGACAGCTCAGCCACAGGGGCATCCTCCCCATTGCTGGGATCCCATCTCCTGCTGGAGACTTCCATGCCCCAGGAGGGTGGTTTTGGCTGGTCCTTACCTCTCCTTGAGGCCCACCAGGTGTTTGACTAGCTGCCGCACGTAGGCATTGCCATTCATCTTGCTCAGCTCACTGTGGAAGAGCCCATCAGCATGTCTCTCAGTCCTGGGAGGTTAGGAGAGAAAAAAGAGGTGAAAAGGTATGGTTTGAAGACGAAAGAAGTACCTAGCAGGAAAACAGACTCAAGAGGGTCTTTTTTACTGTAGTTTGATCTGTTTGGAGTCCTGATTTTTCTCCTGAATTAAGTCAAATCAATGTCTCCATTCTTAAGCAAGAAAAATGTTTACAACATTTGCACTCATTTAACTAAATCAATTTAGGGAAGAAAAAAAAATCCAACAGCCAAGCAGATGTGAGTTCTGCAAGGAAGATAAAAGGCTGACTTTATAGCTAGCAGGCTCTTTGAACAAAAAGCCATGGAGAAAAAGGAAGCAGAGGCACAAGAAATGCTTACCTCTCCCGGGATGGAAGAGATGCTGACAAGTGTGATAGGACAATCATGGGAAGAATTAGTTGCCACAGACCAGTCATCCGGGAAACCATGTTCTCTCCTGAATTAAAGCACAAGGTTTTCTGAGCAGCAGAACAAATGACCTTGGTCTCTGTCTGGTACAGTTCACTTGCCACACAGAAGACATAGCTATATAAATAACACCACTATAACTAAATTAGGCAGGAATTCCTACCAGCAAAGATAGTATTTCTTTAAAATACAAAAGATGAACAATTCAAATCATTCATGTTACCCGTTAGTTGAAGTTGTTTGTGGTTGTTATCCCATCATCACCACCACCACCATGCAGTCCCAGAGCACGGCTCTGAGGCTGGCTGTGTGAAATGGTTGTGCTGGAGTTTTGCCGTGAGTCAGTACAATATGCCTCGAATACACAGGGAGGTATCATGTGAGTTAATCCATCAGCGGCACGGCACCAGGGAATAAACCCCATCCTACTGTAAGTCTCTGAGAGCTGAGCCTTCAGGGAGAGGATTTAAAGCCCCTATGAAAACATCCTACATGAACAGTTATTAGTGTACCTAGAGGATGCTCAGGAGAAACCTGCTTGGTTTTGGTTTTGGTTTTGTTTTTTCCCAGAAAAAAAAAAAGGCATGTACCCAAAAAAAGCTCATCTACACACAGGGGAAGGGAAAGGCTTTTGTGTTTGCCAATATCTGCCTGTCCTGTAATCTTCCAAGAAGGAAAAAAGAAATAATACACGTTTCAGAAAAAGCAGAACCTTGTATTTTGTTTTCTTACTGAAATAAAAAGACAAGAGAAGCATATTTTGTTTATCACAAGCCATTGCATGTTTTCCCTTTTATCTCCAGGCTCTTTGTGCAGCCCTGTGCCTACAGAGATGTGTATGTGCCTTTATAAGAGGGTGCTCACACCTCCCCAGGGATTACACAGGAGCCATATCTGTAACTTATAATATAGAATCATAGAATCATACAATCATTTAGGTTGGAAGAGACCCTTGGGATCATCAAGTCCAACCATCAACTCCACTCGACAAAGTTCTCCCTTACACCGTATCCCCCAACACCACATCTAAACAAGTCTTCGACACATTCAGGGATGGTGACTCCACCACCTCCCTGGGCAGCTTATTCCAGGGTCTGACCACTCTTTCTGTGAAGAATTTTTTCCTAATATTCAGCCTAAACCTACCCTGTTGCAGCTTGAAGCCATTGCCTCTTCTTCTATCACTAATTTACCTGTGAGAAGAGACCAGCACCAACCTCTCTACAATGTCCTTTCAAGTAGTAGAGAGTGATGAGGTCTCCCCTCAGCCTCCTCTTCCTCAAGCAGTCCCAGCTCCTTCAATCGATCCTCATCAGATTTATTCTCCAGGCCCTTCACCAGCTTCGTTGCCCTCCTCTGCCCTCGCTCCAGCACCTCCATATCTCTCTCGTATTGAGGTGCCCAGAACTGGACACGATACTTGAGGTGTGGCCTCACCAGTGCTGAGTACGGGGGGACAATCACCTCCCTCCTTCTGCTGGTCACACTATTTCTAATACCAGCCAGGATGCCCTTGGCTTTCTTGGCCACCTGGGCACACTGCTGGCTCATGTTCAGCCGCTTGTCAATGAGAACCCCCAGGTCCTTTTCTGCCCGGCAGCTCTCCAGCCACACTTCCCCAAGCCTGTAGCGATGCATGGGGTTGTTGTGGCCCAAGTGCAGGACCGGGCACTTGGCCTTGTTGAAGCTCTTTCCATTAGCATTGGCCCATTGGTCCAATCTATCCAAGTCTCTCTGTAGAGCCTCCCTGTCCTCTTGTAGATCAACACTCCCACTTAGCTTCGTGTCATCTGCAAACTTACTGATGATACACTCTATGGCCTTATCAAGGTGTTAAACAGAAATGGTCCCAACACTGAGCCCTGAGGGACACCACTTGTGACTGGCCGCCAGCTGGATTTAACTCCATTGACCACCACTCTTTGGGACCGCCCATCCAGCCAGTGCTTGATCCAGCAGATCGTATGCTCATCCAGGCCACGAGCCGCCTTTATATAGCCTGCCTTCCTCCTGCAAAGAAGCAAACCTTGCTTTCTTAGTTGCTGTCCTGCAAACTCTCAGATAGTACTTACTAACTCAAAATCAAAGTCCTCACACTTTGATTTTATTTTAGTCTGAAACTAGATGGTACAAAGAGCATTAAAGGACTGTCAGAGTTTCCCAAACACTTTCTAGCTGCCCTTCTGGGACTGCTTGCTACTCTAGAGATGGTGCAAGATGAGAAGAGGCAAGAGGAGGAGGAAGGAGAAGAGGGGGGGATTTATACAGAAATTTACTCGCTGTAAGCCACAGCACAAATATTTAATGGGGGTTGCAGAGCAGACAGGTGAGAGGTTTTGCGTGATTAAGGAGCCATAAGCTTCATCTCACACACACTTCTGATGCTTTGGTGTTGTGTTTTCCTGCCTGATTTGGTTTTGAGGGGGACAGAACAAGTAATACAAGAAGGGTATTTCAAAGATCAGTTTCTTGTTGGAGTCCAAACGAAACAGAATACTCCACAGTACTGCTTCCCAGCTGAGGGGTGTGAAAGAGCTGAAAACAGCCACAAAAACCAGAGCACAGCACCCTTCAGAGAAGGGAAACCTGGATCCTGAGCCTGTCTTTCAGTCTGTACAATACCTGTGACATGATGCCTTGACCCCCAGCCAGGATCTCACCACGGCATTTTGGCCTTCCTTGTGCCAAACCTGGGCTGTCATTTGTCTTGGCGCACTGCATTTAAGAGCCCATTTTTAAACTCCATCCCTAGCTCCAGAGTTTTCCCTCTCTTCATAACCTTTCTAGCTGCTAATCAAGTGGATCAACTTGTCTGCTCCCTTTCTGGACATAATTTTGTCTTGCTGAAGTTGCTAGGGACAGTAATGGCTGCTGGGGAACTTCTCCTGTGTATCAATAATGATGTTTTGCATTGTTTTTTTTAATCAGTCAGACCCCAGAAGCAGGTAGATCTTCAGTGTCATTGCAGTAGAGCTGTTTAACCTTCTTAAGATACTTCCAAGCTTTTTATTGCCCTCCCCAGTTATGCTTGTTTTCAATAAATGCAAACTCCTCAGCTAGCTGGGACCTTTAGCTGAAAGAAGTGCACACCCAGGCAGCCCAGGACCTCGGCACATCTCAGATCTTTCCAGCAGACAAATCCTACTGCTGAAATGTCAGATTGCACCCAAAGGCTTTGTTGAATCAAGGATCCCATCACCCTGCAGGAGCACTACTGCTAGGAGAGCTTACAAAAAGGCTGGTACACAGCCAGTTTGTGCAGCTTCTTGCTCCTGCCCATCCATTGTGCTCTACCTAAAACTAAAGAGCATGTATTTCTGGTCCAGCTGCTGTATGGGCTCCGTTCTTTCCTCTGGTTGCTCCAGAGGAGGAAAACCCCACATATTACCAGCATGCTGTTCAGGAGATGCATGGCTTCATGGCAAAGGCTCAGCAAAGCATCACGGAAACCTGAAATGCACTACCCAAAAACCGCAAAGAGGGAAGGAGGCAGCTGGTCCAGCCTGACCATGTCAGCACAGCGGTACTCACCGAACCGTGGGCACTCCAGGCTCTCAGCTGGCTACAATGCACCACTGGCCCACTCCTCTCCATGGCCCCCTATAAATCTGCAGCCCTTATCAGAAGCAATTATTTGGGTAAAGATACGAATATGAGTAATCATGATTAACAGCAAATAATGCGTCAAGGATGGAATGTCTTTTTAATTGCTCTCTAAACCAGATCAGGTCATTCGCAGCAGTTTGACGACTGTATTTCTGCTGATTTGTAATAATTCCTGCTTCTGTCTATAATGACAGTAATTTGTTGGGCAAACACCCCTGTACCAATTGATTCATTATGATTGTCATCACTATCTCTCCTCCTGGCTTTAATTACCTCTTGATAGGAGCTTAATCTTCTGTTCTTCTTTTTTAATCCTGTCTTGTGTTTTGTTTGCAATTGCCAGGAACTGTTGGTGGGTGTATGTGTGTACCTGCGATTTGGCTAAACAATGTGTCACTTTTTTCGGGCAAACATTGTCTGATCAGTAGGATGAGGGCTGACTTTTGCATGAGGGGACAATACCTTTCAAGCTGTGGTTTCACAGCCATGTCCGGGAAGGGCCCGCTGAGAACAGACTATATCAGAGCTTCAAAGAAAGAAGCATACTTACACATGCATAAAAAACATCCTGAATATATTCCCTGCCTTTGCTGGGGTTTGGAGCTGGTTGCTCTCAAATACTGATACTAAACATGACATGGAAATGGAGGGAGAAAATAGGATTATGTCCTTTCTCTCCTTCTTTATGTTGTATAAACTAGCTTGGAAGGATTAATCATTATAAATAAATCTTCCTATCTTCCAGCTGGAGAAATAGCAACTATATTACACTTTTTCTTGTCTACTTATCTTTTTTTCTTTGGAAAAGCAGAGGGTATCACCATGACTAGAGGGCTGGGAGTGTCCTGGTTTTCCCTGTCATCTTTCCCTTGGAAGAATAACCAACACACTGACGAGCAGGAAGCCTCAGCCCCACTGGGTATGAGTGCTGGCTGCAGCCAGACCCCTGCAAAAGGGAGGGGAAGAAACAGCAGGGACATTCGGGTTCCCATTCCGGGACTGGAGAATCGAGAGGTGCCATGGCCATGGCTTGGACAGGGGAGCCCATTTCCTCCTTCGAGGCAGTGCGGGTCAGTCCTGCACACATCCAGGCATTTCCCAACCATTTCCCTCTCCTTTCTGTGACAACATGCTGGCATTCCTCCTGCAGCCCTCCCACCATCCCTCTGATACAACGTGCTGTAGTGTTATGGCCTTATTCAATGCATTTCCTCTCTATACAATGAGATACGGATGCCTTGTGAGTCACGTCCTTCTCCCATGGCAGCTGAAAGCTCTTCTGGGCACACAGCCCTGCTTTGGGAGCCCCCAGTGACATTGGTGACATCCGCAGTTCTTGTATTTGTGTTCTTTGCATTTAAATCTTCATATTTTCTATATTCATATTTTATGTCTGCATCGGTGGTGGCTGGCTTGAGCTTGGGCTCATGGTGGTGTTGTCATCTGCAACTGAGAATGACCATGTAGGAGCAAGGCAAGGAGGAAAAAAAGTTTATAAAAAAATGGTTAAATAACATATAGGGAGCTAAAAATGACTAATTTGTTTTCCTTTTCTTTGCAAATATCCTCAATGGGTCTGAAAGGCCCCCAAGCTCTGGGGCAAACTCAGTTTGCTATGAGAATCTAAATGGGTCTAGGGAAGAGGCACACAGAAGAGGTTGCGGTGACGAGGTGGCCCCATGATGGCAGCAGAGGGTGAGTTAACAGGAGAGTAAAACCTTCTGGGGACTGGAAGAACATGAACTAAGTAACCTGATTTATCTACTTTGCAACAAAAAATGGGGTTTGCCTTGCAGCAACAGTGTCTGAGAGTGAAAAGGTGATAGTGTAGAAAAGTGTCTGGCCATGCCCAGCACTGCTGGAACACAATGCAGGTGAGCGCCATGGGCTTGAGCTTAAACGCAGCTCCTGAGGCCCCTGATGAGGAAATTCATGCAATGAAACTCAAAGGCTTTTGCAAGCTGAACTTTGTGTCTGAATAAACCGGAGCCCAAACAAAATCCTCAATCCTGAAACAACACCTGATTCTCCTTTAACCAGAATTAAGATTAAACTCTCATCAGGAGACATTATGGAAATAGGAAGGATAAAAAATACTGCTTAGCAATTTCAGCTGAATGGAACTTTGTGAATTTATAGCTTGCTTTTCCCATTCTCTGTATGAGCATTCGAAGTGGGAGTGGAGTTGTCCCTTGCCTGCATCCAGCAGGCACAAAGATGATTAAATCATCCATTAATCACTGTAATCTAACCCATCATCTCTGCGCAGCATCATTGCAGAGAAAAGCTCCCTGTCATTGACTTTAAGAATGATGAAGGAAAAGGAAATTATTGCCTCATCCAATCCCTGCTCCTCGCAGAGCTGTCATACCCGAAGCTGCAAGAAGTCAGGGCTGAACGGATCCTTGCCACCAGCTGCCGGTGACTTACCTGTTTATGGGACACATCACCGTGTTTACAGGATGTATAGCAAAGTGCCACAAAAAAGGCAACACTAAGGAACGCTGAGGCCATGCCTCAACACTGCTGAAAGAGAGCGGGGAGAGACACCCCAGGGCAGGAGGGAAGAGGTGTCTGTGAGCCTTGGGGCCATCCCTGAGCAGGAGGTGAGCTGCCCTGAGGACGTTGCCATGTGTAAAGCCACCACGATCTTTGTGCAGTCACTTGTGCTTAGGCTTGACACTGACTGACGCGCAGCGTGGAGAGACCTGTGGTGAATGGCATTAAGTAAATCCAGTTGCCATGGGTGCAAGGGCTATTCACAGCAGCCGCGCTGTCAGCTGGGGACACCCTCGTGTACGGCAATGAGCAAAGGTTAAACAGAGGGGCCATCCCCACTTGGACATCAAGGCTCTGCATTAAAGGGTACCTAACCGCTACTGTGCACAAGCTGACCCATCCCAAAGGCATCAAAGCTGCGAGTGGCGTAGAAGAAGGTCTTTTTTCTCCTCTTTACAGTGGGAGGGAGGGGTCACCAAACCTGCAGTGTGAAATGCAGTATCTTACAACTATGTTAAATGTATTAGCCCCAAATTCGGCAATATCTAGTGAGAGCATGAGCCTGGCCTTTTTCTACAAGAAACTGCATTTTGAAAAAGAGAAGGTTTCATCATAAAGCTAGGTATCCTGTCCCCCACACCGCAAGGATGCAGGCAGACTCTCAAAAATCAGCATACAAAGCTCTGGGGAGTCATTCAGGGTTTTGAAGGGGAGAAATTCATATTCACACTTCCAAGAAATTGATACAGGGGATCAGAAGAGACCTTGTGGCTGGAGGAGTAGCATGGATGCATTCAGATTCCATGTCCAGACAGCTTTAAGAATAGGCTGGATAAATCTCCTACAGTGTCATGTGGACATTGTTGCTCCTGCCTTGGACCAGGAAAGGCCATCCAGCCTTTGGGGTTGCTGTTTATCCAGGGCAACCTTTACAAGGTAGCACCTCTTGCCAGACTGTCCACTGTCCAGACCCTAGCTGTGTTACTGCAGCGATTCAGCATCTGCTGGGGCTGCTCTTCTTCATGGAGACACCTTGGTTGGCCAAAATGCGCATCCCAAAATGCTCCTGCAACCTCTGTGCTCATCTCTTTGAGGTCTGTGGCTTTGAGATGGCTAAGTGCACAAGGGTCAAGAGAGGCTGAGAAGGTTGGGGAAGGCCTGTCTCATCCACCACACGTCCACCAATGCTGTCACAAGTTCTGACGAACCTGTCTAGGTGCAGCTGACCTTCGAGGAGGCCAGGCACAGGCTGTGACCCCATCCAATGGCAGTGCCTGCCAATGGCATGGGAGTTTATTGAGGTCAGATGGTACTAGGAACTGCATGGCTAAATCCTTCCTATGTAAAAGTAAAATACCCTTTAATCAGCTTACGGGGTGTTCAGGAACTTCTACCTCCCCCATTCTTTTTTTTCTTTCTTAATATGTATGTGTGTGAGTCCATGTGTGCAGTGGGAATTTTCTCTTGTATGTTTGCAGGTGGACCTTCCCCATGCCAAGGAGCTGACTGTGACGCTGCTAGCTACTGAGAGCAGATTGGAGTCATTTTCCTGCAGCATTCCCAGGTCTGTAAGAGAAAGGACCCTAACTGGAATAAGGGGATTGGAGGATTTAGCCTTCTAAATGCTCCTTTCTTGCACAGGATGGTTTCAGGAGTAGTTTTAATCTTTACCACCTGATTTTGTAATTTTGGTTGCAAAAGGGAAGAGTGGGATGGGAGGAAGGGGTGAGCAGGGGCAGCTGTAGATGGGCTTGGGAGGGGAAGGAAGAAGGAAAATCGCAGTCCCATATGGCCGTGGGACGTCAGAAAAACACATACCCCACTCCCAAGCCCCAGAGTGGACGCAGTTATTATTCCCAAACCCTGAATAGGTTAGGGAGCACTCTTTGTCTTGGAATAAATCCAGTGTCACAGAGGCACACCAGGCCCTTGGAGTCCCTTTTGGAGGTTTGTGCTTAAAGCAGTGCACAAAACAGAAGGAAAAGCTATGTTTATTCTCTGTTCTGCTGGCTTCCCAGTGCCTCTCTGTGTGCAAATGGGCTGTATCACTCCCTGTAAGACTCACTGTGTGAGCAGGGAGTATGCCCCTCCCCATCCATGCCCAGCGCAACAAGATTCTGGGTTTCATTCAAGTCCCAGCCCTGGAATGGGAGAGCCCTCTCCTCGAAGCAACACATCCCTCCGTGTCAGCATGTGTTTCAGAAGGGGCAAATCACTCTAAGCAAATAAGGTGTCTGGATCTAGGACGTGGGTGGCCGTCTCTCTTATCTGCCTATAGAGTGCTCAGCTCCTGAACTGCTCTTGGGTTTGCTCAGACTGCCTCTGTCTCTCCTCTGCTTTGTTCGGCAGGTGGGAGATATGTTGTGTTTTACTGCAACATATGGCACCTTTCTGGATTTGCACCAGTTTAAAAAGTTAAAATGTGGGGGCCAAAAGTATGAAATGTCACATTCCTGAAAGTGTTCTGAAGTCTGAAAGGAAGACACGGGACATGCTAGTTATCTCCATGGTTGGCAGCACTACCCGGGGGCAAGGACAGCAAAACCTTTGTGTTAGGAGCTCTGGGCTGTGCTAGAGCAGACCCCAGTCATTTTGATCAAAGTTGTATCTGCTTCCAGCCAAATCCTTGAGTGAGATCTGCAGTAAAACCGAGCTCTTCTGAGAGAAGAGATTAAGAAAAAATATTAGGCATTTGGTTCACACTGGGAAAAAAACATAATGCTTGAAACATTTTGCTAAGAATCAGGAAGAGAAAGGGGAAAAGCACTCCACTGGTGCCTGAGTGGTACCCTGGGTGCCGGCAGAGTGCCTTGGCTCTCCATAGTATGGATGAGAGAGGCTCTTTGGAAGCAAGCCAGAGCATCCTTTATCCCCCTGTTCTGGAGTAGGGATGGGTGCTAAGCCAGAGGGTCCCCTAAGGGTGCAAGTCTGCCTCCCTAGAGATGCTCTGCCTGGGGATGGGGAGGCTGAGCCAGACTTATCCTGCAGAGGCAGGTCCCCTGCACAGACACACCTGCACCAAGCAGCAGACAGCCTTGAATTTGGAAGGGCTGCTATGAGGCACTTCCGTCCTGCGAGCAAATCTTCCTCCCTGCTTGGGAATGGACACGGTGGAGAGAAATAAGGGCTGGCTGTACCATGGCTGACCCAGGAAAGCAAAAGCCAGGCTTGAGGCACAGCCTAGGTTTCAGGGGAAGAGGGGAATTCTGTTTTCCCAACTGATGTGCGTATTGTGGCTGTCTCTCTGTCACCAAGGAAGCACAAAGAGATTTTCAAAGACCTGCAAGGACAAGCTGCCGCCTCCGTCAATGGCTTACTGGTTTTTTGCACCCTATGGGCCTTCTTCCAAAGCTCCTTTGAGGACTGCCAACGTGGGTGCACTCTGCCTGCCACCAGGTCATCTCCACAGTGTGGGATAAATGGATGGGACAACACATACCACTGCAGGGTCATGACGGGACAGGACTGGGTGGCTTCCTCCCCAGGACTGCTCCGGCCATCCTTGCCCTCCTGGCCTGGCATTGCTCCCTTCCCGCTGGAAGCTACCTTGTACCTTGACACTGAGGAGCTCAAGTGCTGTCTCTCCACAGCAGAACCGTGCACTAATGCTCCCCATGCATCTGGCGTTATCACAGCTCTAATTGGCATCAGCATCCATAATCTCAGCCTCCAGCTGTTTGCTGTGTCTGGGGAACAGGAGAAAGCACTTCAGGGAATTAATTTTAATTATAAGGATGACATGCTCTGTGTCCTGACTGGCAGGCAGGCTTGGCCCAGCTGTTCCAGGTGTGCAGTGCCAGCAAGGAGCACAGCAGCTCCTGACAGCTACGCAGCTGCTTGAGCATCATTTCGGCAGCATCCCTCTTTGGACTTTGTCAGGGACCTGAAAGGACATCCCTTCCAGGTGAACAAGAACAGGCTTTGTGAAGATGAGGGTGGAAGGAGGTGCACTTAGAGGTGCTGGCTGCTCACAGGCATGCCTTTCCCTGCCTGTGTTGCCTTGCACTTCTCCTCCTCCCCAGGAGGTTTTTCATAATAAGTGGTTCTAATAAGCTCACTGATGTTTTAAAACCAGTAGGGGCTCTTGAAGCGTATTAATTTGATCTGCCCTATGACACAAACCCTTGTATTTCACCAGGTTACCCCTGTGTGAGATCAATTATGTGGCTTAGTCTGAAACCAGGCACCCACAAAAACATCTAGTTTTGACTCTAAGCTAACAGAGACGGAAAATCCAGCCATTTTCTCTGTAGTTTCATCCCCACAGCTAATCACCATTAAAAATGCATGAGTTTTTACATCTTACATGGATTTATCATAACTTGCCAGAATGTTAAATGTCAAAAGATCTATTCAGTGTGTACATAAATCCCTGCAGCTTATTGGAGGGGAACTCAGAACATCTGGAAAGCCAAGAGAGCCATGCCATCCTCTTCCCTCTCTTGCAAAGGTTACCCTGAAAGCAGGATGCTGCCTCTGTCTCTTTTCTCGGAAATGCATTACAGGCAGATTTTAAAGCAGGACAGCTTTGCTGCGGATGATACTTTCACAGAGAATTGCTCAGCTAAATATGTCAAATAAAAGGAACAGGATTTGCTTTAAAAGCTCTTTATTTTCCTCCTTTTGTTCTGAACCTGAAGGTAGCCCCAGTGATCTGTTGCCCAGCTATCAGGGTACTATTCAACTGTTGAGTTTAGGCACATCTGTGCTGAAACTTTGGCAGGTAATTTTGTTCTCCTTTTCTATTTAAAAATTCAGTGCCTTGAGTGTGAAAAACTACAGTGATAAAAGTTCCATATCTTTTGGGAGACTCTGACAGATGTCACACTTTGCAGCCTTCATTATCCTTTGAACTGGCTCACAATCACATCCTCCATTGACTCATCCTGCGGGAGTCTCTGGGGGACTCCTCCCGGCTCCTTGGCTGGCTTCTGGGGACCAGCTCCACCGCAGCCACTTTCGCCAAGCAGAGGCTTGCTGAAAACCAACCGCACTGCTCATTTGCCTAAGTTTCTTTTAAAAACACACTCCAAAACACACCGAAAAGGCAGATCTCCCACTGTTTTGTTGGTTTGCATAAGAAACGGAGGCTTTCCTGGTGCTGCCATGAGCTGGTGTCTGGCAGCTGAGTTTGTAGGTGGCTGGAGGGCAGTGACAGTGACACTGCATTCACCTGCAGGGTCTTTGCGTGTCACAGGCTGCAGTCACAGATACATGGCACAGAGGGAAAGGAAGGGGCCCTGAGAGGTACTGGGTACCAGAGCCCCATTTCCCCCTATTTGACAAGCACTGATATGGGTTTATATAGAGACCCTGGTGTATGGACAAATGTTTCTTTGATGGAGTGGCTGGGGGACCAGCTGCCAGTTTGTAAGGAGGTAACTGAGGCACGATCTTATGTGAGGCTGGGTTGTCCATACTGGCAGAAGGTGCTGCAGTTCATACATTGTGTCCTTCTTAGCACCTACTTAGGACAGAATAAAACATTTTTTTCTGACAAAAAGAGCAGCTGTGGGTGGCTTTCATGGCCTCTCCACCCGCCTGCCCTGAGCCAGCAAGCTGTCACAGCGTGACGGGGGAACCAGGACACTCTGCAAGCTGCGCATCCAAGCAAAAAAGGGTTGTTCAAAACCACTGACCACATCAGACGCTCTCCAAAGGTGCTCTTATAGCATTCACTGTCCATCACTGACATACAACTCTCCTTGCTTTCTACAAGGGTGACAAATGACTCTGTCCTTTGTCATCTTTTCTTTCTTGCGGTGACATGAGATGACTTCTTTGGATATGTTGATGTACTACAGACCTTCCTTCTCTGCTAGGAGGACAGTTCCTCTTATCCAAGAAAGGGATTGTGCCTAATGCTTATACCTGCCAACAGAAAAAAAGGGTGCTTTTCTGACAGCCTTTGCTGTCCAGGATTCACTGCTGCCCTGGAGACACTGTCGCACAGCAAAGCCAACCCAGTCGGCCCATGCCAGCTGGCCAGCAAGGAGCTGGCCGTGCAGGATGTGGTTTCCAACAGCGGGATCTGCCAAGGGAGGCACTACAGGCTGAGCGGCAGCAGGCAGAGAGGAACCGTGGGACTCAGTGACAGTGAGCAAGGATTACTGCAGCCTGTGACTTTGCAGTTGAGGAGCTGTCCTAATTAGTGCTTTGCATGGCTGCTCTTTTTTGGAAGTCAAAAGCCTTATTTCACATTAGTTTAATCCACTCCAGGATTAAATTAGTTTCAGATTAAGGCACTTTTAGTCTGGAATAAGGGTTTCCACACTGAAAATTAAGAGTCATTCTGCACTAACCGACAGGGAAAACCAAGATAATGAATATAAATTAACTGTTAAGTGGATTAGATAAATGGCATTAATCCCTGTGGGAAGGCAGGCGGCCTGCAGTCACAATTCGATCCCGCTCTCTTTGCTGCTCAGATAGTTTAAACATTTAAACATTAAACAAAATTAAGGATATTCTGTCCACACAGGGTTTTGGTGCAGTTTCATTAATGTACTTACAGCCAATTTGAGTTGATTTCTTGGACTAAATGGGCTCTAGTAAAAGTGGTTCCGCTGTACCAACTCCTCGCTGCGTGAAGGCTGTGACAGCAGCAAGTGTGCCAGCAGTTAGGTTTCAATGACCAACAACCAGGCCAAAAAAGCTGTGACCAGGTGATAGAAACCACTGAGCGAACTCACACTGTCAAGACATACAGGCTTAAAAACCACTGCTGGGGTAGTTTTGTCCCAGTTTGCTGCACTGGATAATATATATTTTCCTTGTCTGAACTTCCCAGCAGATGAGGGTATTGCCAAACCAGCTCTCCTTACCCTGATGAATGCACGGCCGTGCTTGTGCCCACCCGAGTCCAACACAAACTGTTCCCGAAGTAATGCAGAAATCCAGGCAGAGCTAAAGGCGTGTGAGTACCCGCTCCAGTGCTGGTGGCTGAGAGCGCCAGATTTGGAAAAAGACTTGATCCCATTCAGAGCAGATGGAAGTGTCTCTCCTGTGCTACGCAGGACAGAGCTTTGTCTTTGCACAGTGATTTAAGTGTGTGTCAAAGCTGGGTCTGCTGGAAGAGGGAGATGAGTAGACAAATCCATGGGTACTGGGATTGATGTGAGGATGGCAGACCTACACTGGGGGTGGGAGAGAGGGGTAATACAACTCAGTAACTACTAAAGGGACAGCATTCTAGCTGGCTTTAGAAAAGACTTGGAAGCCACATCTCTGGAGACAGTATTTGGCAAACCAGATTGCCAGACAAGTGCTTAAACCAAGGTAATTTTCTCCTACTCATGAATGAAATTGTGGAGCCCAAGGCAGCTGCATAAAACAGACTGTGTGGATCAACTGCTGCTAATCCACTCCAGGGAAAGGATGGTACCTAGATCTGACTACGTCCCCATGGCTGAAAACAAGGCTGTGACTTTACCGTGCTGCACAGGCTGAGGATTGATCATGTCCTTTCTTCAAAAAAGAGTAAGGGAATTGGAGGGAGCCGGGAGGGGAGGGGGAGGTTGGAGAGAGGATTTCTTCCACCAGTCTGTTAATAGCTTAGATGAAATGCTGAGAGCTGGAGCCTGTAAGCAGCTCTGAGAAGCTTCTTGTCTTATAAAAAGCTGCCAATAATGTAGTTTTCCCCCTCTGTGTAGTGTAAGTGATCCTTTCCTGCTATGCCTTCTCTTCCCACTGCCTTCCACAAACACCAGGCTGACCTGAATGGTTAGCTGGCCCTTAACATCTGATCTGAGGTTTGATGGCACAGCTGGAAAGACGCCCACTGAGTCTGGATCAGGTCCCACATCTCCCAAGCCATCTGGGCTAGAAATGGGGAGATCGGGGGGGGTCACAGCTCCCCTGTCTTTCCTAAGCCTCAGGCTCCATCTCCGCTAGACTGCACCGAGCTCGTTTCCATCCGAGCAGGGGTGAAGGCAGTGACGTGCCTTCACCATGGCAGGGGGTGCGGGGGGCACTTACAAAGGGGTCAGGTAGTGGCACCCTGGTTCCCCACCCCAGTCACCCCAGTCATTAATCAGTGAAAAAGCACAGTAAGTGATGTCAGAGCCAAGCACATGTAGCGTCTGCCTTGATGCTTGCAGCATCGCAGTGGGGAAGTGTTTGTCCCAGGGAATGAGAAACACTACCCTAAGCCCTATCTCTAGGAATCATAATTGAAGTCTCTAATTTTAGTTGACGTAATTATGACAAATATTGTGAAAAGTGATGCTGAGTGTGGCTAAGAGAGTGAAGGCTGCCCGAGACTGCAGGTGCACAGGTACCCCACAAACAGCATTATCCCAGTAGAGTATTGACTTATTTTTTTTCTCTTATTTTTGACAGTAAGGCATCCTACCCTCCGTGTGCAGCTTCTGACCTGCTGTATCTTTGCTCCCACACCTGCTGCCTATCCGCTTGCTTCCTCAGTCCTGCATTTCTGCAGTTGACTACTCCTGCCCGAGCACAGGACTGATGCAAAATTCCTTTTGAAATGCACCCTGCCCAGACAGTTTCTCCAACTTATCAAGACCATTTTGAATTCTAACTCTGTGCTCCAAGATGCTCACAGCCCCTCCTGTCTTGGTAGTATCTTCAAATTTAGTTAGTGGACTCTCTGGACTCTCACTCAGGTCAATTATGTAAACACTAAATATTACCAGATTCTGCACAGACCTTGGAACACAATTTTCCAGTTATTCACCCAACCTGTAATAATTCCACCTAGTTTTTCCTCTTACGGTGCTTACGAGAATGCCATGTGAGACTGCAGCTAGAGCTAAAGAGGAGATACATGATATTTACTATTTCGCCCCGTATCTCCAAGTGCTCCTGGGTCTAGCGCAGAAACAAACAAGCTCTATTACTTTCTAGGGATTGAAGCAACTCAGGTTGCTCTTTAGTGCCCTGATTTTTTGTCCCTCTCTACTTAAAAATAGGCAGTGTTTGACATTTTCTGGACTTCTGGAGACTTTAGAGTACTTCAAATGCTCTTGGAGATCAAAGCTAACGGCACTGATTTCTCTAATCCCTGTTCATGTTCCCTCAGTCTCCTGGGGAAAATACCTTCAGGTCAGGCTGACTTAAACCAACCTGCTACTCTAAACACTTGCTTACCTGTGGGTTTTTCCCCCTCTTTGTGAGGGTCCAGCCAAGACCCAAGAGTCCTTTGCTCTACCACAACCTTTGCAATACAGTGCCTGTGGGGCCCGTGCCTCTGCTATTTCCGAGTCACGTACATGTGGTCAGGCTCATGCCGAGAAAGACATTATGTCCAACGTACAGAAATCTCACAGTAGAATAACCCAGACCTTGGATTTTATCTTCCTACTATGCCACTTCTACAATAGGAGTCACTCGATGGCCCAACATGTGCGATGAAAAAAGTCAAGCAAATCATAAGCCCAAATAAAAGAACAAAACATAAAACCAAAGAAAAAAAAAAAAAACAACAACCAAACCAACCCTAAAACATGGCACTCAAAGTCTTTTATTTTTATTGTCATTTATAGCTTTGAAGGGAATGTTGTTTTCTTTCTTTATCACTCACAGAGCCACCGACGTCTGCTTTGGGGCGGGAAGCACCAAATACGGACCACCAACGGACTGCTGCTGGGAAAGGGCGGCTGATGGAAGAAGAAATGTCTGTGTCAGGGCGGAGTTGTTCTTTTCCTCCTGCTCAAGAGGCAACCCCAAACCCAGTCCGGGGAGCAGCAGCCTCCTCCACGGGAGGTGGAGGCTGGGCTGAGGTAGGCGGTGAAGGGCGAGGCGTTAATCCCCGGGTTTTTTTCGGTAAAGCCCCGGGCTGACAGCACCCGCCTCGGCCACGGGGAGAGCTCGGTTACGAGCGGGGGTCGGTCCCACGAAGAGCATCCCCCAAAGGGGGGGCTCCTCCAGGGCTGGACGTGCCACCACGACGCGCCCCTCACCTCCGGGACGGGGGTTCTCCGGGCGGGTCCCCCGCGGCGCGGCGGGGCGGAACGCGGACGGGACACCGGCAGCCTGCCCCCCTCCTCCCCGCCCCATAAGCCGCTTGGTGACCCACTTGGAGCCGCGGGGGTTGCCGCCGGGTGGGGCGGCGGCGGCGGAGGCTCCTCCCCGCTCGGCGGAAAGTTTGGGGCCGGCCGGCCCGGCGCCGGAGCCTCGCCGCGGGGCTGAGCCGGGCGGCCGCGGCCCGGGGGCTCCCATGCGCCGGGCTGCCGGGGCAGCGGCGCCGCGGGGCCATGGGGAACGGCAGCGCCGGGCCCGCGCCCTGCAACGGCACCGCGCTGCCGCCGCCGGCGCCAGCCGGGGAGCCACAACATCGCCGCCCTGGTGCTGGGCATCCTCCTCATCCTCCTCATCGTGGGCGGCAACGGGCTGGTGTGCCTCAGCGTCTGCACGGAGCGGGCGCTGAAGACCACCACCAACTACTTCATCGTCAGCCTGGCCGTCGCCGACCTGCTGCTCGCCCTCCTCGTCCTGCCCCTCTACGTCTACTCCGAGGTGAGGCTGCCCGGGGGGGGCTGCGGGGGCACCGCTGGGACCGGGGCTTGTGGCTTTTGTGCCCGGCGATCCTGAAAGTTCCAGCGCTGCGGGGTGGGATCGGCAAGAGACCAAGTATGCGGGGTTAAAGCCTCTCTCCGGGTTTATCCCTCCGCTTCGGGAGTGCCCCCGCCGCTGCCCAGCCCCTCGGGGCAGCCCCTGCCCTCCAGCCCCGTCCCCCGGCTCCGCTGCAGGGATGCGCCTTTTAAACCACCGCAGCTCTTCCCTCCCAGTCTCCCATGGCACCGCCGCTGCCTGCGGCACAAAACCCCCGCAGGACCGCGAGTGATGGAAGCGGCAGCCGGTTTAGTGCAAGTTCGTGGGCTCCCCCGTCGTCCGCCCGGGCGATCGCCGAGCTGCAAACGCGCCGAGGGGAGATGATGCACCGGGGTCTCTGCGCCGGGCCGAGTCCGCGGCTCTGGGGAGCCCCTTGCGTGGCACACCTCCCAGGTTGCCATCAGCAAATGGTCAGAGAAGGGTAAAGAGCTCCTGTGCTGTGCTCTGTCTGCAGGTTTTGGAGACAAGGGAGATCTTTAGCCAGGAAACAGGTTTCCATGTTGAGCTGAGTAGGGGAAGCTGTCGTTTTAGGGAGCTAGATGGGATTTGGTCACCCTGCATCAAGGTGCATTTGGTGGGCTTGCTGCAGGACTCCTCCCAGCAGGTTCTCTGGCTCGCACAGGCCTGACCTTGCATGCGATGGTGGTCATGGAGAGCCACCCTGGGGGACTTTGGGTCAGGCTTTCTGTTCACCTCCAAAACCTGCTCACCTCTGAGACTGTAACAGCTCAGGGAGAGCAAACCAGGAGCTCCTGAGGTTGAGTGGTTTTGCATTTCTCTCTGTAACAGGGAGACAAATGTTGATAATGTGGGGAGATGGCGGGGGGGTTGTTGGACTGGGGTGAGGAGGCTCACTAGAGCCTGCCTGTCAGTACCAGCCAGTGGCTCAAGTGGATGAAAGCACCCACAAGCCAAAGTAGCAGTTGCTTTACACCTGCCCTTGCGGTAGCTGGTGGCATGGAGGAAAGAGGGGTCCTCTTCGTTCCAGATGTGGGGAGAGCCAGGATGCAACCTTGTGCAGAGCGAGCAGCCCCAGCAAGCTGTGGTCTGGGGACTGGGGGGTGGGAGAGTGTCAGACGAACCTTCCGTTTTCTGATAGCCACATGATTTGTAAAGTGCTTCCTCGGGGAGTGAAAGGGGCTGTCCCCGTGCATGGGACCGGATGGTGTTCCCATCCTTGAAGGCTCACACAAGAGCTAACACAAGAGCATACCAGCAGTGGTCAGGCTTTAGCATCTCCCCTCCTCTCCTGTGCCAGGGCTGCCGCTCAGCACCTGGCTGGGATGGGCCTGTACTTCCTTAAGCACGGCAGGCTGCGGATTACAGCTTAGAGTGCTTTTAGCCTCTCTACCTGGTCCTAGGATTTTGCAGGACGTTGTGACCTCTCTGGAGACAGAGGTATTCTGGAGGGACAGGTTCAACTGGGGACCCATAAGAAGAACCAGTGAAGAGGAACATTAGACATTAGATTCCCTGCTGTATTTCCACTGCGCTGACAGGACCCCCCCCGTACTGTTTGGTTTTAGTGGTTTTGCTTTTCCCTTGTTAACTCAGTTTTGGTGGTTAGAAAGCCTCTGTCTTCATGATTCTTCACAGCTACTTCTTGCTAATTGGAATTCCCTTTTTTTCTTCTCTTTCTGTTGAAGAAAGAGAAGGTTCCTGAAGAAAGAGAAGGTTCCTGAGTCTGTGGGCAGACACACCCCGCCATGTGGTTTCCTCTAGCCTGCAGGCTGGAGTTTTGATGGTGTGTGTAAAATGCGGATTAACGTACTCTGGGGTACCTCTGAAAATGCTTCCAATTGGGCATGAGCATTGTGGGGCTTCCCTTCGGTATCACAGACATTTCACAAATTCTGGGTGCTCAGATGAGGTGTTCAGCCCTGTATGAGCTTTAAAAACCTGGGCTGTCCAGGCTGTGCCTTAGCTGTGGTGATGCTTTGTGTGTTCACTCCCATAGCTGTTCATAAACATCAGGTACGTGGTGTATCCACACCTCTGCACCCGGAATACTAAACAACAAGGAATGGAGGTGTCGTATGACAGAATTGTCTTTCCCTACAATTTCTGCAGCCTCTGCAAGAAGGCAGGCTTTCAGAGGCGTAAGAGACCCCGTTAAAAGGAGCAGGCACCAAAGTCTGCACCCCTCCCACTGCGGTCACGCACAGAGGGGGGTGGAAGGTGCTGTACAGGCGTGGAGAGAAAGGCAGCACCGGGCAGCCGTCAGCCTCCGGGAGCAGGCAGCGGGGCTTTGAAATGTGGGGCAGCTGAGGCTGTTGTCTGCCGAAGCAGGACGTGCTTCGTGCCTGGAGGTTTCTCTGTGGGCTCAGCCCATAGTGCCCGTGTTCATTTTTAATAATCTCCTATAAGTTGGTGCAGGATTTGCAGCTCATTTTGTTCTGAAATATGCTAAGGAAAAGCGAGAGTAGCCATTGAGTCAGTGCCAGGGGACAGAAATTTTGTGTTGTGTGGGTTTTTTTCTCTTTTCTTTTCTTGGAGGGCAAAAGCAAAAACTGCAGATGAGAATCAGATGCTCAGACAGGGCGTGCAGAGTATAGCGATTGCTGCTCTTTAAAACTAGCTTGATTTTGACTTGCATTCTGTACCATTGCATTTAGCCACCGAAAATGTGGCACGGACAGTCCTGGATGTTCAGTTCAACCTTTATTCTTGGTGAGTGATTTTTTGTTTGGTTGGTTTTTTTAACTTTAGTACAGCTCCTGACAGAGTAAAGGTGGACTTTGAGAGCTTATTGGAAAACTTGAAAACCAGCTGAGAGGGTGGTTTTTTGCTTCTTGTTTAGCAGGAACAGAACAATAAACTCCGACCACTTCTTTCATCCGGCAGGAGAAGCTTGGTCATCTTGTGCTTTTTTCCTGTGAGATGGCTTCTTGTGTTGGGTTTTTGGAAACGTCCCTCCCAGTGAGGGCTTTAGAAGACAGCTGGAGGGATTTAACTTTTGAGGTGACATCTGACATCCCCACAGAACAACAAGTCTCCCACGAGCTTCAGCGGGGATGGGATTCCTCCCTGTGAGATGTGGATTATCCTTTACTGCTGTTCACAGAAGCCTGAGCACAGTGGGAGAAGCCTTGATCTTGACTGTTATTTCTAGCTGTTGAGAAAGCTTATTCCCTTAGCAGCATTTGTTGACCCTTACTCTCCTTTTGTACTTCTGAAAGAGCCAGCATAACTTTTTGTCTCAGCTAAACTTTTAGGCCATGGTGAGAATTTGGAGGACTTGACTTGGCTGTAGGAAACCCAATTGTGTGTTAGTTCTTTCTGGATGTCCCTTATTTGTACCTGCAGGGCCGGAGGATTGCTGAAAGCAGATGCTAGACAAGGGGGAAATAGAATCATAGAATCTTCGTGGTTGGAAAGGACCTTTGAGATCATCGAGTCCAACCATACCACCAAATCGGTGTGTGCGGTCACAACTGTTTGTGTTCTGTACCATTTCACAATCGCTGCAGTCTTGACTGGAAGCGGAGCCTGGCAGAAGGGCAGGGAGATGGGGCCATCCGCTGCACACCTCCCCTGGTCCCGTCCTCGCCTGTGCAGCTTAGGGGAGAAGCACCACGGTGGTGCGATGGCTTTCTGATGGTGAGCAGGAGATGGTGTGTGTTACTCCTGGCCAGCTGTGGTCCTGTTGCACTGGGCTCCCTCAGCCAAGGTAGAAATGGACAGTCCTTGGCTGAGTGGTCTTTCTTTGGAAATAGGGCAGTGTTGTAGGAAATCAGTATCTCCCCCAGAACTGGAGCCGTGTGGCCCTCCAGGCGTGCAGGAAAGCCTGCAGACCTCTCCCCTCCACAGACCGGCCTTCTCAGTGCGAGATGAACGTTCTCCTCCGACTCCTGCCCTGTCCTCAATCTCTCTCGTGTTCACTGCGCATCGTTGTGAGTTCTTCAGGCTGCGTTTCCTTCCTCATTAATTTGTTCTGTCAAGTTTACCTACCTTAGCAGCTCAAGTTAAGGCTTGGAGCCTTAATGAGAAAGAGTGTTAAAACTGATGGGATGAAGCTGGCCTTCCATAAATCCAAATGTTGCTGTCATTGGTCAGTTCTGATCCTCCACAACCTGCTGTAACCAAGAAGGACCCTGTGGATGGGAAGGGAAGAAACATCAGCTTTCCACTGGCTTAAAGGATCTGCTTCCAAACTGAACAGCTCCTGAGACTGTGGACGTGAAGTGAATTCCTGGCAGGGCAGTGTTTACAGCCAGTTTCTCTTTCACAGAAATATGCCATCTTTAAAGAAAACCAGATGAACTTCTGTACCCTGATCATTCCTCATTCCCTTTGGAGTGCTGGTTTGGATGGAGGTGGATTTGTGCTGTTTGCCATTTGTCTCGTTAGCTGCCGCACAGCGGTGTCTGAGCCAGCGCGCAGGTATCAGTATGTACACAGGCAATCGTGTGCCAGATCTTAGTGTGGCGATGCAGATGTGCCCAGCGCTTTCCACTGAACGTGTTCAAACACGGAACAAAGACATGTTCCAGTGTTTGCCAGTTGTTAATTACCAGACAGCAGGCTGCCCTGATATGCAGAAGCCATTTATCTTCCAACTTGCTTTGGAACCTCATCTCCTTGCAGCATGACAGGGAGAGGTAAAAATCCATGGGGAAGGTAGACTGCTCTTCTGCAGCAGCCTTGTCTTTCTGATGAGAGTGGGAAGTGCTCTCCTAGCAATCAATCTAGTGCCAGTAAGGCAAGGATGGTGGGAAGCAAAGGGAAGGAGGTGGCCTGGGGTGCTCCCAGGGGTCCATGATAATTCCCCAGGAGCAAAGCCTGCCTTTGTGTGAAGAGAGGCCAGGAGAAGATACCAAAGTCTGCCTGGAGCATTGATAGCGCAGTAAGTGGGGGTGAGGACACGTGAGAAAGCAGAGCTACGAGGTGCTGTGGAGGTACTGCAGATATCTTCAGGCTCTGAGTGGCTTTGCCCACTAGAAATGTGCAGGGAGGGGGCTGCATGGCTACAAAGGCTTGTCTTTGTGTTAACTGCTTCCTCTGCCCAAAGGCCGTGGCGATGCCAGGAGCCACAGCAGCAGTTTATACAGTCCCCATTACCTGGAGGCGATCCCAGCAATTAGGGCAGGCGCCAGGCCGAGCAACTTCCACTCCTGTGCTCTGCTGTAGCACGTCCCTCCTGCCTGCCTCCCTCCGCAAACTGCCTGATCAGCTCTCCCTAATCCTGGCTGAGTCCCGAGCTGTGAAAGGGCTCTGAGCTGCGGGCAGGAGCCGTGGAAGGCTTCGTTACATAAACATCTTTGCCTCTAAGATCTGTGTAATTGATTACGAAAAAGAGGAAACAGTTTTAGCAGATCCGCGTGTTTAACCGTCCCCTTCTACAGGTCAGGGAAGAGGAGTCTTTCCAAGCCGGCTCTCTGCCTCGCACATCCTCCGAGCGATAGCGCACAAGCTCTTTTCTTGGCGGAGATTATGCTGTTCTGCATAAAACTTTCAGGGTGTCAGGGTACCACTGATATCAAAAGATCTCTTTTTTTTTTGCAGCATCTCGTGGGTATGTGTGCCTGGGGTGGGGCTTTTCTGATGAGACACCAGACCTCTGCCCTCCTCCAAATTTTCCGTGGCTGGCTGTGAACTCATGTCATCCTTTTTGCAGCAGTATTCAAGATTTTTTTGAAATCTTTCCTGGAATCTTACAGCTTTAGTGGAAATAGATGTTCTTCTAGGCCTGACTGATGTCTGAACCACGCAGTCACTGCACAAAATACTGGGGAGGTGATACAGGCCAGCAATTAGGACTTTATTTTCACTGCCCAATAACGGGGCGGGGGGAGTGTCTTTGAATTTTGGGCCCTCATAGTGTTTCAGGTGGATGATCAGACTTTCTTGACATTTCTGACAAACCTTGACCCCAATGATTTAACTCAAGAAAGGACGTTAGAGCAGACGTGAGGCCACCTTTGTCTTGTGTCCCATTCCCTCTCCCCTTGCAGGCTGCATTGTGTCCTCTGGAGAATGCAGCAGTCGTCACGGCTCATGAAAAAAGGCCCAGAGTCCACGTCTTGTGGGCATTTGGACGATTCTTTGACTCTGATGCTGGACTTTGCCCACTTGCAGGGATTATTACTCTTCTGATTGGTGTCATAGCCTTCTCAGCAGGCCTGGCCTCTTTGGATTAGCACTTTCAGTCTCTCCACGCTATGAACTTGAGCCATGACCTCGCTGAGAGCTTGTTTGGAAATTCAGCCGGGCATCTCCTCACTCACTTTTGGGCTGCTGCTGCCTGGGTATCTTACTGCAGGTGCCATCACCACCAAAGACCGAAGGATTGCTCTGTGTGCTCTGCTTCTCAGCGAGCCTGTTTGCAGGGCTGGCGAGAGAGGCGGGTGTGGAGCTCCCGTGTGGTGCCACGCAGAAGCGTGTGGCAGGACTGAGCCAGGAGCTGTTACCATAGGATGTGAGACTAAAACCTTGGGCCCTGTCCTGGCTCATGCCCTCAGGTGTAAGAGCTCCTCTGGCATCAGGCTTGTTTGCAAGAAGGCAGGTTTTTTTTCATACAAATCAGTTGTGCTTTGGAATCGAACCATAGAACCATAGGATGTGTTGGGTTGGAAGGGACCTCTCCCGGCCATCCAGTCCAACCCCCCTGCAGCGAGCAGGGACATCCTGAACCGGATCAGGTCGCTCAGAGCCTCATCCAGCCCGGCCTTGGATGTCTCCAGGGATGGGGCCTCCACCCCCTCTCTGGGCAACCTGGGCCAGTGTCTCACCACCCTCAGGGTAAAGAATTTCTTCCCAATATCTCATCTAAACCTCCCCTCTTGCAGTGGAAAACCCTTCCCCCTCGTCCCATGGCTCCCCTCCCTGATCCAGAGTCCCTCCCCAGCTTTCCTGGAGCCCCTTGAGGGACTGGCAGGGGCTGGAAGGTCTCCCCGGAGCCTTCTCTTCTCCAGGCTGAACCCCCCCAGCTCTCTCAGCCTGAATAAGGACATCAAAATGAGCTGACTAGGAAGGCAGCCTGCAAGGGTGTTTGAGAAGTCAAGTATGTCTCCCACCAGCCTATAAAATCTTTTCCATACCTTCTTCTTAAGAAACAGTTGGATTTATTCCTCCTCTGCACATAGTGGTTGATCCAGAACCTAAGTGCTGTTTGCAGTGAGATACTGGTATCTTGTAGGAGACCACAGTGCCTGCATGTGAATTTACTGGTGCTGCCAACCTCGGTGGGTTAAAGAAAGCGGCCAGTCTGCACCTGGAATATCGCTTTGAAGGGGGTCTGGCTTGCGGCCAGAGCGGCGATCATTATCCCCTTCCTATAAACCCTCCTCCTCTGCCACGGCGCGCTGAGCGAAGGGCAGAGCGTGACCCTCCCGCCACATGCATGGAGTTCTCCATCTTCTTCCAAGAGGTGATGCCCGGAGGTTCGAGCGCGGTGGTTGATTTGCCTGACCTCGCCTCCTGAAGCCTCAGACTGTACTCTCGCCAGAGCTGTGCAGAGCGCGTCATCAGCCTTAGAAAGGCCGTAGCAGGTAGGCTGGGTTGTGGGGTTATATTTGCAGCTTTGTTTCATTTTGTTAAGGGAGACGGCTTGCCTTAGAGCATCCGTTTTGCTGTGTGACTGGCTGCGTCCGCGGCAGCAGCACTACTGACCACGCAGCGCTGGAGGAAAGCAAGGGGCCATGTACTGAAAAAGCCCAGAATGCAAAAAAGCCAGTGGAAGTGGAGTTGCTCTGGAGCACTTCTTAAAGGCGGCTTGAGCTGTTTGTGATCCCTAAAGCTTTACACGGTGTATGTTGATGGGCTCATCTTCTGCAACTCCTGTAATTAGGTGCCACTTAATCCCATGACCCAGCAAAGCCAGCTATTGCCTCTAATCCAAAGCCACTCACCTGTCAGAGAGGTTCTTGGCACATTTTGCCAAGGTGGGCAGGTGAGAAACATGGTATAATGGCAAGTCCTCTCCCAGCACTTTTCCCAGAGTCAGCATCTTGGGGCTTGGTGGGGAAAGGGAAGAGTTTGTAGCATTTTCTGAGCGCCCAACTTGAATCTCGCAGCAAAGGCTGCGTCCTCTGAGGGTGCTGCAGCCCGAGAGCTCTTGTCCTTTTCAGAACCAATTAGTTCCCCCAAATCACAAAGAGGTTTTGAAAACCATAGCCCAGAATCAAATTTTCTCTCTTATAATCCAAAAGGAATTTGTCAGGATCCCAGTGAGCTTGGCAAAAATTTGAGGGTTGTTTTTTCTGGTTCAGCTCCCAAATTCAGTTGGGGGTGGCTGATCTGTGCTAGAGGAAAGGCTGGAGGAAGCATTCCGGTCTGAATCCAGCCCTCTGGAGGGTCGGGCTGCCTCTCAAGGAGATGGCTATATAAAAATAGCCACTTTCTTCAGTCTGCTTTGGCTTTACAGCTCCACTAATCATAATCCTGGGCGTGACATCATCACTGCCCGGTACTAATCCCTGCGGAGCTGCCTCCTCCTGGCAGGGGCAGAGGTTTCAGCACCTGCCCAGCGTTACGTGGAGAATGTTACCCACGTTTTGTGTGCTGGGATGAATAAAACCAGAACCTGTTGTTTAGCATCTATATATTCCCCCCCGGGAAGCAGTGCTGGGTGAGGCCGGGGCATATCGTGTGGGAAGCTGTGGCTGCCCCATCCCTGGAGGGGTTCAAGGCCAGGTTGGACGGGGCTTGGAGCAACCTGGGCTGGTGGGAGGTGTCCCTGCCCAGGGCAGGGGGTGGCACTGGGTGGGCTTTAAGGTCCCTTCCCACCCAAACCATTCTGTGATTCTATGAAATACATGCTCCATTCCCAAAAAAAAAGACCCTCAGACAGCTGAGACCTGTTCCTCGGGAAAGCTGGTGCATTTCTTGCTAAGCTCGTCTTATTTCTTGCCAGATGACCTCTCCCTCTTCCCTGCCAGCGCTTTGTGCCTTTCCTTACAGAAACAGCAGGCCCAAGACACTTTTATAACAGATACAAGAGACTTGGTCTGTTGTGCCTGGAACTCCGTGGTTTTTACAGGAGTTTAATTTGGAGTCAGTGCTGGCAGACCACGCTCAGTGCTGCGGGACGACAGAGCTGCAGAGGAGTTTGGTCCAGGGAGCGAGGAGCCGTTCTGCCCCTCGATGGCTAATCGCGGGTGGAGGGTTCAGCTTGAGCTGGGTGGGGATTTGAGCCCCTCTTTTATTGTCAGGGAAAAACAAAAAGGCACCCTCTCTTGATGCACTAAAATTAGAATTTTTCTAAAAATTCTGTTTGTGGCCTTGTCCTAGAGGCAGTTGTCCTGGTGTGAGGAAAGGAAGCTGATGTTCAGTGCATCAGCTTTGGATGCAGGAGGGTCTGGAGAGGTGTTCGGTGCCACATGCTGAAGAAGGGTTTAATGAATCCTGACTTACTTCTGTGCTCCTTGAGCTTTTCCTTCCATTCCCATTTTCCAACAGCCAGGTTCCCAGCACACTGCTGAGCAAATGTTCCTGTTCCACAAGCTGGTATTGATAAACTGCAAGCTCTTGGGGCGTTTTCTGGCTTTGCTGTTTTTTTTCCTGAGGATTATTTAGGATGCAGTAGATTTTTAACTGGTATCTTTTGTATAGCAGAGTCGACACGTCCAAGTAATAGAGACCAATGACACACGTCTGGTCACGTCGTCTCGCTGGCAGCATTTCTGCTTTGCCCGGGGTGCCCGCAATTGTAGAGAGAGCGAACAAGAGACTATGTGAGAGCAGCTTGAACACAGTCTCAAGAGGGTGGCCTTGTGCGGAGCGTGACAATGAAACAGTTGTGTAACGCGTAGAAACTAGTCACCTCGTCTGCAAACAGGACGTTGGGCAGTTTGGATGTGAAAAATGGAAAAGGAGCTTCATGCTCTGTCCTCTGTTGTTGAAGAGCCTCTCCCTGCAGTGACCGACAGCGATGCTGCGCAGTGAATGCTCACCCCTGTGTTACTGGGGAGGTTTTGGGGCGGTGAGTTTGATGGTTTGGGGGTTTGGAGCTGTCACTCGGTGCTAACCAAGGCGGTGGGCTGCCCTGCGGCCGTTACTCTGCCCGGCACCACTTCCTTGGCGATGCTGATGGTCTGTGGGCTCAATTCTCCAGTCAGGCCGGACCCGCGTAGCCCCAAGGAAGCCGTGAGCTCCTATGTCATTCCCGTTTGCCGCTGCTGTGCTGGCAGGGGAGCAGCGTCCCACGGGCAGGACTGCTCAGCTCGGGCTGCTTGTTTGGAGGAAAAGGCGAGTGGCCGAGGCGCCCAGGCATGGCGTTGTTTCACATCATTTTAAGGTGGTGGGACATGGCACCTGCTGACCCTGGGGATCTTTTCAGTTCCAGGGAGGCGTGTGGTCCCTCAGCACGGTGCTGTGCGATGCCCTGATGACCATGGACGTGATGCTGTGCACGGCCTCCATCTTCAACCTCTGTGCTATCAGTGTGGATCGGTAAGTGCCTTCCTCTTCCTCATGCCAGAGGAGGGAGCGCAGTGTCCTGGCATCAAGCTGCGTCCAGACATGCCCCTGCCAGGGTCCCATGCAGGGAGGCCAGACCCTGCTCCCCCCTAAGGAGGGTGTTCTGCCCTACCATCCTCCCCCGTCACCGGCTCTGTGTCCCATCAGTACCCTCGCGGTGGCCAAGCTGAAAGCACAGTTGTGTGACGAGGCCAGAGCTGTCCCTTCGGGTGCTCTTCTGAGGGGGGAGACTGGCTGTAGCCCAGGCCTTGGCTCTGTCAGTAAATTAACAGGGGGAAGGACAGCGGCAGTCAGCTTTGGGATCACTCGCTTATGTTACCAGTGGTGACGCCACCATACTGGGACTGACTCACCTGGGGACTGTATTGGCAGGTTTATCGCTGTTTCAATCCCACTGAACTACAACCGGCGACAAATCGACCTGCGGCAGTTGATCCTTATATCCACCACCTGGATATTCGCCTTTGCTGTAGCATCCCCAGTCATATTTGGCCTCAACAACGTCCCAAACCGGGACCCCAGCTTGTGTCAGCTGGAGGATGACAACTACATCGTGTACTCCTCCATCTGCTCCTTCTTCATCCCTTGCCCCGTCATGCTGGTGCTCTACTGCGCCATGTTCCAAGGACTCAAGCGCTGGGAAGAAGCCAGGAAAGCCAAGCTAAGGGGCAGCATCTACGGGGCCAACAGGAAGCTGTATCACCCCTCAACCTTCATTGAGCGAGGGCAGGCCGGACTGGAGGCAGAGGAGTGCAACCCTTACGCCCGCTCTGACCACCCTGGGGACTGTGTGATGAACAATGGCATCCAGACTGTCTCCTACCCACACCTCAAGTATCCCCAGCCAGGGCACGGTCGGAAGCGGGCCAAGATCAACGGCCGGGAGCGGAAGGCCATGCGGGTGCTGCCTGTCGTTGTCGGTGAGTAGCCGTCGGTGACGGCTGGGGAAGGGTGGGAGACGCGCTGCCTTGTCCTGCGGCAGGGCTCAGTCTGGCAGGACTGGGTTGAAGCTGGCAAAGTGAACACACGCTTTGCCAGCCCCTGCCAGGACCACACTGCCCAGGCACGGCTGCTCGGGCAGCGCTGAGAACCATGCCTTCTCCTTGCTGGAGGAGGCGAGGGTGAGGTAAAAGCCACCTCCCTCTTGTGCCACCTCCCCAGGGCCATGTCTTTGGTCCTCCTCCCTCTCTGTCACGTGTAAACTCACTTCAACACCCGCCCTCCCCTTGTTCCTGTGGAACAGCCTGGTTCGGGCTTAAGACCTGCCGTACCCACCTCTCATGGTGCGAGGAGGTTTATCCAGTGAAAATCTCAGTAGCCCTTTGGGCCAGAGTAGCGCCACCAAACACCACCCTTGGGACAGAACACCGTGTTTATAATCCAACCTTTTCTTCAAGGTAAACCTGTGACTCCCGATATCTTAAGTGCGAACCCAAAACAATACAAAACAGACTTTTCATCAACATTTAGGACGAGAAAGACATCCTAGATTTTTTTGTCCGGCCGTAAGCCCAGCTCCATGTGTCAGCACATCATGTGCTGCCTTTTCCCTGGGCACTCTGAGCTGTCTCCATTCTTGTTTGGCCCAGGCTGCATTTCGTAACATCAACCCTTTGTAACATTCACATCGCTTTCTCTCTTCCGTGTCCTTCTGGCAGGTGCTTTCCTCTTCTGCTGGACACCTTTTTTTGTGGTCCACATTACCAGAGCTCTCTGCAAGTCCTGCGCGATTCCCACTCAAGTCACCAGCACTGTCACTTGGCTGGGTTACGTCAACAGTGCTCTCAACCCCATCATTTATACCGTTTTCAACGCGGAGTTCAGGAACTTCTTCCGCAAAGTCTTGCACCTCTTCTGCTGAGCCTGCCGGAACTGGCGGGGAGAAGGAACGACAGGCTATTTTTTTGTATAGTTCATTAAAGATCTATTTCTGCCTACGTCTGCTGTCTTTGTTGGGGAAGAGGGGAGATGGCACTACAGGATGCTGGTTCCCAGCTCTTTGTACTCAGGAGTTACAGGTGAGTACCAGTAGATACAGCTCGGGGACTCTCCCCATTGGAAATTGCAGGTGTAGCTGCTTTTGTAACACTTGGAGCTTGACCTAAGCGGCGAGAGACGCCACAGGACAGCAGGGACGGTTCTCAGAACAGCTCTTCCTTTGCATTTAGGTGGTTGGTCTGGTTTAGGCTTCTCTTAGCTGGCGCTAAGCAAAGCGAAACACCCCTCATCCCTGTCGCGATCCAGGGAGGCAGGAGAGCGCTGAAGCAGCTGCTGTGGCCCTGAGAGTCGTGGACAAATTCCCTGCTCTCACCTCTGCACGGGGAGAATCCTCCCAGCTCCGGCTTGAGACTGAAGGAGCCCTCCCTTACCGCAGCCCAGCCTGGCAACGGCCCAGTTCCACCAGCTCCATAGGATTTAAACCATGGCGACAAACCCAAGCTCCTGAGTGCAGAGCAGAATTGTGCCCTGCTGCACGCTAGGACACAGCGAGTGGCTGTGCTCGGAGCTGGAGCTGCCTCCTTCACCCCAGGAAAGAAACTCCCCCAGGGGGTGCAGGAAAAGGCATATGCGGTACTTCAGCCCTCTTCAGCCCGCTCTGGTTCAGAAGTGGCTCTGGGCAGAGCGTTAGCCTGGCACACACAGACTGACGAGGATCATAAATTACATATTTTTTGCATCACTTTACTCCCAAGCCCGGCTGTCCTGGAGCAGGGCCCCAGCAGCTGCCTGAGCTGCCTTCAGCTGGCCCTGGGCCCGCCCCAGACTCTGGCTGCTGGGCGGCATTACAGGGCTGTGAGTAACGTGGGCAGAGGTCTGGGGGGAAAAAAGGCTGTTAAGCCAATTTCCCAGATGTTCACGTGCCAGGTGAGGGTTTATCTACCTGTGCAATCTCCTTCCCCTTTCCCCGTGATAATTTTAAATGCAAAGACTGATTTTAGTCATGTTTATCAAGAGAACATTAAGATCCTACAAAAAAAACCAACAACCGACCAAACACAACAGCCCTGTCCAGTATTCCTGACCCCCACGGAGACAGAAATGCCCAAATTTGGCCAAGACCTGGAGAAATCTAAAGTAAAGTAGCTGCTGTGGGGCAGCACCGCTCTGTGACCCCATGGCTCGAAGTGCAGTGGCCTTTCCCAGCGCCCTGGAACGAGACGCATGGCTGGGCTGAGGAGAGACCCGAGCACAGCTCAGGGCTCGCGGCCGCCTCACTCGGTACCGGCTGACAAACCAGCCTTCTCCCCCTGCGAACTGTTGTACCTTCCCTGCTTGGGAACGGCGACGGGTCGCGCTGAGGCTGCTGGGGCACAGGGCACGCAGGGCTAGCGAGGAGGAGAGCCCTGAGGTCCCCGTCAGAGTGCACGGAATGCAGGAATTTTACCTTTACCCACCTGAAGGCACAATGATGTTATTGCTCGGTCTCCAGAATTCCTTATCAAGCTGTACAATACTGCCAGGAACCATTTCCAGCCTGCAGGAAAAGAAATCCATCATGCCTGTGGGTAAACCTGAGCGCAGTGACACCAAGGGTGGCCAGAGGGAGCCGGCAACACTGGGCTCTGAGGCTGAGAAGGGGAGAAAATTATTATTGCAGAAACCAGGACTCTGCTCGGTGAGGATTCGTGTATAGGGCTGTTGCTTTCCAAGCAGTAATTTGTTTGCTTAGAAACAAAAGGAAGAAAGTGCTGCAGGGAGGTCTGAAGCTTTTCTTTGACTGAGAGTAACAACTGCTCCATCAGTTTGTCATCGACAAATAAGCACGCTGAATTCCCAGGGATTGTACTGTCAATGTTGGAGTTCTGTAGTTTGTCCCTGTGTTGGGGCGCAGCTGCCTGGGCTCCGATGGGCAGCTCCCCGAGCGCTTTAATTACAGCTGAGTCACACCTACAGTTCCTTCGTCTAGGAAAGTTGCCCCACTCTCTTCCAAATATTTTTTCCCTTAAAAGGTGCGGTAAAGCCAGAATTCAGCCAGTACCCACAGCTCAGCTACACTCAGCCACAAGCTGTTAATAAGGACCACGAGGACTCTGTGTTTGTGTGTCCCCCAGCCAGGGACAAAGCAGGAGACCCGGCAAGCTCCGGTACCTGCCATCTCAGCTCACTCCTTCCCGCAGCTGCACTTGTCCTTCAGTCCACGCAGAGCTCGGCTTCTCAACCCGGCAGCACCCCACGGCAACGGCTCTCTCTGGAGAAGAGAGCCAAGGTGAGCCAAAGGGGGAAGCGACAGAGATATTTTCCAGCTGAAACCTGTGTTTGACATTGGAAGTGCAGCTTTAGCGCTCCAAAGCTGCCACTTCAGAGCCAACCTTCGCTGCGTTCTAATGCGAGGCTAATTCTAACGCTGCTGTCGGTTATTTGGGGAGCGACTCAAGCACGGACTTGCTACACTGCGACTCAGCCTTCTCTGAGCACGGCCCCTCTGCTCGCGGACACTGAGCGGGGCTGGGTCCGGCGCAGCAGCACCGCTCGCTGCTCGCTCTGCCCGGCCCGGCCCAGCGATGGCTGAAGGACCAGCTGAGGATCTGGTGCACACACAGACCTGCACCGCGGCGCCGCCATGCCGAGAGCTTGGCATCTGCCAGGGCAGGGCGCCGGAAACAAACGGGTGGTGCAGCCCAACAGCAGCGCGAGGTGTTCGACATCCTGCGCTGTTCGTTGAGTCAGAACCTTAATGGGCAACAGATGGAGGCAAGAAACCCTGTAAATGAGCTGTATTACCGCAGGCTCAATTAAGGCTGTCTTTGCAATTAACTAATTGTCTTTAAGCTTTAGAAAACAGGCAATCGTAATTTAACAGTGTGAGAAGAAATGATTACAAATACTGACGTGTTACGCTGGGAAGCAGGAGTGAGCGTTTTGCTGTGGGCATCTAAGGAGTTGCCTGTTCTTTCCTTCCCGGGAGTTTCAGATGGGTAATTTCTGGTCTCACCCTGCCTCAGTTGGTGCTTGGCTTTCCGTTAGAGACCCGTTTCCTTCAGAGGAGGCCGGCACGCTGCCGCCTCCCCTCTGCCGACGCCAACTCCTCGCCCTCCGTGGGCGGCAGTCCCTCCCATGGTGATGCTGCCTGCCCTGCCCACGGAGCTCCGCATCAGGAGGAGTAACTTTTCCAGTTAAACAGCCAGAAAGCGACACCCACCAACTGCCACCGACCTGTGCGGGAGCCTTGTCACCCGCCCTCCACGGCAAGTCCCCTCTGCTGCCTCTCAGCAGTGGGTGCTGCGGGCAAAGCCTCCGCGGGCTCTTCTGCGGGGAGATCTCAGCACTGAGAGGATAAACCAGCTCCGTCTCCTCGTAGCACACGGAGCGTAACGTAACAAGACCTTTCAGATTCACGGAGGAAGGAATGGACTTATCAGAAACTGCGGGTGTAAGACTTGAGTATTTTCCATCATGGTTTTCTCTATTACTGCTTTCCTGCAACTCTGGATAGAAGTTTCTCCTTTTGACAGTGTTTATGATGCTGGATTGGTCACTGCGATTCAGAGAAGTGGAAGCTAAACAATAGCCCTCCTCGCCCACCAACGCTAAATCCCAGCGAATAACCAGACAGGACAAGTAACGCCTCACAGTTTTTGTGCCCGAGGCTAAAAAAACCCAACAACCAGAGGTGTGCGCGTCTACTGAGACTCCTCCAGCCTGGGCTATTAATCTTCAAACGCAAATAAAGGCGCCTAATTAGCCTAAATTATTAAGTACATTAATAATTAAATGATTTTGTTGCAGTGAATGAAGCAAATACCTTCCTAATGCTCACCACTTCTTTAATTAGCAGCTACTAAAAGGCAATGACAGCCAGCGCTCTACGAACATGCTCTCACTTTGGCTTTGATCAGCTCCGATGTGGGCCAGATGGCCGCTCCGAGCCACAGCCGCGGCACGGCACACGCGAGCCCGCCCTTCCCTGCTGAACAGTCACGTCCCAGCCGCCACCTACGGAGACAGAGAGCAGAGACACGCGTGTGAAACCGCAGCTGGAGCTGCACCAAGTCCCCGCAGCCGCGCTGCAGCCCGTTCATCAGTACGGCAAAGTGCTGCCGCGGGAATGAAACAGTGCCGCCGGGCATGCTCATGATTTCACCGCATTTTATTTAACAACGTGTTATTTTTTACTTATATTTAAGTGCAGAAGCTCCAATGTGTTCCAAATTTGCCCAGCACAGAGGGAACACAGGGGTGAAAAAAAAAAGTCCTTCTAATGTCAAACTTAAGAACTTGTACTGGCTTTTTCAAGGCAATTAAATAAACGAAATGAAGGTTCGTTTCTTTTTTCAAACGAGAGGTAGGGAGGCACAGGGAGAAGGAAACACTGGCAAATCTCATTGCAGCACCTGCTTTAGATCCATCTCAGAGAGATGAGGAGATCGCTGTAATCCACATGGTGGAGGTTCCAGTCTGGCACAGTCAAAGCTTCCTTAAGCCGAAGGTGGCTCCCAGCTGCTCGGCTGCAGTTTGGTGGGGTTTGTTTTTTCCAGATGAGGTTTTCACAGTCTCTGTATTACTCAAAGCTTTTGGGAGAGGATCGGGAGTTGGCAAGTGCTGTCACAGTATCAAAGAGTCTTTCAAAAATGAGTTCGCTAGAGGGAAGAGTGTGGTTTGTTAAGGGCAGACCGTTCGCGCTGGGTCGCCGATCCAGCCGGCCGCACCACGTTGCTCATGAACGGTTAGAGGTAGGTGTGCTCAGACGGTGACTTTCTCCATTACGCTGTCCGTGACATGCACCTCGTCGGCTTGTACCGTCACCGTGGCCGACTGGCCGCAGATGTGCTGGTGGTCCTTCCAGTCCTGCGAGGGGAGAGCAGAGGGAAAGGCCATGAAGAGAAAGGGCCCTGGGAAAGCACAAAAGCACCCTGGGCCCCGAGAGAAGCCCTGTCTGAGGAGCGCTTTCTCCAGCCCAGATGGGCTGAGCAGGCCGCTGCTGCTCGGCCAAACAAGCCTAATGATGGACAGGAAAGGAGCCACATACTGGGTCAAGGCTGGAGGCGGATACAAACTAAGCAGAATACTGGCTTCTCAACCCAAAAACCAAACCAAGACATCAATGTCAATTAGGTTTTGGAAATTTTACTAAACCAGAGCGAGAGTTAAACCCTCTCCTGAAAGGCAGCTCACTCCGAGCGAGCACTCCCGAAGGACAGCACCATACAGGGCGTCTTAGTTCAGCCATGGCCAAGGAGAGGAGTTTCTCCCAGGATTTACTGCCTTTAACTTCTCGTCTGCACTAAGAGAATACTCCTCTAACTCGCTCAACCCAGAGGCCGCACATCACAGCTCACGAATACAGGGGGAATCTCAAGGAACGGGTTACTGACGAGCACTTCAGCCTCACACCCTGTTACAGTGCAGAGCACCAGCCACAGGCGCGGGCAGATGTCTGCTCAGAAGCGACACGCTCTCTAGGAGGGGACAAAAAGTGGGTACTTGGTGGCGTTTCCCAGTGCACTTTGTACTGAGAGGACACCAGGGTGGCGTTACTGTCCCTGGGATGTCTGGAGAAGCGGCAGGTAGGCTGTGTGGATTTTCTGCAAGAAGCATTTGGTCCTTTGTATTTTCACTCATTCTGCTGTGCAGACAGGGAACCTGGCCACCATTACGCTCTGTTACAGGCAAAAGGCACCAGTCAAAATTCTAGAGCTACTCAATACACCCGGCCTCAGCTGATTCAGACTGAACTTGGACAGTTCGTGGAACTGCAGCCCTGGCCAAACTACATCACCCTTTCCTCTAAAGCAGAGTGCCAGGGGTCTTTGTATGGAACCTGTGCCAAACACGAAGCACAGCAGCTTCCTCCGCCATACTTCCTCACACCTGTTTCCACCTCCCATCTTCAAAATCTTACAGTTTGTCCCACTGTACCATCTGTAGCATCACAAATAACGTAAAAAATAACAGCACTGTGTCCTCAGTGACGGAGCAGGAGCACAGGGACTGGGGAGAGCCCAGCTTACCAGGAAGCGGCAGGGAGGGGTTGTGAAAGTGCTCCCAGGGGACTGCTCCCCACAGCTCCCAGTGAGGTGTCCACACTCTCGTTTCTGGTGTTGCTCTGATTTTTAGATCACCTTTGAGAAGGGGTGTGCAGATCTCGAGACCTTCCCTACCCATTAGGTCTGGACGCTGCCCCGCAGACCGGCCCCTTCACTAGTCTTGCTCGGCGACCCAGCTGGCAGGGTGGGTTCGGGATGCTGGGGCTGCCGACCCCGTGCAAGGCTTGTGCTCCGGCTGCCCCCACCACACAGCACGTTCTGCTGCCTGGTCTTCTCATTGTCCTTATGCCCACCAGGCGACAGGCAGAGCTGTCTGGCTCTCTCCAGAATCACACTGCCCTGTCTGGACAACCGAAACTGCAACTCCCAAGCAAGCTCGTACCTTCCGCTGGCAGAAAGTGGAGCAGTAGTTGACTTTGTGGCATCCGGTGCACTCGTTCGTTGCCTCACGACCGCAGTTGACACAGGACTGCTGTGACAATGGATGGGAAAGAGACAACGTCAGAGATAACGACAACAGGGAGATCACCGAAGTGTAATACAGGTGCTGTAACACGACGTGATGCAGGAGCAGTGGTAAAGCCCCTGTTTCCCAATATATCCTCCATACACGAACACAAAACAAAGTGGCCCAGTGGCTTCTGGACATGCCTTCAGAGACCCCTTCTCCTCGCCATGTTAGCAGGGATCTCTGCTTTCCTTTCTGGAGGGCAAGACGCCCTTCAAAACCACGGGTGAGATACTGAGTGGTCACGGAAATCTGTCCCCAGTAACTTAACGTGTATCTTGCCATCCCCGGCCGGGTTCCTGGGGGCTTCTGCAGGAGTCAGTCTTAGCGCGGGGCAGGCATGTGCCCAACAGCAGTGTACAGGCTACGCACAGGCCATCCATACCCAGCCTCGGAGTCTACCTCAAATGTAGAGTTTTAAAGGCAGATTTGGCTGGTGGTTTTGTTTATAATATACAATCCTGTGTGTCTCTGAGAGAGGCTCTGAGGAAAGACACGAGCAGGCATAAGGATGGGACACTTCATTTTAATCTTTCCCTGGTTTTTGAGAAGAAAAAGGCATCTAGGGGCTGCCAGTCAGCAGCACGGCTACATGAGCAGTGTCCCAAGAAGGAAACAGAAGACAGAGGTGTAAAATTAAGGCGGCTATAACAAGAGCAAGGACTTAAACCTAGAAGCAAGGTGAGATACGATACATGGATGAAAAAACCACACGTGGTTTTTAAAGGCTGTTCTTGTGTCTATCGCTTTAATCTTGTATCAGTGACATCAATTAACATAACCTGTATATTTAGGTGGAAATATCATTGAACTACCACAAAAATAAGCACTTCACAGAGCGTTCTGTTTCCAACTCATTAAATTACTGACAAATCATTAGCACGTCAGAGCAGCAGTGTGAGGCCGTGACAGGGAGCGTTTCTCGGCTGTGAAAGCGTCGCAGGCGTCTTTAGTTCCGCCGGCTCCTTCCCTCTTTTGAGCACAACCAACCTAACAATCAGCGCCCTGATTAACACCGAGTTCATCACACCGTCTGCTCACACCTTACCCATGTACCTACAATTAACAGTTGGTGTGACTGAACTATATTTGTATTCCTGACGTACAGCTGGGAAATCAGGCCACCAAAAAGGGTCTGAAAGCTGCTCTTTGGGACTTGCAAAGCCCGTCCCAAAGGGACACTTAATTGAGGCTGTTCATAACCTCTACGGTGTTGGAAAATGCTGAAAATACACAGTGCACGCAGTTGTACCTGGAGATCTTAGAACGAATGAATAACACATACAGCTCGAAGGGCTTAAATCATGGGTCCTGAACTACCTCAACTCACACGCCCGTTCCAAAAGCCAGAGGGAATCACGCAGTTTTGCAAACCCGCTCACAGGACAAAAAGGAATAGAGTTTCCTTCCTCTCGGGCCTCAGTGAGAGCCATCCGCTAGAGCTGCAGCACCGTCACTCAGGGGAGTGAGACTCACTAACCCAGCCAGAGGACAATAACGGATTGTGAAAACCTGGAAGGCCTGGGAAAGGGGACACTCTGCTCAAGCATTACTCCCGCTAGGGAAAGATTCAGAATACGTGACTTCAGTAGCAATGATAAAAGCCTCTGCATCTTTAAATGGAACAAGACAAAGAACAAAAGACTCCTGATAAAATGTGAGACACCCCCAGCTTACCTTGATGATGATTTCTGTTTTCCCATCCACATCTTCTGTTTGTTGAAATAACTGGTTCTGATATTGCTGCAAAGAAGAATACAACAGACTTGTCATTTGACAGCCAGAGTATGACGTGAGGGGTTGAAAAGGCTGCTCTGTACGGAGGGTCCCGACACTGAGCTTGCTTCTGGCAAGCCCCAAACTGTAGCTGCAAGAGGACAGAGGGGAACCTCACTCCTCCCCTCTGAGAGAGGGACACGGTGCCCTTATGTGGAGACAGATGAAGAAGCCTGTGAGAAAATGGGCTGAGGTGACAAAGTGCCAGTGAAGTCCAGCATTTACTCAAACCCCACTCTTCCCACTCCATCCAGCCAAACACTCCTCCTTAATTGCCACAAGGGAACTACACCCCCCCCTCCCCCTGCGAGGACCTAACAAGTTAGCACAGGAAACACAAGGAAAATGCCAGGGTAATAGGGCCAAGTGCCATCCTCTTGGGCCAAATTTTGGGTCCAGTTGAGCAATCCTAATCCACTAACAGGCAAAAACGTCGGAAGGGACAGCATAGCCCAACAGAATGGATCAGGGGGAAAAAAACCCAGACAAAATTAACACACTTAAGACTTAAGAACAGCATCAACCATCACCATTATTCCTCCTTTTAATAAAAGCATAAAAGGGCTTTCAAGCAGTTTTGGAATTAAGCACTCCTCTGGAGGTGACTTTTAAAGCACGCTTCAGGCGTGTTGCAGATTTACTCCAAACCAGTTCAAGTCCAACCAGGCGCTGCTCCACCTATTGCCTGGCCACGCTCAGCAGCCAACGCTGCCGAGAGACAGGAGTCCTAAAACAAAGGGATTCAAACCCGATCTCGGTTTGATTATGTGCTAACCCTGCTTTAAATTTATTTGGAACAGTTAAAAAGTAAGAAAAAACCTGAACCCCCACCTTCAGCCAAAGCAGGTTTATCCAGGAGTGACCGTGACCCAACGTATAAGGAGATTAAAGGCTTAATTTACAAGTGTCTCTATGACCTGACATCAGAGTATTTATTCTCCTGTGAAATCACAACCTCCAAAACCTTTACATTACCATGACACAAATTCAAATTAAAAAACCGCAGGGAGATGGAGGAGGTGGCAGGGAAACCTCTTGCTGTACGGTGCAAGGGACATGATTGGGTTCTGCCATTATTTGACAAATAGGCAAGACCAGGCTAATTAGCAAGACAGGACACACGCACAGCATCCCCGACGCTTCCAGTACTGCGCAGGCAAAGTGTGCATCACGTCTACGCAAATTGCAAAATTACTCTTTTGAAAACCAAAATTGTGTCCAAATTAAAAGCATTCTTGTGAAGACAGGGAATACAGCGGCCCACTTGAGAGGTGGCCTCTGGCCTAAGAGTCCTGCTAAGTCTCAGGAAGAAAATGACCTTGATTCTTCAGAGAATCACTAACGTCAGCGAGCACTGGCCACGGAGAAGCTGGAACTCAAGGCTTCATGCCGCAGCCTCTGCCAGCCAGCACACGGGTAGAGAAACTGGGGATTCTTCAGGAAAGATTAAAACGATTTTTCCACTGTTAAGTGAAAGATAAATGATCCATGTTAAAAGTACTGGCCTAGGAAAACTGTGAAATGTTTCTAAACTTCTTTTTAGTGACAGAAGTGGAAATACAGATACCAAAGCATGCGGTGAGCCGGCATTTCAACCCAGCTTGAAAACTTTGCACACATAATCCCAGCTACTGTCCCCTCCGCAACAGCCAGGCAGCGACAGTGCCGGGGCTGAACATGCTGAATTCCAGCTCTGCAGAAGCGTCGCAGATCCAGAACTAAACCCCTTCCCATCACCAGACTCCGTCCTCTGCAAGTGTGGCTAATCCTGTTCCCCAGGGAGACTGGCAACGAGAAGGACATCAAGAGGAAGCCTCTGTCCTTGTCGGAGCCACAGTAGCTCCTCCTCCTCCGCTCTCAGCCCCCGACTCTCAGCCCCCGAAACCTGCTGATGGAAACCGCACGTTTAACCCCCTTCGTCTCCTTTTTCTCTCCCCCCACAGCGAGTCCTCTGGTTCCGCTCAGCCTGTGGTGTGAAGAATTCAAGCCATTCAGAAACTATGGAGAAGGAAAAGATGTGATGAGGGAGAGGATCAAGCCAGACACATCCAGATCTCTCAGAAAACCAGCCCCAGAAAACCAATAACCTCCAATTCTCAACTGTTTTCACTGGTGCTTTGGGGTACCCAAACCATTATTTGCTTACTAGAGCTACATTTCTTGAATGCCCGACCCTTTTTGGGTTAATTTCATACTCTCTAGCCCTGAATTGTTTTAATCTTTCTAAAAAAGAATTCAGATGGTCCAGCTGTTACCTGATTTAATCTTCCACCTTGTTTTCAATGGGCTGGGCTACAAAGGCATCACTGCATTGCCCAAAGAGAGGCTATTCCAATTAAAACACTTGTCAGATTTTGACACTGATTCTTTTAAATTTATACAGAGTAACTGTTCAACACATTTCCTGAATATCCCAGCCATGCCTTCTGGCAGAGAGTTTGGTGAGTTCGTGTATTCTCCTCCTCCTGAAGTTTATCTGCCAGAAACGATGGCTTAATGCACACTCAAAAAAATTACTCTGCCAAAGCCCCCAGGCCTTGGTGTAACCGTCTCTGAGCCATTCCTCTGGGGCCAGCCCTCCAAGTTCTCAAATATCTCCTGTAAGGGACACTGAGCCCTCGTTGCCCCACTCACTCTCTTCCTAAATGGTTTTCGCTAAAACAAAAATGCAGCGAAGCCAACATTCAGGTAGAAACCGAAGGATCAGATTGGCCACAAGCTAATTAATGACGGCAGTGGAGAACTTCCTCTTAACAGCTGCATGAAGTTCTGACAGAGCAGATCTATTTAACAAATGCCATGCAAAATGCTGCAATTCAGAAAAAGCTTACAAATATTTTGTCATTTTCATTTTTTGCAATAAGCATGACACTTATTTTTTTAGAAGTTAACATAAACACTGAGCTGGACGGTTTATGCTCTGCTTTTCTTTCCAAATGTCGCTTCCCAAGACTTCTAGATACATAAATGTAACTTGGATTTGGTGTCTTGGACTCTAGAACAATTTTGTTTCAGAAGAAATTATTGCCAAAGAGATATTTTCATACATGCGGGAACTGTAGATTTGGGGTTTACACATTGCCCTTATTTCTAGGACTTACAAGGTTAACGCTTTTTTTCAAGAGCCTCTTACCCAGAGATGCTTCTGCTTTGCGAAGGGCTCTGCACGCCCCCTGTGCGGGAAGCGTTATCCTTACGTTAAAGAGCAGGCTGAGGCCCAGCGAGGCCAAGGAGTTACCTCGGGGCATCTAAATAACTTGTGGCAAAGATGGAAACAAAATTTGGAAGAGATCCTCAGTCTTGAGATTTGCCCAGCAAACCACGATCCTTCAACAAATGTACAGAAGTTAAAAAGGACAGAGACAGCAACAGAGCGCAGGCATGGACTTACAAATGACAAAATGATGCGCAAGAAAAACTCTGATGGTGAAACCTTCAGCTCCAGCATTTGGAATCTGAACTACGGTTTCTTCAGAACAGCCAAGGACGTCCCCCGACCCTGACTCAGGGCGTTATATGGCTGCAATCCTACAGCAGGGAGGCAGAGTGAACCCCCCTCATGTCAGACATGAGAGAGAGTGGAAGGCAAGTGTATTTTTCCATATTTTCTAGAATTGCCCGTGGTGATGGTCATTTACATCCCACTGCTGTACAGCCTGACGCCCAAACGCTCAGCACTTCCCAACTCAGCCCCCCTGTTGCTTTTGGGGACTCTGTATCTAGGTACCGCCATGTGTTCGGAACTGCAATTAGGGATCCAATCCTCCTGCAACATTCAGATTAGGCATGCCATCTTAAGGAAGAAACGTGACTGTAGATGCTTCTAATTTATGCTGCACTTATAATTTTTTATGGTTTTCCCCTGCTACATTTAGCAGATCCCCTTCCTGCCACAGTTCCTCTCTGATGTTGGCATTGCCACCTTCAAAACAATATAAATGAAGGGAATAATGTATTCCTAAGACTCCTTTGAATAGTCCTGGATAATATCATTAGCAAGCGTGACCAGAATGAAACAGTGATGTCCGCTCTTTGACTTCACAGATAAGAACGTAAGCCTGCAGGCAGCACAAACGCCTCCCCTGCGCAAAAAAACCTTGGAGCAAACGCCTGACTTTCACAGTTCAGAGCTCTGCAAGTCCCACGAGCACTTACCGCTGCTCAGCACAGAGCACAGCTTCTGGTTTTTAAAGCTGAGGCAACCAAACTGCTGCTATATGGGAGCAGACTGGCTCATTTGGGGTATTTAATGAACTCCAAAGCTCATTAAATACTAAGTATAATAAGTGAAACACACACAGATTTGCAATATACAACAAAGCATATAAACTGTGATTAAAAATCCTTAATGCTTAATTCATTGCTCTCTAGGAAGACTGAAACAAAACTAGCACACAAGTTAAGCGTTTGCTGTTCTTGACACTTCTCTACTCTCTAAAACCTGGGGCCGCTTCAGACCTCCTTGAAGGGCAAGTACAGACAGTGCTGTCCCAAGCGCTCCATCCTGCTCCTCTGTCGGGAGGCAGAGGCATCTCCCTGCTCAGCGTGGGTGGCAGAGGGACAGGGATACGGACACTTATTAGATCAAAAGTGCTTGAACTCAACATCCTCAAGAGCTGGGACACTGAACTGGGGAACAGCTCTGCACTGCTGTGAAAACTAAAGATACATATTATTTACAGTCACAGCAATGAAGTTTGTGTATCCACTTGGGAATAGCCCGCTCCCAAGAGATTTCTTTAATCCTGCTATGAATTCCTCTTCCAGGAAGAGCTGAGTCTACAGCTCTATTGTAATTTAATCTGTTGTACGGCCTTTGCTGTGCAGCTCTGATACAATGACACAATCTCTTACTTCTAAATACCCGGGACCATGCTGCTGCACAGAAATTCTGCAAACTGGTGGCTCTCCTACCAAGCAGCACCCACACTACTGCGCCCACCGTCCCCGCTCCCGCTAACGGAGCAGGGGGCGAGAAGGTTCCCCCCGTTCGTTAGCCCTTGGAAGTTCTGTCAGTGTAACAAGCACAACGTAGTGACAAAGCACCTGTTTCCTTTGTATTAAATTGGCTCAGCAAAAATCAACACCAACCAAGGCAGGAAGACAGCTCTTTCTCCCCCTCATGTAACTTAACCATCAAAAAAAGCAGTGGTCAAACCACAACCCCAGACCACACACACACTCAGGGTGGGAAAGTGGCTTGTGTTACACACCCGGGAAACATTCATGAACTCAAAAAAGCTCCTCTGACCAACACAAAAGCAGACAGCCAATTATTTGACGTTTATTGGAATTACTTCCAATGCCAGCCCTGTAACACAGAATTTTTTCCAAAAATGGAATTCATTAGAAGGAATTCAGAAATAGCTGTCTGCAGTATCATCCAGAGGGCTCCAGATGCTGGCACACAGCAGCAAGCTTGAGAACTGTTATTTGGATATTAAAAAAATAGCACCATGAGTTTTTATCAAAATACAAAACTGTTGACGTACCCACTACACAAGCAGTATGATAAGACACACAAGTTGTGTAACTGGGGATTCAATAGTTACTGGGAAAGGGACTTCCGTTGGAAACAAACACGTGCTCATCCTTGGCCTTGTAAAGTCAGCGCTTTAATCAACAGACATGAGGGATTTTAACTCCCATTCCCGGGGCAAGAAGAAACTACAATTACACAGAAGTGAGCTGGATTTGGATCAGAGAGTGAGGGGAAAGGGCTCTGAACAACCATTCCAGAAACAACGGTAAGGATAAACAGAAGGGACAGCACAGAAACTGGAAAAAGAGCAGAGTGAAGTTAAACAAAGTCAGATGTTCATCTCTAAACTGTGTCAAAGCTGCCAGTTTTTGGGTATCCCAGGTTTTCATACGCAGATTTTTAGCAGCAGATGACCCAAACCTGGACAGCAGCACAAACACCCATTCTGCCCAGGCGGGAAGCAGGGAAGAATTAGACTCTCAATGTGTCACACACCTGCACATCAAGGATGCAGCGTACAGAAGAGTTTAGCAGAGACAACGTGGCAAAGAATATCAAAGACGCTGCAAGGACTGTCCTAGGGGTGCTCAGCTCTCAGCAAAGTCTTCCCACACACATTTCTTCAAGGTCTCTTGCTGCACACTCGTGCCTATGAATTCAGTGGAAAGCTGACGTTAGCAATAACGCCAATGGCAACAGCAGATATCGTGGTGTACAGGAGGGAGGTCATCAGCTAATGACAATGACACCAGTTTCACAGTACATTGCCCCCCACCTCTCTCCCTCAAGTCCACACCAGCAGCTGTGGATGTGGGGGAGAAGGGGAACGCATTTGGTAGTGCATTGAGTCACACTCAGGGGCCATGCGTGAGCTGGTGTTAAGAAGACTCCAGGGTCCCTACCTACCATGCATCAATTAAAGAGAAGAAAAGCAGGAAGAACAGGGCAGACCTTGTAGATAATCCCTCAGAGAGGCGAGAAGGGCCACTGGGTACAAGTCAATACTCCAGTAACGCCAGCCAGCCCTTCAGTCTTACCACAAGACTCATGTGAGATCAAGCTTTGCTTGCACAACGCTCAGCAAGACACCTCTAATTGTACTGCTTATCTTCCCCATAAACTCTACAGCTCACTGTTCTTTCCATCCTTCTGCCTCTTTGGGCCACCAAAAGCCTCTTTGATAGCCCTGCTCACTTGGCATGAAGAAAGCAGCCACAGCATGGCTGAACACTCACCATCTTTCCTGTACGAGGATTCAGAGTCCGCGTCTCATAAATTTAAGGATGGCTGACAGGAGAGCTCAGGACTCGTAACACCAAACAGTTTGTACTCCTGGCCTGCTACCCACAGCTCTTGGAATGCCAGAGCACTCTACTCCTTTTCCCATCATACAAACAACTCAGAAAGATTTACCTTCGTAATATCGCTCTCAAGACATTGAGAAACAATTTCTGAGGGCTACCACTGTTCTGGCCAGTGACAACCAGTGAGGTATTACTCTGTTCATCACTCAGCCAAAAAGATACCCTTGGCTGAGCCATCTCACCTCCTCTGGCATAATTACCTCTTTCCTCTCCACATCGGCTTGAATTTTCGCTTGTGTGACAGCAGCCTCGCGGAAGGAGGAGCTGGCCTGTTTGGCCTGTTCAATGAGAGTCTTCAGCTGCTGGGCGGTGTTGAGCAGCGAATTGACCATCTCTTCCAGGTACAGCCAGCTCCGCTGCTCCGTCACTTCCAGCCCGTTCACCACTGAAGGGGATATGGCTTTGGTGGGGGTCGTGGGGGGCACCGCCAGGGCAGGGAGTGAGGTTAACACTGAATATGAAGAAAGAAAAAGAAAATATAGAGAATTAGAGCATTTCATTTCCATAAAGTGTGGGGGGGTGAGTTTGTTGTGCTGGTTGGTTGCTTTTTTTTTTTAAACATGGTCTGCAAAAATTTCCAATCCGGCTAAGTTTTTGCTGAACAGACCTATCTTCTGTGACCCAAAGGGCACAGAATCGGTCTGTGCAGAATCATAGAATCTTCATGGTTGGAAAGGACCTTTGAGATCATCGAGTCCAACCATACACACACAAAAAACTCCCCTAAATCTCTGAGCATGCCCTGAAGTGCCAAATCTACACGTTTCTTAAATACCTCTAGGGATGGTGACTCCACCACCTCCCTGGGCAGGCTGTTCAGTGCCTGACCACTCTTTCAGTAAAGTAATTCCTCCTAATATCTAATCTAAACCTCCCCTGCCGCAGCTTCAGACCATCTCCTCTGGTCCTGTCATTGTTCACCTGGGAGAAGAGGCCAACACCCACCTCTCTACAGCCTCCTCTCAGGTAGTTGTAGAGGGCAACGAGGGCTCCCCTCAAGCCTCCTCTTCTCCAGACTAACCATGCCCAGCTCCCTCAGCCTCTACCTCAAGAAGAAGCCCTTGGCCGCTTCAAGAAGCCCTTGGGGCACTCTCAAACCCAGAGGATAGAAGAACATGCACTGCTGACCCTACTGTCTCCTCGGGGAAGGAATTAACCTCTCCTAGCACTGCTGCACTATGTTTCCCTTAACCATCGCTAAGTAAAGTTATAATAAATCATTCAGTGACCAAAACCGTCAAGTTTTCTGAAACATCCTGATGTCACTGTTGTCCCAACAGAAATGATTTAAATAAATACCTCTGCTGCGTGTGCACATTGGCGTCTTGCACACTGGGTAAACAATGCTGCTTCAGGACATCACTCTGCAGATGTCAATTCTTAGGTTGCACAACTGCAAAAAATAGGCACTGATCCACACCACACACCCCTGCACCTCCTGGATTCTGATCTTAACCATAACCCAGGCCAAAGACTGCAATAAAACCAAGCCAGTTATCATCACCTCAAAATTACATGTATTACAAACATGCACTTTCCAAAACCACCGGTTGAGAAGCCTTTTTAAAAAAAAACCTCAACAACTGTAATTGCCTTGGACCCCTTCATCCTGCATCCTACACAGATAACAAACTATGGGCATAGAAATACACATACCACACTGAAACACCAAAAATTTTAATAAAAGGTATTCACAGCTATATGCATCTGTTTCAAATATTCCGAACAGCAATGCTCATTGCAGCTCCGAAACCTCTCCTTGCCTAATCCCAAAGGTGAGAGTGAGTGTATACAGTCCAGATGGAAGTTTTAGCTTCAGACACTAACATCTCCTGACATTTGCTTTACATTTACTGTGTCAGACAGTTCTCAAGAAAGTAATTTCTTGTCTATGGCCCTTTCCTCCAGAATCCTAACTAAAACTCTTCACTCTTGTATAAACTAGAATGCCACAGGTATGAAACTAAATACAAAAGCACAGAAGCCCAGCAATACTTCTAAATATGCGCCAAGGGGCATTAAAAGAAGAAAAAACCCACAATTATTTGGATTTGCAGCCTTTGCTGCCTGTTGCAGCCTTTACTTTTTCATACCCTAACCATAATCTTAACAGTAACTGCCGTTTGTAGGAAGCCACCGGAACGAAGCTGAGCTCCTGCCCTGGTAACCTCATCACACTTGCCTCGAACTTGCCTCCAGCTCCCTCAATTACCAGGCCTCCACAGTCCTCCCTTTCCCGAAGCCTTTGTTAGAAAATTAAAGTCCTAGAAAACCAACAATGTCTGTCTTAGCCTTATCTTTGCAAATGTTTCAAAAAACCAGCAGCTGTTGTGTCACTAAAACGTCTACTTTTCACAACACTAGGCTTGCATATACACTGGGAGACCACAGTATGAGGAAATTAAATCTAGAACCCAACAATACACAGTGCAAACTCACCTCAGGCTACGTTTCCAGGAACAAATGTGATCTGGCTTTACTTTTCCAAAATTTAACTCTAACTCTAGCAATAAACACTCGCCATCTGCCATAAAATTAAGCCCAAGATATTCACATCTACCAACAGCTGACTCTGAATTCCTCACCAAATTGTTTACTAGAAAAGAGGGCACCACCAACACTGGGGCTGTGCAGTCCTGTTACCCTAAAATGGGCTAATAGCCTATTTCAGGATTTTTCCTCACATCTTTAGGTAGGAGTTTCAGAAAAAGCACACAGAAAAAGCAGTAAATTCTGCAGGCTGAGAAACCACATTCCTTCCTGGAGAGTTCTGCATTGTCAAGGGCAGAGCTGTTAGTATTCCAGGCACCAAAAGCCGGTTAGCTACCTTGACTTTTAAATAGTGAGCGACATGTTCATATAATAAACACAGGACCGTTCCAACTGATGGAGGCTGTGGCCCTCGGAGCAGCATTGAACACCGCCGGGAATATAACTTCAGAAGCGCTGAGGCATTTAAATCCTATTCGCATCCCACCAGTGTCTGCCCTCCCTTGAGAAGCATCACTCTTACACCTCTAGTGCCTCCAGCTTGTCCTCCCCTCCCCGCACCGCTGACCCTACCCACGATAACACACTGACAACGTCCTTGAGCATCTGCAGCATTACAAGGGAGTGCCCCGCAGGCAGCATTGGCACCACTGCTGGGTACGAACTACTGTTTTCATTAAAATGGACCATTCTTGGAGCCAGATTCTTTTCCTTGAAACCAGAGTTAAGAAATTTGCTAAAAGCAAAGTTCCTGAACCAAATGTAGAGGGTGAAGTGTCTGAAAGGCACTTTATTCTCATTTACTTTATTATCAGTTTCCCATGGGCAGATATTGGCATGCTGGTCTGTCTAAGGTGGCTCCAGAAAGAAAGGCAGAAACAAGCCTCAAACCTCTCTCACACAGAACAGCAAACTGCACAACCTGGTTAAAAACATAGACCAGCAGACACCTCCCCATTTGGGAAAAAAGTCTTCTTGACTGCACTTCAAATGGTACTTAAAATTCAACTGTCAATACTGTCCTGAAAAAACTCAACTGTAAATACTGTCCTGAGCAGCAAAGGGCACCAGACCTTCCTGTACCAGGCTGCAATTCCAGCAGTTCCACTCACAGTGAACCTCCTCTTAGTAAAGCATCCACAGACAAACAAGGCTTCTGGCAAGACTGCACTGAACACTGAATATCTTCCAAGACGGCAATTAATTTAAGTGTATTAACACTTTAACCCTTTTCAAGTCACATCCGGTAGTTTTCCAGGCAAGCAGCCAAAGCTGAAAGAATCCAGCACGGATTTGGAGAGAGAGAACCAGTCTCAAACCCCACGGTACTGCAAGTCTCTGTGTGTTAGATGAGCGACCTTTTCTGACAGACAGCATTGCAAGCTCACCATACGGGCAAACCCACATTTTACGCTCAACAGCCCTTAATTAAAACAGTAATTTCAATCCATTTGCACCTGACTAGAACTATTTGCCCTTAGATATGAGTAAAAGATAAACTGCTCTTTTATCAGTAGGTGTTTGCAGAAGAGCCTTTCCCACTCCTACATTTCCAGCAGAATATTTATCACAGCGTGGCATTTGATAACTTATCTAATGGGAATTACTTCCAATTCCTCATTTTGGCATAGGTGTATCAGTCAAGAGAAAGTATTCACTGGTGAAAAAAAATAATCAATGTTTAATTAGTAACATCAAGATCTGACTAAGACTTAAAACCAACAAGATTTCATGCTGGACAGAGAAGGAACGCACTGTGCTGCTCCGAGTAAGTAAATAAAAGGTCATAGAGAGGGGAAAACACAGGCTTTAAAGGACAAAGGAATACAACATGTTTACATGATCTTTTCTTGACGTCTGAGAGAACAGTAACAGAGAGCAAAACCTGCCTGTCTTACAGCTCCTGTGTGTCAGCGAGATCAGGAAGTATCAGAGAAACTTCACAGAATCACAGAAATTAGAGAAGTAAAAGTCCTAAAAATCACCTAATCCATCAGCCAGCCAGTGGCAGATCATTCCCGGCTATACCTCTTGTCCAGGCTCGATAAAAACACATAAAGCAAGAACAACACTCCAAGTTTGCAATTCCAGTTTCTTCAACACTTCCAGTTTCTACCAGTACAGGCAAATGAAAGGTCATTAAGTTGACGTAATATAATTACATTTGAAGAGGTATTTGATAATCAGTTTAAGCCGTCCTATCAAACACTAAAGGGCTCATTTGCACTCATCATTTTTCATGCCGTCTTTTACTTTTTTACTCCAGGGTCTATGTGACCCCAGCAGGGCAGGCTCTCACTGCTCTTGTTAACCAGCACCCATCGCTCCAGCACACAGGGATGGAAAAGTGACATTGGATGGGAGAGCAGCACACCAAACCTGCCCAAAACTGCCTCCAGCATCTATCAGCGGATTCCTACACAGATGTGAGAAATGTTTAGAAAAACTTCTGTGACCTAATTTTAAAGGGGATGGTCTGCTCAGATCGAACACTAGATGTTTAGCCACAGTGCCCAAGTGGTGACAAAAGCCTTGAAGCAAAAGCCTCAGGAAAGGCAGGGGACTGCAAGATGATTCAGGGAGCAGGGTCACAACAGCCTCCTCTGGTAGGAACCAACAAACCAAATTTCTCAACAACGGAGTGAAAAACTTTCCACAGAATGGAAAATCTGTTTTACCAAATCTTAATAACCGCAACACTCATAAGCAAAACAGAGAAATATTTATTTTTCTGCCTCAATCTTTCCCTTTGCTGAGAAAGAAGATGAGAGAGTAAATTGAAGCACTGCTAACTGTGTCTGACATTACAGACATAAACCGTACCAATTTTGGGATGAGAGGTTGGCAGCGCAGCTTCCGGAAAAGGCGAAATCTGACAGTTGTCCTGGTAACTTGGATAATGAGGCTCTGGGTGATTGACCCGGCACGGCGGCTGGACATTGGCATCTTGAACTGCAGAAAAACAATGGCTTTATGAATCACCGGATAACACAGCTGTCGGGCAGTTCTTATGCTTCTTTCACCCAGATTTTTACATTTTATACAAGTTTCTATACTCTATGATAATTCCAAGGGTTGCAAATGAGGAACAGTAGCATGATGTTACAGTTAGAAGCAAGGCAGTCTTGCACTGATTTCATCTTTCTGCTTTCACTTTTGAAGGCACAGGTTACTGCTGTTTTCCCTCCCGCGCACCTTTATATTTCCAATAATCACAGGACTCCAAACTAGGGTTCTCAGAGCAGGATGGTTCCCTCAGCAGAGCTCACAACCCCATGTACAAATCAAATTGATAGAACTTAAATATATGGCATGCATTTATATTTTGTTTGATTTATTCTGGCATTTTTCATCTGGTTTCAACACTCAGATAGTTTTCCTTTTTTTTGGTAGCATTTTAGGATAAAGGAGGAGTGAAAAAAATAGCAGAGGTGACCAGAAAACCCTAGAAATCAGCAGAGGTGTACACCAGCAGATGCAACATCTGGACAAAAGGTCTAACTTCTTTTGTGCAACTGGTGAGATTTCAAGCTGCTGAAATAATTTCAAAAGAAGAACAGAGGGATACATATAGTCTCTCTGTAAACTCGAGAAATAAATCCTTCGTGCGGCATTCAAAATGCTTCTTCCTATAGCAATGGGTGTCCAAACCTTTTTTTCTCCTTCTCTAGCAGACGTACACCTGAACTCTTACCTGTGGCTCCAGTGAAAACATCACCCTGGGATGGACTTTCCGAGATAATTGCCGTGGCTTCCACTGTTGACGCACGGTCAAATGTCAGAGCACCGGAGGTAGTGATCTGTCCAGAAGGAGTCACGGTGACTGGAAATATTAGAAGTACTTTCATAATTAACACTCAGCGCGGAGGGCTCTGTTGTTTAGCTGTTGCTATCCCTGTTCTGAATCACCCAAAGGCAGAGAACTCACAGATCAGTAAATGGCCTGCGATACCCGAGTTTGGATCACGCCTATGACCAATGCAATCAGAAATGGGAATAAAAGCCCCATCTGGCTTTTGAAGGCGCTGCTGTCCTCCTGCAGGCCTCTGGTTATTCTCCGGGTGTACAAGGCCATAACGTTAATTTACAACGTAATGCCTCCCAAATCACCATCTTTTCAATTATTGTATGAGCAATGATTTAACATCTACCGTAAAGGTTCAGTGGGGCCACAAACCCCATCAGTTTCTGCCTGATCCTAATTTATTACAACTTTAGCAGTTCTTACTACTTAAATCAACATAAAACCCCTGGGGATTACAACCAATTCTGTGGCAGTGTGGTTAGCTGGACAATATTAGTTGCCTCTACACAGAGTGATGTAACATGCTTGGCCAATGCAAGGAACAAATCCCAAAGTCCTTTTGGATGAATATACCCGCGTGGCTCCAAAATGTTTAAAACCCTTTTTAAACGGGATTAATTAATCTGGCAGCATTAATTGGTAATGGGCTGATTCTGTGGCACACTGCTCAGCCAGAAGGATCTTTTCGCAAACAAAAATTCAATTTTAAGACACTGAGGCTACAGATTTATGCCTGCTGAAATCTGTGGCTGCTACCAAAACAAGCAGTTCTCCTCTCTCCCAATGCCAGCATGAGCAAACGTGCAACCTCACAGCACCTCACATTAATGAAGCAATATTTGGGGGATTAAAAAAACCCAAATAAACTCTACAGAATCCTTGTGTATTTCCCTTCCTCCTGTTGCTGGTAATCTAATCTTACTTTTGGCTGTTCTTTTTTGGATTTATGTTGCTTCCTCAATTCACTTTGTAATGTTACCATCCAGATGATGCCAGTGTGATGAGAGCAGGAGGACACATGAATGTGACTGGGAACGTGTGAGCTGGATGAGCTTGCAAATTAATTTCTGTTCTCACACAGATGGTTTGACAATCAAAACCAGTAAGTAACAAAGCGTGTCCTGAATGCTAGAGAGGAATTTGCAGATGAAAGCGTCACCTTCTGCTTCTTTTCATTAACAACTTTCAGGCTGCAGATTTTATTCCAGCTGCTTAGAGCCTACTTTTCTACATATTTCAAGAAATAGCACAAATCTTACTCCATAGCCCTCACCAGCTTCTGAAGGACAAAAAACAAGCTCAGGGGACAGAATGGTAATTTCTGGCAGAGCAAAAAAAGGACCAGCCTTTCCCTCAACCTCAATTGTCATTTGTGAAAAACCTACCTGACACCCACTACGGACCAAGGCCAGGACTCCACAACTCCCCCCGCGCTGCCAGGCTGAGAGAGCAGGTAGAGGGAGGAAATATAACCCAGACCTCTCTCAGAACAAAATAGGAAACCTACTGCTCACTGCAAAAGGATATCAAGATGCTTAAAACCCAACCTCCTGGAGGGCTAGAGCTGCATTTTTTCCTACTTCACTTGCAGTCACAGTGTGGCAACACTGGGCTAGTTTCTACAAAATAGGAAGTGAAATTAGCTAAAGCCTCTGAGACAATGGAACTATCCAATGAAAAGGAGGTGGCAAAAAAAAAGACATTTTTCTCAGTTGGCTAGTTCCAAGGGGCCACTGATTGATATCTAGTGTGGCAATTCTTCATCAAAAAGGTGAAGCAATTTTTACCAAAGAACCTACATGTAGTAGCAGCTGTGGCAGGAAGCAGAGTGATGTTTTTGGGGCAGTCCTTCTTCACTGGAGTTGCAGGCATTTCATTTTCTTTTTTCCGCCTTTTATAAGGTACAAAGAGTCGTACAGGGCCACTCTAGGCAAAACAGGCAAAAAAAAAAAAAAAAAGAAAAGAAAAAAGGAAAAGGCATTAGCTGAAGCACCTCTTTGGGGACTTTGGGTTTAATCTCATCTTTCCGGATGCAGCTAAGGTCAAGCAGCACGTATTCCCATGGGAGATGTGTGGTTTGCCACAATCGACCAAAAACCTCCTACTTCTCCAAACCAAAAGAAATCTGAAAAAATGCTACACTCAGCTCCCTCCAGCTGCAGAGAACAGATTCAGCCTCTTCCCACTATGATTTAAGGAGCAGAAACGGGCAAATAATTAACTGCTGGCCAAGGTGGTGGAAGAAAAGAGAACACGAGCGAAGGGAAGAGAGGAAGCAGTTAGTTTCAGGTCTAGGAAACAAGCAAATTATCCAGTTCATAGCAGAAAAGAGATGCAAAACATTACCTCAAGTCAAACTAAAGACTTCTGCTTTCAGGACTTCAACTTCATTTTTGAAACAAACAAACAACAAACCAAACCCCAAACCAACCAACCAACCAACCGAAACAGTTTAATATGAAAATATGGACCCAACATGAAATATTACATTATTACCTTATAAAAACATTTTTTCCAGCTCAAAAAATTGTGAAATTTGAGTCAAAAATCACAAATAGCTTTCATGTCTCCAAAAGGCATTTTACATAAATAATGTAGGAAAAAAAAAAAGGAAGGAAAAAAAAATTAACTATCACCCAGTTTTACTGAGGCTGCTACGCAATAGTGCAAGCAGTTTCTTATCTCCTTTCTTTACGAAGCATGGACGAAGCACACTGCAACCTTAGTACTCACGAACATTTCTAGGACACTCATAACCTAGTCGCAAATAGCTGTGGCAGCTTGACTGATTAATTGTTTTAAAACAAATGGCTATAAAACCTACAACTCACCAGAGTCATGTCGTCACAGCAGGCAGCACAAGTACAAGAGGCAGCATGAGGATTTAAAATCCCGTCCTGAAATTAGAAGATTACTAGTTCAGCATGAGTCACCAAACCCGCTGACAGCAGGAGCGTATTCTGCTAAAAGATTCAGCCAGCCCCCAGAGAGACGCAGCCATTCCCTCCCAGGGACCCCACATTATAGTGTAGCGGATGGGAGGAGAGTGAAGGAAGAACACACAATTTTCAAATCAAAAGGCAAGGATGTATGAATTTGAGACTTGATAAAAGTTTCTGCCCAAGCAGAAATCAGCTGCCAAGCTAACGGCAATGCCAAATTCTCCATGAGACTCCTGGACACTGCAGGAAATAGAGGACCCAAAGTGATACTCAGTAAAAGGTGCAAGTGAAGAACATGTTTGTCAGGCAAGTAGAATTAAGAAGATCAGGTTATTGAGTTACAGTATTATGGGTGAGAGCTCACTTCTCAATTTCTGCAATACAGCTGAAGGCTGGACTTCATTCTGCATAAACGGTAACCCCTTTCCAAGTACAAGCAAGATTTGTATCACATTATTTGAAAATACATCTAGAAAAATTCCTCTCACGTCACTGATTCTCAACCAAATCAAAGTTTTGCTTCCAAGTTGCCCCACGGCACCATCCCACGTAACTCTGCAGAGGCAGCACACACACTTTTGCACCGCAGCGCTGGGCAGACTCTGCCCAGACTCCACCTGTCCCTTCCAGCAGAGAGGAGGAAGCAAACTTAACCTTACATGAATAAGGCACTGCAGCGGCCTCCCCGCATAGCGGATGCTCCGCTTCCAGTCTTTGCTGCTGGCTCGTCCTGCCATAGCTTCAAATTCAGTGGGGCTGTACCAGTTGTCCCCTTGCTTAATGCACCTACCACGGCCTCCTGAAATAAAACAGAAGAAAGTAATTGTTAGTAAAGGTTAAGAATCATTTTGTCGCATTCCCAAAGTAGTAAATACTGAAATTGCTGGACAAAATGGCAGTTAATCTATAGCAATCAGCAAACACACCCATCTGCTACTTCTCATCGCTCTAGGATAACCGTGCCCATTTATTATCTTGGCTGTGACGATGACTGTGCAACTTTAGAAAGCTCCAACTCTGGGCATCAACAGTGCATCGAAAGGCCAGAAAAAATTACTCATCACCAAGAAAGATAAGTCTCTCTTGCATAAACACCATGAATTTAAGCCCTTCCTTAATTTGCACTTAAATTTCTAACCCTTCTGGTCATGAAGCAAACTCTCTAGCCATGAAGCAATCGCTGTGCTGTGCAGTCCTGCTTCCCGACAGTTTCTGCTGCTGCTTCTTCAGCTTTCCCACAGAGATAAAAGGGAAGAGGAGGGGCTAAGGCAGCTAAGGAGTCCCATTAGGGGACAAACTCTCTATTTTCTGCCCCAGCAGGGATTCTTTAGAGCTTCGGAGAAACACGGGTCTACTTCTGAGACAAAAAGAATGTTAGAGGAGTCAACGTATTACCGGGGACGCTCACTGCACAGCAGCCTGTATCTTCACAGATTTAAGAAAAGAGTTCAAAAGCCTCTGAAGAAGAGAACAATAATATCCAAAGGGACTAGGTTGGCTAGGAAAGTGTCTTTTTTTTTTTCCCTTGTGATCAGCCCTTAAAAGTTGCCTGATTAAAAGAAGAGTGTACCAAGTGAAGAAGGAGCTGTCACACTGTCTCATCCAAGAAGGTTGTGGTTACCTGAGCCGAGTCTGTTTTTATACAGAATGCCACTGATATTCCGGCACCTCACCGGGAGCTCGTTCTCATACACAGATGGGTCCCAGTTATACTTGGTTCCAGTTTTTTCTTGGACGGATGTTAAAGGGGTAGGAGGAGATTGCGGTCCTTTGAAAAAAAGAAAAGAAAGGTGACAGCAACCAAAAAGCACGCTGGCTATACTGTCACACGCTCAGCCTGGCTAGGGCAACACTGCCAAGTGGTTAACTGGAGCAGCTTCCATTCCACAGCGATGGAAGTTACGTGGCGCACCACAAAAAATTCAGCTTGAACGTTCTGAAAATGACATCTTTGGGAAAGACGCTCTAACAGCACATTAAATGCTGAGGTTGTAACATGCAGTGGTGTAAGCAGCTGGCTGGATCTCCCCTTTCCCAGAGGTCGATCCTGTAACGTGTTTTGGACCGCGGAAGGTTTGCCATGCCATCCTGCGGGCGGAACGGAAACTGCCAAGCAGCCATGAACAGAACCTCAGCAATAAATACACCAGCTATTGCCACATTTAAATATCAGCAAGTGGCCTGAATGGAGAAAGAACTATATTCAAGGAGCCTTTAAAAAGAACCCACTTAGGAGACTCATAAGAACCCACTTAGGAGACTCAAAAAGAACTCCAATTAGGAAACTCATATTTTTATTATCAATATTAAGATGATCCATCTGCCTTTGGGGATGGGATGGGTGCGACAGCTCAGCAGCAGGGCAAGATTTTTCCAGAAGTTTATTTGCAAGGGTTAGCGCAAAGAATAAGAAAATGAAATATATTTCTGACAGGAAAAAAAAAAACACAAAAAAAGCATTATTCTACTCCCAAGAAATACAAGAAGTACCATGTGAAGAGGGGACAAACTATCCTTATAAGACAACTGCATAATATTACGCACATAATGTTTTTTAATCCTAGCAACACAATTAAAATGGAGAAAAAGCGACCTCTCCAGGAGAACACCACTTCAAAACCAGATGGCCTTATACCTGGTGTGAGAGGTGCTGCTGGTCCCTTCAACCCTGTGGTTTCTACAATGCTGCCATCTGTGTGAACCACTATGAGAGTGGCTTTTTCAGTATTCAAGCTGTCCCCAATCTGGAGGGCCGTTCTCCCAGACTATAGAAGAAATAAAGAGTTTAAATTGATAAGAGTTAAAATACCAATGTATTTTAGTATTCCCCCAAAGCTTCTCAAAGGTACCCAAAACCACCAATCAGTATGCCAGTTAGTAGGTTAGTTTTTGAGGTTTCAGACACCCAAATTCAAAGGTTACATGCTCCGGGTCATCCAGTTGCACTGCAGAATGAGTATATGGGGGTGGAAAGGTAAAAAAACCCCTCCAAGTGATAAAGAAAAAAAACGTATGTCATCCAGCTAATGGTTTTGTGGCTTAAAGCCTGCATATCACAATGAAAACATATCTTTGGCCTTACTACAGCTCAAACATAAATCAGGCTCTTCATTTACAATGAGAAAGTAGGTGGGACTCAAATGAAAGGAGGGACTTACCAACACGTGTCCTGAAATTGAAGCTGCATTTGCCACGGATGTAGTGAAAACATTGTCTGCAGAAGCACCAACGTTGGCTACTGTCACGGTGGTGACTTCTGAAATGTAAAACAGACATGAAGGTAATACTCTGCTGCACCCAGACAGGCTGATAAACAGCTAAACGTCAAAAATTGTAATTGCATTTCCTTCTTCCTTCCTATTCAAAATTAATTTCATTTTTCATGGCACCTTTAAGTTGTTATAAACACAATCATTCTGATTTTTGTTAAGCTTTGGGTTGAACATGCTTTAACCCTCCTTCAGACCATAACAGTAGTTATTAGCATGTGATGAACAAAGGGAAAACTGAATATTGAATCTGTAACTAAAAAAAAAAACCACCAAACTGTGATGCTTCTTATTAAAAGAGGGGTGACTGGCAAATATCAAGATAAAGGGAACTGACTCTCCCTCTGCCATGTGTTAAATTCTAGGGTGCTGCTCGCTTGGGCCAGGTAAAAACTGTCCAAACTTACAGCCAAACGCTTCTATGATGTATCACCTAGTTGGCTGCGTAACTAAAACCAGAGGTTTTTAAGTACCACACAAGGGGTAAGAGTGAAAAAACAAGTCTGAAGCTCACATGGAGATGCCAATCTAGATACGAAGGACTCTGAAATGTATCATAGAATGTGATCATAGAACGGTTTAGATTGGAAGGGGCCTTAAACATCACCTCGTTCCAACCCCCCTGCCATCCTATGAGAGCTTGCCTTCAAAATTCTGTATGTTTCAGGGCACTTTGTTAACGGGAGACAGGGTCTAAGTAATTTTAGATGCACACAGGCAGCTCTTGCTCATTTGACTTTACGTTGTGCCGTGTAATGGTGAGGAGAGCGTGATTTCCTGCGTTCGGGGAGCGCCTCAGGCCGCAACTGGGACCTGCCCCTTCTCCACAGCACCCCCGCAGGACGATGGCTCCGTGTGCGGGCCGGGAGCGGTTCGGGGCCCAACGCCCGGTGCTGCCGGCCCCGGCCCCGCGGACGGGGGTCGGCTGTGGGGGTTCGGGGCGGGGCCGGGCCGGCCCCTCCCGGGGTGCCGCAGCCCGGGGCAGGCGGCACTGAGGCGGCGGCGCTGAGGGGGGCTGCGCATGCGCGCTCCGCCCGCCCTGACCTGCGAAGGCGGCGGCGGCCTCGTCGGCGCTGGGCAGGGGCTCGGCTGCCATCTCCATGTGCTCGGCATCTGCCGCCATCACCGTCACCGCCGCCGCCTCCTCCTCCTCCTCCTCCGAGGCCTCCGGCTCCGCCTCCGAGGCCGCCGATTGCGGCGGCGGCTGCTGCTGCTGCTCGGGTCCTTCCGCGGCCGCCGCCGCCACTGCGGCTGCCGCCTCCGCTAAGCCCAGTTGCTTCGCCGCCGAGTCGGCGTCCTCCATCCGAGGCGGGCGGACGGTCAACCCGGGGGTAGCCGAGCCCGCCCGAGCGGGCCCCGACGCCGGCCGCTTCCGGGGGTCCCGCTGAGGAGGGTCCCGTGGGGGGGGAACGCGGTTCTCCGAGGTCACTCGAGCGCTTTTGGGCGGGCGGCCGAGCGGTGCCGAGCTGTCCCGAGCGCTTCCGAAGGTGTTTCCCGGGCGGAATCGAGCGTTTCCGAACCGTTTCCGATGGTGCCCGAAGTGTACCGAGTCCTTGCAGGCCTCGTCCGATGGTTTCCCCGCCGGCTGGCCAATCCCGAGGCGGGAGGCGGCCGAGCCGAGCCCGCCGGAACGCGGCCCGAAGCGGTACCTGACAGATCGGGCGGCGAGCCCGAGCCCGCCCGAGCGGCGCCGAGTCCCCGAAGCGGCCCGGCCCGGCGGGTCGAAGAATCCCGAGCTCGTTCGAGTCTTTTTCCGATCGCGCCCGAAGGCGGCTGAAGCGGGCGCGAGGGGAGCCGAGCGGTGCCGAGTCCGCTACGATCACGCCCGAATTCCCTTTCGTCGGCCCGAACGGGCAGAGCCCGAATCTGCCCGAAAGGGGCCGAACCGGGCCGAGCGCTCCGATCGCACCCGAAGGCGGAGGGGAGGGAGGGGCCGCCCCGCAAAGGCTGCCGGGACGCTGGAGGACCGACGGGGGCGGGGCGTCAAGATGGCCGTCGTGAGGCGAGGTGAGGGGCGCGTTGCCATCGATACCGACAGCACTTTTTTCTCCCCCCCGTCGTGTCCCGGTGGGTGACCGGGGGTGGCTGTTCCCCACCGTGTTCGAGGTTTCCTCTCGCCGCCTGAGGCGGGGGGGGACATAGGGGGAGAGCGAGGTGGGGGCCGAGGTTAGCTAGGCCTCGTCGCCGAGCCCAACCCGATAGCCCTATCGCGACAGCCCCGACACGCTGAGGGAAATCCCGGCAGCTGTGGGCCCTGTGTCAGCGTGAGCAGGGGCTCGGGGCTGGTGCCGAACGGGGAGCACCTTTATCCACAGGCAAATCGCTCTCCTGAGGCCGAGGGGCGCCCCTTGAAAATCCAAGTCTCTGCTTCAAATTATGAACCACTGGGATTCAGGGGAAAAAAAAAAGAAAAAGAAAAAGGAAAAAAAAAAGTTCTTCCAGCTCATTAGCGGGGTCAAAATAATTAATCATAGAATCACAGAATGGTTTGGGTGGGAAGGGACCTTAAAGCCCACCCAGTGCCACCCCCTGCCCTGGGCAGGGACACCTCCCACCAGCCCAGGTTGCTCCAAGCCCCGTCCAACCTGGCCTTGAACCCCTCCAGGGATGGGGCAGCCACAGCTTCTCTGGGCAACCTGGGCCAGGGGCTCACCCCCCTCACAGCCAAGAATTTCTTCCTGAGATCTCATCTAAATCTCCCCTCTTTCAGTATAATTAATTGCGCTATCTCTCTTTCAAAGACGTCAAAGGTTTCCCCCCAAAATATAAATTCAGACCTAGGTAGACAAAGCTGGTTTTGAAAACTTGGGTTAAACAATTAGCGTTTCACCAAGTCCTAAAAACAAGTTTGTGTAATAAGGTGCACTGGGTAATGTTGACTGTAGCTGCTGCATGCTCTTAATATAGTTTTGGCATTAAAAAAAATTAAGCCATTTTTTAGAAAATGGGGTATGTTCTGCCTCAAGTAAGCATGCACAGCGTCACTCACAATCATTTCTAAAATCAATAGCAGCCTGGATAAGTAGTCAAGCTTTTGCTGTATAAAACACTTAACTGGAGTGGAGTCTGTAGCTGTTGCCTACAAAACCATCTGGGAAAGGCAGCGGGGTTTGGTGCCAGGGCTGTGGGGGGGACATGGCTTCGTCCCGCCCAAGGATGGCACTTGGGCTCACAATCCATACTCATCCCAAGTGCAAATACCTGGGAGTGATCGGCCTACATTACAGAACTGATACAGCTGGAAACAAGTGGTGTTACACTTTGTTTTCTTCTGGACAGTACAAGGTTTCCAACAGGCAGAAATCGTGTGCCAACCTGCAGGCAGGGGAAAGTCACTACGTCGGGTCTCACTAGTGCAAATGCCCCTTTTAGCAGGATGCTGTTCTTGCTGCTACAAGGTTTGTGTGTTTCATATAAATGCTTTTAAATTGTTACTCTTTTTTTTTTCCTTTCCTTGTGACAGAATGCTCACTTTTCAATTGTAAACCTCCCCAGCAGCAATGCAGGCTTCATTGATCCCAGCAGTGAGAGGATCTCAGGGTGCTGGGATTAGCAGCCTGCTGTTATACCTGAAATTAAATATTCAACTGGCATAATAATTACTAGTTAACTGCAGTATCCCTTTCACAGGCGTGTTGTGGGGTTTGTTTAACCCGTGTGAAATGTCCCCTGTTGCTCAGTGGGAGGCAGCATATGCTAAATAACAGTGGCTATCAAACCCGTCCTCGGAACAGATGGCAGGAACGTGGTCAGTGCCCTCTTGTGGAAAATTATTTAAAATAAAAATAAAGTTGGGGAACTGCCATTAGGGAATTCACTAAGGGTTGCCTGTAAGGTAAAATTGTGCTACTCTAATTATACCACTGGCATCACGGCAGCGTAGCTGCCCAGCACGGAGGAGGCTATGCCGGTACAGCTTAGTGTTTGCTTATACAGAAAAAGTTCATATCCAGACACTTCTTGCAGAATAATAACACATCTGCACATGTAGTTGTGGTATTTCAAATTAACATCCTACTTCACAGTCTAAAATAACTTTAAAATGGAGACATCTCCTTGTTGCTGTGCAAGGAAGGAAGCACATCATCTTAACACAGGGCATTACTTTCACATGAGGGTTTATACCGGGGTATAAGTACAAACACATCTTTAACTGTTAGTCACTGCAGAACAAGATGTGTAATGAAACCTTTACCTCCCATTCTGCAAAAAGAAAGAAAGCATTCATCAAAATGCATTTTGGCTAAGTGAAGGGACGAGTCTGTTAGGAGCCTGTAGTGCCTTTACAGAAAGTGGAGAGAAGATGAAGCACGTCCAGGTGAAGCATTTCACATCACAGCCAGTATGAATCACCTTCTAAAATCGCTTGCCTATTTCCACTGCGTTCCCAAATTGGATACTTTAATTAGGTGCCTAAAGTTAGTGGGGATTAATTTGGGCCCAACTGCATAAAACTATTAGGTGATGAGGACATTAACCTCGAGAAGCCCAGGGATGAAGATGGTGAGGTGAGTATGTCCCGCTGATTTGATGATAATGAGACGTCTCTTGAGAAGATGGATGAAACGGCCTTTCACAGACCATTTTGCTCTGTGAAATAGAGATTGAAACTTTTCAGTTCCTCATGTGTCTGAAAGAAGCTACAAATATTAATGAGTTACTTAAGAGGTACTCTAGTAGGTCAGTGCCATCATGTTTCAAGGGAATTTTATCTGTGTTTTTTTTGAAAAAAAAAGGAGAAAAAAGTGAAATGTATTGGTTAGCTCATGGAAAATATTCTGTATGACTTCTGTGGCTGATCAGAACGTATTAAGGTTTTACATAGAATGACTTTGCTTTTGAAGGGAACCGGTTTGGAGGGATGTTATTTAGAGGAGCTGGGGAGCCCTGTGTTCTACACAAATGCTTTCTCACAATTTAAAACCAAATGGCACATTCTGGTTCTCTTGCATGTTTCCCTCGTTCCTGCATAGTTAGAGGGATGAATGTCATCTGCTGTGAAAGGACAGGATAAACAAGTTCTAGGTGATGCCTGTGTACTTCTTTAAGTTTTGAAAGAGATGGGTTCCTCAGTGAAAGTGACTTTTCGCAACAGGGGTTTCCCCCAAATTACTTTAGAATTCATGTATTTGAAAAAGTTATTTTTGGAGCCTGAACTGCATGATCTGAGAAAATAGTACGTCTTCCAGTGAACTGAGAAAAAAATGTCTGTAAGCATGCTTGACCTCTCTAGTAACATCAGTTGTTTGAATGTTTCTGTAGCAATTTTGGTAAATATTTAGACTCATTTTCTTCTTTTTATTTTTTCCTTCTCAACGGAAAGGAAGAACTTCATCAGTTGTATCCTTTTTGTACCTTTCATCCCTGACATGGGAATCTTCAGGAAGACTGGCTGAAATGCATTTGCATCTTCCCACCTAATAAATCTGCACAATGCTATTTTTGTGTTATTCTTTGAGTTTTCCATCATCAGCACCACCCATAGGAAGCAAAACTGGTGAAACGTTTCTTCCAAGGGAAGACGTTTTTGCAGCATTAGCTGGGGTTTTGCTGAGATTGTGCCCTGATCAGCTCCCACTCACACACAAACCCCTTGAACCCACCCTGCAGTGTTCACCGAGGGTTGGTAGCCGTGTTTTATGGTCACGTAACTCTCATTTCCTTACGAAGCGAGGCTAAAAATTGGGTTTGTGGCCCGATGGGCACAAGCCCCACGCAGCACAGCTCACAGACAGCTGACACAGCTGACAAGAGGTAGGAAAAGCAGCTTTCAGTAGTACTTCCTCTTCTCTCATGTTAATTCACCCTGCCTTTACTCCTGCCAAGATCTAAGTAACCTCCAACGAGGAGACACCCTTGGCTTCAGAGATTTCCATGCTTAGAACCTATCTAGTAATTTTTTTGCTCCACCTTCCTTCAACTGGAAAAACACAAAAAACCTGGTTGTGTTTTAATAAAATGAGCCGCTCTGGGAACTGGAATACATCCACCACGCGTGGGTGGGTGCTCCCTCCAGAAACTGGATGGGCCGTTCCTGTAAAAGATGCCTGGGATGAAATCCCTGCTTGGAGATAATCAGGATTTGAGAAGGGCTAGGGGAGAGAGGGGAGGATAAAAAATACTTTGAGTAGAGAGAGAGATATGTGGAAATAATGAAATCTGCACTAATAACTTCCTTATATAAATTACATTGTATTATGTAAGGCTGAGAAAGGCATTTGCTATCATTTGGTTACCAAAAATGCATATGAATGGCCAAACTTTCTGGATTGTTGGAGCCACATTCCAACTTCTCCATGTGGTGAAGCCCCACAATGTCCTACGTGTGTCTCCTCTATTGCATGAATGATGTGCTGCTGTGCCTCAAGAGAAAACGATTCCTTCAGTCTGTAGGTACCTGCTGTGTAGGAGTCGTGCCTGTCCGTGGCGGGGGTGGGCTCTCAAAGACACTGAGGTACCTCCTATAAACTGGGCATTTCGACTCCTCTTGCAGTCAGAGCGGAAGCTGGAGCGGTTTAACACCCTCAGTTCATTCCCCGCCCTGCTCAGGAGCTGCTTGGCTGGAAGGTTCCTATCTCTGACTCCCGGAGGAGCGCAGGCAGCTAATTACGAGTGGATTTGTGACTTTAGGATGGCTCCAGCTGCAAGGAATCTCTCCCTGTTTGTACGCCGTGTTCCCTGTCCTTCAGGGGCATTCTGGGGATGTATTAAGGATTGTGGAGCTCTCAAATACCTTGGCAGTGGATCCACATTGACAGACACGTAACTAGAGCTAAGTATTATCTAGCATACAATAGTTTGTTTTGTGAGCAGTGAATTAAGGAAGTCTGTTTCTTATCAATTTACATCTCAAAGCTGAGCCGGTGGCTTTCTCAGGCACAGCGCAAAGAGTGCAGCTTGCAGACTTTCCATCGTGTGGGCAGTAATGGGGCCTGTCTGCTTCACACAGCCACACGTTTTCCCAAACGTACAGGAATTTGATGTTTTGGAGCCTGCCAACCCTCCGTCAACTTGCTCAGGGCTGACTAGCGGGTATAGAAGTTGTTTGGGGAAATGGACGCACGCGCCCCCCCCTCATTTCCTTAGGCTAACGAATGCCCCACTACAAACCAAATAGTTTTTAAAAAAAAAAGGAACTAAAGCCAAACCTGAAACAGCGAGCTTTTATCCTAACTCCGGTATTTGCAGTCTCGAGTTACTTTCTGAACCCTACCCAGTAGGCCAGTCATAGTCAGGCCATTTAGTATAAAAAGGCCCAGCAGTGTATTTTGAGGTTACTGGGAAATGGTGGTTTTATGAAATGGATCCACCTCACTGCTATGAGAAGTCCTTAACAGCAGCTACCAGCTGTCATCTGTTCCTTTACAGATTTTATTTTATATAAATGGGATTTATTACATCTTTTACTTCTTGGCAACTCTGGCAATGATTGTTTATAAAAGTAAGTTGCGCATATTCTAACACAGAATAGGCTGTGTGCTTATGACACGGTTGTGGTTTGTCTGTGTGCCGACTGTATTTTCCTGCCTTGTTTACACTGTCTTATTCCACAGGGGAAGTTTTCAGTTATCCGGACGATTTCCTGGCTCCTGATCTTGCCTTGCTTTTCATTATGGCCATTCTTGAAGTGCTCCGATTATACTTGGGTATGTCATCTTATCACCGTGCCTTTTCAGTGGAATATAGACATTCATAATTTTGAAATAGAATGTGTGTCAAAACATGCCAGTTTAGCAAACTAGCAGATATTTGGAGACTCTTGTTCGTTTATGCCATTAAACTTTGTCTGACGGATCAATAGATTTGGCCAGAGGGTCAAACAGAATTTGCTCTCATATGAAATATAATCTACAATGCCATTAAAAAGCAATAGCTGGGTTGTCAGAAAGCAATATAACTGGGACAGCTGGAGTGCTGTTTACAAGTGAGCGTGACTTGTGAGAATGAACACGCTGAAACACTGACACTTCCATTCACTGAGGCGATACGGCTCCTTTCAACCGCTCCAGCAACAAACACGAGTAACCAAATGGCCGGAGCCCTATGGAATGGGTAATGCCAAGGATGTCCCTGAGCGGGGTACGGCTGCCACCGCGACTACGCCTTTCCCTTTCCCCGCTTCTGCCAGTTCCAACATCTTCATTTCCCTGAGACAGAAGAGTGTAAAGGGCCTCCTGACCCCTGTCCAGAGCTTGCTAAAACTTCATAAAGTCCTTTCTTAGAAAAACAAGTTACTGTTAAAACCTGAGCTCGATATTCCCAAGACATTTATGCACGGTGGGTCTCTGTTAATTCAGCTGACGCGCGGGAGGGGTGAATTCAGCCTCTGCCTTAAAGCTCCCTGCAGATGTTTGCTTGGAGCCTGGTGGGTGAACACAGAAGCAAGTTTCAAGTCTAAGGCAGTTAAACAGCAAAATCTACCGAGACTAGCTTGGAAATAAGATGCAAGGAAGAGATAGGTGCAGCTTCTCCATGATGATAGTAATTTGGAATAGGAATAGATTAGCAGGGAATACAGAAGAGTCTATATTGCCTAAGACTTTAAAATGAGGATTGGATGCTCTTAGATGTGCACCGCGGGCACCGAGTTGTCACGCAAAGTGCTGGGGGGGACTGGGGGAAAATGTGATGGTTGCCTAAGAAGCTGAGTGATCAAAATGATTGCAGCTTCAGAACTGCTTATCTGTGGTAAGAAAAGGTAGGCGTCCTGACTCTGAGCATCAACTGATTGCTCTTCAGATTAACTTCGGTCAGCAAGAAATCAATTGGCCATTGGTGTTGGGGCTTGTTCTTACGTTTACTGACAGAGCCTTGATTCAGGCCAGGATTTCGGAGTACTCTGAGCTGTGAGAACTAGAGCCTTTTTTGCAGAGGAATACTCTAGACTTGTGGCTTGTGATATTGTCAGACGAAATCAAAGACTCATATCAGCTTTTTGTTTCCTTCGAGGTTCCAAGGGTAACCTGACAGAAGAAGAGGCTCCGTTGGGGCTCAGCCTTGTCATCACGGTGGGAAGCGTGATTCTGTCTGTGTATTTCCTGGTGTGGCAAACTTACGTGCTGAAAGCAGATGTCATTCTAAACGCTCTCCTTCTCTTTACATACGGGCTGGAGTCGGTACTAAAGGTCGTGGCCATTGCTGCTTTTGTCAGCTAAACCCTAGCAGTTGTCTACACGTTTTCAACGCATTTTGTCGATAAGGAGTGGGTTTATATTTCAAATATTTAATTATTTTGCATATAAAAATCCTGTAAAACTCTCCTCTGTACAAATTTTTGAGGGGAGATCTCCTCAAATGGTAGGTAGAATACCCTGTCTAGCAGCTGTGTTTTGCTGTCTCATCACTCAGCTTATTTACAGGCAAAGGCAAGAGATGATTCAGCAAAACCGCTTAATGCTCTGGTATTCATCAAGAACCGACACCAGACGTTCATTCCCAACACAGAACAGTAGCCAGCGCGTGGTCTGGCTGCATGCTGTTGGGACGATGTGAGTTTTCACGGCATCGCAGCAACGTCCAACCAAAGTGACACAGAAATGAATGAGGCCAATGCGCGCGCACTCATTTCTGCCGTGCCACAGACATGTTCCTGTTCGAGGGCACAGCTTCTCTTCTGCTCTCATTTGTCTTCTCAGCCCCCAGTGGTAATTTCCCTGACGTTAGTAGGGCAGTACCTGATTTATCCCAGTGGGAGAGAGTTGAATTGAGTTTTGCACATCCCCGGAGAGCTGAGCGGCACGGTTTGGGCAGCTGGTTCTCACTGATGCAGAGGCCAAAGGCAGAAGTGTGGGACTACGTTTGTTTGAGTAGGGCGGCCTTAAGATGAGTGTAAACATTCACCATCCACTCACCCTTCTGTCCTATTTAAGAGTCCAACAGAATGTTGTCAGATGTATTTCTATTTGGTGTTAAATGTGTTTATCTCCATGATTCTGTAAAAATGACTACATTCAAGCCTTGTCTTTTAAATGAAAAACTATGTGCAATTTCAGATTTTTTTTTTACTGTATCAAAAATACATTTGTATTAATGTAAAGCTTGGGGAATTTGCTTGGGGTTTTGTACAAGCAGGTTTTATATTCAGAATTTCCTATTTTTGTATTTATTTATTCAAATAAATAATGTTTTAGATCTAAGAAGCATTTGAAGTGCAGAGCATCTTCTTCAGACCCTAGGCTCCAGCTGAGCTGCACAAAGGAAGGCTGGGGCGAGCCTGGATGTGTGCAAACGACTCTCCTGATCCTGCTGCTGCTGCTCTACGTGGGCCGTGCTCCTGCGCGGGGAAAGAGCACCAAGGTCTGTGCTTATTGCCACTCGCCAGGGGCTGAAAGTAGAGCGTGGGGGCCCTGTACCACCTCAGCCCCACTCTGTTACCCTTCCAGTGGGGGTAGGAGGGAACAGAAGATGCAGAAGTGCCTGTGGAAGGGCCCAGTTCCGTCCCTCGGTCATACCCGAGGCCAGGTGACACCGGCATCTGTCCACGTTACACCACCCGGCAGCCGGAATCCAAACACTGACACCGGCAGGAATCCCCTCAGGGCAGATTCCGGGAAGTCAGAGGCACAACCAGCCCTTTGTCGGTGGGAGGCTGCACCCGCGAAGGCGAGGTGAACGCAGCACAACTGGGCGCTACGGAGCAGCCAGGAAATTGAACGACCAAATGCTTCTGTGCTTAATCTGCGTGAATCAAACACCCGCCCATTTGTCCTGCCAGATTTGCTTGGCATAATGGAACGTGCTCATCACGTGTGACCAGGAGTGACAAACATTCCGAGCTCTATCTACCCTGTTAATGACGAATGCATACCAAGCAAAACCCCTTTCCGTATGCGTACAAATAAAAGCACATTTTTTTCCTGGTATTTACACCCGCCCTACACAAAGGTCTGGCAATAGAACATCTGACGGGTTATAAAGGAAATATCGCAAAGCGGAAATTTTTTTTTACCTGAATGTAGGTGCTACGGCAGACGGGGTCACACACGTTAACTTCAAATTGCAGCCTCCGCACTTTACCTTCCTTCCTTCTCATGGTGCTCACTACAAACAAAACAAATACCAAATATTAGCACAACTGGCGGCAGCAGAGACCCAGGGTGTAGATTCGGGAGACACTAGTGAAGCCAGCGGAAGGTGTTCCTACCCCGAGGTGCCCGACCCCACCGGGGACCAGCACCCCTCAGCTACAGCCTGACAACCAGTTGTGATGCTGTGCCATCAAACCGCATCCCTGGCCCGATCCACACGGAAAACAGCCCTCAAAAATGGTTCTGATGAAGGTGTTAATTAGGTGGCGGCTGCCACGTTTCTGCCTGTCCCCACAGCACAGTACGAGATCGGGACAGTCTGCTGGGCCACACCGGGTAAAGCAGCCTCCTCCCCCAGCTCCATAAAACAGTGGGTTTTATACATATATATATATATATATATATAAAAATATGTGTTATAAAACGTGGTGAATCCTAACCATCGCCTAGATGAAAAACAAGAGTCAGCAGAGAGTGACAATGCTTGCTGATATTCAGCAAAGGGGTAAATCTACACATATGACAATGAACATGCGTTTTGGAGCTCATTTCAGAGCACCGCCTGACGGCTTGCCGACTCCTGGCCGGCTGTCAGGCCCTGCCGGGGCTCAGCCAGCCCCAACCTGGATCTGCACCCTCAGAAGGGCAGGACAGCGCTGGTTGAGTTTTCCAGTTTAAGATAAAATTGTCCATGAACATTTTTTCTGATGAGTTGGTCAGATGCTGGGGTGCTCCTGCTGCTGACACCCCCCCCCACTCTGTGATGAATGTTGGAGAAGGAGGATGAAATCTGCAAGCTTCAGCCAACTCCTTCATCTCGGATATTTCCAGGCTTTGAATGGGAACTGTCGTTTACGCTGGTGACCCCGATTTCCTGACAGCTTCTCTCCGTGCTGAGCCGGTACAAAGACCCACAGTGAATCGGGCCCTGACCGCGGAGAGTTCCTCTGATCAGGAGCTCCTTTCCAAACGGCTCCCACTGTTTGGAGAAGCCAGGGCACAGCATAGCAAAGCCATTGATGACATTTGCCAGACATAAGACTGACAGAGCTTTTAATTATGAGGCCCAGCCCTTCTGAAACAGGACGAGCAAGTTGGATGAAAACGGCATTAAAAATTTAGAGGAAGACATATTTTGAGGAGCTCGGTTTGGGTGTTGTTTACTCTGCGAGGAAGAAGTCTTTGTTCTCCAGCCATCACAGGGGTGTCTGCCGCCAACCTGATTTAAAAGGCTGATCCCGAGAGACAAGTTGGCCTCCTGGGATTTCAAACTTGGAGATACTCTGCGAGATAGGGCGTTACTGGTCCACGGCTATTTTGTGTGCCTCAGCAGGCAGAAAGGGCGGACAGACCAAAACCCAGCTGAAGCGCTGCACTCCCCCAGCGACCACCGTTTTTGTCCCAGCTCCGAGCGGCGGCCGAAGGAGGGAGGCTGAGGACGCGCATGGGGTTCCACACCTGGGAGCCACTGCCGCGCAGCCGGGTAACTCCCCTCCGGCCAGTCGCCTCTGCCCCGCTTCGACCAGCCGCGGCGCGTGCAGGGAAGATGTAATAAGCTCAGTTGTGGTTTTCTTCCCTGCCCAGAGGAAAAGTTCCCTCCTCTGCTCAGCAGTTAGGGATTTCCTCTGGGGCGCAGCACCCCACGGTAGCCCACTGTGCCTTTCTCCATCACGACTGTGGAGCCGAAGCCGCCAGATAGCACACAGTCCGTGCCTTAAACATTAAATGGCTTCTCCAACAGAATCTTTCCAAATCCCAGTTTGCATCCCAGGAAAGCCAGCCCAGACCCAGTGGCAGATGATGCATTTCAGGGGTAGGGATGTCCTGCGCAAAACCTTTCAGCTGGAAATGCTCGCTGGGCTCCGGCACAGCTGACATTCCCACCGCGTTTCCCTTCGGTTGAACCGCTGCCCCTTCCCCTGCCCGACGTTATTCCTGGCATTCCCTAAATGCCGCTTCTCCCAGGGCTGGCCGTGTTGTCACAGTGCATCCTGTGCCGAGATCCCCCCGGGGACCTCACCGACAGTGTGGCGAGGAGGATGACGGGGCGCTGGGCGGGTGCCTCACGCCGAGTATCGGCTCATGTTCCCCCACAGTGGAAGAGGTCGTTTCCCTGTCAAAACCGAGCTGCCGAAATCATTAACTGTCACGCGGGGAACTGGCTCTCCCGCTGCCGGTCGCTCACCCGGCGGCATTCCTCCCGCCATAACTCACCCCAGGCGGTTCCCCTGCCCGGCCTCTGGACGCGGGCCAGGCGGCGAGTCGGGCCCTAGCCCCCATAGTGGGGAAAACCAAGAAAAACCATGGCAGCAGGGAACTCGACAAGCGCTGAGCTGAGGAAGCCGGGCTTCATCCAGACCTGTGTCCCGTGGTGGAAGTGTTTTCCTATTTCTTTCGCTGGTGTCAATGGAGCTGCAGCTATTCCTGCAACGGGGGTGGTGACGGGGGCGACTCTCTTGCATGTACATGCCGTGGGTTCAACACATGGTGGGGAGGCCGGTGAGGCACATACACTTCAATAAAACGCCCTGAAAAGCTCCAGTTTTTGGAGAGGGGTGGCTAACCAGACGGATGCCATGCTGCCGCGGACACGGCTGTAAGACCCATGCATTCAGATGATATTTTCTGACTTAATGATCAGCTCATGAGCTGATCCCATCGTTTTAAAAAACGTTAAATCTTGAGGCAAATGAAACTAGCTGTGCTTTGCAAACAGTAAGTCTGCCCACACACGAGAGCATTTCCCAGCGTTCGGGGTCCCTCCAGGTCCCCAGGCGCAGGGCTGAGCCGGCAGCACGGCAGACCCCAAGCGCAGCACAAACATCCTCTCCGCAGTCTGGCATGAGAAACTCAGGAGCGGCCTCGCCAATCTTTTAAACTTTCCCTCTGGATTTTCAAGAGCAAGAGAAGAACAACAAAAGACTATGTGAGGAGACCCGGGGTTTCTAAAGACACGCTTCCCAGGGAGCACGGGAACGACGCTCAGCACCAGGCAGGGGCTGAACCTCGAGTCCTACCTCTGCTACCCCAGCAAGAAGTGGCTCTTGCTTTGTCTGTGCCCCACCTGGGGCCCTGGAGAACAGGGGTCAGTGGTCTCGCTCCTCACACCACCGATTACTTTACTGGAAGAGTGGTCAGGCACTGGAACAGCCTGCCCAGGGAGGTGGTTGAGTCACCATCCCTAGAGGTATTTAAGAAACGTGTAGATTTGGCACTTCAGGGCATGCTCTAGTGACAGAGATTGTAGGGTTTTTGTGTGTGTGTGTGTGTGTGTGTGTGTATGGTTAGACTCGATGATCTCAAAGGTCCTTTCCAACCGTGAAGATTCCATGATTCTATGATAGTAGCGCTTGGACATCGCGGGGGGAGGGCTGCCACAGTGCTGCAGTAGCACGGGAACGCTCCCTGCGATGGCCAGAGGGTCCTGTGCAGCCTCCGTCTGCCAGAACGCCCGGGCACACGCCTGTGAACGACGAGGGGGTCCTGCACACGGTGGTCGCCCAAGCAGAGCCGAGCAGGAGCATCTCCTGCGAGGAGCAAGCCCTGCTCGGGCTGCACCATGCGACGCCCATGGCCAGCAAGCCTTTTGCTCCCCTCCTGTGCCGCCACCATTGCTGCACCTGGGTTCCCCCCAAAGGCGGGTTTAGCAGTCACTCCCCTCTCCCCACCGTAACCCCAGCTCTGCCAGGGCTGGAGCGTGGGGCTGAGATGTGTGGTTCTACCTCCCACCAGCTCACAGTGGAGCTGGGGCAAAACAAGGGGCTTTACGGCCGTGTAACCCCAAGGAGCACAGTGCCATGGTGCAGGGCACCCCAAAGGGGGCTCTGCCTCTCACCCCTGACTGCTCCGGGGACCTGGAGAGAGAGGTTTTGCCCTCTCCCTCCACCTCACAGCACCTTTCCCCGCTGCACGGCCAGAGCAGAGAGGGCAGGCAGGAGTGCAGCTGGAGGAAAACAACCCTCCAGCCAGCGCGGAGCTGCGAGCAGAGCACCGGCCTGCACAAAAGCTGCCTTGTTCCCCCACCAGACAGTCGGGCAGCGCGTCCCCTCCCTCACCAGCCACGGAAAACCCGGCTCCAAGCCCTCCTTTGCCACCCCTCGCCGCCTTCAACCTCCCCCTCGGGTACAAAACGTTCTCGGGCGAAAGAAACCTGAAGTTTAACACGTCTCTCCCGGCTGTTGGTCCCCTTGCACCGGGAGCGGGCGAAGGCCCCCGCTGCCCCCGGCGCCTTGCGGGGATGCAGCCGGCTGGCCAGGGCCACCGGCTCCTAGTTATACAGTAACCTGTTGCTCCGGGTCCCAGCTCCACCTCTCGCTGCCTCCACATCCCTCCCCTCCTCTCTCCTCTGCCAAGAAACCTCTGTCACCTGCTCTCAGACAACCCGGGCGAGCGGCACCGGGACGAAAGGGCAGAGGGAAGCCAGCGGCACGGGGACCCCCAGGCTGGGGCAGCGGGTGGGCTCTGCCTCCCTCTCCCCTCCGTCCATCCCTCGGGCAGCAGCTCAGCGCCGCGCAGGGAGGCAGAGGGAGCTTGGCTGCCGGAGAATGGCAGCAGGATCTAATTAGGAGGGTACGGCTAATTGGGAGAGGACGCACGGGAGCCGAGGGAACTGCGGGAGACAAGAGCGGCTTCTCAGCACCGGTAAGTCCCTCCTTGCAAACCCTAAAACTTCATATCCCCCCCCCCCCCCCGCCCCCCAAACATTTATCTATCTATCTGCTTCAAAAGTCTGGTTGATTCAGTTGCGGAGGGAGCGTGACCGGAGAGGGGGCTGCGGCTGGGATAACTGTTGGTGCACAGTTTTATGTGGTTGGGTTTTTTTTTTCTAAAGGGTGGAAAAAAGTAATTTTTCCAGCGTTACGTTTTCGGGGTTTGTTTCCCGTTCTTGCATTTCCCCACCGGGCCAGCTCCAGTAGGTGGCACTTTCTTGGCAGCAAAATGTCTGTCTGGCAAAGAACAGGGTTTTTTTTTTTGTTGTTGTTGTTGTTCCTAATGAAGTCTGGAGACGGTAGTTTTGAGCAGCTGTTTGTCTGCAAATCCTGGGGGTTCCTCTGTCCAGGACGCGTGCGGAGAGAATTTGTGCTGTTCCCCACCAGGCACCTCAGGGAGCTGCTGCTCCCGGTGGGTGAGCTCTCCCTGCCCGTGACCTTGGCAGGATTCATCACGCTATTCCCAATCATCACCCCATTCCCAAGCGGAGGGAAGGCTGGCTTGGAGCTGCCCCGTTCCCTGGCGTGACAGCTCTGGCTCCCCGGGAGCTTTCATCTGCGTTAACGAGCTGGAGCGCGGCTCTCCTGTCCCCTTTCACTTATTTGCCTGGAAAATACCAGTGCAAACTCCACCGAGGACAAGGCTCAGGGACAAACAATTTGACTGACGTTATTTTTAAATACTGGAAATAACTGTGAGACAACAGAGTAGTAAAATAGAGCGATTGCCCTGCTGTAATTAGGACAATGGGGTGTAACGCTTGTGCTGCTGGGCTGCTCTGCAGCGCTTCAGGAAGCCAGTGCTGTGACAGGGATCAGATCCGCCGGCGGTTGCTCATCCGAGAGCTCCGGCGCTGGGCTGCTTTGGTGGGATCTGCCCCTAAAAAGGACTTTTTCTGAGTTAAAGAAATGAGAGCAACAGGCGCAGCCCCCAGCTGACACACTGAAGCAGAGACCCACGCGGGGTTTCACCCACAGCCAGTTGCATATTCCCGGCTCCGTTTAGTCGAGTGATGGAGTTTTCAGTTGATCAGGGAGAAAAGTTAGCCCTTCCCACATGGAAAGGGCAGCGGTATTGAACCAAGGAGCCCTTTAAGGCAGGACTGTGAAGAGGGACTTGGGATCCGCTGTGGGAACGTGTCTGCGAGTGGCAAAGGTCACTGCTTCGCCCTGTTTAAAACCAAGGCTTGAACTGGTGTTTGGGATAACACACCTTGATTGCCGCTGTGGTCGGGCCTGGGTCGTGCCTGCTGCTGGTTTCTGCCGCTGAAGCCTCGGGAAGGGAGGCTGGATGAGGACCTGGTGCTCTTTTTGAAGTGGCTGTTGGTGGAGTCCTGGGGAAGGGAGCAGCTGTGGAAGACGGAGGAGCGCGGCTGCTGTGTGCACACACGCATGCACGCACACGTGCACGCACTCCCGTGATAAAGCGCTCGGCGTGATAAAGGCATTTGCCAAGAGAAGCTTTCAGTCCTTGGCTTTCTGCCCCTCTGCCAGTCACCACCCAGCATCAGGGTGGGCAAAGACACTGAGACTGATGCGAGCAGCCCGGCTGCCGCACAACACCAGCAGGAGATGTCTTCTGGGCCACGGGCTCCGTGTCATGGAGGCACCCAGACTCTCCTTCAGTGCCCACCTTTGTTGACTGCAAACAACTCACCATCAGGCAGAGTGACAAAACCTGGGCTGGATGCCCAGGGGAGGAGACCCTGCTGGGGCATGGCCTCGGGGCCAAACCGGCCGGGTGTTTGTTAGCATCTCAGCCTTGACGAGATGGCTTTGAATGTGCTGGCAAAACAGAATGCTTTCTGTGGGATCATGGGGTAATTCAGGCTGAAAGTGAAAGAGATTCAGAAGAGACTCTAATGTGCTAAAGACGAGGGAGGTCTCAGTCCTTGTGGTAGACAAAGAAAGGAGCGGAACAGGGAGAATATATGTGTTGGCTTGTGTGGGCTTGAGAAACATCCATATAAAATAAGTGCGGGTGCAAAGCCTGAGTGCGTGGGGGAGCTTCGGAGTATTAAATTCCTGGAGCGCTGGCTCCTGCGGTGCTTTGGAGCTGTGTCTCCATCACAGTCTCTGCTTGCTTTCTCTCTTCCATGCCACGGTCTCCCTCCAAGTGCTCGGTCAGGGCAGGTTGGCGGTTTTGATGAGGACTCAGTGGTTTTCTCCAGGTGCAGGGCTGAAGTCTGGCCTCACGTCTCCTTTACGTAGCAGCAGTCGGCAGAGCTGCTCTTAACTCCCGGGCAGATGTTAGCGCATGGCCTTTAGCCTATGAGTTTGATGTGATTGGCAATAAAATAATGACCCTCTAAAAATACTCCAGAGTCTTATGAGCCTTCCCTAGCGTCACCCAAGCAGAAGTGCCAGGGAAAGTCCACAGACTTCCTGGAGTGACAGAGATGGTTTCCCACACTGCGGTTAAAGCTTTATCGGCAGCAGGGTGTCCGCCCGGAGCAGGGGCACGCATGCAGCGCTGGGCAGATCCAGCAGCGCTTGCCTCTGCCAGCAAGGCCTCCTCAACCACCCTGCTCTGGCCAAGGTTCAGCAGGTGCTCATGAAAATACCCACCTGCCTGCGCAGGAGGTATTCAAACCTCCCACTCGGAGGGAGCGGAAGGGTGGTGCCTTCAGAAACCCTCCCTGCTCATCCGACTGTGTTGTAGAAGAGTCCTTGCACCATCAAAAAGTGGTGCCAGGCGCCATACAACGCCTGAGTGACGCAGAGTTCACAAGGGAGAGGAGGTCCAAGGAGACCCAGGATCACCGTTCGGCTCCTGCGCGACCGTGCAGCAGAGAGGAGCTGCAGGGATTTCATGTGCCCCATCACATAGCGGGGAGGCTGCAAACGGCAATTTTGTTTGTTTGCAGTGGGTTTGAAATGGCAAACTCAGGGAAGAAGTATGCTGTTACCCATCCCTAAAATATTTAGTTCCCCTGCATCAAACCACTGGCAAGAGGGAGTGGAAGGAGATGCCGGAGAGAGCCGATCCCACGCACTGGTGTCGCTGTGCTGATCCCGCATGAACGAGGCCACCTCTGTGCACGAGGCGAGAGCTTGTCCCTTCCCAAGGCAGCGAGAGGCTTCCCTTCTCCTGGGCTGGGGACGGTGCCGCCCACAAAACTTGAAATGCACGATGCTGGGGGGAGTTAACCAAAAAAGCCCTGGTGTATTTATTTCCTGGTAATGCAGATAAATCAGGAGGAATTACAATTAAGAAGGGAGGGAAGGGTGTGTAGCTGAGCGCTGGACCGGTTTGGAGATCTTCCCTATTCACCTGCGCTGCAATTCCCCAGGAGAGCCCAGCCCTTGTTCCCGTTCCCCAGAAGCTCCCAAGGGCGTTACTGCAACGTGCTCGCTGCCACCGAGGTTCCGCCGGGGGAGAAGACTAAAACCTTCCCAAGCCATGGGAGGGGGAAGCCAGAGGTGGGGAGTCCCAGGCTCTGCCTGCTCGGCTGCCCTGGCACAGTGAGGGAAGTGGCCAGAGAAGCCACTTTGGCCCTGATTTGGTTTGAAGCACCAAGCGAAGCCCGGCAGGTTCCTGCAGGCACGGTTGAATCAGGGGGACCCTCACAAGACGCTGATGGCAGAGGCTGGGCTGCTCCATGGCAGATGGGGGACAAGGTGCAGCCAGGGCCTGCTCAGGGTGCTCCGTGCCCTTCCGTCCACCGCTGCCTACCAAGGAGGGTCACAAATCAACCCCGCTCACAAGCATCCCTCACAAAGGGTTTTCCTTACCCTGGGGAGATGGGCAAACACGTCTCACACACCAGAAATCCTCGTCTCAGGTGCTATGGGCACCTTCCCGCACCCAGACCACAGCTGGGTCTTCACCCACAGAGGCATGAGCCCAACCATTCACTCTCCTTTCCCACTCCCCAGTACGCTGCCATGGCTCCTCTCAGGCCGTTCCACTGGGACGGAGGAGCTGAGCGCCGCCAGGGCAATGGGCACCAAGAGCCAGGGCAGGAGGGGGCAGTGGAGGGGATTTTGTGCCAGCCCTGGCTGTCGTGATGGCCAGATGTGGCACTAACAAGCCCTCGCGGCTCACAGGCCTCCAACCCAGCCTTGCCCTAGGTGAAGGCAGCTCCTTCAACGGCTGCTGGAGTAGTAACACTCCACGTTTGGTGGGCTGGGATCCTTCAACACCACCTTTTTTTTTGGATTCCAGTTGGGGTACTGGCCCCCAAAAGCTTTTCATAGCTTGAACTTGTTTGAATTTTGTTCTTCCTGCTTCCTTTTTCTTTTTTTTTTTTCCCCCCACTCTGTCTTATCAGTCTCAAGCTGTCCAGATTTATATCCTACAAAGGTAAAGTGCAGACCATCTGAATGGCAATAAACCAAAGTTCAGCCACCCAGCGGTAATGCTCGCCATCGCTGAGTAATTCAGAAAGTGAAATACTGCCACTGGCAAGACGGCGATTAAGATCAAGTGAAAAGGCACAGTCCGAGTCAACATCACCCTCCCCCAGGCTGTTTACACGTAACTTTCCTCTCCCTGAAGATGATCAGAAGTGGGAACTATCTGGGAGCTGAGACAGTTCTAACCTTTTCACGCGTTAGGGGTGTTGGCTGCCAGGAGAACCAGAGCTGCCACCCGAAGCCGTGGCTCCCCCAGATTCCCGCACCAGCAAATACAAAGCAAAACCCAAACCCTGACCCACCTTGTTGCGGTGGACAACGCAAGCGGCTTGTCCTACTCTGCCCCTCACTCCTCATTCCCGGACTCCTTTGGGGTGACTCCTCGTCCCACCGCTGCTGGCAGGAGACGGTTGGCGATGAGGAGGGCGCTGGTGGGTGCTGCCCTCGGTTTGGGTCTTGCTCACAGGTGGTCACAGAGGGTCGGGGCTGAGGCCAGAACTGCGACTTGGGGACATGAAATCCTCCAAGTCGGGTTTGAGGCTTTCAGTGGTAACCGTATGGAGGAAAAAGCCGCGACTCTGCCTTTGCTCTGTCTGTGCTGTAGATAAACACAGGGGTGTCCATTTGCCTGAGCCTGAGACACTCCTTTCATCAGTAAATTCACTTTATAAAAACACCAGGGAGAGGAGAAGAGAGAAAGGTAATTGCACCCACAACATCCCTTAATAAATCACAGGCTGGAGCCTGCTCTCATTCCTGACACCACTGCCTCTTAATTATAGCTGTGCTCGTCTGAGGAGACAGAGTAGGAGAGCCAGGCTTTATGCAGAAGGGAGCACTAATTAAAACCTCTCTGTTCCCTAGAAAGATATTCATGCTTTCCTCTGGGGAAGAAGTGAACGGACTTGTCTCTGGCCATTCCCACAGGTTAATCTGTAACGCTGACTTTCACACAGCGAGGCAGTTCATCTTGTTTTCAGCACCTGATGCTCTTGGCATCGCTTCTAGGTTGAGATACGAGACTTTCAAAACTCCCTGAAGAAGGCAGAGGAATAACATGTACGCAGGCAGCCCGTGCAGGTGTGGATGGTGTCTGTGGTGTGGTGTAAGGTTGGGCAGTAGGGGATGGCTCCTAAATCGATCTACACTGACCACAACGGAGTTTTGCAAATTATCCCTTGCTGAGACTCCAGCCCTTAATATCTGACACAGGCAGGACTTCTGTGATGGAGAGTGTGACTGCACCCAAACAAACCCTCTAATTGGAATTAGACAGACCTCAACAGGCTCGATCCGTCCTCCGATCCACATGAGAAGAGTCAGGTCCCTCGGGCTGGCAGGGGAAGGAGTCTTGTACCACCAGGCACCTGCACGCCAGCATCTCTAGATGATCTCCAGATGGGCCTGGTACCTGACCATGCAGGCAGGTGCGTTGCTGATTCACCTGAGAACACAAACCCTCCCAAACTGCAGGAGGAGAGCAGTACATCTGAGGGGTGGAAATGGCAATTTGCCCCACTGAAGTCAAAGGGCTGATTCCCAAAGGCTGTAAGTCAGCATTCTCCGGCTGGGCCTGCAGAGTTTCGGTAGCAGAGAACCCAAGCTGGTGGAGGGAGGGTCCAATCCAGCATCCAGAGATGTGCTCACTCCAACCCGGCACTCAAACGAAGCCAGAGTAGGCTGAATGTGAATAACATGGGGAAAACGTTGGGCTGGGCTGGGGTTTTTTCCCTCTTTTTTGCAATAGAAGGGGCAGGGCGGGAGAGCAAATGTGACAGGAAAGCTCTGAGGGGTAACTGTAGATCCGGAGGACTGTCAGGTTTGTTGCTGTGAGTTGCTACCGCTTGGAAAAAAAAGAAAGTTGATAAAGTTTCACCAGCTGAAAAAAAATTAAAAAATGCCAGAAAAGCTGCAGCTCAGTCAGACGAGCTGCTGCACGGAGCGAGGCAGGAGCAGGTTCAACAGGATAAATTGCGAGCAAATGTAGCAGAGCCGTGCTCAGTGCCGGTCCCTGCCAGTGCGAGCAGGTAACACCCTAGGTGTGGTCGGGGCTGAGCAATCCTCTTGACACGGCAGCACCCCTTTCCCACTGCTCCTCTGCTCCGAGCTGAAAAGCGAAGAAGGAAGGGCCCCTGTCTATGTGACTTAAGTCAGGAAACTTCCAATACTCTTCAGCTTGGAAAAGAGACAGCGCAGGTGCTGCTCTCCTCGAGATCCGCGATACTGCCCCATGGCACGGAGACAGGGAATACGGAACAGTTGTTCCCTGGTAAGGGAGCTGGGGGACATCCCACGAAACTGGCAGCTGGCAAGTGCGGCACAAACAAAAGGGGATGTCTGAGCACAGCATGCGGAGCCGAGCTGCCGAGCATCTTGCCGCAGGCCATTCGGGATGTCAAGAGTTTACACAGGTTGGCCAGATGCAGTTGGAGAAATTCCGGGATGAAAAAAGGTACCAAGAGCTCTTAAATCCCACTGCTGGAGGCTGGGAAACTTTGCAGAGAGGCTCCCCGTGCACCTGTCCTGTTCTTGTCCTCCCACCTGGGCATCCGCCTGTGCTACAGCCGCGCGTGTGCTCCCAACCTGCCATCCCAGCAGGAATGAGCACGGGTGATGGGAGAGGTGATGGACCACCCCACATTCAGGCAGCCGTCTCTGGCTCCTCTGAGCCAAAAGGGAGGCTGGAAGGGAGGAGAGGAGCTCCGGCCCCAGGGACCGCTCAGTGGAAGGAAATGTCCTAGGAAGTGGGGACTGAGGGTGGTTGGAAGAAACAAACCGAACGGTCAAAACCCGCCTCCCACAGTCACAGGCAAACTAGGCCAGACAGGTCTCCAGTAGCAAACTAGACGAGACAGGTCCCCAGAACATCTGCTCCACACCTGGCACAAGCCCAGAGACACTCCTGCTCTCTGCTCCCTGCCTGCCAAGACCTCGTGAGCAAACGGTCAAAGGTGAGGAGAAGGATGTAAAGCAGCGGAGCAGACTGCAGGAGAGATCTGGGCTGTCACCACCCTCGGCAGTCCCTGGTATTTTCCCTAGAGCACAGTGTGTGACGCTGACTCCGACATGATGCCAAGACAAGAGCATGTAGCTGCCAAGATGCTGCTGGCAGAGGCCACGCTCCGGCTCCAGTGCCGCATGGGTGGCTGGCACTCGGGTCCCCTTGTCGCAGAACCCTGTCCCCCAACAACTCGAGCTATAAGAGGTCCTGGTTACCTCGTGACATCCAGTTTAGCAGTAGGCCCACGCTAATCTCTTGCCAACAGGTAGCCCCACAGGGCAGGACTGAGGAGCACCTGGCTGGGGACCACCAGGCACAGCACCGTGTTGTAGCCCAAAGGGAGCCCCAGATGCACTGGGGCTGCGTGCGCTGGAAGAGCGTCTTCAGGCAAGGTTGGCATCCTCCTCTCGCAGACGGCTGTGGGCAGGAGGGCTGTGTCCCCCTCCCCGCCAGGGCCAGGAAGGGGAATTACTGAGAGGGCTAAAAATGGCACGTACACATATTTATCTGCAGTCGAAGGAGAACTGGGCAGGAGGGCTGACTACCAGGGTTACATCTCTGCTGTCAGGAAAGCTGGTATTTGCTGAGGTGGAGGATAAATGACTTTGGTTTCTCTGTTCCATCAGAGGCTCCCTGTCCCTCTCCAAAGCATGTGCATTCCTGTGCTCTCGGGGCCACCTGCCCCTTCCTTCAACATGACTATGCCAGGTTCCGCACCGGGCATGTTTAGACACAACCCCGCTTCTGCAAACCTTTCCTTGCTCCAGAGGTGACACATAAGCCTGTGGCTCGTTCCCTAAAGACCGTCAGTCCAGTGAGGAGAGCTCACTGGTTTTAAACCACAGGTTGTGGTAAACACCACCCCTGCCTCCTCCTTTGGCTGCGGGAGAGTCCATGTGGCCTGTGCTGGCACGACTGTCCGCCATCCTCCGACAGCCCCAGGCCTTGCAAACCCAGCTTGCACCTGGCATAAAAGGGCTTTCTTGCTCCTTCCCCTCTCCTCGTCGAGGATCACAGCGTCACTCAGGCCAGAAGGGACCTCAGGAGGTCTCTAGTCCAACCCAAAGCAGGCTCAGCTCTGAAATCAGGCTGATTTACTCAGCCTGTTCTTGAAAATCTCCAAGGACAGAGACGGCACAATCTCTCTGGGCAACCTGCTCCACAGTGCTGAGGTTCCCACTGCAGAAAGCGCCTCCTTCGTGTCCCCCTGTAGAGCTTTAGCTTTTCAGGAGCAGAAATCCCTGTGCCAAGCCCCTGTGGGTGTGCGGGAGTGGCTAGTGAAACTTTCCTCTTTGAGACATTACAGGAAATTCTTCTCCTCCTTCCCAGCCCTGTAGTCACTCCCAGTTTCTCCTAGCCCAGCCGAGAGCTGGCCCTCACCGGCTCTCACCCCCGGCCTCTGCTGCAGGGACCAATTCTGCTTTTTCCTCCTTGCCCTTGCAGGAGATTAATTTTTTTGTGGCAAGATTGTTAAAACATTTCTGCACTGTAAGATTAGAAATTGCCATTTAAATTCTTTTGCTAAACCCACCCTCACACATCCTTCTATTCTAAATGAAACAAAGGGCAAAGGGAACATTTGGGTTTGGTTTTTTTTTTGCTGTTTTTTGTTTTGGAACGATCTCTCATGGGACTGTTCTGGTTACTGTGTAACTGGCTGTTCAGGCTGCAAAACCCCCTCCTGCCGCCTCATCCATGGAGCTTGGTAGCTTTACCGAAAGCCCAAACTTCGGAAATCAACCCAGATGATGGATGATCACCCTGTAAAAGCCCAGGGTTTACCTGCAGGCGTCAGGGGGAGGCTCCAAGTGATGCCGGCTCGAGCCATTCCCAGCCGCTCGCCCTCCTGTGACGCTCCTTCATTGCAGGGCTTGTGGGGCCGGGCTGCGAGTCACATTCTGGAGCTGATCTGGCTGGAAAATAAACCATCGAGGTAAAAAAAATACATGTCAGGAGAATGGGGTTCAAGCCCCATTGGTTCCCGCCCTGGGTTGGAGTGCTCCTGCACAGAGTTGTGGTGGCCAGGGGCAGCAGGAGGGTGGGAAGTGCTGAAGCCGCTCCTGGAACCAAGACTGTAACTTGTCATGGTACAGTACAAGTGGCTAGGAGGAGAGAATCAGGACCATTCGCTCGTCTTTAGTCCAGGTTTCAGAGTGAAAATCAAGCAGGAGTTTAAAAGCAGGAGAGAGGAACCACCAGAACCAAGACTGCTGTATCTCACAGTGTCCCCAAGGGTTAATACAAGGAGTCTCTGGAGCAGACTTTGCCGACAGAAGGCTCCAAATGCTACTGCTCGGTCAAGAGCCACACACAGGACAGCAAGATGAGTTGTTTAAAAAGAGGTTAAAGCAAGCAGGCGATGAATGAGCCCATCTGGACCAGCTGCACTGGTGTCCAGCCCCCTGTGGGAACGCCAGGCCCTGACTGCAGCTCTTCTCCTGACCGACAGCCCGATGCTCTTTCCAGCTTCGGCACCTGCATCCCATCTCTGCTCCGAGCCACGGGAGCTCATCCCCTTCCAGCCATTCCTGTATTCCTCTTGTGAGATTGTCAGTTTTCCTACTGCCCTTTCACTGATGGGAGCAGAGCCCTGCAGAGTCTCAAAGACATGCTGAAGGAGACAGGAGACCTCTGCCAGACCACAGAATCATGGAATTGTCGAGGTTGGAAGGGACCTTTCAGATCATCGAGTCCAACCATCAACCCAACGCTGCCAAACCCACCACTAACCCATGTCCCTCTGTACCACATCTGCCCGGCTTTTAAATCCCTCCAAGGAGGCTCCACCATTCCCCTGGGCTGCCTGTGCCAATGCTTGATGACCCTTTTGGTGAAGAAATTTTTCCTAATATCCAAACTGTTGTCAGCAAATCTCGTCCCTGATGTGCAGTTTGTGTCTTAAGAAAGGAGCGAGTTTCCTGCGTAGGGTTTTTGAGAATAACGCCTGGTTCTCTCCTCCTCACTGCTTCCTGTGGCTGTGCACCTTGTCCTCTGAATCCAGCGACAGAGCAGGGCTGTCCTCAGCTGGGCACGGAAGTTTGGTTAAATATTTTGCAACAGAACACTTTTTTGCATCAGCAATCAGCGTTAGGGTTCCTATGGGGACTCTCTGTGAGACTCCAAAAATCTCAGCATTTTGCAGGTAAAACAAACAAATGACTGAGAGCAAAAGCACAGTTTGATAAACTCCCATTTCTGCCTTTCAGAGATGACTGGGAAGTGATAAATCATAATTTTCCATATAGAATTTTATCTACTGTGACATATATATGAAAATACCAACAACAGGGGGGCGGAAAAAAAAGCTAGATTGGACTACTACTAAAAAAATGCCCAAGTGCTGCTGCGTGGACACTTTTTGCTTATTGCCACCCTCAGCAGCACAGCCCGCTCCCCGGTGCCGGGTGGATGAGATGCCCTTGATCCAAGCTGCACCCCCAGCCGGTGCCAGTGCCCTGAGACGGGAACTCACTGGCACGTCAGCAAAGTCGCCCCCCCCCGTGCTCGGCCAGCGTGGGCATTGATTTCTGCTGCATGGGCTGGGCTCGGTCCCAGCTGCCAGTGCTCCTGCTCCGGCTCCTACCACGCAAGCCGGCATCTTGAGGGAATCTGGGATAAGAAGAATGAGGAATGGTGGATAAGAAGCTCAACACGAGCCGGTGATGTGCACTCACAGCCCAGAAAGCCAACTGTAACCTGGGCTGCATCAAAAGAAGCGTGGGCAGCAGGGCAAGGGGGGGGATTCTGCCCCTCTGCTCTGCTCTCGTGAGACCCCACCTGGAGTCCTGTGTCCAGCTCTGGAGCCCTCAGCACAAGAGGGACACGGAGCTGTTGGAGCGGGGCCAGAGGAGGCCCCGGAGATGCTGGGAGGGCTGGAGCCCCTCTGCTGTGGGGACAGGCTGAGGGAGCTGGGGGGGTTCAGCCTGGAGAAGAGAAGGCTCCGGGGAGACCTTCCAGCCCCTGCCAGTCCCTCAAGGGGCTCCAGGAAAGCTGGGGAGGGACTCTGGATCAGGGAGGGGAGCCATGGGACGAGGGGGAAGGGTTTTACACTGCCAGAGGGGAGATTGAGATGAGATCTGAGGAAGAAATTGTTTGCTGTGAGGGGGGTGAGCCCCTGGCCCAGGTTGCCCAGAGAAGCTGTGGCTGCCCCATCCCTGGAGGGGTTCAAGGCCAGGTTGGACGGGGCTTGGAGCAACCTGGGCTGGTGGGAGGTGTCCCTGCCCAGGGCAGGGGGTGGCACTGGGTGGGCTTTAAGGTCCCTTCCAACCCAAACCATTCTATGGTTCTATGAACCCAGCAGCAGCCCCTGAGCAAGACCCCGCTCCCTCTCTGTGCTCACACTGTTGGGAGATGGGGCCGTCACCTCCATCAAAGGAAAGATGCCTGGTCAGAGCCCCATGTGTGTTTCGAGGGGCTGAATACACCCTGTAAGAAACACCCCCATCCCCTGCCGCACCACAAGCTGACCTGAACCCCGCCACGTCTCTGGGAGCACGGTTGCCACCAGGTCATTGAGCTGGTTAAACTGATGTCAGCTTGTTTTCCTGCAGTGACACTCAGCACCAAGCTCCCATGTGCCAAGTTTTAGCTCAAATGAATTGTTAGCAAGTGGACAAAAATACACAGACAGGATATGAGTAGGAAGAACAACATGGGGTGGGAAGAGATGGCGATGAATGTTGTTGTGATTAGCCTAAAGAAGGCTAGAAAAGCCTTAAACATCACATGTGATCTTCAAGAGATGAATCTCCTCCCTCAAATCCTCTGCCCCACCCTCCCAGCAAAAACCCCAGGGCAAGTTTTACAGCAGGAAATGAAAATTATTGATGAATTAGTTTCCCCAAGCCCCAGCTGCTGTAGGCAGACGTTTGGAAAGGGAGCAGAGTGAAACAGCTACTCACTGGCACAGACAGAGGGGGAGGGACTCCAGCCCTCTCCCTTTCTTTGGGGAAAGGTACCATGGTGTGACCTTCCTGCGCAGGGAGATGAGTATTTCTTGGTTCAGATTTACCAATCTCACTGCAACCCCAAAGACTTCAAGGTGACCACGCTGGAGAGAAACTGGAGTTAAACGTGGCCCCTAAAGTGGTTCTCAGCCTAAAAACAAGCTTTTCTCTGATGGAGAACAAGCTCTTGGCACACGACCGTGCTGCTGCATGCCTGAACTTCTGCCAGGCGAGTGAATCAGCGTTTCAGGGAGTGACCAAAAATGCCCTTCCTTTAGGAGGAGGTGGTGGAAACGTCCCATCCTTCTCAACGCCTCAGTCTTGCTGATGAACCGGTCGGCATGGAGGCGTTTATTTACAAACAAACCTCCCTCTGCCCCTCCTGAGGGTTGGTGAGGGACCAGCGATACCACCCAGTCGCCTTTCCTTGGAGCATTTCAGCCCCGGTTGGGCTGGCAGTAGCCAGGCAAGTGATATTCAGGTTTAAGGGTCCTCCTGGGGCTAAGGCCTTTGCTGGGAAGTAATGTGGAAAATGAATTGGCCTGCCAATTTTTTTAATAAATTATTTATTTATTCTTATATAATGTAAAAGCAGTAACAAACTCGGACCGCTGAGGCTAGCTTGTAGGGACTGCACAGTATTAATGTGAGGTGGGGTCACAGAGTACTGACACATTAAAGCAATTGTTTAATGAACAATTAAGGCACTTGAGTGATTAGCTCAAAGCCCTAGTGACAGCAAAGGCCAATCTCTTACCTGCCTGTATGTCCCCAGCTGGCAATAAATGACTGATACCCGTTGGGGACTAACGAGGACCACCCAGGTATTATTAGTGTGTTGTCAGTGTAGACACAGCAGCTGATGGTTGGACCAGTAGCTTTAAACCTTCTGGAAGAAGTGGTTTGGCTACGGGTGCTTTGCAAAAACACACCATCACCTTTCAGGCATGGATGTGAGAGCCCTGAGTAAATCTTGCCTTGAAGTCCCACCACAAAGAAGAACACTTTGCCCTCAGTCAGAGCCGTAATGCCACTGCGGGAAGCAGCGGGGACGCAGCAGGAACCCTTTACACCTTCAGCCCACCCTGCCCCACCGGTGCCTTTTGCCGAGTCTCCCAGATGTTTCACAAATGCCTTCGAGCCTGGAAAAGCCGTAAGAGAAATGGTTGATATTCTCGCCGTACGGCGCGGTGCACGTGAGGAGCGGCTCTGGGAGCCAGCACTTGCTGCCAGGAGACACGAGCACCCGGCCAGTTACACCCAGGGTTTTGGTGTTTTGCCTGAACGCGATTCAATGCCCTCTTAGAGCAGAACAGGGCAGTGCCTTGGGCCGTTATCCGTCCTGCTCTGGAATATGACACACACACACAGGGTCACTCCCTATTTTTACTGGCCTGATGTCCGAGTCCTCATTTCTACGCAGAGAAAATAAAAAGGATCCCTTTCATCAACAGAGCCACAGCATCAAATCCTTTCCTGCTTCTAAAAATCACGGCTGTAACACCCTTGCTGCCGGAGATCCAGCTCCCGGAGTCTAGCACCAGGCTAGGAAAAAGGGATCATTTGGATAGGGGGGGCATTGAATAAGGATGCAGAGCAAAGAAACTTTCAGCATGACAACTACCAGCGCATTTCTTCAGCAAATTTTCTGGGTACCAGGTGTGCAACACCCACGGGTCCTGCCAGCACCGGCACGTGATGGCTGGAGCCCTCCAGCCTTCCCCTCGTGTCCTGCCGGGACAGTCCCACGGCCAGCTCCAGCCTCCCATGGCCAGCTCCAGCCCCTCATGGCCAGCTCCAGACTCCCACGGCCAGCTCCAGCCCCCCACGGCCAGCTCCAGCCTCCCATGGCCAGCTCCAGCCTCCCACGGCCAGCTCCAGCCCCCCATGGCCAGCTCCAGCCTCCCATGGCCAGCTCTAGCCTCCTACGGCCAGCATCAGCTTCCCACGGCCAGCTCCAGCCTCCCATGGCCAGCATCAGCCTCCCACGGCCAGCTCCAGCCTCCCATGGCCAGCATCAGCCTCCCACGGCCAGCTCCAGCCTCCAATGGCCAGCATCAGCCTCCCACGGCCAGCTCCAGCCTCCCACGGCCAGCTCCAGCCTCCCACTGCTCTTTCTCCCCAGGGCTCCCATCTGTCAGGAGCTGGGCAAGGGAACAGGCTTTGCTCACAGAAGGTGCAGGCACAAATAAAAACAGGACAGAGGAAAAAAGCTACAAAATTCCCCACAACACTCTTGTCTTCCCAGGAAGCCTAGGGAATGCCTCATATTGGTTTTTCTTCCTGGGGAATGCAAGTGACTCACACTTGCTCCCATTCGGAAAGTTTTGAATTGGGGTCTTTTAGTTGAAACCATTTAAGGAGCTTTTATACAAGGTGCGCTCGTCCGTCTCCTTCCACCTTTGCAAAAGCATCTATTAACATTTGTCATGCTGTTCCTGGGCCAGGTTCTCAAGCTCGCCACGCTGCAGCCCAACGTAGCCAGTGCTCAGCTCGGTGCCCCTGGCAAGAGACACACAGCAAGCCCCAACCCGCTCCCTGTTTTTCCTCCACCCGGCTTCTGCGGGATTCCTCCAACAGGAGAGGAAAAGTGTAAATTCAGGGGCTGTGACTCAGCACAGGCACTCTGCAAACAGAGGGGTAGTGGAGTCAGCTTCCATTTTTTTCCAAGATCATGGGGATTGTGGCTATTTGTGCCTTTTCCCTGGGTATTTATAGAGCAAGGTGCTGTCTAGACTCGCTTTTGGTTGTGTTTCTTGAAGGAAGGTTTTACCTTCTGGCAGGAATATAAAAGCTCCTAGTTTGGTTCAGGCAGCCTGCAGAGCCTTCCTCTCCCCCACCGGCCTCCGTGGGCACCGAGAGCCTCCAGCGCTGCCTGGAGTCCCGTCCTGGACCTGAATTAAGGCCCGTTTGCTTATTACCGACAGACTGGAAAGAGCCTCACACAAGTGTGGGTGTATTTGTGTGTTTGGGGGGACACGGAGGGTGACCTCCCACGCTCTCTCTAGGTAGTTCGTGAATCAATTTATAAAATATTGGCACTTTTGCTCCATTTGTGTTTCTGAGCGTTAACTCCCGAGCCTCCGTCTCGGCCCCTGGGGGGATCGGCAGTAAAGCCAGCAGATGCGTTTCCCCTCCCGATCCCCCGTGTAATCCAGCAGGGCTCTGTGGTCTCCCAGGGACCGCTCACGCCGAGCCCAGCTGCCCGACAAGCGGGTGGGTGTTCCTCTCTCGACGCTGGGAAGTCTGCCTAAACATTTTCCCAGGAAATACTTTTTAAGCACAAATTACTGTTTCTGAGGAGGTGAGCGGACAAGGCACAGCCTCCTTGGGTGGGATCCTCAGCAACGGGTATAAATCTTACCCTGGCGCTCTGCAGGACACAGCACGGAAGGAGGGAGGGACAAAAAGGGGCAATCCGGGTCCATCAAAGCTGGTAGAGGGGTGGCTGTAGATCTGAGGTGCCTCAGTCTAAAAGAGCTGCTGCCTCTTCTCCCGTGGAGGCTGAAGAACGCTCGGTTCTTCTCTGCTCAGACCTGCGCTGACCTGTTGGGCTGGGTTATATTTATTCAGGTGCTTGTTGTCTTGTGGAGAATCTCCGCAATGTGAAAAATCCCATGTACAGAGGAGGGAGTGTTTCCTCCAGACGACACCTGGCAGGTTGTACCCCCCGCCTGTGACTCTAACTACTGTATCGTGGTATGTGCCATGCACACCCTGAAACCACACACGCGTTCATGCTCACTTCTTCCACAGGGGCTAGCGTCTTCCCAAAGTGACCTGTGAGCTCAAGCGGCTCCATCACTGTAAAGATAACTTGAAAGAGTGCCGTGGGTGGGAGGGAGGAAGGAAACAACAGGACTCACCCCGTTCCAAAATCGCGTGCACTGTAAAGACATCGCAAACACCGCAGATAAGAATGGGGACTCCTAGGATGACCAGACTCTTTGAGAAATACCGGTTGGATGTGTTCCCCTTTTCAAAGCAGGAAACACCAGCCACAGGTTGGAATAGAGTTTGTGAAGTTCCGACTTGGTCCCACTGAACCGCCATGAGTTGCAAAGACAGGGTTTGAAAATTTCAGATGGGAGAAGATCCTTGCTTTTACAAAGGAGCAGCAACACCACCACCATGTTCGTTCGTTTGGCTGGCAGCCTCTTTGCTCTGGATAGGGGTTTCCTCCGATGCTTTCTGACTAACCGAAAGAGGATTTTCTTTATGAGGGCACGTTCTCAGTACAGACCTACTGAGCAGGTCTGAATTTCTTTTGGTGAGCCCTGCCAGGCATCCTTCCTGGCAGGTTCAGAAAAGCAACTAAAAGCAGGAGAAGGGTGGTTTCGTCATCAGGAGGCTGGACCAGGCCACAAGAGACCCAGGTTAAGTTCTCAGGGCTGCCGCAGGTTCCAAGGTCCATCTCACAAGCGCTTTGAGAGATCTAAACAAGATTGTGTGAATTTAGATCTCTTGGTGCCACACGAGGAGCACCGAGCACACAGATCCCAGTGCCTCGCCAGCACCTGAAGGCTGTTGTGTTAGTGGATTGCTGTGGGACTGTAGCCTTGCCTGTCCGCCAGGCCCTTCAGTACAACCACAGTGGGCAGGACAGATCGCGGGAGGCGGCAGGATACTCTCGGGGACGGGGACGGGCTGTCTGGAGCATGGGCAGTGCAGGACACACGTGTCACGGTGCCTGTGCTCCCTTTGCTCTTGCGTGGGTACGAGCAGACTGAGGTCTGCGGGACAGTCCGTCAGACAGCTTTCGCCAGCGTGACACTGCCTTATGAAAACACTCAGCAGCCCTCACAGACGGCGCTTTGTTGTCCTGGGAAGCTTAAAAGATAACATCATGTGGTCGCCAGCTAATGTTTCTAACTGACGCTTTATGTTACTTGCCGAGGCTTTGCTAATCTAGCGTTTCTGCCTGACCCATCCAGCTGGCACGGGCTACAGGCACAGACAGCAGCACCCTCGTTATACCTGCCCCCTCCTGCCCCAGGCAGGACCCCAGGCGGCATTTCCATCACATATTTCACCAGTGCCCAAGCCCCATCATCTACTTGGTGCAGAGATCTCCTTTGCCACGTCCTCAAGCGCTTCACACGTGCTGCAGAATGAAGCTATTCCCCACCACCACCTTTGGGTTCACTTGACGGGGCATGAGGGACCACTTGGCATGTTGGCATCATTCCAGGTGGTCCAACTCAGTCCACAAATGCTTTAGGCTACAGACATCAAGCCATATTTGACCCCTTTTTGTGACACACGGGTTAAACCATCAGTATCAGCACCATGGCTCCAGGTAGAAAAACATGTTTCAGTATCAGCTTGTGGGCAATTTGAAGTCCTGTCACACTGGGCAGATTTCAGTGGGTCAACGGACGGAAGCAAAGACAAGGTCTGTTAGAAATGGGTTAGGGCACGCTAGGAAAAACTTACTACCACCCCTAGGTAGCTTATTTTTAAGGCTAGGGGGATTTTGCCATATTTTTCTACTGTTGTTCCAGCAAAAGCTGTTGCTTTTTGACCAGAATTTCCGCCGCTGCAATCATATATCCTAATGGCCTCTGATACCAACAGACCTTCTCCCACACGCTCGACCTAATCGTAGTCTTCAAGGTACTCTTAGACTTGTGATGAAAAACACTCACAGACACTAGATGCTGCTATTAACAGTGATGATAATGATAATAGCCCTAAAAAAACCCCACTATTATTTCACACTTTCAAGTTGTCCAATCTTCACCCAAAGTCTCGAATTTTTCACAATCCCTTTCCACATGCTGTATGAACAAAAATGTGTGATGACCGCAGACAAGGGAGAAGCATACCTAATAAAAATAATGTACGCCAATAGCAGTGATTGGCCCAAAGAGAAGGGAGCGCTATTATTCCTTCCCCTCCCATAGAGCTTCTCCCCCCTTGCAACGCTGCAGCTCCCTCTTCAAAGAGACTCAAAGTCAAAACAATGTATGGCCCGCTTCCATTTGCTATAAACGTACAGAAATGTAGCCCAGACAACAATGCCAGGCTCGTGTCACAACTCTCTGTGTCTTCGGGAGGATATTTGACCTCCGAGGATAAGACTGCCCGGAAAGTCAGGGAGTGAGATTTCCTTTGCTTTAAAGTACAATACAACTTCACCCACCTCGATGTCCTTCTCAATGACTTCTGCTGGCCTCCCTAGGGCCCCCTGTTTCAGCACATGAGATCTCCTGGCCTGGGACAGGGGACGGTGCAGTTAAGTTAACTTTAACTTAAAGTTAACTAATTTAACTTTAGCCAGGCAGTTAAGCTTCCCCTGTGAGTCCCCCAGCAGAAGCCTAGTGCTGCCGTCTGTCCTCACGGCCAGGATTTGAGCCTGGCTTAGCTGCTCCCATCCCACTGAACCCCACTGCTCGTCTGCAAGGCTTAGGTTTCTTGGTGACCCATGGAGAAACACTGCCCTGCACCATCCAAAGAGTGGGTGATGGTCTCCAGCTGCGCAGCCACACATCGCACGGCTAAATTTGCCTCTTGCTTCCCTTCCTACGCGTGCTCGCCCCGCTGGGGAAGGAGCAGAAAGCAACCGCACCCTGCGGGGAGATAAGGGAGGTCAGGAACTCTAAGCAGGGAAGCGTGAGCCGCAGCTGAAATGACAGCGGGAAGAAGCCAAGGCGAGTGTCCGAGGTTGCAGACTGTCAGAACTCCTTGGGATGCCCCCACAGGGAGGGGGAAACCTGGGGAAAGCTCAGCCATAACCCCATCTCCTCTCTCGCGTCTTATCTTTGGCTCTCTTCACATTGAGAGGTGAAGCACTCACAGCCCTTTCTTCATTTTAATTCAAGCCCAGCTGTCTCTCGATTTTGCAAAATCATTATAAAGTCTCCAACCCCTCAGAAATGTGCCCCTCCCTGCCAGTCTGCCAGCCAGGATTCAATTAATATCAGGCAATTTAAACTGAATTAAAAGCTCTGGCGCAAGGCTCCGTCCTGGTTTAACTTGGCCAGCATCACACCACACCCTCATTTCGATTAACGCGAGTTTGAACACAGACATGGCCCTCAACGCGGCGGTGAGAGCTAGGCAAAGGTTAAACAATGAAAATAGCATGAATAAATAAAAAGGCAGCAGCCCAGCAGGATACGGACCCGCTGACCTGGCAGGCGCACACATTGCTTCCAGTTCCATGCCCTCTTTGGGACGCAGGCACCCTGGGAGGGAGGACAACCTTCCAACGGCACTGGGCGAAGGGAGGGGGACACTGGGGTTTACTGCGTTAGAAATGCCGAGAGGGACCAGGGATCGCTCCATCGGATGGGTCAGAAGGAGCAATTTATAATCAGCCCCTCACTGAAACGTCAGCGGTGCTAACGGATTACAGCTTCTGCTTGGCCAGGTGGAAGGGTTTTGGAGCGTCGGGGTGTAAATGGGACCCCAAGTGGCACAAAACCTTCCTGGAGGTCTGTGGGCGGTGGGTCCTCCCATCGCACACTCCAAGCAGTGCGTCGGCAACTCATTCTGACCCTGCGGGGTCCAGTGGCGTTTCCACTAGCCGAGGTACACGGTCGCTTATCCTGCCTTGCTCTAGGGAGCCGAGTTTATCCCATCAGAGCTTTTGTATTAACTACCATGAGATAAAGAATGGGCTCATCCTCTGGCTGGTCCCGCTTCACCCCCAAAGCTGCGCCGCCGCCATTGCCAGGGGCTCTGCTCCTCTGGCAGCCACACGGGGTTTGACCGGATGGGTTCCTCCAAAAGCAGATCCCCAGTGTTTGTCTTTCGGACAGGGCTTGTGAAGGAGAAACAAAAACCAGGGTGACCTTGGCTGCATCCCCGGTTCCTCCTGCTTTTTCATGGCTGGGGCCTGGGAGTGAGCTCGTAACTCCATGGGCCAAACTCAGCACCACTTACCCACTGGAGTAACCTGGATTTCAGTCCATTAAGGACACAGCCCTGGGGGAGTAAGTGAAAGGGAGCCTGAAATATTACATTAATATACAGAAACATTCCCAGCTATGCTCATCAGCTACGGGACTAAAGCAATGGGATGGTGTAAAGTAAACAGACCAGAGCTGGGTTTATTAGAGCACGTTCCCTTTTCTAGGTATCTTATGCTAATGCGCACAGAGATCTGGGAGATAGGAACAGTTTGAGGACTGTAAAAGGAAACCAGCAGACAGCTATTAACAGAGGAAAAATTCACAGGTACCCAAGCTTGGGCGCAGGGACGGCTTTCATTACACTCAGAGGGGTTGGCAGAACACCAAGTTTCTATTCTTACATGTGTATGAATTTATATCTGCATGTGTGTGTGTGCGTGCACGGACTTCGGTATCAACCACAAGAGAGATGAAAAAGGGAGAATTTAATACACTAGCTACAAAATGCACTTCAAAGTAATTTCTAACAGTGCCTCTGTGCTGAGGAGCATGACTGGGACACAAAGCAGGCTGAAAGCCATACGGCTGAGCCCACACAGACGCCGGGTTCCTTCGCGCAGTCGGTGTGTGCCGGTGCGTGTGTCTGGCTGTGCAGTGGTGTAGGACACAAGCCGTGTCCTTTGCCTGGGAGCTGGATCTCCACAGCATCCATCCCTCTGACAGCCGGGGCAGTTTTGTTAAGATCAGTGAGAAAACTCCGTCTCCACCCTCACCTCCGGGTGAAACACATGGAGCAACATACCACAAGCGTTTCCAACTGGAGAAATAAAAAGGGATACGTAAGGAATCTAGGGCAGCTCTGCTGACGATACAACAAGCCCTGCAGCAGATAGTCAGCCTCCAGAGGGGAAATCCCAGGTGCCAGGGATGACTCCAAAGTATTCCCCAGGGATTACGCACAATTTAGCCTAAGCTCATCTGGAAAAACCTTTGCGAGGCAGCTCTGCTGCCTGCCAGGGATGGCTGTCACAGCGGCCCCACGGCACAGGCCAAGGACATTCAAAGGTCCCCTCGCAGGAAATCCCACCGGAGACACCAATGAATTTCTTCCTCCAGGCCCACAATGGGTGTTTTAAAGCCATGCCTTTGAATTCTGACAACCTTATAATGAGGTGAGCGAGGTCCAACCTGGGCGAAGCAAACCAGAGGTGTGAAGTGCCGAGCCCACAGGCAGGTGCCCCCAAAGCTTTTCAAAAGGGAATAAAAAAACCCGAAGACTTTTGCTGGCTTTCCTTCAACTCATGCACTAGAGCAGAGGTGACTATCTCGGATGCCAAATACAAAGCGTCCCCTGAGGTTTTATTATACCTTGTTTTCCCTCCTTTCCCCCCCCCGCTGGCCCTTGCAGTTCTGCTCTCAGAGCAGTGCCTGGATCTCTCTCGCATCTTCTCTCACATTATTTATAATTCTCATCTGAAAGAGGAGGAAAAAAATCTGTGATCTGAGCCTGTCTGCCTCTCACCAAACCATCGCAGTAAATTCTTCTCCATCCTTATGCTGCCAGCGGAGCAGCATTCACAATCATCTCACTTTTCTCTATGCAGGCTATACCCTGGTAAGGATACTTTAGCAGCTGGGATAGAGTTTAAAATTGCCACATAACAAAAGATAATGGCACCATAGGCACTAAAAATGACTCCGGACACTTACAGTCATGAGCATGTGGCCACGAGGATCCGTACGTTCGTTAATGGCATCTGACAGGCCATAAAGTCAAAGGCCACCGCGGTCCCTGCGAAGCTGCAGGCAGGGCGGCTTTGCTAGAAAGAGATGTGCTGAAGTCCCACAAGGTCGGGGTGGGCCTGGAAGGGACAGGCAAAAGGGGAGAGGTGGGAATAGGTTTTGGAATGGCATCCTGGGAGGTGTCACCTTCAGCCCAGGTCAGAGCTGTGCAAGGTGTCTGAGAGCAGCAAGGAAAGCCCATCGTGCTCACCTGATTGCTCTCACCTGCCCACCCTGCTCCTTGGAGACCCCAAATCAGAGCATGCACACAGATAAATCACCCGATGGCGTGTTTTCTAACTGCTAACCCTGTCTCCTCTGTTTCTGCTGCAGTTGCCTGTCCTGTGAAGCGACATGAGTCACAAGGGATCCCTCAGCAGCAACCCCAGCTCATCAAAGTAAGGATCTCCATGGTGGGCTTCCTCCACCTCGCGGCTGGCACCACCCAGGGGGATGCTCCTCGTGGTCCCACTTGCCCCCCTCAAGTCCCTGGTGTTTGTTTCACCCTTCCTGGGCACCGCACAAGCTGTGGCCATAGCCAGCATCGCTGCCTCACACCTCACAGGGCTGGCGCGTTGTGGCTCAATAGCGCCGTGTTAGGTGCAGAGAGGAGAGGGACACCAGGAGCCCATGGCAGCTTCCAGATGGAGTCAGAGCCACCAGCTCGTTCCCTCCTTCCTGCACGCTCCTGGTCTCCAGAGAGCACCACGAACCACTGCCTGCCCTCAGGGGGACGTGGTGACAGAGCACAAAGGAGCCACCGGCCACCCTCTGGCTCACTGCACCGTGCAGGACAGCCCGACCACAGCGCCCAAAACCCTGAGGTCCCGCTTTGATCCTCCCCTGCCAGGCCTGAGCCGGAGAAAACACTGTTATCTCCTGGCTGCACGCTCCTACACACAACCCAGGCATGGGGGGGTGGCCCCAGCGGGGAGGTAACCCATGCTTAGAGACCTGACGCCCCAAAACTCAAGTATTTACGCACAATTATGTCCTTCCACATTTTTACACGGGGCATGTTCTACATCTGAGCACCTGCCTTCAAGGAGTACACCTCAAAAAGAGTCCATTAATAAGGGATAAGCATCTTGGCACTTAGACTGCCTCAGGCTAAGGTGTAGTCAGGTGTAACGTGGAGGGGTCTCCATTTACCTGCGCAGCTCCCTGAAACAACCCCACTTATCGCACACTGGCAGCCGCTGGCCTTCCAAGAGCCCCTTCAGAAGCCACGTCCTTCCAGGGGACACTGCGTGCGAAGGTAACTCTAGTGGGGACAGGCCTAGATGGGCTCCTCTGTCTCCTGTTTCCAGCTGCTGGGTTTAGTGACATGTGCCAGCGGTGTGGATAACAGCTAAGGTTGCAGAGGCAGCCGCCGGCACAGTCGGACAAGCAAATAATTTTGCCTGGTAATTCAGAGTTGCACCACATCTGATGGACGTGATGAGGAGGACAGGGCTGGTCCCCCCTGGGGGAGCTGCAGATGCGAAAACAGATGTTAAAAAGATCGCGGAGGTGATGGTTTCTTTGTACCTTCTCTCTTTGACAGTGGCAGCATGGGGAAAGCGGACGGAGCCGCCAAGCTGAGCGCAAAGGACCTGTATGGTAAGTCATGCCCACAAACACATCTAAGGTTTCTGTAGTAAAAGCACCTCTGGAGATCTGGATGTAGCTGTCGGGGAGTTCCAAGCTGGAACTCAATCAAAGCCAGGCGAATCCAGACCTCCACACGTAACAGGCTGGCCCGACACGGCAGCACAAACGCACCTTACCTCTGTGCCACCGCCTCCCACGCTGGGCACGGCTGTGATTTGGTGAGGACAGACAAGCGGGACATTGCTTCCCCTTGCCCCCACCCGTCACCCAGCTCCTCTCCAGTTATGTTACCAAGATAACCTGATAAAGGGCCCAACAAAAGAAAGACTGTCCTCAGCAGGTTAATTATTATCCTCTGTTAACTACTCAGTGAACCATGAAAGCTCCAGTGCCCTTTGGAGGCAGAGGGAATCAGCAGGACGGTGCTTGTGCAGAGCCTGATCTGCAGCTTGTTTATAAACCACCCCGGCTCCAGAGGAGCCAGTGGGACACTGGGTGAGGAGCTGTAGAAAACACGGAGGTATCAATAACGGTTATTCCTGATCACAGCAGCTCTCGTAACGTATCCCAGGCGCAGGCCTGGCCTGCGGGGTAGGCAGAACAAGCAGAAAGTCGTGTGAGAAGTCACCCCCCTGCGTCACTCCCTGGGTAAGAAGCTGGGGGTCTGTGAGCAGCTTTCGGGGAGTCCAAGGCTGCAAAGTGCCCCGCCTGAGAGCTGCCCCTTTGCCTGGTCGGTGCTTTCACTGGGTGTCAACAGGCCGTGTGTGCCCCTGGTTGGCGAGCTTGTATTCGATCATAAATCCCCTCGGCAGCTGCGAGGGGAGGGTGGTTTATTTGTCCCTGGTGTATTTTGCTGAACGTTTTTTCCTGGAGGTTTATCAGTGTGGAGGGGCCGGGAGCAGCGTCCCACAAGTGACCTGTCTTGCCTGGGGAGAAGTGGACGCTGGTGGGAAGGCGGGGGCTGTATTTAGGATTAAACAAAGTCATCCTTAACTTCGATTAGCTGCAAAGAAGTGAAACATGGGAGTAAAGGTAGAACAGGAATTTGGTGTTACTGGCCAGGGATGTTTGTGGCCTGAATGGTGCATGATGGGCAGGTGACAAGCGGAGGTTTGAGCGGTGTCTGGAGATGAAAGGACACGTGATAAGCCCGGTGAGGATCCAAGAGGATGAGGGGTGGAAATGTTTGGGTGCTGCTCCACTATGCCCGCAGGACTGCTAGTTCAGACGAGCTCCTCCCGCCTCTAACGGCATCACTGCTTTTGCTGCGCACCCAAAGCTCCCGCTGACCGGATTGGGGGCAGAAAGATTATAGTTGCAAGATAAATAGAGAACCATGTTAAAAATGAAACCGGGAGCCGACAACTGCGTTGGAAACACGGCACGTGCGCAGGTCAGCCCCCACGGGTGGAGGCAGCCCGGGCTCTGAGCCGCCAGGGTTTCGGGGTGGGATGTAACCTTTGGCGCGAGGCTGAGTTGGTGCCTCGGCGCAGGGAGCAGGGACCACCCTGCGCCGCCTCCACCGCAAAAGCTCGCAAAGGGAAAAGCTGACAAACTGCCTCCAAAACAAACACGGTTTCTCAAATAAGTCATTTTCAACACCAAGTTACATCTTTTAAATTTTTTTGCACGGACACACCCCAAAAGCAAATTTCACCAGGGATGGGACCTCTCTGACCAAATTCCAGCAAACCTTAAATGAGGACCGTAAGTCCACGGGCCAAATCCTCCAGAGGAGTAAATCAGCTGCCCGTTATTTCCCTGCCACCTCTGAAGCGCAGTATGAGGTCTGCAGCAATCTGCCGCATAAATCAGTGGCTGTTGGCAGGCTCGGCCCAGCACCGCACCACTGCGTCCACGGGGTTTTCGCTTGGCAGGACTTGAAACCCTCCCCGCTAATCCAGCGTGCCTCTAGCAAAGGACAGTCAGCACGCGTTAAACCAGTACCGAAACGCCTGGGTCCCCTTCGCACTCAGATCCTCCCTCCCCTAACATCAATTTCTGCTGTGAGCTGGCACATTTAGGGGTGGAGGGCAGGCAAGAACTAGAATTCCAGAGAGAATTATGTTTCATAATGAAAGAAATCACCTCAAGCCGAGCTGGCCTTGATTATGATGCTGCTGAGGGACAGTCAGAGCTCACAAGACTTTTCATATTTCCATTTTTCTCCAGTGTCATCAGGCTGGACCCTCAGCCGGTGTAGGCTGCCAGGCCTCCAAAGAAACGAGTGTAACAACTCCCAAATTCAGAGTGCAGAGACATCTACGGCATCTAAAGCTCGCTGGGTGATACCTTTCCATCAGCTGTGGCTCAGTGCACACAGGTGTCCAAATATTATTCCTAGGTGAATGAGGCCTTGGTTTTAGCTTTCTTCTGAGGATGTTTTTTCTACAGTACAGTGTCTCTCCCCGCTACGCCGTATGGGAGGAAGGAGGGCATGGACTGAGCCATTAGCTCAGGTTCGAAATGCTAACCCAGCCTGACCCTTCCTGGCTGGCCTAACGTGACAGGAGTGTCAACTGCAGGGACATGACTGCTACCTGATGGCCAAGGTGTCCCCAGTATCAGCAGGGACTTCTGGCAGTATTAAAGCCACCTCAGGTGAGGCCCTGGAGAGCGATATTTAAAAGCGTCGTGGTGAGGCTGAAGCAGAGCAGCAGCTCCGGGCTGTGCCCAGAAAGTCAGCTGGGTGACAGAGGTGGGGGATCCGCTCTGGGGGGTTCAAGGGCTTCACGTGAAACTCACAGGGCACGTAGGTCCGCACAGGACACAGCCTCACGGCTGGTGGTGGTGGGGAAGGTGGCTGCGCTGGTGTCACCCTTGGCCTGCTGCAATTGCCTTGGTCATCAAGTACATGGCACGCCACCATGTCTCCTTCACTGTGGTGAGCACAGAGGGAGGCAGAGAGATAACCAAAGTCACCCGGGAATCCTGCAAAGAAATTGCCTTAAAGCCCTGAGATATCTTCCCCCGGCTCTATCCCTACCAGAGTTGGATACACTTTCTAGGTGTTCAGTTCTCCTCAGTGGAGTTTCCTGGCTGTCACGGGAGCAGGATATTCATCCTTTCCTCCCCCCTTAGCAAAACAGCATCACATTTGCTCAGCTCCACATTCTGGAAGAGTCTGTGGCTGCCTGCACGGTGTGAGCCCCGGCTCCGCCGGCAGCAGGGGGAATGGCTGGCACCTATCAAGTTGCCGCCTTACTCAATGCACAGCAACCAGCTGAATAAATGTTAATGCATACCATAAATAAATTAAACCACGTCTCCACTTACTGGCATCTGTTCTGAACCTAGACGAAAGGCTGTGAGGGGGAAACCAGCGTGGCTCCGGCAGAAGCCAAGGGAAGGGTTGGAAGGAAGTGTTTCTGCATAGTGCTTTCCACAGCTGGCTTCTGCCACCCCTTTCCATGGTGACACCCGGGTGGATTTCTGCAGGTGTTCATCTAAGGTGCTTGGATTGTTGATCGTGATGTCTCTCATGATGCATTAGGATGTGAGAAGCTGCATAAAGCCGAGGGCAGTTTAATGACTGTAGTGGATTTCTCATGGGGCTGTATGAAGGAAATGGCTCTGCAGCAGCGTTCGGATCTCTTTGGGTGCTGTGTCTGTCCCTGCAGTGCTCAGCCACTTTCCAGTGCCTCCGGCCAACTCCTTGGGTGTCTTTGCCTCTCATTTCAAGCGCTGGGGCACAGAAGTGCCCGCAGGTCCAACACCAGGCGGGTCCCAGGGTGGGATGTGGAGGGGCACTGCAGGGGTGTGAGACACCAGCCTGGCAGGAGGGCAGCGCTCATCTCGCATCCGAGCCTGCGAGCCCCAGCCAATTCACTCCAACCTGCCCACGCCACCCTGGATACGCTCGTTTCTGGGAAAACACAAAACTTGTCAGGGTACAGGGCTGGAAAAGGGATTTTGGAGCAAGAGAAATTGCCTGCAGCATGAGTTAGGCTGGAGAGAGGTGGCGCTGAGCAGCAGCAGTCACGATCACTTGACACTGCATGCCCCCCGTAACCCAAGACAGGCTTTGGCGCTGTAACAGGACACGGGGAACTAAGACAAAGAGAAGAGCCATTCCCACCTGCCCGGCGTGGCCTTGGACAGGTATCATCTGCCTGGGGAGCTGCGGGGAGAGAGACTCCACCAGTCCCAGCTGCACCACGAGCTGCTTGGCAGAGGCCACTGGCCCTGGCTAGGCAGAATACAGGGATGGCAAAGGAGTAAATTATGTTTAATGGTCATGAACCAACACCTGGAGGTCTCCACAGGCTTCCCTTGGCTCCCAACAGGGCCTCCAGCCCCCAGACACGTGGGGAAGTCTCTGAGATGAGACTCGCCAGCCCCCAGCACAGTCCCCAGGCTGTCATTCCTTGCTGCCGGCTCTCCCGCACCCTCGCTCACGCCCTTGGGGTCGCTGCTGCGAGATACCCGCCACAGACGAGAGTTGTGCCAGCTCAAGAATTGCCCCAAAAGCAGAAAGACAGGAACATTGACTCAAAACAGTCTTGCTTTCCCTAAAGCAGCGTTGTAAATGTGCATTTACTATGGATGGCTCTGCACGATGACCAACAAAAGGATCATTATCTACTATTAGTTATTACCCAAACCGTGAGCTTCTTAATTATTTCAGCTGGAGGCCACATGGCAGTGACACAGTTATCAATGGGAGCACCGAGGTGCTGTTCCTTCCCCACAGCCCTCTAGAAGAGGGTTTGTGCTCGGATTTGACACACACTGGTATCATCTGCAAGACACAGCCCTGGCAGGAGCGGTGGCAGAGACCGAGCTTGCTCAGCTACACGGTTGGGTCGGGAGGACCGTGCACGTGCCTAAACCCAAGGGGATCTGGGCAGCATCTGAACGATGCTACTCATTGTTGTGGCCCCCAGATGTAGACAGATCCTCTGTGTCTTTTAGCAAAGGCTAAAAATGGAAAGCACTGGCATTCATTGAGACGATTTCTGAGGTTCGATGGCTTGGTGGGAAGGCCAGGAGTTTGGTTTTCGGCAGGTCTGACTCATCTGAGACGTCAGCCCGTGCCCTGAAGCAGGCCTGCTTTGCCATCAGTAAAGCAGCGAGGCTGCAGTTCTGGATAAAGCAGCTTTGCACCCGACTGGCTGAAGAGTCATTTCCTTTAAAACTATTATCCCACAGGAGAGTGAAGTCTGAGATCCAGCAAAGATCAAGACGCCTTGCCATAGAGAGAATGAACCACTTCCCTCGGACCGCCCTGCAGATTCCCGTTTGGGAAATAACAGGGGGATGGAGGGAACTGGTGCTGCCCGCAGCGGTACCGACCTAACTGGGATTTCCCGGGTCCAGTGTTTCCTGTACATCCCACTCCCCCAAAGCTCTGCTCGCCCAAGATCTCCAGAGCACTGGACAGGGCAGACGGACACACAGCTGTGTCTGTCTCCAACCAGCTGCACAACCACAGCCAGCACATTCCCCCTTGGGCACTGCTTTCCCCTGCTCCTGCCCTTTGGCAGGACACACTGAAAGCTGCTCGGAGGAGGGACTGTCCCTGGATGCGTTTGCCCAGCGCAATGGGACAGTAACAGGGAGCCCAAGTGCTCCTGCAGTGGGTGGTGAGAAAAGCAGTGCAGTTTTCCCACGTGCTGTCGCTCTTTGCCCACCCCAAGAAAGCCCTGGGCAGTGGTGGTCACAGGTCCCAGTCAGAGCGGTGCCCGAGACATTAATTCCCCATCTCCTCTACTGCCAGCCTTGAATAACTCCCTTGTCCTCCCCCACTGCTCCCTTGGTGCCATTTCAGCTTCTTTCTTCACATCCCCTTTCCCACCTGAGATTCCAGCTTCAGATTACCCCGGCTCCCCGCCGACGCTGCCTTGTGGGTCACCCTTTTATTCAAAGCCTTGGACATTTAATACTCCAACTGGAAACAGGGCTGGAAGAAAAAGATGAAGCCAGCATCGTTGTTGGTTCCTGCAGACCAAAACCCAGCGGTGGGTGAGATGAGGGACCCGTAGGCTCAGCTCAGCCCTGACTGGAGCTACTGGGAGGAGCGGGCTGTGCTCTGGGTGCTGCTGGCTGGGCTCAGCCCTCGTGGCGCAGGCATCGCAGGGCTTTGGGACAGCAGTTAGTGACGGGGGGCTGCAGAGAGGGACCTGCCACCTCGGCATCTCCAGTGGCCCTTGTTCTTTGCCACCTCAAGACTGCTGAGCACAGGTGCTCTCTCTGCTCAGAGGTGATTTATATGAACTTTTTCTTAAATGGAAATGGGCTGTTGAATATACCCAAGTACCTCGGGAACAAAAGCTGTGCTAGTTAATAACAACAAAAACAAAGGAAAACTTTTCATTATGAGTTTTTTTGGTCCGCAAGTAAAGCAAATTCATCAGTTTGTTTAAGTAAATCAAGGTTCCCCCAATCTTATTAAGTGTATTCTGATGTGCAAAAAATGTTATTACCAGCTATGGGAAGTTGAGAAAACAGCACTTTGGATTGTTTGATGAAAAAAAATCTGGCGCATTTCTTCCAGCCCTAGTTGTAAAGGAAAAAAGGAACACCTCTACCCACGCAGCTCCTCAATACCCCCATTATCTTGCGCTGAGCGGCCCCCGGGTGCCTGCCCAGCGGACTGTATGCCACTGTACAGCCCTCCCCGCGCTCCCCGGGCACAAACGGGCAGCGTTTCTTCATGTACTCGGTCCTTGCACAACCCGGGAGGTGGGTCAGGTTTTTTATTTGCTCTTCTAGAGTGGGCTGTGTCTTCAGCTAATAAAACAGGAATGTGAGCACTTGGGTCTGAGCTAGTGGCAAATATTAAGCATGCCGAGGAGGAATTCAGCCTCGTGACACCTACCAGCAGCTGCCGACACGCTATCAGTAAAGCGGCTCCCTGCCGCCACAGACCATTCATACCTCTGGCTGTCCCCAACCTCAATGAGAGCCTTTTCATTCACTTCAAGACTTTCCAGATCATGTATTAACGTGCCATCCATGAGCAATAGCTGCCCCGTGCAAAGATTCCTGGCGTCACAGCCACCGATAGAGACAAGCTCTGGCAGCTCAGAAAGTACCGTGGTGCTAACAGGAAAACCAGGGAGCTCGATGCTTCATAAGAGGCTGCAAAGGTGCTTGTAAAATAGAGCTCTCCCCGCGCTGGCTGGCCCAGGGGACCCCCAGGCAGGGAAGCCTCTGCAGCAGCAGCAGGGTCTGGACCTGCAGCTACCTCCCCGTCGGGAGCAGCAGGTCTGTGCTGTGCCCAAAACCAGATCCTCGACTAACCCTGCAGGACCCGGAGCATCCTCCCACTCGGCGAGGAAGCAGGAACCTGTCGGATGGGCAGAGCCCTGCTACCGCAGATGCGCGGTCAGGCTGCCAGATCAGATCTGGCCCCTTGCTCGGATCCTGGGAATGGATGCTGTTTCGTAAGGCTGCTTTATAACGCAGGCCTGGCTAATTTGCATCATTGCCATTAGCATACAGAGGTATTTGCTGCTCTGTTTCTCTTCTGGAGGGTTGTGTCCTGACCTGTTGGTTTGGCATAATGACTAGCTTATGCTACACTGGCAGGTTACTATAAACAGCATGTGCACGGCTAGATAATGTATAGATAATACAAAGAATTGGCAAGCTGCAGAAGGTAATATCCAAGACTTTCCTCAGGCTGTTCTAATGGATGTGGAGGCCGGGGAGGTTGATAATGGGATGGCAGGGAATCGAGGAGAGGTCCTTGGTCTGGTACTGCCAACGAAAACAAACCTAATCCCATACATCTTGGGTTCCTTCCAGACTGCTTCACATCGGCCGTGTCCGTCCCCCACGATTTCTGCTGTGCCTTCTGCCCAGCAACAGCCGAAAACAAATAGGGGGAGGATCCTGTGCGATAGAAGTCACTAATTAATCAGAGAAGGATGTGCATGGAGGGGAGGCTGGGGCCTTCGCAGCTCTGGTGTAACTGGCTGCACTTATTACAGAGGTACCTGTTCACACCACAACTGACTGTGGCCCCGGAGTACAGCAAGAGCACTGACGGGTTTTTGTTTAGAGCAGTGCAGAATGTAAACGGACAGAAAGAGATGGTATCTTGGGACTGAGCTTTGGGATCCAGCCTGTAGCAGCGTGTAACCCCCGTGCAGCCCAGTGTAGCACCACAGGCACTGCCCCTGCCAGCAGCAGGAAAGAAGGGCTCAAATTCCTCCAAAATGTCGGGAATACGCAGTGTCACAGCAGTCCCGAGGCCTTCTGCCCTCTTGCAGACACTTAAGAAAATGCAAAAAGAGCAGAAAAACACCTGCTATAACCCACTAACAGTCTGGGGAAAGCAGAATGTGGTGTGAGCACACCCCGTTCTGCCTGTGTACCCCATATGCAGAGGCAGAAGTATCTTCTGCACAGAGCTGTACGGTCGTACAGCCGTACCTCAGCCGTTGGCAACCATAGGTGCTTTCGGCACACCACTCAGCTAACATCTTTTGGCTATCTGCTCCAGGGTCAGGCAAGCTGAACCCCAGAGGAGCCTGTTTCCCTCCTCCCTAGGCTGATGTTCCCCACTGTGAATATTCACAGCCCGTTTTGGAAGCCATCGGCAGAGGCAGGGCCCAAGCCCAGGGTCCCCTTGTTTGGTATCTTACCTCTACGACCACCCCTTCTCCCACCCTTGAGCCCGACTGGTACGTTGTCCTGGGGATGCTCTGCCCCACTGGCTTGGCAGAGGCCACGCACGAGGAGAGACAAGCCCGCTTCTGCCCTCCTCTGCACTACTGTACATCCCTAGGGACTTGAACCAAGTTATTTCAACTCAGACCTGGTCCTGGCAGGCGGAATTTATCCCGCTGGCCGATCTCTTGTGCACACAATCCGTCGGGCTGAAGGGAGTGTTCACAGCCACGTCCCAGCTCCCTGCAGAAATGGGTGTTGCATGGAAATGGGGAGGGAGTTTGGCACAAAAGATGCGGTTTGGCTTCCTGGACCAAGCTGATATCCCCGTCCCTCCAGGATGTGCATCGATCCTGATTTTTCCTCCATCTCATTTATTACTCTCTTTCATCCCTTCCACTCCTTAACATAAAGCCAAACAGGACACCCTCCCCTCCAGTCCAGATTTTAGCCTCATCACTGGGATTTCAGCCCAGCACCCAGTTTTGAGCCCTCGGGTAAAATCCACCTTGCTACCCCTGCAGTGCTCTGAGCTTTTTCCATTTCCTCATGTGGCCACTGGTGCCAGTGGGAAACATCATTCCCACAGCACTGTTTATCTGTAAGATATTGGCGATAGAAAACATTCTTTAAAGAATGGCTTTGCGGTTTTTCCCACACCTCTGGATACGAGGCAAGATTGAAGCCAGCTGGTTAGGAAAGGACTGAAAACTGAATTCAGATAAAGAACCAGTTATAGGGTTTTTCCCCCTGAAAGGGGTGTCTTAGGGCTCGTTGGACCAAACCCTTAGAGGCAAGAGATGGGACAATTTCCCAGACCGTGTGCATGTCCCACGTGGCATCCACGCTCAAGTCATTCACAACTTTCTGGATCACTTGTATCATTCCTACAACAAGCGTTTGGGCTCAGCAACGGCGCAACTGTGAATTCCCCATCCTTGCTCTTTAGGCCACAGCAGCGGGTCGCACCAGCCACCTTCCTCCAGGAGAGACGGGATCCCCGCGCTATGAGGGGTTTTTTTGCTGCCAGGCACCAAAAGCAGGGGACAAAGCCGTATTGTTCTCCCATCTCTTTGGCTCTCTTGGCAGACAGAAGGGGAAAAAGTTCAGTGGTGGTCACTGTGGGCTCACGCCAGCTTTTGTCACCTTCGGATGTTTGCTGTACTAGTGCCCCAGCCCCGGAGCTCTCCTTGCCCTTTGCAGCCCAGCCCATGCTAGATCCAAAGAGCCGTCCATTGCTACAGCCTCTAAAGCTCCCAGCAGAAGATAATTCATTGAAACAGATTGGTGTCTCAGCTTTGACAGCAGCTGCCATCCAATTTAGGGAAAATCATCACTATATTCCCGTAATGCTTATTTATCGCACGAGAATAATGCAAATACTCCACCTCCTGGGGCCAAGGGTATGGGTTGGACAAAACCTTGCCGTGCTCGGGTCCTTCTCTGTTGCAAGACGCCGTAGAAATGCAAAGTGTCCTAGTATGAGAGGTGTCAGATAAACCAGGAGGAAATTAGCTGCTGCTGCTAACGTGCCAGCGTTCATTCATACAAAATTAAGCAGATAGAGGACAGGTCTCTGCAAAAGGACAGTGTGGGAGCCACCCAGGACAAGCGACCTGTCTTCGGAAGTCTTTTCTGGCCAAGGCAGTTCATTCGTCCAACGTAAAGGATCCACAGAGTCAACCAGCCACAGATCTCCCTGCAGGCATTGTTCTGTGCGTGGCGTATTCGCATCAGCCCGGCACAGCCAGAGTCGGATTGAAGCTAAGGCAAATAGTGATGCCTCCACAGAAAGGTCTCCAATGTTTCCCCACGTTGCTTTGAAGTAAATAATCCAAACCCCCCTCTTTTTTTCTTAAAGCACTCACCCTTCTCAGATAGATGTAGCCTAAGACTGACTATTTAATGATCTGCAGCCTGGATCTTTAATTCTTCCTGTGTTTAAAACTAAGCGCTAGGGAAGGAGATTTCAGTGTTCTGGCCCCCTGCTGTCCACGGAAAGCCTGGCTGTTTTCAGGCCTCGTGGTTACATTCGCGGATGCCAGGAGGAAACACAAAAATAAAAGTTTCCATGGGTGTGGGGGCCAGGTAGAAGCCAAGGAGACAGGAGGGGGTTCAGAAGGAACAGGCAGACACCTTAAAGAAAGGGACAGGAAAGAGAATATGCAGAAACACCCCCTTCCTCGCTCTGGGACGTCACTCGAATGGCATCCTGAGACAAAATAGAAGCACTTTGTTCTAGTTCTGTGACTTTTAAAGGTAATGCAGAATTGCCCAGGGAGAATCAACAGAGGGCGGAGGAACATCTGCATTGTCTCCCTGCCCCAGAGCTTGCTCCTGTGACTGGAAAAGGCTGCAAATGGCTAAAGGGGCCTTTGGCCCTCGGAGTGAGCTTAACCTTGAGCGCAGGTGGTGGGAAGCAGGGGCTAAGCAGAGCTCTGAGGTTTGACAGGTCCCCAAGACTTCCAAGGGCTTCTCCAAACATTTTCTCAGAGGTGCATGCTGAGGTCTCCCCTGGTCGTGACACGTGTAGCTTCTCCGAGCTTGGAGGATGAGGCAAAAGCATCGGAAGGGTCCCCAGAAAGTCTGCAGCAACCAGGTACAGCCCTGACCATTGCTACAGCTCTGTGGGCTGTTCTCCTACCACAAAGCCAGCCTACAGTCTGGTATGCTGTTCTCCCACCAGAAACACAGACCTATGCTAGCCTCCCACTGGAAACCACGTCCCTCCCAGCATACCTCCCTTCCTCGGGGACTACCGGCTCCCGACGCGGCTCTGCACCCTTCCTTCCAGGGCTGGGGACATGTGCCTGTCCTAATGTAAAAACTCTCTGTTTCCAGACCAACCACTTCAGCCCTTTCCACTCCTTTTTTAAAAAGAAGGGGACAGGATGTCTTAAAAATCCAAATTTGTCTCCATCCCACACAGACACGGTGTTCTCATTTCCATTAGTGTCATCTATTTACACGAGAAATGCTTGGTGAGGAAATTGAGGTTACCAAGAGGGGAAAAAAAAAAAAAAAAAAAAAAAAAAAAAGTTGCTCACACCAGGCCCGAATCCCTGCGGCGCGTGTTGCCGTGTGCCCTATTCCAGACCTTGCCCCACATTTGAAGTAGGGCGGACTGCAATTAAAAACACACAGCAAACAGAAAATGCCATTGACCCTTCAATGCGAGCCTAAGGTGGGAAGTGGCTGTGCTGAAATGTTAATTAATTTACTCAAGGTCACACTGGAAGCTAATGGCTGGGTGTCTGAGGTCTTTCCCCCCTGAACTGTCCTTGTTCCACCTCTGACTCGGTGCTGGTGGTGTAAAAGGCACAGGCTCGGAGACCTGCATTCTCCGTTAAAGCCTCTGCCAGCATGCCCTCCAATAATGCAGTTCTGCTTGCGAGCAGCAGCCACTTCAGGGCTACCAGGAATCAGCCGCAGAGGCAAAGTGCGGTGCTGTGTGTTTTCAGGCACGGAGATTCAAGGTGCAAAGGACTCGGGTGCCAAGCTGATGGCACACCTTGGGTTTAAAGAGTGCTAGAAAAGTGTTAAAATTAGAAATCAGCTTGAAATCAGCTTCTATCAACCCCTGCCAGGCTCTGAACGAAAGCAGCGGCGTCTCTTTTCGTGTTCGTTGCCTCTGGGCTGTCTCTGTACGTTCAGCACGTCCTGCAGCCGCAGACAGGTTTGCTGCCAGCGCTCAGCCCTGCATCTTCGGAGAAGTACCAAGAGGAGCTCAATTTAAAAGCTCCTCTCTGCTGGCCAAGGAGAAGGGTGAAAACCCCAAGCTAAATTGCAAGGAAAGCAGCCCTTCGGGCCAGTGCTTGTTCTGGAGAGACACCTGCTGGCAATGCCACCGAGCTCAGGGACACGCTCATCCTCCTTCCACAGAAGCCGAGGAGAATTAAAAGTGTAACGGAGATGCAAGGGGAATCTAGGGGAAACGGTTCACGCTAACGAGGTGGAACCCCAAGCAAAAGCACGCGGCAAACCTGTAGGCGTCCCAAGCCCCAGATCCCAACTCCACCACCCCGTGTGCCTGACCAGCCTTTCGCAGCCCAAACCAGGGCAGGTCAGGGGAGTGAGAGCGCCTGACAGACGCTCAGCAAGAAAGCACTGCGAAACACCCGCGCTCTTCTAATATACCCGAGAGGTTTGAACTTGTTCAGCCATAACCAGTTTTTAATCGCCCTCCCCGCCAGCTCTCTGATTTTAGGACAGCCAAAGAAACCCCAAATTCCCATTAGGTGTGAGCTAAATCAAAGTAACCTGAAACAGGAGCGTTGACAGAGGCTAGATGGCTTGGCTCAAAATCCCATCCCATTCTAAGCAGGAAAAAATCCCTGCATGTTACACGCAGGGGCACGCAAGCTCGCGAGGAAGGACATTTGCAGAAATCCTGGCAATCGGTGCCGAGGAGGCACGTGCCTATAAGATATTTTAACTCCTGTCAACTCTCTGGGAAAGCAGCAGATTCAGGCCAGCTTCTCCTTCCTTTGTGCAGGATCTACCGGCCCACGGTTTAAATAACAGCGACTCAGATGAGAAGTGAATACAAGCACATCTCCAGGACTAAGCTAAAGCTCCAAACCAGCGCTTTGGGGTTTGTTTTCTGCTCTTGTCACAGCAGGACAATGTTCGCTGCATTCACTCCTTGCTAGCACTCTTTTTGCATGCAAGGCTTAAAGGAGAACAGGTGTCAGAGGTGACAAGTTACCCCCCAGCCAGCACTCGGGCTGTAATTCAGTGGCACACCTTCTCCATCACTATCACCAGTTTCAGGAACTGCCATCCTTTCCAATCCCAGCCCTCGTTTCTCCACCCCATTGCTGCAGCCCACTGACCCCTCCGCTGTCCCTGTGGGACAAGTTGACTCGAGCGAGCCCAGAGACAGGGACAGCCAGGGTGCATGGTCTCAACTAGTGTGGAGCAGCAGCAGGAGCAGGCAGCTGCTGGAGATGTTGCCCATTTGCAGGAGTCTCAGTGATTCCTGGTAGCTTTGGAGAAGATGTAAAGGACAGGCTCAGGAGATCTTGTAGAAAATAACTCCATGGTTTGGGAGCAACCAGGGGACTGTACTTTCTTGGGGTGAAGTGGTCAGAGACCATTTTTGCTGGGATATAGGCAGAAGAGAAGGAAGAGGCTGTCAGAGCAGCACTGCTACAGTCACTGTTTGTGTTGATCGTGCCGGCTTTCCCTCCTGTGGGTGCCCTGTACCCCTCCGTCCCACTTGCTGGACCTCCTCCCGTGCACAGACCCAAGGTAGGGGACCACAGGGTGGGGAGGCGTGAGCTCCATGCGCCCTGCCCTCTTCCCCTGCACGCACCCAGCTCCTCACCCTGACCAGCGCCTCGGGAGTCCCTCCACTGTCCCACAGCCACCGCGATAAGATACGCTTGTAAGGAGTCTGTTAACAAATGTGCAAACACCACAAAAGCAGACCAAGTGCTGTTCCCTTTGTTCTTGCTCCTACCACCCACACTCACGCCGGGTATTCCTGGCACAAGTCTCTTCAAGCGCACCTCTTTGTGCACAGTCTGGTAATTCCTCCAAGGATGAGCTTATTTGTCTTTGTTTTTTCTTTCTGAGAGGCCAGGGCAGCTCCCTGCTCCCCATCCTTCCTTCCTGAGACACAGGCTGAAAAATTCCCTTCCTCGCCAGCCACAGGCAGGGTCCCCGGCACGTGCCTTGGGCTGCCCTGGATGGTCCCTGCCCCGCCAGCCCCCTGCACCAGCAGAAACACCACATCCAGGCACCGGCAGGAGCAACGCTGCGGCTGAACACCAAGGGAGAGGAGGAGAAGGACTGTTTAGGAACAATGTTTGTTCCCTCAAAATGGGATAAACTGGCCACGGACCAGCGATCACTCTTCCTTCTTTGGTGGCAACGCACACCCATCAAGCAAGAGCCTGCTCCTGGCCCTGCCGAGGGTGACCAGGGTGCAGGGTTCTGGCTGACTCCTCCCAGCGAGCCCAGGTTGCTCACTCAGGGCTGGGGAGCTTCTCCGGCTGCAAAGCAACTTGTGCCTCACAACCAAGAGCAGGAAGGCAACGCTGAGGGAGACCACGTCTGGCCGTATTGGGCACCGAGACACCGCTTCACAGGGCGAAACAAATGCGATAGTGACTTCAATAGCACAACAGCAGCAGCAGATAGGAAACAGTCACTTGTCTTTTAGACAAGGGACAGAGAAAAAGAAAAGGCAAGACACTAGCAGTGGTAGAGCCAGAACTACCGCTCCAGCTCCTTCAGCCCCTTGAGCTGTGCTCATTTACCCCGAAGGGAAAGGATTTGCACAGAGGCAAACCGGGGGGAACTCAGGGCACAGGCCGGTATTTGTCCTGCCGAACAAGCAAAAAAGATGCAAAACACCTGCAGTTTCAGAGGACAGCAAAAGGGAAAGTCAAACAAACCATGGTGTCCCTAGGGAGGGGCTACATCACCAGCACTTTCGTTAGGCTGCTGTCCCCTTTCCGAAATTACCACCTAAAGGTGATAAAAATTATCACCTAAAATTATCACTGACAGAGCCGTGGTTGCCCGTAGCCCGTCCATGCAGGCAGAGGCATCACAGGACGGTCACTGCTCCAGCAGACCCTGCCCCTTCCCAGAGCTCCGTACCACCTCCAGCCCCTTCCAGTTACTGCCCTGCCCTTGCTCCGCTTCACATTCACTTCATTTCACTGTCCACACTTCGAAAAACACACACTTATCTTCAGTTTTCCATCTTTTTTTATTAAAAAAGAGTCACCTTCTTTTGATTACAGGGAAAGCTTCAATTTTCAGCAATCAAAAATATTACCGGTATTTCTTTCAAGTCCTTGGGGAGCGTTATTCAATTAAAATGCAACATGCTGCTAAAAATATAAACTAAAGAAACAATTCGGAAAGTTTTACCTGGGTCTTGTACAACTTCACCAAAAAATTTGGAAACCGACTGAATGAGTTCCTATGAGAATATTCATTTTCCAGGGGTCAGCCTCTTTAATGTGAAATTTGTTAAATGAGACCACACGTTCCGTGTTCAAAGAACGGGGGAAAACAAGAGAGAAACCAACATCCCAGAGAAGGCATTAAAGGGAGCTTTGAAGTAAACCACAACTAAACTAAGATTAATATCTACTTCTCTAAAACGTGAGGAGCCCTGATGTTGGCCGCGTTACGAAATGCCCTGTTGCTAGAGAGGACAGGATAACCTAACACAGGCCGTAAGAAAGATGAAAACACATAAAACTGCCATCGCATTTTCCAAGCGAACCAGAGATGAGAGGATGTCCTCTGCTGGCCAGGAAGAGCTTTTCAGTTTGGACGCTCCCAGATCACTCCACGCCTGGATAGTTATTCCTCTGCTGTTCAAGCAAAGTATTTATAAGGAATCCCTGGACAAAAATCAACTAAACAGCGAGTAAGAGCTGTCAGAGTAAATTCTTATAGGATTATATTCAAGAGCCTCATGAAATTCCAAGCAATTTTTTCCCCCAATTGCTCTTTATTGCCGTTTTCCAGTAAGAAAGGTGGGAAGTAAAGATTTGTTGCCTCATAAAAAAATACCGTACAAGAAAGGCAAGTTCTGGCTGGCTGGCCTTGATCCCTGCAGCCCTTCCGATGGGCAACGCCAGCGCTTTACTGCGGCTGGCCAGGAAACGCAGGACAGCAAACTGAAAACGTCACAGTAGTGCAGCGAGTTTCTTCCGGAGAATGATTCAAAGGGCTGTGGTGGGTCGTGGCTGGATTTTTTTCTTCTTGCCACGTGCATGTCATAACCTTCTGCCAGCCTGCTCAAGGCACTCCTCACCTCCCCAGCCCCCTTCCAAGCGCTTCCCTGATCATTTGTTGTGATTGTCTTGGGGCTTTCCTTTGCACTAGGTTTAATTTCCTCCACAAATGGTGCAGACCCCCAGGAATCAAATCAGCAGCGGCATTAAGGGATACAACTTGAATGTGCACACTACACACCCCATTTGTCAATCCTTGTTACAAAAGTTAATATTTTTAATATGTCTTATTATTCCCAATGCTCCAGTTGAAGCTGGAAGCTCAGAGAACCCCATCCATGACAGCTGTAATTCTCAGACCCTGATGTACCGATAAACAGTCACTACACTGAAAGCTTGTTTTCTTCTTTTTTTTTTTTTTTTTGCAGAACAAAGGAAAAAATACTCCAACTCCAATGTCATTATGCACGAGACGTCACAGTACCACGTACAGGTGAGTACGCAATGAAATGTAAAGGGGCTGAAAGGCCAAGGTCATGATAGAGGCCGGTAATGCAAAGTGTTTTGTTTGTCCTGGACCTTCGTTAGGCCAAAGATGAGTTTGGAACCTTCTTACAATAAGCAAGTGTTGCTCTTCACACCTTGGGAGAGGCAAACAGCAAAGCTGCTTGAAACTTCATATTTCTTTTTCTGCAGTTCCTGGCTCCCCGATGCCCGTAGATAAACTTGCCTCCTGAGCTTCCCACCCAGCTGGGTGCACTCACTATTTCTCGCTCCTGGACTGTAGGACACACTGTCAGCCTTGGCCATCCGCTGTGATCGAGCTGCGGGTCACCACGGTCCTGCCAGCCCGGAGCCAGGGACCACCCAAGTCCTCTCAATCACGTGTAACGTGCTGCTGATCCTGGAGTCATCCGGGCTTCTCATCCCATTCCTTCGAGCACAAAAGGGTAGGAGAGTAAAGAGCGTATGTAGGTGGAGCACAGTGATTTCTTCACCACGCTTTGAGGAGATAAAGAACTATAAGAGCAGCACAAGTCCTGAGACAATTCCTCTCCCAACAGTGACCCCACTCCTTGCTATGAGTCGGAGGTTTCGGGCTGGACCGGATCCCTCTCCTTTCTCTCCTCTCACGTATTGCCTGCTCTGGCTAAAGTCAATACCAGCTCTCCTGCCATCTTTTGCTTTCTCTGCTGCTCCTCTCCAGCCCCTTGCTTTGGAGAGCAGGAGTTGTTCCATTATAGTGTGGCATTCTTTGAAAGTCCAAGCAAACAGGCTCTGGTATAGCTCACAGATCCTCCCACAAGACTACAAAACTTTTCATGGCACAACTCTGAATTGTGCTCAAATCCCCTAAAAAAGCCGGGTCCAGACTTTGATGGCTTCTCCCACAGTGTGTGACAAAAGCCTTCCCTGTCCGTTTAACTCTTCCCTCCCTTGGATCCCTCGTGTTTCTTTGAACTGGAGAGTGGGGGAGACACCCAGGTAGACAGACTGCTTTGGGGATGGGGAGAGAAATGGAGACTGGTCGCTGCTTCTGCATGCCCAGTGTGCTGACCCGTACCGAAGGCTTGGCAGTTCCTGGCTTGTCCCCTTTCCCTTGCTGGGCTACATCTGGGATCAGTGTCTGGGGACATTTTGAGGTCAGCAACTCTGTCCTCTTGCTGTGAGGTGTGACATGTCCTTGGGAGGTCTTGGGGACTTGCTGTGGAGCCAGCACTAACCAGTCCTTCAGCCGGACACTTTATGTCATTACAGGCTGCAGATGGGAAACAGCTGACCAGAAGGGAGGACAAAAATGATCATTAACGAATATGAAGTTGGTTTAATTACACGGGGACCTCTTTTCCTCTTTAAATTTAAATTGAAAATGGCATATGAAACCATCATTTATCAAAAATTTATTTCCTTTCTGAATAATCAAGATTCAGCAAATTAAAGTGTTCAGTAATTGGAGAGAGAATGGGGCGGGGGGGGGGGGGGGGGGGGGGGACGGGGACGGACGGGACACCCAGATGTTAAAAAGACAAGGGAAACGCTGTACAAGGAAATAGAGAAGCTGTTGTCCTCAGTTCCCCCTCTGCATTTGAAGGGGAGCAGTGGGAGCTGTTGTCCTTCACATCACCCCGTGATCAGCATGGACAGACAGGTTAAAACCAGGGTTCCCAGCGTGGTTACAGGAACTCATCTGCCCAAACAACAGAACCCACAGCGACTATCATCTTTCAGCTCTCCCTCAGCTACTGTGTCCTCTCAAGTAACTCAAAACCCTTCAACCATGACAGGCATTAAGCCAAATTCATCTCCCAGCATCACAGATAGCCACTTAAAAAAAAAAAAAGAGGAGCCAGCCTGGCCGTGCCGGGCACGGCGGTTCCTGGAACACAACATGCCAGTGCAGGCCAGTGGCCCCCGCACCACGGGAGCAGAGGTGCCATCAGAGGCCAGCTGGGCCATTCGTCACTGAAAACTGGGCAAGGCAAGGAAAAAAAAAAACAAATACAAAACGCCACTTTACAAGGTTCATATTTAGTGGAGAGGACTCTCTCTTCTGTGGGTTAAGACCCCAGTCCAGCACAGAGCTTAAGTACACGGTTAGAAATAAAGGAGCCTGTTCAGTTGCTTAAAAAGAAATTTAGACTTTTAAAAATGCTTGTTTGGAAAGTGGCCCTAGTTTCCATCAGAGAAACTAACTCGATGGCCGGCTGCCCCATCGGTGGCCCTGCCAACCATCCCCATCGGTGACTCCTACCAAAGTCACTCACGGAAGCAGAGAAGGGACTTTAAACCGTGACACATACATGAATTCTTCATTAATTATGCCATATGCCATCCATTTGTGAGTCTCTAGACCTTGAACTTTGACCACAGCAAACAGGATTTCAGTGGCAGGCAGCGAGGTAGGAATAGGTTTCCTCACAAGAGGCATTTTACACCCTTTGAGGTAATTTATAAGCTGATCAGAGTTTAATAGTGGATGGAGCCATTGCCCATCTTACAAGAGCTCCTGTATTTGAACATCCATCTGGACGAAAAGGGGTTTTCATGGGATAAATCAAAGACAATAGCAGGCTTCTCTCCCTCTCGCTCCACCAGTATCTGAAGTAAATGGAAAAGGGGTCTGAGTTAGACAAGTAGCCTTTCCCTCCATGAAAATAAACTTACTTAACAGTAAACAACAAAGGAATTTATGAAGATTGTAAACCTGGCAGTTAAAATAATAGAACAGATAAGAATGCCTGTCATCAGATATAAACCAGTTCTCTTCACTGCTCAGAAAGCAGAGGAGAGGGTTTGTCACATCTGCACAGATAATATTGACTTTGCAAATACCTTTTCGGGCACTATTTTACAACTACAGTAACATACACCCGAGCATGCTTTTCATATCTGATTGCATGGCTAATCTCACCTTTCAGCTCAAATACCTGCCAGGAGTTTTATTTAGACAGTGCCTCACCCAATACCTTTGCTTTATGAACACAGGATTGGGTCTTGCACCCTGCGGTGTTTATCCTCCTCTTGCTCTTTCCAGTCTTCGTGAATTATCCAACAGGCACGTTAATACCACATTGGTCACCACAAAACCTCTCCACCCCTAATTCCCACCGTTGACCATCACGTTTAAAGACTCAGCCCTTTTTGCCTGTCAGAGCTACCAGTGCTTTAAACCTGAGCCTTTCCCCGTGCACCCACCTTGTCCGGAGCCTACTGAAGCACAGGCAAGAACCGTTGTTGCAACACAACTGTCCAAGGCTCTGTGCTCCGAGCACAGAGATCCTCCTTAGGTCCATCTGGTCTCTGTCAGACCCCGACGTTCACAGCCTCTCCAAGGTCCCTTCGTAACCTATTTCCACTGCAGGACAGTGCTGGTTCTCTGCCTGGTGCTGGGGCAGGGTCAGCTTTTGCTGCCTCTCAGTCTGCGTCCCGCTTTGCATCTCCCTGGGCTTTTACAAGTAAAAAGGGACTTCCCTTTCCAAGCAACACTCTCATCCTCCTCCATTGCCCTCCGAGGCACGTGCCAATTGCGGACACCACCCATTGGGTTATTTAATCAGTTCATGAGCTGAAACTGCTACTGGGAACAGACAGGTTTTTCTTTTCCCCCAGCCCTTTCTCCTTCTCTGCTTGTGTTGTGTGGCTCTTGCTTGCTAGTCTTCTGGAACAAAGACTGGTTTTGTGCCATGCCAGACCCTGAACCCTGATGTGGCACCACTGTAGCAAAGAGTCAGCCCCAGAAAGAAGCTGCTTGAACCCCAAAATGGTTATGTCCGATGACTGGGAGAAGGCACAAAGACAAGGGATCAGGGGGAGAAGACCCAGGCAAAACTCATCCCTGAACTAGTGATGAAAAAAGCCTCTCCAAATTACACATCCCAATTTGTGGCTTGCTTTAAACGCACCCCATTTTTCCAGCTCTTGCTTTGAGCCAGGCTGCAGGATTTCTGCATCAAAGCCAAGCAGGAGTTTCCAGTGCCACCATCCACACAAATACTAAACAATCGTCAGGACTGTTTCTGGGTTTGCCCCACTGATGCCCCCAGACCCACAGCGAACGCGTGTAATGGATCTGCTCTACCTGCAGTACCTGGGTCTCCCTGCCAGAAGGGTTAATCTCCTCCATGGCTCTCCAGCTGACCCACAGCTGATTCAGCAGCAATGTATTATTTACCCTGATGCTATTGAGTAGGGGAAGTGGGGCGAGAGGGTCATGCTGGTAGTGGATGGGCCGTCGATATTCCAGGGAAGAGAGAAAGAGTTGGGACCTGGCCCGATAAGCCTCCCGGCAACAAGCCCTTGGACTAGTTGTGGCACAGATGCATTGGTGAGGCTTATAACTTGCCCATCTGAAAACCTCTGGCCTTTCTCTCCTGGAGAAAGTTGGTTACAACAGGGAAAAGCCTCAGCCGCTTTCCCAGTCAGGCATGTTCTCCTTCCCTTCTCCTCACCGGGAACACAGCAGAGGGAACACGGTAAAACAGGACCATTTCCTTTTCCTTCCTGAATTATTTCCCTTCCCCTCTTGTCACTCGAACACGTGGCCTGGCTGTGCTGTCACTCGCAGAGGGACAACTGCCCAGAAAACAGCCTGGCTGCTCTGAGCAGGAAAAGCTCCCAGCTTCTCCCGCCTCACAGTCCCCTCTGCTGGCAGACGCGTGTTCTCCCCATCCACAGAGAGCAGTGGCTGCTGATCAGAGTGGAGATAAATAAATTACCTTCACCCACTGCTGGGGTGAAGGTACACATGCCATTTGGATGTGACACACTTCTTTCTGCAGCTGCCTCCCTGTCCTGCCTCGCATTCCCCTCGCACAGAGCCCCAGGAGCAGCCCAAAACCTGCAGGTGCTGCTCGATGGCACAAGCTCTCTGTAAACGTGAGTGCCAAGCGCAAGGCTTGGATGGCCACACGCTTCAGGACACAGGCAGAGCAGGGATGGCAAAGCAGGAGAATCCAGTACACTGGAAGTTACCACCTGACCCGAGCTGGTCCCAGCCCCAGTACACACACAGGAGGGAAGGAGAACACGGAAGCCGGGCTGGTAGCGGGAAGAGCCCTGAGCTGGGTTTATAGGCAGAAACCCAGGGTAATCCAGCAAAGCCACAGTGCAGGACAGAGGCAAGTAGCAAAAAATCCTTTCTTACAGTCAGTGACGCCAACTTTCGCTACCATGAGGGCTGATTTGGGTACTTTTAGGGGGAAGGCAACACGAGGGGATGAAAAGGCTGCCAGGGCTGGAGCTGTCTTGCAGAGCAGGGAGCTTTGCCACGCAGAATCTCCCTGGGGCAGCTGTGCTGCCTCTCGAATTACCTGGGGCAGGAGACGTGGCCGAAACCCGTACATTGCGCAGATCCCACCTGGGCACAGAGGACTAACATTTGCCCATGGCTCGTGTGAGCTTTTTGCCTGAAACAAATTCCATGCAGGGAGATCTGCTACATGAGCCGAGCAAAATGCAGGCGCTTTTAGCTTGGCAAGTGAAGTTTAACTACCGTACTTAAACTTCCAAGCCAGCTGCAGAAAAGCCAGGGGACTAACTCGTGTCTACACGCGCTGCTGGGCGAGAGCCAGGGCCGCTAGAATTGACATATGATGAGATAAATATGCAAGTGGTGAAACTCGTTATGAAAACCCTCGCTGCGTTACGAAACCCTGATCTTTCACCACTACGGACAGGCTGGTACGAACAACCAGAAACAACCAGAACGTATGCTTTCTGCAGTGACTCTTTCATGCCTGTGCTCTAAAGAACAGACAAACAGTTCAAGCCTTTAGAGGTGCTTTCGTTGCTGATTTATGGTACACCCATCAAAGCTTCTCCACCCGTTTTCTCCTCCTTTCCTCCCAACTTCAGCACTTGGCCACGTTCATCATGGACAAGAGTGAGTCCATCGTGACGGTGGACGACGCTATTCGAAAACTCATCTTGCTCAACTCAAAAGAGAAGATCTGGACGCAGGAGATGCTGCTGCAAGTGAACGACAAGTCCATCCGCTTGCTGGACTGCGAGTCGCAGGTACCCAGAGCTCTGCGAGAGCGACCCACAGGCTGACGTGTGGGGTGCAGCGTGTGCCCTTCCCATTCTGCCTGGGAAGGCCATTTCTAAGGAATCCAAACAAGGGCGAATCACTACCAAAATCCCCTCCTGGGTGTGCGGGGGCTGGCTGACCCTAATTCAAAAGACAGGTAGTGTGGGATGATTTATTCACAGCTCCAGACACAGATACTCCAGGTGAAAGACACCTTGAGCTGTGCTCCAGGCCAACAGTAAAACTGCTTTCTGTGGGAGCGATGCAGACTTACAGGTCCACAGAGATCTGCATAAAGCATAATCAGAGAAGGAAAGACGTATTACTTGCATTAAAATAACACACAGGATCACCTGCCTGAGAACAGTGCCCCATTTTGACAGGGGATACACGTACGTGCACACGGGGCATCTGATCTGAGGGGAAGGAGCAGCCAGACAGGGGGACACGAATGATGCTACCTTGATTTTAGCAACAAAACTAAAGAATATTAGCCCAAGGTCATCCAAGGAGACAGCGGGAGGGTAAGCCCCTCAAAGAGAGTATCTTTCCTCCCACTGCTCTGCTGGGATGCATGACACGTGTACTGGTGCAGGTAGAGCACAGCAAAAAGATGATGGAGAGCAACAAAGCTCACGTTATTGAAGTCTCATGCTGGGCCCCATATTCAGCGCTCAAAGGAGGGCAAGAGTTCACCTCTGTTTGCCATCCACCTCTCTCCTAAACCAGTGCACCTCTGCGAACCTCAACATGTATCTCTGAAGAGCCCAGCAAACCACCAGCTCTGCCAGGTCTCTCTCCTCAAACAGGGATCCCAGGAGTTCATACACAGGACCATTCCCCCTCAGTTCAATAGTTCCCCATTGCCTGACCCCTTCCCCTTTCTCTTCCAGGAGGAGCTGGAGGACTTCCCTCTGCCGACAGTCCAGCACTGCCAAACAGTGCTCAATCAGATGCGCTATTCCTCCATCCTCCTCCTGGTGTGTCAGGATTCGGAGCAGCACAAACCTGACATCCACTTCTTCAACTGCGACGAGGTGGAGGTGAGCAGAGCTCTCCTTGCTGGTGTGAAACAGAGAAGGAAATACGCTCCTAGCTGTCTGCCAGTCCCTTCTTCCTTTGCCCACTTAGAGCCCTTAATCCTTTCCACAGCAAAGCCCTTAAAAACATCCCTGTTTTATCTTTGAGGCGGAGATGGTTCACGAGGACATAGAAAGTGCCCTGGCAGACCACAAGCAAGGGAAGAAGATACGGCCGCAGACACTCAAGTAAGTACTGCAGGGTACAGCTGGGACTGAAAAAAAAAAAATAAATACTTATAATGGCGCATTTGCCCAGCAGTCTCTCAGAAACAGGACTAGCAGCCACTGACGGGGCTGTTCTGCGTTGTTTCCCTTGCAGAGCAAACCAAGAAAAGATCAAGCAGAGACAATCCATCCTCCCACCACCGCAAGGGCCAGCTCCCATCCCGATCCAGCACGACATGCGAGGCTCAGGGATGAACAGGAACCGGGTGGCACCCCCTTCCCAGCATGATCCAGGTACTGGGAGCACTCAGCAAGTCTGTCCTGGGGATGGGGGACTCGTCAGCCCGGACAGCCAGCCTCCCAAAATAGCCTGTGGTCATTCCAGGCCCTGTATTGCTGGAGCACAGGGAAGCCCAGTGTTTTTTTCACAGTGTTATAGTGAAACACAGACACATACCAAAGGCACAACAATTTGTTGCATCTCTGTCTGTGCTTTACAAATGCTTAAAAATTGTGCCGCAGCAAACATTTGTACCCACTGGGCTAGCAGTAGGCGTCTTCTCAATGGCAGCTCAACAAATCAAAGCTCCTAGAAACTCCTTGTAACAACACCTGTATTTGGGGGATACTGAAATTCCCCAAAAGAGGTGAAAGCCCCTCCTAAAACTGAACAATCACATGAAGATTGGATCAGGCGCGGGCAATCTTAAAATGTGCAGACAAGACAGACCTGGTCAAAAAGGCAAATTCCTGGCCCTGCTGACCTCACAGGAGCTAAGATTCCGCCCTCAGAAATCACTTGGTTTGCATGAATTCTCCTAGAGTTGAGTGTGGAAATGCAGATCTGAGCTCATCTTTCATAGAACTACAGAATCTTCATGGTTGGAAAGGACCTTTGGGATCATCAAGTCCAACCATACACACACACACACACACACACACACACCCCCCCACACACACACACACCCCCCCTACAATCTCTGTCACTAGAGCATGCCCTGAAGTGCCAAATCTACACGTTTCTTAAATACCTCTAGGGATGGTGACTCCACCACCTCCCTGGGCAGGCTGTTCCAGTGCCTGACCACTCTTCCAGTAAAGTAATTCCTCCTAATATCTAATCTAAACCTCCCCTGCCACAGCTTCAGACCATCTCCTCTGGTCCTGTCATTGTTCCCCTGGGAGAAGAGGCCAACCCCCACCTCTCTACACCCTCCTCTCGGGTAGTTGTAGAGGGCAACGAGGGCTCCCCTCAGCCTCCTCTTCTCCAGACTAACCATGCCCCGTTCCCTCAGCCTCTCCTCATGGGGCTGGGTCTCCAGACCCCTCCCCAGCTCGGTAGCTCTCCTCTGGACACGCTCCAGCACTTCAATGTCCCTCTTGGACAGAGGGGCCCAGAACTGAACACAACACTCGAGGTGAGGCCTCACCAGTGCCCAGTACAGAGGCACCATCACGTCCCTGCTCCTGCTGGCCACGCTGTTCTGATACAAGCCAGAATGCTGTTGGCCTTCTTGGCCACCTGGGCACACTGCTGGCTCATGTTAAGCTGGCTCCACCAGCCCCCCCAGGTCCTTTTCTGCTGTGCAGCTTTCCAGCCACTCTGCCCCAAGCCTGGAGCGTTGCTTGGGGTTGTTGTGACCGAAATGCAGGACCCGGCACTTGGCCTTATTAAACCTCGTACAGTTGGCCTTGGCCCATGGATCCAGCCTGCCCAGGTCCCTCTGTAGAGCCTTCCTACCCTCAAGCAGATCAACACTCCCACCTAGTTTGGTGTCTTCTGCGAACGTACTGAGGGTGCACTCAATCCCCTCATCCAGATCATTGATAAAGATATTAAACAAAACTGGCCCCAAAACTGAGCCCTGAGGGACACTGCTGGTGACCGGCCACCAAGAGGATTTCACCCCATTCATCACAACTCTCTGGCACGACCATCCAGACAGTTTTTAACCCAGCAAAGAGTACACTTGCCTATGCCATGATTTGCCAGCTTCTCCAGGAGAATGCTGTGGGAGATGGTGTCAAAGGCCTTACCTAATCTCAAATCTTGTTCCAAAACCATCCTG